>LR990615.1:24784439-25984439 GCA_905147815.2 Phalera bucephala
TGGCGGTATCATACAGACATCTCAACACCTCGATATAGCACCAATCGATGCCACATCGCTGCAGAGCATCCAAAACCGCCCAGGTTTCGATGGAGTCGAAGGTTTTCTCGTAGTCCACGAAAGCCATACACAGCGGCTGATTGTACTCTTCGGTCTTCTGTACAATCTGCCAAACAGTATGGATGTGGTCTACGGTGCTGTAGCCTTTTCGAAACCCGGCTTGTTCCGGTGGCTGGAACTCGTCAAGTCTTCTGGCGAGGCGGTTTGTGAGTACTCTCCAGAACAACTTGTAGACGTGGCTCAGGAGTGAGATGGGTCTGTAGTTCTTCAGCAAGCTATTAATTAAATACAATAAAAAAAATCTTTTTAAATTCTATATAAAATATAAATGTTACTAAGTTGACGTAGCTTTAAATGAAGTTTATTTGCTTATATCATCACGCCAGATTTCTCGTGGGGTAGGCAGAGAGTACAGAGTTCCAACAGGTCAAATCAATAATCCTATATTGGCTTTGGTTAACTGTCAAGCGAAGTACACTAGAACGGATGTTCCCTATTCAGAACACTTTGGCCACAAAATATATCGTTATTGCTATGCATTGTATTGTGTTGTGATTCCAACTGAGAACGGCTGCCGCTGTTTGAGTGAAAAATTAGTCACCGTGGTTGTTTACAAAGACTGGCTCAAAGATGGTAGGTCGCTTGTTATTTCTCCCAAAACGGAGGTGGAAGCCGATTGGCTGCTCAAGCTTGAATAAACATTATTTCTTCAAACAAAAACTTACTCAAAACGCGATTTTTAAATTTTATTTAAACGATAAGAATACCACGATCATTTGGTCGATTCTCCGAGTCGGTCTAAGTCAACGGACTATAAAGTTCTTAGTGAAGTAGACAGAGAAATGCGCGAATATTGTCCCAATCCAATTCTAATTCCAAATGGACTACACTAAGATATATCATTGGTATTATTAATGTATTAATATTAATGTTAAGTGTTCTTAATATTTTATTCCGTTGTTTGTGAAATTTAATATTTATATACCCAAAATAAAAACATTATCAACATTCCTAAAACAAAAAAAAAAAAATACTGTTACGCCTATTTTCCCCATGCAGCGGTAGCAAAGGTGTACACACTCTGCACTCAGTACATCCACTTTTCACCGACGATTTTGGGTCCTATATAATAAGGGCGAGCCTATTGCCATATACCGGTAATAATTCCAGACTCCAGACCCATACCGAAATTTTTTCACTAGAAAAACTACATTTGACCGACCGAGGATTTGAACCCAGGACCTCAAGATCACAAAGCGATGCGCTTTGCCACTGGACCAGCAAGGCAGTCAGTTCCTAAAACAACATACTGTTTAATGCATGCATGCTGTAACACTTTAAAAAAATGCAAATTTATTTATTATAGTTAGTACTTAATTTTAGAATTTAACAATTACTGGTTGTCCTAATAAAATAAATAAATGAATTATCCCATTCGCATTGCTTATGATATTTTGCAATTCATTGTTATCTTAGAAAAAGTAAGTTTTGGTTTTTGAACGGGAAGAAACCAGAACGAATACAAAGATTGTGGTTGGTAACGATGTGCTGGAGCAAGTGAATGAGTTTGTATATCTTGGATACAGTAAGGATGGGAAATACACCGCTGACATAGAGAGAAGAGTGAGTGCAGGGAACAGAGTAAATGGTGAGATGGGAAAGCTGCTTGGAGCACTTAAGCCAAAATGCGCAGCTGAACATACATAACGGAGTGCTTGTCGTAACGCTGTTATATGGCAGCGAGAGCTTGGTATGTGAGAAAGAGAATGAAAGTAGGATAAATGCGGTTGAAATGCTAACGCTGCGGAAAATGTGCGGAGTGAAGCTGACCGACCGTATTCGCAACACTGTAGTAATAAAGCGAGTAGATATAAAAGATAGTATCAGTGTAAAAATGTGAAAGGGCATGCTCCGTTGATTCGGGTATATAAAAAGAATGTCAGAAAAAAGAATGACACAACAGATATGCAATGCGAAAGTGGAAGGATGTAGGTACCGGGGAAGACCTAGATAATCTTACCACGACCAAATCGATCGTGTTCTTATCTGAAGGAGAAGTCAAGAGTCTCCTTAACTGGCGAGCGTGTATGAGACGAACTATGAGAGTGGAGGAAACAAGTATGTAAGGAAATAACCTGTTGGAACTCTGTACTCTTTCCGCACAAGGTATCTGGCGTGATGATATAGATAGAGAAAATACCAAATACTGGAAAAATTTGCGTACAATACCAATCATTATAATAAAAGCTAAATTAAGTTTGTCCAAACTCTCACCCTATAATAAGTAAGATGGTTACATTCACGTTACATTCTCAATCCATTTTGTGACTAAAATACAAGTCTCAGTCGAAATTGGATCTTGGTATAAAGATGTATCTAAGAATTTGAAACTTAATTAAATTTTCTGAAATTCATACCTACTTCTCTAAACAAAACTATTGTTCTATAAATGAGAGCTTCATTATCAGCTATAGATCAGTCTTGATGTTCCTTTTCTTGTTTTCACAAACAATACTGAATTCTAAGTAAGGGTATACAGGCTGTTAATTTATATTCTCGTGGAAATTGTGGCATACGTAACGGACTATGTACTTAATTATAATACCTATATAACAACATTACTTATAGCACGTTGTTTCGTTTTAGTTTATAACCTACTTTGATAATAAATTAGGATAACTTTAATGGCTCCAATGATAGATTTACTTGATGCCTTTAGAATACTTACGTAATATTTTATATTGAAAATCTGTCGAATAACAGCAAAAAAATCTATTTTTAACCGACTTCAAAAAGGAGGAGGTTCTATGTTTGGTTGTATGTATGCTTTTTTTTATGTGTGTTCAGCGATATTTCCGTCAGTTGTGGACTGATTTTAATGATTTTTTTTGCATTGGGTTCCGTATAGCTCCAAGGTGGTCCCATTTTAATTTCATTGGTATTGGACCTTGGACTTTGAAGATACGCCAGGAAACTCCTTAACGACAAACAATAGGAATGAGCAAATTGAGACAATATGGGTGTTACGTCAATCCTATAGGTACCCTACTATAGAACTAAGCAGAATGTTAACCGACTTCAAAAAAGGAGGAGGTTCATAATTCATTTGTGTTTTTTATAACTTATTTGCTTGTGAACCGATTTGGATGATTCTTTTTCCGCTGGATTGAATATAGTTTCAAGGTGATCTCATTTTAATTTCATCAGTATTGGACCTTGGACTTTGAAGATACACCAGGGAACTCCTTAACGATAACCAATACGAATGCGTAGATTGAGATATTATGGGTATTACGTCAATCCTATAGGTGGGTACCATAGAACTAATCAGAATATTAACCAACTTCAAAAAAGGAGGAGGTTCATAATTCGTCTGTATTTTTTTGTAATTTCTTTGCTCATAAACTGATTTTGATGATTCTTTTTGCATTAGGTTCGGCATAACTCCGTGATGGTCGAATTTTAATTTTATTGGTATTGGACAACGGGCTTTGAAGATACACAAGGGGTTTCTTATACGGCAAACAGCATGAATGTGAAAATTCTGTTATTATGAGTTTTACATCAAGCTTGTAGGTGCCTCACTGTATAAATAAGTAGGATAATATAAAGGAGGTATCTAAATAATAATAATTAATTCACATCACTAAAAATTGTAAAATAAAAAACTTTTAAAGAAAAGGAAAACCGACTTCAAAAAGCAAAAAATAAATATTTGAAGGCGGTGCCAAGTAACCGACTGCACCAACCAGCACTTAGTCATTTCAGTGTTTTAGTGTCAGTTTTAGTGGTCATTTTAGTGTTCTTTTTTATTTCTTTAATCAATATGTACACTATTACCAATGCAGCTAGTCCTGGAAATTTCACGGGGATATAATATAGACGTCAGTATAATGTATCGATGCTTGCTCACTCTCCCTTCCTACAATACTCTATTGTTGAGGGAAGGCATTCTAATTATTACTAAGGGGTCTCACGGAGTGTGGTATGCTATAATGAAGCAACCAGGAACGCAAAGCAAGGTATCTTATTAAACTGAGCGCATATTGAAGGAGCGGATAGGGAACAACACTTTGAAGAGATTATGAACAAATAGTTTCTGCCCGCGACTTCATCTGCATTGACTTTAGAGGAAACTTAAATTTTTTTGGGATAAAAAGTATCTTATGTGTTAAAACAAGTAATAAACTATCTGTGTGTCAAATTTTATCCCAATCTGTTTAGCGATTTTTGCGTGATTGAGTAACAAACATCCGAACAAACAAACATTCACATTTATAATACTAGTTTCTGCCCGCGACTTCGTCCGCGTGGACTTAAATTTTTCGGGAACCAAAACCCGACATTCTTCGGGATAAAAAGTATCCTATGTGTTAATCCAGGTAATAAACTAACTGTGTGCCAAATTCCATTTAACCCCGTTTAGCCTTTTTTGCTTAATTGAGTAACAAACACCCAAACGTACGAACTTTCACATTTATAATATAAGTATTTCACTCCTCGCAATCTTCTCTAAAATACTGGAAAAAATAGTTAACAAACGATTAACACACTTCATAGACACCCATAATATTCTCTCCAAACATCAATATGGGTTCCGACGTGGCCTTTCTACTAAAAATGCTGTATCGAACCTAGTAGAGACCATAACTAAACATCTTGATGATAAGAATAATTGTACTGGTATCTTTCTCGACCTGGATAAGGCTTTTTAAACAGTATCAATTTTAATTGTTCTTAAAAAACTAGAAAGCAGAAGCATACGAGGGCTTCCACTTCAATGGTTTAAAACTTATTTGACTAACAGAAGACAATGCGTAAAAGTTAATGATTTCTTGAGTTCAGAACTTCCTGTTGATTACGGCGTCCCACATGGGTAGCGTTCTTGGTCCAACACTCTTTCTAATCTACATCAATGATATTGCCATATACCAATCACGTCAAGTGCGGAGTCACGCTGACCGACCGTATTCGCAACAGCGTAGTAAGAAAGCGAGTAGGTATGAAAGATAGTATCGGTGTAAAGATGAGAAAGGGTATGCTCCGTTGGTTCGGGCATATAGAAAGAATGCCAGAAGAAAGAATGACAAAACAGATATACAATGCGAAAGTGGAAGGATGTAGGTGCCGGGGAAGACCTAGACTATCTTACCATGACCAAATAGACCGTGTCTTAGCTGAAGGGCAAGTCAAGAGTCTCCGTAACCGGCGAGTGTGTATGAGACGAACTATGAGAGTGGAGGAAGCCAGAGAGGTATGTAAGGAAAGATCCTGTTGGAACTCTGTACTCTCTGCCTACCCCGCGAGGGAGCTGGCGTGATGATATAGATAGATAGATAGATAGATCAATGATATTTACAAAATCCTCAATGACTCTAGCTCGAATATTATATGTTATGCCGATGACACAGCACTAATTTATCACGGTAAGTCGTGGTCTGAAACTGTACAAAATGCTGAAAAGGGTATGACTAAAATAGTTTCTTGGTTAGATAACAATTTGCAAATACTCTAAAAACCAAATTTCTATGTTTCCATAAAACTAAAGTAACTGACCCTTTAGCAATCAAGCATATTAAAGTGCACGTAGCCTGTAACAATCTAACACATTGCAATTGTGAAACCATAACTAGAGGATATAACATAAAATATCTAGGCGTGACAGTGGATGAAAAGCTCTCTTTTAAGGATCATATATCTGCCTTGGCAACTAGAGTCCGCAAACTTACATATGTCATGTGTCGGCTCCGTGAGGTCGCTGGTCGCTTCTATTTTGAATTTAGTATATACATCGCTTTGTGAGTCCATTATCTCTTACTGCATCACAATTTGGGGTGGCGTTGGCGTGACTACTATGATCGATTTAGAGAGAGCTCAAAGATCGGTTTTGAAAGATTTACTTAAAAAACCTCGCAGATATCGTACACATACTCTATATAACGATTCTCAAGTTTTAGGAGTAAGAAAACTTTACATTAATAAAGTAGTCATTTTACAGCATAAAAATACCTTAAACTCTAAAGTTACCATCATAAACAATAAACCTGCATCTATTAAACTAAAGAACATTTAGTGTCTCTACGCCCGTAGTGAATTCTGTATTCGCTTAGCATCATTTACACTTTTTAGCCCCATACACATATAACAAAATAGTTCTCAAATGTGACATCAAAAAGAATTCAGTTAAAGAAGCCAAGGTAAAACTGAAACACTGGCTTTTACAACTTTCATACGCAGAAACCGAAAATTTATGACATATTGTTACGTAATGATTGATATATACACAGCTCTTGTCGCAAGTCACAATATATGTACAAATACTATGATTTTAGCATACGTATCCATACATACACATATACATCTTCCGAGGCACATACAGACACACACACACACGCACACACATACACGCACACACACACACACAATCACACACACACGATGGTACAAATAGGTACTTCATTTTATAATAATATTTGTATTCCTACTCTAAGACTCACTAAACTGCCAATACCCATGTATATGTAAATTGGATAAATTACGGTCTTCACGATACAGGCTGCGCCTAGTGTGAAGGCTACAAGTAATATGTTACACTATGTACTTTTTGGTAAATAAATAAAGTTATTATTAAAAAAAAAAAGTAGGATTAGTAGAATGATAAACGTATATAATACAATATGAATCATAATATTATCAAACAATAAAAGAATTAATAATACAAATTGATAAGTTATGGTGCTATTTTTTTATTTGTATCATACCACTTTTTTTCTAATATGACTAAGAATTATTCCTGTGTATCGTTGGTGCATTCTCATAGACATCCCCACGGAATAAAATAATTATGGATCTTACAAAGAATGGTTCCGTACAAAGATGGTATCCACTACTATTTGGTCTGTGATTCTTTGTTCACGTATAACTTATTTATAGCTGCAAGTGCTAGTGGTAGATATCTTCATTAAACTTGGTATACTAACAACATTTATACATAAAATCATTTCAAAATAATCACGTATTATAAATTCTTTATCAAAGGTCACACATACCAATATTGTATCATTTATTGTTTAATACATAAGAGCCCTGTTATTCAATCAAGTCGTTCCTGTTATTCAGTCAATTGAACACTCAATGTTGCGGATGAAGATCACTTTGACGCACTTGACCGACTTTATTAAGAGGATTAATCAAAAACATTTCAACGGCATTCGGAATTCTTGTAATAAGTACTGTATCGACATAGTCATAAAATTTGATCTTCAACACAACGTTTTCAGTTTTGATAGTTTATTGCATATTTGTATCCATTTTGCGTCCTCGTCCAAATTGTTGTCGACGTGCCATAACTGGCGATTAATACATTCGTATCACTAGTGACCATGGCTAGACGTATGACGATACTGTTTTTGAAAATCACAATAGTATTACTTACTTTTGCTGTAAAATCTAATTGTGCTCCAAAAGGGAAAAGTTATTCTGATCTAAAGTCATGTGATATTGGTTCGCTTGCTGAACAGATAGCGTCTTATGCAACGGTTGTTCGGAACATAATAGACTTTGCAATCTCGGGCCCGTCTGAAGGGAAGACTTACGATGAGTGAGTATTGTTAGCGATACATCAAATTGGTTCTACAAGAATGCGTTATAATGGTTTTACTTTATGAGTAAATATTAAGTTATTACTGAGTGCTATTACAGCGTATAATATGCTGTAATAGCGCTGGGTGAATGTAATAATGACTATCTATCTATCTATCTATCTATAACCTCACGCCAGATCCCTTGCGGGGTAGGCAGAGAGTACAGAGTTCCAACAGGTTCTTTCCTTACATACCTCTCTGGCTTCCTCGACTCTCATAGTTCGTCTCATACACGCTCGCCGGTTACGGAGACTCTTGACTTTTCCATCAGATAAGACTCGGTTTATTTGGTCGTGGTAAGATAGTCTAGGTCTTCCCCGGTACCTGCATCCTTCCACTTTCACATTGTATATCTGTTTTGTCATTCTTTCCTCTGGCAATCTTTCTATATGCCCGAACCAACGGAGCATGCCCTTTCTCATCTTTACACCGATACTATCTTTCATACCTATTCGCTGTCTTACTATGCTGTTGCTAATGCGGTCGGTCAGCTTCACTCCGCACATCTTCCGCAGAGCTCGCATTTCTACCGCATTTATCCTACTTTCATTCTCCTTCTTACATACCCAGCTCTCGCTACCATATAACAGCGTTGGGACAAGAACTCCGTTATGTAAGGCCAGCTGCGCCTTATGGCTTAAAAGCCGGCTCCCGAGTAGCTTTCCCATCGCACCATTCACTCTGTTTCCTGCACTCACTCTTCTCTCTATGTCAGCGGTGTATTTCCCATCCTTACTGAAGGCGCATCCAAGATATACAAACTCATTCACTTGCTCCAGCACATCGTTACCAACCACAATCCTTACATTCGTTCTGATTTCTTCCCTTTCAAAAACCATAATCTTGGTTTTCTTCACATTCAATGGCTTACCCATTGATCATGCAGTCGTCTTTCATAACTGTGACTCGTGTTTGCAGTAATAATGACACAACTGAAATATTTGATTAATAGTTAGCACCCTAATTTTAACAACTGAAAGGTTTATTTATCTTGTTCTTGCTTCTTCAATTGTGTGACACTAAATTTGAACATCCGTAAGTGAGGATTTATTAAACACATGGTAAATAATTTTGAAACGAACGTTCAATGGAATTTAGATTACTATTAAGGAAATTCTAACGGCCTTCCTCGTGCCCTATATGACAAAATTAACAGCAATTTTTAAATACTATTAATTTAAAGTTTAGTTATTTTAGTTTATTATTTTTTTAGTATATCTCCATTTATTGTCGTTTATAAATGAAAATAAGTGTTTGACGTGTTCGATTCAGAATTCATACAAATATTTTTCTTTGTTTAAAATTCGCGATGTAATTTCGAGAACTTACCATATACTGACTCATTTTACAATCCAACTTTATCGTCTACTATTTCAAACAGGCGATACATTTTATTAAGAGGAATGATCGCACAATGGAAATTTCATACATGACGTGATAAGATAATAGCGGTATAATGTTGTCCATCAAACGCAAGTAAATGAACAGACGGTTTAGACATCCTGCCAATCTCTCGCAATAAGAAAGATTCAGTACAAAAGAGCTCACTCGTTATCGGAATAGCTCTATATCTCAAAGACACTGGGAGAAAAATAAATTTCTCGGTTCTTGTATTGCTAACCCTTTTTATTATTGCTGCGAATGAAGCCAAGGTTTTGCCGAAAGATACTTGCTAGGAGATTTTGGGGAATAAATTGATTAAAGAGATACGATCGTACGAAGATGTGAGAGATCAGATATTGAAATATGTAACGGAGGGTGAATTTCAAAGGGAAAACTTATGATGAGTAATAACTTACATGTGTGGGAAAATTTATGATGAGTAATAACTTACATGTGTGTACATGATTTTAACTTCCTCAAAATAATAGGTTAGTCAAATTTTATAATGGTCATTGTTGTGTTTCAGGTTGGCCTAATTTGTGGATAAGTTTGGTGCTCGTCCCTCAGGAACTAAAGTCCTTGAGAAATCCATTAATTACACGATTAAATTAACTTGCGATGAAAAAATAAAAGATATCGTTACGGAACTCGTGGAGGTGAGTCAATACGCTTTTTATTTACCGTCTATAACAAATTAGATTTTATACTATAGCATCACCTGTAGTCCATGTAGTATAATCATATAATAAACCGCTTCGAAAGTCTAGTGACGTGCGGTGTGCTAGCAATCACGAGAGTCTGAACTGGAATTCTAGATCTGATAAAATGGTATAGGTATTTTTTCCTATCACAAAATTTTAAATGGCAGTCTGGAGTGGAAATGAGCCCTGTTATTATAGAGCCCTGGTGAATAATTACACTAAAACCTCATATTATCGTTGTTAAACACCTAAGTTCAATGAGAAACAAAAAGTTTCAATCAGGCCTACATTTCAGGTACCGCACTGGGTCCGGGAAAAAGAAAAAATGACTTTGCTCAAACCAAGAGAAAAAGACATTGCGATATAGGGCTTAGGTCGCAGCGTAAGTAAACCGCCTGAAGGAATCAAAGCAGAGGTTATAGTCATATCAGGCTTGGAGGCTTTCGAAAAAACACGCGGTAAGGACATTAAGGGCAAAATTGTATTTTATGACCCTGTATTTACGACCTACAGTGAAACTGTTAGGGTCAGGTCTCAAGGAGCTAGTAAAGCAGCTGCAAAGGGTGCTGTTGCATCTCTAGTGAGATCTATAGCGCCATTCTCAATCAATTTACCACACACCGGCTCACAAACATATGAAGAAGGCGTAGAAAAAATTCCAACTGCAGCTATTACTTTAAAAGATGCAGATTTAATTAGAAGAATGTACGATAGAGGAGAAAAGGTCGTACTGAAAATCGAAATATCATCAACATTTGACACTAAAATATCACGAAACACTTTAATCGATTATAAATGATCAGGACATTCTGAGAAACTAGTAATTGTGTCTGGACATATCGACAGCTGGGATGTTGGTCAAGGCGCTATGGATGATGGCGGCGGTTTTTTCATTAGTTGAGCGGCCCCAGTAATCTTGAAACGTCTCAATCTCACTCCTAAACGAACTGTCAGAACTATATTTTGGACTTCTGAAGTATTGGGACTTGTTGGTACTTACGCTCACGAAAAGGCATATACTCGTAGAAACGAAAGCGACAACATAAACTTTATTATGGAATCGGATGAGGGAACATTTGCTCCTCAGGGATTAGCAGTCGCTGGCTCGCAATTAAAAGGCTCGTTGTATTATTGCTGAGTTCTTAAAGCTATTTGTATCAATAAACGCGTCAACACTAGTAGAAGATGATAGTCCTGGATCTGATATTGCGATAATGACAGGTGCTGAAATACCTGGTGCAAGTTTTTTGAATGCTAATGAGAGATATTTTTGGTTCCA
Source organism: Phalera bucephala (assembly GCA_905147815.2). Classification (NCBI taxonomy): domain Eukaryota; kingdom Metazoa; phylum Arthropoda; class Insecta; order Lepidoptera; family Notodontidae; genus Phalera; species Phalera bucephala. The sequence continues at coordinate 24,795,506 of LR990615.1, forward strand.
TCATACAGAAGGTGATACGATGAATGTGGAGAGTCCTGAGGAGCTGGATTTAGGAGCGGCTTTCTGGACAGCAGTTGTTTATATTATTGCTGACATTTCCGCTATACCACGATAGTAACAAAGTTTTTATGTATATGAAAAAATCAATTATAGCAGTTTGTTTCTATTTATGTATATTTATTACCCAAGAAGGCGCAGAAGCACAACATTTTCTTTAAAACATCCAGAGTCCAAATAACTGTTTGCATTTTTAGATTTTCAAAACCTATTCGCTGTTGTCACTTGCTGAATGTGACTTAAAATGACGCAATAAAATTTTAATATCTGAAAAAAACTAAATTCATTAGTCATGGGAATTTTTCCGAAATGGCGACAGTCTCATCATTTTTTCATTGATTTGGCATGGCTCTGCTCAAGGTAGCACCAACCCGAAGGATGCCATAGATTTCGCCATTCTCAACAGTCTTATCTTATTATCAATAACACACTTCAAAGCCTCGATTTAAGTACTTGCCGTCATTTAAAGTATTTTTGCTAGAATCCTAGCAAAAATACTTCACTTCTTAGGTCTCTTTGTACTGTTTTCTCGGTTTACTCACTTCTTGAAGAATGAGCATTACAGCACCTTGCACTGATAGAAGTATATTTAGTACGTCACGTCTTAAACCTCCTGTCACATAAGGGCAAAAATCTCCCGTACCTATTTTGTATACCTATTTATTTGAGAAAAGCAGGCGTAACAAGCAAAATTAAAAGCAAAAACAACATCAAAAATATTTTACTCAAGAGATTTCATAATCAATTTACTTATATTTCGGGAATTTTTCACTTCATTTTCCGAAGTGTCCTTATATCAATAAGCGTGAATCCCTTATCGCCGGTTCATTTTGTTTTAAGATAGAACTCTCGGAACCAGTGAAGGGTATAACGAATATAATAGATACATTTTATATACGATATTAGGAGAAAATAGGGGTTTCTTTGGCAAACGCGATCCACCTTTCGATAAAGGTCTTAAATTATGTTATCGTGTCTCGTCCGTTGTGATAAAAGTTAAACAAGCTTTTGGGAGAAAATCCTTTTCGTGTTGATATTGATTTTAATAAAGAAAGGATTTTTGTTTTGGTACAATTATATTTTTTGAGTTCTTAGATTTACGCGAATATTACATATGAAAGAAAACTATTTTACGGATTCGAAAACTAATTTCCGACGTTTCAAGGGCTATGCAGTACCCTTGGTCACGGGAAAGACTGAGATGTCAGACGTCCAAAACGCATAGTTGTTCCGAAGTACACTCAAACTTTTTATTTATATCTGCTGTTCCGATCCACGTAGAATGAGCTGACGAGTCTTGAGTCTTGAGATCTTGCAATGTATGCTTGGTTTTGGATTTAATTATATTAATTACCAGATCCCAAGTCGATGAAAACACCCGACACTTCTGTATTGAAATTAGGATGTTTTTTTAATTTCAATAGTTTGCGAGGAACCATCCTTGGTAAGAATCGGTGTTCTTTCACAAGAATGTGAGGTTTATCAAATCCGATGTTATGGAGAGTGTGCAAAAGGGTACGTCAAAATTCCAGATTAAAAATTTTAGCTAGAAAAAGGTACTTAACGTTCTAAATTTATTCTTTAATCCCAAATCTAAGCCTTGCCAAGTCGGCGTTCGGTGTTTGGTATTCAGCACTCGGTTTTCGGCGCTCCACTCAGAGCTCAGCGAGGCGATATCCATTAAAAAGTTAATGGCGCACCCGTATAACTTCTTATAGACTGCGGTGAACAAAAGAAATGCTGTATCTTATGCACCAGAGAACCTAGAGTAACTCAGAGTGGGTTATTCCGCTGACTTGCTTGGAATTGTGTGAAAAATTAGAGCCGATTTTATATTGGTTTAATCAAGAAGTAGGTTAAATAACTTAGGCTATGGAGTTCACTTTGCTGAAGAGGGGATGAAATATTTCAAGTGTCAACCTTCTTAGGATGGCTTCTTTAGCTTTTATTTCAATAGTAAAGGGAGACTAAAGTACCCTCAGTTGGAGCAAATTCCACAAAATGAAATATGCACTGCGCCAGTCAGTTGGAATTTTAATGCCTAATTAACATCGGACCGTATGGACCTTTTTTTTTGAGAACGGCTTATTTCTAGACCTCTAATACTTCATGTATTCATGTAGTATAGAGGTCTAGAAATAGGGAAATAATTAGGGAAAGAAATATGTTGAAACAAAAGGTCTTCGAACTAATTTCTCCAGTAGAAAGAAAAATAGCAATAAGGATTTCCTCTATTCAAGCTGGTCATCAAATAGGTAGTATTCTTCGTACAGAAAATAAATCTTACGAAATAACATCATTTACCATATAAAGATGAATTATTTTTGTAACATTCTTATCAGCTTATTGATCCATATAAGTAATATTTCAGCTAAAGTGTACCAAGCTACGTTTAGTATTTGCTCTCGTTTGTCACATATCATAATTTTTCAGGTCGCTGCTTTTCGTGATCGAGGGAAATCGCATGTATAAGTGACACTGTTGTCATCCTCCCCTTTTTTCAAGTATTTTTAACTTACCCCATGTATACGTCTACATATAAATGTGCCTGTAGAAATGTGTATTTATAGCTTAGCGAGGTAACAACTACTACGACGACGGATCAAAAATTAGTGAGAATGAGATAGAATATAATGACTATTGATAACTTAATAATTTATTTTTCTACATAGTTTCCAAGTCTCTCTACATACCGAGTCCAGCGCTTTTCCAAGGCTTCAATCCCTTTCACAAAAAAATATTTGTCTTGGTCCTGCAAAAAGCTCTCCACGGCATCCATTACTTCGTTATCGTCTTCGTACCTGTTTCCCCTTAAGTATTTTTTCAATTTGGGGAATAGATAAAAATCGCTAGCCGCCAGATCTGGTGAATAAGAGGGGTGGTCAACCAATTCGAAGCCAGCTTGCTGAATGGCAGCCATCGCAACTACCGACCTGTGCGCGGGTGCGTTGTCGTGATGAAACAGCACGCCCCTTCGAAGTTCCCTCTCCTTTTCTCTTTGATGGCATTCCTCAACTTGGGAATTAAAGCTGCATAATATTGGCCTGTAATAGTGGTTCCACGCTCCAGGTAATCAATCAACAATATTCCTTCTGAGTCCCAAAATATTGAGGCTATAACCTTGTCAGCCGATGCCACGACATGAAACTTCTTCGGGTACGGTGACGATGGCCGTTTCCATTGCGAAGATTGCTGTTTTGTCTCGGGATCAAAATGATGGACCCATGTTTCGTCCATTGTTACGAAACGAGACAAAAAGTTTTCAGAATTTTCTTGAAACTTGTCCAACAATATCTTCGAAATGTCAATTTGATTTTGTTTCTGACTGTCGGTTAACATTCTCGGCACCCATCTTGCGGAGACTTTTCTCATATTCAAAGATTGTTTCAACATGGATTGAATACTTCCATACGAAATGCCCGTTTCTTGAATTAAGTATCGGATGGTAACTCTTCGATCGCTCAATACAATTTTCTCGACTTTCGCAACATTTTCTTGGGTGACTGACGTCGATGGACGGCCGCAACGATGTTCGTCTTCCGTGCTCGTTCTCCCTGCTCGAAATTGAGAAGCCCACCTTGCGACAATAGATTACGGCGGAGCAAACTCTCCTAATGTTGCCTCCATATCGCAATGAATCTCTTGCATCGTTAACTTTTTTAAACAGAGGTATTTAATGACGGCTCGCACTTCGTTTTTCTCCATTTTCGAGAACACGTTCCGACACGAAGCAAACAAATGACTACATTCAGAAAAAACAAAAGAGAATCGAAGTTTTTTTTTATTAATATTATAAATATGTATCTGAGCTATACCTGCCAGTATTTTTTTTTACCAAGGAGTATGTCGTTCTCACTACTTTTTGATCCCTCCTAGTACTTCGTACGTACCTAGTTAGCTACAAATGGGAATAGTCTCGAACTGAACATAACATTCATACTTCTTAAGTGGATAAAAATAAGAGACTTTTACAATTATGCCATCATCATTTCAGTCTTACTGATTCAGTTCAAGTTTAATGTAATATTTTTTTGTAATATTTTTATCTAACTCTAACCTGTACAATAATCTACGCATCTCTAGCATTGCTTATGATGTTTACAATAACTAATTGCGTTTTTTTTAGATTGAATCTGAAAAGCAATTTCCTGTAGACGCAACTGTGCGATTAACATCCAGTGCTACGAGAATGCACGTTGCCTACAATCATTTCCGTATTGGATTTTACTGGTGTAAATTGTGAATGTATGTTTAGAGTGCAGCAGACGAGCAGTTTAGGGTCCTTTTCTCCACACTCGGATAAAGACTGAAGTTATAGTAGATTGAATCGATATTTAAAGTTGCAAGTAAGTGTATCTATGAATTTCACCAACTTTGAGTAGTCCTATCAGATGGTTAAACTTACCAATTTCAATTGTCGAGTAACGCTAATGGAGAAGTAACTAACCAGCATTTTTACCATTCGTAACCCATTTTCTTAGAAAAAGAAGCAGAAAAGAAGCTCTTAAGGTACCACCAAACCAACGCGTTCATCCGTGGTCGCGGTGGTGTCTCCGGCGGCGATCACGGTGGCAATCTGTATCTGTCGCCCAGATAGCGCGTACATGACGCAGGGCGTGTTGGTGTGAACATATCCATACAAATATTACTACAGGCGTTAATACACCGTGCACGCTACCGCGGCCGCAGCTGAACGCGTTGGTTTGGCCGTACATTTACTATTTTTATCATAACTTCAGTATATCATAATGTCAGAATGCTGACGTTTCACTTATTTGTCATTTTACGTGTCTGACCGTACGCGTTGTATCTAAACCACTGAATTAAGCCATACTATTCTTCTTTGTTTTATGACCCAAACTACTGTTGGATAAAAGTTATATAATCTCGAAAGACATAAAATTATGTAGCTAAAGAAGACTATTGCAACAGACTCAGAATTTACGTTTGTACCTATTGAAGGACACGGAGAATATTAAAAAAAATGCCTCGTTGGTCTAGTGGCCAAGCGCATCGCTCGCTAATAAAAACTTCACAGTATTTGTCCGGAGTCTGGAATTATGCCCGGTATATGACAATGGACTTACTCCCTATAACATGGGCCTATCATCGTCGGCGAAAAGCGGGTGTACTCAGTAAACCTCTGCCTGTTTGTGGAATATAGGCGTGGAGAAGAAAAATAGAATGTAGGCAGGTCTTAAAAGAAAAATACTATTCATTATTAGTATTACACAAGTTGACAAAGAAATAATTTAATTTAATTATTTTATCACTTCCGCCATCCGCACTGGACTCTCCTAGCTTTATTTTTGAGAGAAGACCTCTGCTAAATAGTAAGGTAGCAATTATAAGGTCTTTTATACCAGGTGTAACATAATAAACGCAAGACCTGATAGTACTTTGTTCGAAATCAATAACTAAATTGATTCCAAATATTTTTAGTTCTTTTTTTCATTTTTTAAATTTGCAAAAAATGACGTTACGCCTTTAGTGTAAACAAACTAAAATTATTCTTGATTCAAAGCAGTACGGAGATTTCAAATGCATTTATAAAACGTATTATTTAATACACACGCATACACGTACAAGTTTCAATGTTAGTTGAAGTATATAAGTGCTTAAAAAAGGTGTTAAAAATTTTAAATTTGGAAAAATTGGTCTTCTTATTGAATTTGTAAAACAATTATCTAAGCCGGGTGTTTGAGTTCTTGCGTTATTTACGATACATCTTGTATATAAGCATGGCTCGCTTCCTAAGAACAAAAAATAATAGAGTAATTTTCTCAATTCATCGATAGGTTAAAGTCGCTGGTCTGCACATGTCTAACGTTTTCAAGTGAAAACCTACGTACAAGAGTAATCAACGTACCCATTTCTGTGGTGTGTGAATCGTGGTTGGAATCAATTGTTGGCAAATTTACCAACCTCTCCTACCTAACCAACCTATCATTCTATTGAGCTTGAAGCACCTTTGATTTTAAGGGAAGAAGTGACAATTTGGGCTCTAATCTCGTGGTTTAGCACAGACTGCTTAATTCACTAGATAGAAGGTACCGAGTTCGAATTCAAATAATAACTACCTAAGAAATTCTAATTTCAATATAAAACTTCTAATCTAAGTTATGAGGACACTATACTTGAATTCCAAGAGCGAACGGAACGTCAGAAAAATGTTGTGCTTGCGGGTATACCAGAAATAAATAGTGATAACTCGGAAGATAGGCATAATCACGATCAAAATGAAGTATTGAAATATGCTAGATCGATATTTAATGAATGTCCGACACCAATTAAAATTATGAGACTAGGCCGATACATGTCTGGTAAACACCGTATGATTAAAGTATGCTTCACTTCTTCTGATACTGTGAAGCATTTATTTCGCCAACAGTGGGAAATAACGGTAATATTCGCCTATACTCCGACCAGGCACCGACACAAAGAATGTATACGCGAAGTATTAAAGAGAAATTAATTAGACGTGAACAAAATGGTGAGACTGACTTGACGATAAAATATATCAAAGGAATCCCTAAGATAATAAAAAAGCAATAAAAAAACTCACTGATTCCTCCGCCCGCCTATAATAATAGAAGAAAATATTTCTCATTCTTTATCGTACAACTATAATGATCTGTCTATAAATCCCTACTCGTTATTACGTTTCTTTTACGCTAACATACGCAGTATTTGTAAATCTGGAAAGTTTGATGAACTTGAATGTATTCTGAAATCCATTAGCTGTGTAACTCCTTTAATTATCTTGACGGAAACCTGGATAAAGAATGAAATTGAAGCTAAATCCTTTTGTTTACCAAATTATACACATATTTACAACTACCGCCCAAATAGAAAAGGTGGAGGTGTCTCAATATTCGTTCACAATAGTCTTCAACATGATATATTAGATGAAATAAATAACGATGGTGGTTTGTGGATTTGCTTAGTAAAATATTCAATAAGCGTTGGAGCCATATATAATCCTGAAAAGAAAAACTTACACAATTTTTTTGAAAAATACTGTTTGCAATTAGAAGTCCGGAAGCGAGGAATTGTATTTGGCGATTTCAACATTGATTTGCTGAGTAACAGCAGAGATACTTCCAACTACACAGATATGTTAAGAACATCCGACTATTACCTTATAAATTAAATAGATGAAGACTATTCCGGCCGGGAAACATTAACAACTAGAACAATTTTAGACCATGTTTGCTCGAATCTATATAATGAACAATCATTGAATCTCCTCTATCAGATTATAAACAGTTGTATCTTGAATTGAAAAACTATAAGCATAAAACCACACAACATATTTACTATGAAGCAATAAATTACTCGAGTTTATATAAAAATATGAAGAATAATAAGGACTTTAGCAATGAAAACCATGATGACAATACTTTAGAATTACATATAAGAGAGCAAATAAAACTACATAAGAAAAATAAAGTAAAAATATTAAATCTACCACAAAAAGACTGAATTAACAAGACTATTACTATTGGAATTTACAAAAGAAATATATTATGGAAGCAGGTGAAAAAAAAACCCCAATGACGACGAGATGCGAAACATGTGTAGGCTAGAAAGAGACTATTTAACTAAATTAATCAAAAACGTAAAACAGGACTGTTACTATAAATCTTTCAGAAATTGTGACAATGATCCCAAAAAGATTTGGAATTTGATAAATACTTTGGCAGACAACAAAATAAAAACGATATCTCCACCACTTAAACTCATTGCAAATTCTAAACGTATTACTGATGGAAATGACATTTGTGACTTATTTAACAATATATTTTCCACAATTGGTACCCAATTAGCGAGTAAAATACCAAAAAATCATACAAATGAACTATTTTATAACATGACTTATTTAAATAATAAACCGCAATTTGAACTGCATAATTTTGAACCATGTACTGTACACGAAGTTATTAAAATTATTAAAAGTTTGCATTTAAACTGTAGTACGAATAAAATTGTTTCATTATTAATTGGGGTATAAAAATGCTTCAAAAAGCGGTAAAAAATTTTTACTAAGCAATTATCTAATCGGGGTGTCTGAGGCCTTGCGATATTTACGATACACCTTGTATACATGAAATAAGCCTAACCAAACTCAAATAATTTATTTTGTATAAACCCTTACGCTTACAAATACTCAATTTACATTTTTTTAATCTAATTTATCTACTAATTTGCCACCGAATCGAACCGCGGCCTCCACTGAGAAGATCCTTGGTGTTAGTTCCTATTCGTTACAAGCTCAGAAACGGAAGAAGCTCACGGCAATAAATATAACGGGAATACGTTTATTTTTCTAGTTTCTCCAATTATTTTGGTGCGGTTGACGATTTTTGTCTTTGTTCCTTTAATAATGAATTTTAATTTTGAGATGTTACCAATATATAACTGCTTATTTAACGTTTTGGGTTTAGTTTCATTGCTTTAAGAGTTTCAGTTGAGAGAACTTTATTACTTATAAAAGAACAACAATTCACTTAAATATGAGCAATGAATATTAAAATAAAAGTAAGAAAAGAAAAAGGTAGTCGATCTTAAAATTAAAAATTATCAATGATCAATGACCCCTAGAAGAAATGTATACATACATTATGTTAGCTAATTAGTCGTAAATGTTTTCACTAATAAATGCACTTAGTTTAGATTTAAAAAGGGATAAACTTTTACAATCCTTTAGTTCTTTTGGTAAATTATTATTATTACAATTTCGTACCGTCATATAAAACGATTCTTTTTCCATATCCAGTACTCGGAGAATATTGTTTGATTTTGTTAGTGTCGCGAAAGTTGTGAGTGTATATTTAGTCCTATTAAGCGATATTTGTGTATGAATGTGTCCAGATAAGATATTTTTAATCAAAGTGCATACATTATACGTGTAAGTTTGCTTTAAGTTGAATATTTTGGTTTTTTATATAATGTGCGTTTTTATATAATGTTTAATTGCTTTATTTTGTGCGATCTGTAGTAGTTTTAAATTTGTGTTTGGTGCACAGCCCCACACTTCTATTAAGTAATCTATATTTGATTTAACTAGGGCACTATATATCATACACGCTCGCCGGTTACGGAGACTCTTGACTTTTCCATCAAATAAGACTCGGTTTATTTGGTCGTGGTAAGATAGTCTAGGTCTTCCCCGGTACCTGCATGCTTCCACTTTCACATTGTATATCTGTTTTGTCATTCTTTCATCTGGCAGTCTTTCTATATGCCCGAACCAACGGAGCATGCCCTTTCTCATCTTTACACCGATACTATCTTTCATACCTACTCGTTGTCTTACTATGCTGTTGCTAATGCGGTCGGTCAGCTTCACTCCGCACATCTTCCGCAGAGCTCGCATTCCTACCGCATTTATCCTACTTTCATTCTCCTTCTTACATACCCAGCCCTCGCTACCATATAACAGCGTTGGGACAAGAACTCCGTTATGTATGGCCAGCTGCGCCTTATGGCTTAAGTGCCGGCTCCCGAGTAGCTTTCCCATCGCACCATTCACTCTTCTCTCTATGTCAGCGGTGTATTTCCCATCCTTGCTGAAGGCGCATCCAAGATATACAAACTCATTCACTTGCTCCAGCACATCGTTACCAACCACAATCCTTACATTCTTTCTGGTTTCTTCCCTTTCAAAAACCATAATCTTGGTTTTCTTCACATTCAAGTGTAAGCCATTGATCATGCAGTCGTCTTTCATAACTGTGACTAGTGTTTGCAGATCAGTGGCTGTTGGCGCTATTAAAACCGCGTCATCTGCATAAAGTAGATGGTTTACCACTAAGTCACCCATTTGTACACCTTCATTCATCGCTTTCAGTCTTTGAAGACTTTTATCCAGATATATTATAAACAGTCTAGCGGACAACACGCAACCCTGCTTAACGCCGATTTTAACGTCAAACCAGGGTGACCTGTTACCACCCACCCGTACGCATGCCTTGCAGTCCACATAAGTGGACTGGACGGCTCGCAACAGAGTGCCATCTATACCATACTCTGGCAAAATGTCCCAAAGTCTCTTTGGCACAACTCTGTCAAATGCCTTCTCCAGATCTACAAAACCGCAGAAAACCTTCCGCCCCACTGCCAGATGCTTCTCTACGATGTTGCGGAGTGAGAAGACTATGAGAGTCGAGGAAGCCAGAAAGGTATGTTAGGAAAGAACCTGTTGGAACTCTGTACTCTCTGCCTACCCCGCAAGGGATCTGGCGTGAGGTTATAGATAGATAGATAGATAGATTATATATCATTGATCGTGTTTTATGCGGGATACAAGAAGCCATTCTACGTAATGCACTAATAAGGGATATTACCTTATTTTTTTACTTTTTCTATATGCGGCTTCCACGTGAGTTTGTCATCTAGCAACAAACCTAAGTACTTTTCCTGATGGGATCTATAAAGAACGTCATTATTAAGGGTTAAGGGTGAATAGTCTGCAATAACTTTGTTTTCTGCACTAAATATCATGTAGGAGGTTTTTTGTATTAATTGTTAATAAGTTACATTGACACCAGGTGTTATATTTATCCAAGTCATTTTGTGCAATTTGTATTAAAGATTTTATATCTTTTCCAAAATAAAATAACCATGTTTCGTCCGCATATAAAGTAATATAGCCTGATAAACCAATTTTGTTTTTGTTATTAATGTAGATCTAAATCAGCGAAGGCCCCAAAACAGAACCTTGTGGAATTGAGCATGTCAGTTTTTGGGAGCTACTTGTGAAGTTTCCTATGGTTACTACCTGTGTCCTATTCTGTAGGTAAGAATTTAATAAATTATAGGCTGATCCAGATATTCCATATTATGTCCCTTAGCTTTGCAAGGAGAAGAGAATGGCTTATTGTATCAAACGCTTTTTTTAAATCAATGAATATTCCCAAACATATATTTTTTTGATCTATTTCAGTGTTAATTTTAGTAACCAAATCAATAACAGCCGATAGTGTACTCGATTTTTGACGAAAACCATATTGCCGTGCGAACAGAAAATCTAATTTATCTAAGTCATCTTTAAATACAGATACGGTAATACAGATATTGGGCGATAATTTTCAGGATCGCTTTTAGTACCGGACTTGTATATTGGGGAAATTTTGGCCACTTTTAAAGTATCAGGAAAAACACCAGGATACATACATTTGTGTATACATTCAGTTAGATTCGCTACTATCAGATCACATATACATAAAATTGATTTAGTATTAATACCATCTGGGATAGATATACACAAATGTATGTATCCTGGTGTTTTTCCTGATACTTTAAAAGTGGCCAAAATTTCCCCAATATACAAGTCCGGTACTAAAAGCGATCCTGAAAATTATCGCCCAATATCTGTATTACCGTATCTGTATTTAAAGATGACTTAGATAAATTAGATTTTCTGTTCGCACGGCAATATGGTTTTCGTCAAAAATCGAGTACACTATCGGCTGTTATTGATTTGGTTACTAAAATTAACACTGAAATAGATCAAAAAAATATATGTTTGGGAATATTCATTGATTTAAAAAAAGCGTTTGATACAATAAGCCATTCTCTTCTCCTTGCAAAGCTAAGGGACATAATATGGAATATATGGATCAGCCTATAATTTATTAAATTCTTACCTACAGAATAGGACACAGGTAGTAACCATAGGAAACTTCACAAGTAGCTCCCAAAAACTGACATGCTCAATTCCACAAGGTTCTGTTTTGGGGCCTTCGCTGATTTAGATCTACATTAATAACAAAAACAAAATTGGTTTATCAGGCTATATTACTTTATATGCGGACGAAACATGGTTATTTTATTTTGGAAAAGATATAAAATCTTTAATACAAATTGCACAAAATGACTTGGATAAATATAACACCTGGTGTCAATGTAACTTATTAACAATTAATACAAAAAACCTCCTACATGATATTTAGTGCAGAAAACAAAGTTATTGCAGACTATTCACCCTTAACCCTTAATAATGACGTTCTTTATAGATCCCATCAGGAAAAGTACTTAGGTTTGTTGCTAGATGACAAACTCACGTGGAAGCCGCATATAGAAAAAGTAAAAAAATAAGGTAATATCCCTTATTAGTGCATTACGTAGAATGGCTTCTTGTATCCCGCATAAAACACGATCAATGATATATAATCTATCTATCTATCTATCTATAACCTCACGCCAGATCCCTTGCGGGGTAGGCAGAGAGTACAGAGTTCCAACAGGTTCTTTCCTAACATACCTTTCTGGCTTCCTCGACTCTCATAGTCTTCTCACTCCGCAACATCGTAGAGAAGCATCTGGCAGTGGGGCGGAAGGTTTTCTGCGGTTTTGTAGATCTGGAGAAGGCATTTGACAGAGTTGTGCCAAAGAGACTTTGGGACATTTTGCCAGAGTATGGTATAGATGGCACTCTGTTGCGAGCCGTCCAGTCCACTTATGTGGACTGCAAGGCATGCGTACGGGTGGGTGGTAACAGGTCACCCTGGTTTGACGTTAAAATCGGCGTTAAGCAGGGTTGCGTGTTGTCCGCTAGACTGTTTATAATATATCTGGATAAAAGTCTTCAAAGACTGAAAGCGATGAATGAAGGTGTACAAATGGGTGACTTAGTGGTAAACCATCTACTTTATGCAGATGACGCGGTTTTAATAGCGCCAACAGCCACTGATCTGCAAACACTAGTCACAGTTATGAAAGACGACTGCATGATCAATGGCTTACACTTGAATGTGAAGAAAACCAAGATTATGGTTTTTGAAAGGGAAGAAACCAGAAAGAATGTAAGGATTGTGGTTGGTAACGATGTGCTGGAGCAAGTGAATGAGTTTGTATATCTTGGATGCGCCTTCAGCAAGGATGGGAAATACACCGCTGACATAGAGAGAAGAGTGAATGGTGCGATGGGAAAGCTACTCGGGAGCCGGCACTTAAGCCATAAGGCGCAGCTGGCCATACATAACGGAGTTCTTGTCCCAACGCTGTTATATGGTAGCGAGGGCTGGGTATGTAAGAAGGAGAATGAAAGTAGGATAAATGCGGTAGGAATGCGAGCTCTGCGGAAGATGTGCGGAGTGAAGCTGACCGACCGCATTAGCAACAGCATAGTAAGACAACGAGTAGGTATGAAAGATAGTATCGGTGTAAAGATGAGAAAGGGCATGCTCCGTTGGTTCGGGCATATAGAAAGACTGCCAGATGAAAGAATGACAAAACAGATATACAATGTGAAAGTGGAAGCATGCAGGTACCGGGGAAGACCTAGACTATCTTACCACGACCAAATAAACCGAGTCTTATTTGATGGAAAAGTCAAGAGTCTCCGTAACCGGCGAGCGTGTATGATATATAGTGCCCTAGTTAAATCAAATATAGATTACTTAATAGAAGTGTGGGGCTGTGCACCAAACACAAATTTAAAACTACTACAGATCGCACAAAATAAAGCAATTAAACATTATATAAAAACGCACATTATATAAAAAACCAAAATATTCAACTTAAAGCAAACTTACACGTATAATGTATGCACTTTGATTAAAAATATCTTATCTGGACACATTCATACACAAATATCGCTTAATAGGACTAAATATACACTCACAACTTTCGCGACACTAACAAAATCAAACAATATTCTCCGAGTACTGGATATGGAAAAAGAATCGTTTTATATGACGGTACGAAATTGTAATAATAATAATTTACCAAAAGAACTAAAGGATTGTAAAAGTTTATCCCTTTTTAAATCTAAACTAAGTGCATTTATTAGTGAAAACATTTACGACTAATTAGCTAACATAATGTATGTATACATTTCTTCTAGGGGTCATTGATCATTGATAATTTTTAATTTTAAGATCGACTACCTTTTTCTTTTCTTACTTTTATTTTAATATTCATTGCTCATATTTAAGTGAATTGTTGTTCTTTTATAAGTAATAAAGTTCTCTCAACTGAAACTCTTAAAGCAATGAAACTAAACCCAAAACGTTAAATAAGCAGTTATATATTGGTAACATCTCAAAATTAAAATTCATTATTAAAGGAACAAAGACAAAAATCGTCAACCGCACCAAAATAATTGGAGAAACTAGAAAAATAAACGTATTCCCGTTATATTTATTGCCGTGAGCTTCTTCCGTTTCTGAGCTTGTAACGAATAGGAACTAACACCAAGGATCTTCTCAGTGGAGGCCGCGGTTCGATTCGGTGGCAAATTAGTAGATAAATTAGATTAAAAAAATGTAAATTGAGTATTTGTAAGCGTAAGGGTTTATACAAAATAAATTATTTGAGTTTGGTTAGGCTTATTTCATGTATACAAGGTGTATCGTAAATATCGCAAGGCCTCAGACACCCCGATTAGATAATTGCTTAGTAAAAATTTTTTACCGCTTTTTGAAGCATTTTTATACCCCAATTAATAATGAAACTTGTACGTGGATGTGCATTGAGAAATACGTTTTAAAAATGCATTTGAAATCTCCGTTTTGCTTTGAATCAAGAATAAATTTGGTTAGTAACAGCATTTTTTGCAAATTAAAAAAAAAAAAATAAGATAATTAAAAATTATTGGAATCAATTCAGTTACCGATTTAGAACAAACTACTTTCAGGTCTTGCGTTAATGTTACACCTTGTATAGAAGGTCATGATACAGGTTTATATCGTTTATATATGTATGTGGTGTTTATATGTCGGCAGCATAGTTACCCTACTGTATTTTCTTTCTACTGTGGTTTTGAGGTTTTGAATAAGCGAAGAATTTTCACCAGCGTAAGTGTTTCCAGCTAGCAAGTATATGCCGGTGATTTCTTTTTTAACGAAAAGGTTATCCGTTCGGTAAGTACCTGTATTGTTAGCAATAATGTGATTAGACAGCAGACTTTATTTTTTATGTATTTAGTGGAGTTTCGAGGAATAATAATTTGTGTTAAAGAACATTTAGGAAAGCGCTTACAGTTTTCAGCCCGGCGTGTTGAGAGAGCGCTCGTCGACTAGCATATTAATATTTTTTCATAGTCTCACTGAGAGCAAAGACTTCTCTTTTCTGTATTTTGTTATGTATCGTGCTGTCACGTCAACGGTTCGCTAAAAGGTGCTAACGGAAGATCAGCGCTGGCTGTCCTCAGTCAGCAAATTTGCTGAGTTAAGACCCGTTTTGTAATGCACGTCCTATTTTTATCTTGTTCTTACACTATATAGTCATAAACTTTCATGGATCTACTTGGAACTATATTAGGTACAAAATATTAGAAAAGAAACATTTATAAATTTAAAAATATTTTGTTGACCATACTTTAACGACCGGTTCAGCTAATGACAGTGCCATGTCTGCCGCAGCAGTGTCGTATATAAGAACAGTCCTCTTGTTTAGCGATCATGTTCAGGACGGCGTTGGTGCTTAATAAAAGCACCACTGTCCCATAGCACTACGATCGATTCAAAAACAAGATTTAGACATGGCATAGATATAATATCTCCCACGATTTTTTTTAAGGAGTTGAGTTGTACATTTCGCTGAAGTATTTCGATGTTGTGGGGAAAGTCATCATTCCTGGATTCTAAAATAGCAATGCTAAATCAAATTATAGTATAGCAATATAGTACAGTAATATAAATGGCTACGTAACAGCTGCGAAATTAAGTTTTTAATTGGAAATATTCATTGGAACGAAATGATTATTCATTACAAAATATTCATTGCCCCCGCCATTGGGAATCAATCAAATATGATATTCAATGAAAATCTCACAGTTCATGAATAATTTAAACTCATTCCAAAGCAATTAAAATTAATTTATAAATTTTTCGAGGAGACACTTCTGTCTAATGGCTTTTTCACACTTGGATTATTGTTTTGTGAGCTCAAATTAGGAGTAAATTTTTAAAGGGCCTTAATTTCACTCTAATTTTACATAAAATGTAAAAATTAATATAATATCAAAAGCCCTCATTTCCTTCAAGCTCCTTAAAGTACTCATTTTCTTCTACATGCCCGTGTAGGGCATGTAGAAGGAAATGAGTACTTTAAGTAAGTTGCAGAAACCTACTTACATTATAATGGCAAAAGTTTGTGTTTGTGAGGACTTTCTCGCAAAAACTACTGAACGAATTTGAATGAAACTTTACAGTCATATTGCTTATACATCAGAATAAACAAAGGCTACAATTTATAAAGATACTACACAGATAATACATACACAGACAAAGCCACAGGCGGCCGGCAGTATAATATAATCTTCGAGATAGTATACACTCGCTACTGTAAAAGCCTCAAAAATACTACATCTGATTCTTAACAGAGCTCATAATGTAAAAATAACCAAAAAAAAAAACTCTATTCTCAATAAGAAACAAAGACAAATTCTAACAATAGGCATCCGCTAAAGACGACTATTTGTGGTAAATTTTATTGTTTGTAATAAAAGAAGCCATTAGGGTTTTTGGCGGGAAGTCGAAGAGTGATGTTGTCAATTTGTTTTAATTCCCAAAACTTGTGTTATTTCGACTAATAATGTGTAATGTTGGTGGAATATTAACCATTATGTGTTCTTATATGTGCATGAGTGAAGGTAATTGTAACAAAGTGATAAAACGTGCCTTTTCGACTTCCCTCAAAACGGCCGTTGCAATTGGTATGTAAAGTATCCACCGCTTTACTATCCAGGGTGGGGTATTTCATTAATTTCATTATCATCGTGGTCATCAAATTCATCGGGGAGTCGAATTAATTTAAACAAACACGATCATATATCTCACTGGACATTGTCAAAATACACTTATAATTAGTGTGAAGCCATAACTTGAAGAAGAAGAAGAAGAAGAAGCCATTAAAAAAAACAACCCTACTTCAGAACTGAAAAAGCAATATGAAGGCCTTTTTGGTCGGTTATTATTTATACAAGCACCCTAATCGCGGTCCACTTGTGTTTTCAAATTATAATTAAAGAATTACTTTGTTAGATAAAACAGTAGTGATAGTCTAGTGGTTAGAAGGAAAAAAAAAAATTACTATCACTTGCTTTAACGGTGAAGAAAAACATCGTTAGGAAACCTGCATGCCTGAGAGTTTTCCGAAGGTGTATGAAGTTCGCCAACCTGCACTCGACCAGCGTGGTGAACTTTGCCCTAGACCCTTTCAGTTTGAGAGGAGGCCCGTGCCTAACGGTGGGACAGCTTCTTAACAGGGCTAATATTACTATATTACTATGTTAAATATTCAACTAGGTCAACTTTTGTAAAATGATAAGACGAATTATTAGAGTGGAGTAGGCAAACGGTATATTACAGTATATGGCAATGAGACTTGGGTATGTAAGAAAAAATGAGGTTAAATGTGCTCGAAATGCGAGCTCTGTTGAAGATGTGCGGAGTCAAGCTGACAAACCGTATTCGCATCAGAGTGATAAGAAAACCTGTAGGTGAGTCTGGAATTGTGTCCGGTACGATGACAATAGGTTCGGTTCTAATTTAATGGGATCTACAAAGGACATCGTCGGCGTATTCCTCTGCCACCCTCGCTTGGGGAATATAGACGCGACAGTATTAGTTTAAGCATCTATGCATGACTTATCGTATATCTACAAATTAACCTAACCTCCATTAATACAAAAATCTTTAATTCATTCACCTGAATTCGGAGTATCAATTCTTTCTAAAGCTTATAAATTCAGGACATTCCTGTTGCAAGATCGGATCTGGGATTTCCTCAAATTGTTAAATTTGAGGAAATCCCAGATCGAGCCGTTGTGATTATATTCTCTTCGGATCGAGTGGTTTTATTCTGTCTGAATAAAAAGGAATAATTATTTTTTTTTGGCCTTAAATATTAGACAAGTAAAATGAGGCTTTTATGTGTTGAATATTTTTAACTTTTCAGTTTATTTTAAACGGGGCTACCCGTATGTTAAAAAACATGAACTTCATGCAGACCGAAACATATATTTCTGCACCATGCCATCCGTTCGTTTAGTTTATACTGTTGAGTATACCAAATTATTTTCACCCCAAAGCACGATAGCGTGGCTAACAATCAATTTACCTTTAATTACCTCCTATATTTTTATTTACATAGTCTTCAATAACAGACATATCCTCTAAGAAATGCTAAACTTAAGAGGCACTGAGTGAGGCTCATCGCTCGTAGAACCGATAGCCGTTGAGGCAGAAAGATTTTCCAGTAGAAAATATATGCCGGAAGACATGATGTGGGCAGGTTTTGCAAGATGAACTGATGAACTTGCGAAGGTCGTGGGTTAAACCTAGAAACAAATAGTACAAGCTAGTAGCTGGTCATTGTGGCTTCTTTGAAGAAGGCGTATATCTTACATCCTACAGTGAACCCTTTTCTATAAACCTGTTTATATTTAATACCTTCAGCTTACCCCGCAAGGGAAATAGCTTATGCTTAGATCACTTTTTTCATTTATTTGCGGTTTTTCATCACTTTCTGTTTAAATCGAATCTGTTCCATTTCACCCTAACTCAATTTAACCCCTATAGGAATCCCATAGAGGGATGGAAACAATTACTGGAAATAATAGGTATAAGAAGGGTACCGAAACCGAAGCCACAAGAATTTCCCTCTTTGTGAGTCTCAAAATATAGCTACTTAGTTGTGATAGACCACTGAATCTAAAGACAGGTTCTTTCAATGATGGCGTGGCGACCCTATACATCGCCACATAGTCGCGACATTTTTCGCACACATAGAATAGACATCGATTCACCATAAGTGTTTATGGTGCAGCAATATGCTGAGGCAGTAGCCTGTTTAGCCCCTCACAATCGCTGGCATATGCTGTATTTTGTATGCTGTATTTTGTATATTTACCTTTTGTTTATAGTTTGTTGTGTGTGGTTAAATAAATGTATTTTCTTTCTTTCTTTCTTCTATTCTCTATATATATCTAGAACGCAATATGAGAGTTTGCACGACGCATGATATGTCCACACAACACAACTACAACTCTCGGGGAGTGGCAAGCCCCGCCAGACATAACATCCGTTTAGCTGAAAATCTGCATTTTGATAAATCCTGCCACAAGCGCAGTGGTTAAGAGCTTGAGCTGCTCCGCCCACTGTGTCTAATAGTCGCGGGTTCGATTCCCGCACGGGACAAGTGTGTGATCCACAATTATTTGTTCCGGTCTGGGTATTTGTGTTTGTGAATTTTCATGTTTGTAAACGCACCCACGACACAGGAATAAATTCTAGTGTGGGGCTACGTTTTTTAAATAAAAAAAAATGGCATTAAAAGTCCATTACATTGCGGGATACGTAGTCAGTACAGAGTTCCAGCAGATTCTTACCTAACTGTCCTTTCTCGCTTCATCCACTCTCATAGATCGTCTCATACACGCTCGCTGGTCCGAAGACTCTTCATTATTATTTACTAGTTTCTGCCCGCGACTTCGTCCGCGTTTATTTTAGATAGGAACATTTCTCCGGGATAAAACGTATACTATGCGTTATAGATAGATAAAAAGGTTATTTCAAACAAAAAGACTCACAGCAGAAAATATATTTTTAAAATACAAAAAATATCATGCACTACAGCTTAAAATATAATTTTATTATAGTACGTATGTCACAGTTGTACAAAAAGGCCAACGCTCAGCTCAGGCATTTGCTTGAGAAGCAAAACGCTAAAGGTAAATAAACTATTTCACCAAATCTGTTCAGTCGTTTTTGCGTGATTGAGTAACAAACATCCAAACTTTATCCACTTATCCACAATTATATTATTAATAGGATCGGTAGGATTCAGTCAATAAATATCGTACGTATTAAACATTTAAGTTTAAAGGAGTTTGTAAAACAACAGTAACTTAAAAACTTGGGTATAGGAAAGCATTATGCTGGCGTTGGCGAGTCTAGGATTAATGGTCTGTGTTGGCTACACATATTAGTAGGATTCTGTAGGAGCATACATCTGTAGGAACGATAAATTAAATTCTTACACGTGTAAACATTCACATTCCAATGTACGAGGAGCCATTGTTGGAAATTCGTATTTAGATTTCGCCCGAAGTTCCTTGAGTTGTTTTATTTTTATTGAAGAAAACATAAAGGAGTTATCTTTAAAAAGGGATTTTCATGTTTGTATACTCAAACATGGTATAGTAATAATTCTTGTCTCATATTTATGTTGGCATAGTCAAGTGGAAGGCATTTTGTATATTATGACTTCTCCATGTAAAATGTTATATCCGTACATTTTTACAGATTTTATTTAACTTGTTCTGTTCGTATGTCTGTCTGTCTTTCCAGTGTGGTCCAGTTTTCAAGTACTTGCAGATATTTGGTGGAGTCTGATCTGGCATACGTAAGTTTGATGACAATGCTACAATATAACAATATAGAGCTAGTCTGATGATGGTGCCGAAAGTTGACCATATTTTTTTTTTGAAGAAAACGTAGCCGCACTCTAGGATTTATTCCTGTATCGTGAGTGCGTTTACAAACATGAAATTTTACAAATACCTAGACCGAAACAAATAATTGTGGATCACACAAAGATTTATCCCGTGCGGGAATCGAACCCGCGACTATTAGACAGTGGGCGGAGTGGCTTAAGCTCTTAACCACTGCGCTAAATCATCCGTAAACCATAGGAACTCCTCAAGATCTTATAAATTAAAATTATTTATTTCCAGTTCTCTCAGAGCTAACGACTGTAAAAGGTCTACTTAGCTCCAAAGAATAATTTCATAAATAATATCTAAAACATTACGCACTCAATTTGCGTTCTAATAAAATCTTTCACTTAATATTTTCGATAGTCCTTGAATCTTTTGCCGCAAATCCTTTATCTTTAGTACACGTTATTTCAGTATCGCACCCCGGGGATCAGTAAAGGCGATACCGAATATTATATTCTATAATATTCTTGAAATAAGGGACAGTTTTCTTTGGCAACGCGATCCACCTTGCGATAAAGGCCTTAAATTATGTTATCGTTTCTCGCTCGATGTAATAAAAATAAAACAAGCTTTCCGGCAAAATGCCTTTTCGGGAACGTAAGGTGTCGAAGCTTTATTTATTTTAGAGGTGTAGCTTATACCTATAAATTCTAACGAAGACACTTTAGGAAAGAGTTTCACCTTGATACAATCAAGGGACTTGTTTCGTCCCTACCTCCCTATGCCTACATGCCTACATTTAGTATGTGGTTATTCACACACACACACACACACACACACACACACACACTCGGGTCAAAACTGCTCGCGTCCGTAAGATTTACTCTCGATTACATGAGGTCCCTCGGTTGTGCTAAATAAGCAGCTCAAATGGTGGTAAGCCTACCACTAGTTAGTGAATAGTGAATAGCCATAGCAGTGATAGCCTAGTGATAAACATAGCAGTGATAGACTAGTGGTTAGACCGTTGGACTGCAAAGTCAGAGATCTCGGGTTCAAGCCCAGGCACGCACCTCTGCCTTTTTCGAAAGCATGTGCGTATTAAAAATTAATTATCATTTGCTTTAACGGTGATGGAAAACATCGTGAGGAAACCTGCATGCCTAAGAGTTTCTCGAAGGTGTATGAAGTTCGCCAACCCACACTGGGCCAGCGTGGTGGACTACGGCCTAAGCCCTATCAGTTGAAGAGGAAGCCGTGCCCAATGGTGAGACAGTTTCTAAACAGGGCTAATATTATTATTAGTGAATAGCCATGTAGTGAATAATGAGACGACTGTAGCCAGAGCCATGGGCTATTCACTACACTCCCAGCAAAGCATGTTGCCTGGAGCTTTACGGGAAGGCGGGTCTATTTCGATCATACCGATTAGGAGTTTGATCTAACTTCTGTCTAGTTAGCCTATTTCAGAGTAAATAGGTTATTACTGAGTTAGCGATCCACATCTTCGGCCCCAATGTCACTTTCCATCAGGTGAGATAGGGTGGACCCCTCTCTCATAAATTCTTAAATGTAAATATTTATGTATAAAAGGGAAACCGACTTCAGAAAAGCGCAAAAGTAAGATAAGTAAGTCGGTGGGTGCAGTGGGTTACTTGGCACCGACTTCAATTTTTTTTTTTTCATTTTTATTTAATTTAGGTATTCTACTTTTGCGCTGTTTAAGTCGGATATAATAAAAGGTTTTTTATTATTATTTTTTTAATTTTAGGTAAAGAAAAATTTAATTATTATGTATCTCGCTGACATTCACGGGCTTTACCCGTACCTTTGAAAGGCTTGCATGGGGACATGGGTCCAACACGTAGAGGCCCTTTGCGAGAAGTTAATGTTATGTAAGCCACCTGCTGAGATCACTTGCTGAAAATGAAGAAACATAACCAGCGAACTGACCCCGGCAGGTGCAAAGACTATTATAAATTATGGAAAGAAAACAAAAGCAAATTAATTATTATTATTAATCTGCTTAGTTCTAAAGTAAGATATCTACAGGATTGAAATAATACCCATATTAACTGCCTTGTTGGTCTAGTGGCAAAGCGTATCGCTTTGTGATCACGAGGTCCTGGGTTCAAATCCTAGGTCGGACAAATGTAGATTTACTAACGAAAACTTCCCAGTATGAATCCGGGGTCTGGAATTGTGCCCGTTATATGGCAATACGTTCGCCCCCTATTACATGGCACCTAACATCGTCGGCGACAAGTTAGTGTACTCAGTACAACTCTGCCACCTCCGCTTGGGACCACATATAATAATAATAATAACGGTGATTTACATAACATTACCTTCTCGTAAAGGGCCTGTACGTGTGGGACCCATACCCCCATGCAAACCTTACAAAGGTCTTTTTTTTCTTTGTTTTAAAACGTAGCCCCACACTAGGATTTATTTCTGTGTCGTGGGTGCGTTTACAAACATGAAAATTTACAAACACAATTCAAATTCACATATACCCAGACCATTGTGGATCATCATCATCAGCCCGTGTCAGTCCACTGCTGGACGTAGGCCTCTCCCATGGCACGCCACTGAGCTCGATCTTCAGCTCTCCTTCTCCATTCCCTGCCCGCTGCCTTACGAATATCGTCGCCCCACCTAGCTACAGGGCGCCCTACACTACGTTTGCCGACACGCGGTCTCCACTCAAGAACCAGTCTGCCCCAACGGCCATCGGTTCTGCGGCATATGTGACCTGCCCACTGCCACTTCAGCTTGCTAATTCGCTGAGCTATGTCGGTAACCTTGGTTCTCTGACGAATAACTTCGTTCCGGATTCGATCCCTAAGAGAAACTCCGAGCATAGCTCTTTCCATAGCTCGTTGAGCGACCTTGAACTGGTGGACAAGCCGCACAGTGAGTGGCCACGTTTCGGCTCCGTATGTCATTACAGGTAGGACGCACTGATTAAAAACTTTCGTTTTTAAGCATTGGGGTATGGGCGATAAGAAGACTCGACGGAGTTTCCCAAATGCTGCCCAGCCCAGCTGTATCCGTCTCTTAACTTCCTTGTCGAAGTTGTTTTTACCCAGTTGGAGCACCTGCCCTAGGTATACGTACTCATAAACAACTTCCATTGTGGATAACACAAAGATTTGTCCCGTGCGGGACTCGAACCTGCGACTATTAGACGCAGTGGGCAGAGCGGCTTAAGCTCTTAACCACAGCGCTAAATCGTCGGTCTGGGTAAAGTCCGTGAATCTCAGCGAGATACAAATAATGATATTAATAAATCTCAGAGCTATACTGAACCCAACGTAAAATAATTATCAATATCGGTCCACAGTTGGCGAAAGTATCGGTTAATAATAAAGCTTTATAAACAATTAATTTATAGTACATTACATACAAACTATAAGATTGAAGGCGTTCGTAGCGCTGTGGTACTGTGACGTTCATGGCAATCACCAAGGTTAAACAGCGTTCAACTCGGTTGGTCTGAGATGGGTGACCGTTTGTGGCATTTCCATTTTCGAGCGTCTCTGAGTTTCGGAAGGCACTTTAAGCCGTTGGTTCTGGTTACCATTTCATGTGATACTCGTAAACCGTGTTGGAAGTCCTATGGGCAGTTAGATAAATTCTAACAGATAGATAAAAATTTATTTTCAACAAAAGGTAGAAAATAGTTTTCGAAAATACAAAAAATGATGCAGTACAGTTTTAAGTATAATGTTATTGTGTACTAGCAGTTTCCCGCGAGTTCGTACCCTGTCGACAGCAGCGCCACCTACCGGGTGTATTATATAGCCTATGTTCCTTCTGGATAAAGTAGCTTTCCAAATTAAAAAAATTATTAAATCGGATCAGTAGTACCGGAGATTAGCCCGAACATCCAAACTCTCAAACTTTGCCTCTTTATAATATTAGTATAAATAGCTAGTGACCATAAACCTTATTTCACCATTTCGCGCATGAAGCCTTTTTTTTCAGTGAAACTTAACACTTGCACGTGTTCCGTTGCCGCAAGCACTCGACACAAAGTGGGCTAGAGTGTATGCTCTCTAACAAGTGCTACAAAAAGAAATGTTGATTACTCTTCTCAAGTACGTAATGCATAACAACACTTATTGTTGCCTTGTTAGAAATGAAAATGGGGGTCAAAACTTTTTCTTCAAGAGATCATTCGATTTAAGGAAATTTCGAATCGAGTAACCACTTGATTCTATCTCGAAATAAGAATCGAATAAACGACTTATGAAATATTTATGATCTGTAATGTTTCAAGGGTTTTGTCACATTTTGTTCGTGATCAGAAACTTTATCCGTGGGCTTCTGTTTTTGTCGTCATAGCGAGAACGAGACACTTTTTCTGTTATTATCATTATATTAATACGTGAAGCAAAAACTTTATACCCTTTTTTTACGAAAATTGCGCGGACGGAGGAGTATGAAATTTACCACACTTATATTTTATATAGAGAAGGAATGGGGAATCCTAATATTTTTATAAAATTATGCATAAATAATACATTAAATCAATAAATAAAACATTACACACACTACCACGTATTTGACACAATACGCGTCAAATTGAGAATGGATTAATATTGTTTGTCTTTAATATTATTTGTCTATAGTCTTACTGAATGTCAAACATAACCAGCAAACGATGAAAGAGTAGGTCGTATAAATTAATACATAGGTAGTATAAATTAATACATAAATATACCGTCACACCTATATTGCCCAAGCGGGGGTGGAGAGTTATAATGTGTATATCTACCCTTTGCCGAGGATATTAGATCAAGTCAGAGATTTATGTAAGGAAAGAACCTGTTGGAACTCTGTACTTTCTGCCTACCCCGCAAGGGATCTGGCTTGATGATATAGATATGAGATCCCATGTACTAGGGGGTGAGCCTATTGCCATATACTGGGCACAATTCCAGACTCCAGACGGATACTAGATTTTTTTTCTACGAGAGGATTACAATTTGTCCGACCTAGGATACGATCCCAAGACCTCGTGATTGCTTCGCGCATTATTCGCCACTTCACCAATCAGGCAGTTTTATGTTAAAACTGCCTGATTATAGGTATGTTTATATAGATGATGTTGTATGTTCATATATATGATCTGGCGTGATCATGTTAATAGATAGATAGATTTGTTTATATTTTACCAATAAAGTCTATTATAACGTATTAGTGGAATGAGTTGAAAATTGTAAAGTAATTTTAACGGTAAAAAGCCACTTGTAATAATGAATCCAACGCAGCTTAATTAATATAACAATAAACCAGCCTTTACTGTTCTATTGCTGAGTAAAGGTCTTTTTTTCTCACAAACTGAGGTAAAAGAGTTCATACTCCACTACGCAGACCTAGTGCCAGAGTTTGAGGCCAGTTGCTTTTGAAACTTTTCAAGCCGCCAATAAGGGTTCCAACTTGGCGTGTGTGTGATTGATCTACGCTGTTGGTCACGGGGCCTTTACAGCTTCACCGGACAAGAGGGCGAGCGTGCAAGCACTACACTCGAGCCAAAAGGGCAAGGGGGCAACTAGCTCAAGGGCGCAGTAAGGAGGAACGGCATCGGCTTGGGCAGTCGCTATGGGGGAGGGCGTATACTAGTTGTCTCGCCGTGGTGCTCCGCACCGGCCGGCGGGCAAGGGATTCTTCGACCTCGCTGGTGAGATCGGTGTCTGATCCTGTGTGCGGTATCTGTATCCGAAAGAAGGTATGTAAGGGCATCGGAAGGGGTCGGTGAGAACATGTCGCGGACAGCGGTAGCGGCTGATAGGAGGGGAGTTAGGTTCGTAGTCGACGGCGGCTACGATTAGCAGATTTCTATGATTGGACGCGTTCGGGAAATATCGGGTTGTCGCCTTTTTAATAAAGGCGCGAATAGGTTTGAGACCGAGATCGGAAGGGAGCCAACTTGGTCAGACGACTATACATTTAAGTAGTAACAGGGACTAACTGTTTAGTGTGCCTTTTGAAACACGAAGACTTTTAGACTCGAAGACTTTAGTGACTGCCTTGTTGGTCTAGCGGCAAAGCGCATCGCTTGTGATCACAAGGTCCTGGGTTCAAATCCTAGGTCGAAATAATGTAGTTTTTCTAACGAAAACTTCCCAGTATGAGTCCGGAATCTGGAATTGTGCCTGGTGTGCAATAGGCTCGCCCCCTATAACATGGAACCTAGCATCGTAGGCGTAACGGTGTAAGACTTTTAGAAATAGGAATGCCACAAATAGTCACTCTTCACATATTAATCGGGGTCGATACGAACATCACAGTACCACTCTGCTACGGCCTACGAAATTAAAAATATATCTCTGCCTACCCCGCAAGAGATCTGGCTTGATGATTTAGGTACTGATTACTATCATGTTTGTATAGAATATATCTCTTTAATATGCCTTCCAATTTCGTTCTTTGAAATCGTTAATTTGAGTAATTTCTTTACACAGACTGTGGATGATTCTACATCAATTTATTCATTCTAATGTACCAAAATCGTACTGTAAATGTGTGTAATCGCACACGTATTTGTTATGACTGACGTGGGATAAAAGTTTCGTAGCCTTAACGAAACCATAAAAAAAATTCTTGATTGCTAGCCAGTTACGAAATAATGAATTAAAATTGTTCTTTCGCAGTTGGTTGTCAAGCTCTTGGAATGGCAAGGACTTGGCATCAACATCAATGGCGAATACATCACTCACCTTCGATTTGCCGACGACATTGTGGTCATGGCGGAGTCGCTGGAAGATCTAGGACGAATGCTCGGTGACCTCAATAGAGTATCCCAACAAGTGGGTCTTAAAATGAATATGGACAAAACAAAAATAATGTTTAATGTCCATGTCGTACCCACCGCACTCACCGTTGGGAACTCTACTCTTGAAGTTGTCGACGAATACATTTACCTGGGACAGGCAGTCCGGTTAGGTAGGTCCAACTTTGAGAGAGAGGTCAATCGACGAATCCAACTCGGCTGGGCAGCGTTCGGGAAACTCGGCTGGGCAGCGTTCGGGAAACTGCGCAACATCTTCTCATCCAAAATACCTCAGTGCCTAAAGACTAAAGTTTTTAGTCAATGTGTGTTACCAGTGATGACATATGGATCAGAGACGTGGTCTCTTACAATAGGTCTCATAAAAAAGCTCAAAGTTGCTCAGCGAGCTATGGAGAGAGCTATGCTCGGCGTTTCTCTACGCGATCGAATCAGGAATGAGGAGATTCGTAGAAGAACCAAGGTCACCGACATAGCCCTCAGGATTAGCATGCTGAAGTGGCAATGGGCTGGCCACATAGCGCGAAGATTGGACGGGCGTTGGGGCAGAAAGATTCTAGAGTGGAGACCACGTATTGGCAAGCGCAGCGTAGGACGACCGCCTGCCAGATGGACCGACGATCTTGTGAAAATTGCAGGAAGTCGTTGGATGCAGGTGGCATCGGACCGGTTACGCTGGAAAGCGATTGGGGAGGCCTATGTTCAGCAGTGGACAAGTATAGGCTGAAATGATGATGATGATGAGTTGGTTGTGGAAATCTAATTAAAAACTTGGACCCCAAGAAATTTTTTTAACCAGTGATTCGAGTCTTGTACGCAAGGCATAATTGTTTGTACTATATATCAACATAATAAAATAATTCTTGAAATGAGTTTTCACGTGTCAATCTTTTGTCACGGCGCGCCATGCTAGTACGTCAAACAAAACGGTTATAATGTACCATTTAGTTCTAAATCAGTCTTTGGCTGTACACTAGTATACAAACTCAGCAAATCACAAGAATAATACTATTAACATATACCATAACATATACCAATACAACAAGGCTTTAGGCGGGTATGAGATTTAATCTACTTCCTTCATGCGCGACGCGTCGTCGGCATCACCTTCAAGAAGGGGGATATCTCCAGCTGTGGACTCCTCATCGTGGATAGTCTCATCTTCATCAATACCAAGACCAAGCTTGATCAGGCGGTAGATGCGAGAAGCATGGATTTGAGGCTCGTCAAGCAGAAGACAGGAGAGCAGTCTCGTATAGCGAAATAACCAAGTCCTTGACCGCCTTGTCATTTTTGTCAGCTTCAACCTTCTGCCTCAGGGTCTCATCAATAGAGTGGGTTGACCTCTAAGTGCTTCTTGGCGGCCACGTAGCCAATTGTGGAGGTGTCACGGAGAGCCTTTACCTTCATGATACGCTCCATGTTGGCTGACCAATCATATTGAGCGGTGACAATACAACAAGGAGACTCGACAAGACGGTTAGAGACAACTACCTTTCTAAACTTTGTTGTCAAGGATGTTCTTCAAGACTTTGCAGAGGCCTTCGAACTTGACTTTGTATTCCTCGCCTTTCTTCTTTTATGTCAGGTATATCTTCGGTTATATTAGGTATAGGGCAATGAAATCTGTGGCATTCGTTTTGTTGCACTGCCTGTGCTAGCCCTAATATAGTAACTTCGATTTGTGTTCCTGAAATTATACACCGCACCATCCGAGATACAGCTAACGTATAACGTCATCAATAATGTCACATTTCAATTAACGCATAAAGCCTTTGGCTAGTGCATTAGGTAATGCTTTAACTAACGCTCTACAACGCAGGTAGAGCAGTAACATTAGGCAAAACCCTGCTTGGGACACTTATATTTATCAATTTGGCATTTATTTTAGCCGGTCACCATGGTGTATGTTAATAGTTGGGAATCTCCTATTTTTATAAAGTCGATTAAATATCAATCTCACTTAGTCTAGCAATAAAGCAGGAAGCTAAGAAACTGTGTTAAAGTACCTTATTTTTAAAGCGACTTCGTAGGCAATTGCGATCAATCACGAGTATACATTTTGAATACCTTCAACGCACTTGTGTGTCTCCAGTAATATACTCCAGTGAGGATGTTTGTACTATATATACCCATAAGAGACCTCTTAGAATTGTCGATCACCAGAGCAATTTGGACTGTGTCGCTAAGCTTTAGAGTGGATATTCCTTTGATAATTAAGCTGTAGTAAACGCGTATTTGAGTTTGTTTGCATCTGAAATTGTCGATTAAAACAGATTTAGACTGTAGTGCAAAGAGTCAGAGTGTATATTAGGTTGATAGTTTAAGTATGTGAATGTATCCAAATGATACCATTGAAGTGTGATCTCTCTCGTGTGAAATACTCATGTCTGGAGCAATTTGTTTTCTTGTTGCTTTTGTTAGTTAGTAACGTTTTACTGCTAACCAGTGACACAGAACGGAATGGCATTTTGAAGTTTAAGCTATTTTCAATTTTATTTTAAAGCTTATAATACTTATATTTCGTTAGAATAGTAGTTATAAGGAGGTTCCGGAAAGCCGAATATTGGCGTAGAATGGAACAATAAAAATGGTTTTCAAACTCACAAACATTGCGACAGCGAGGATGGCAGAGGTGTACACCCATATTTGACCGATGATTCCAGATTTCAATGTAATATAAGGTGAGCCTACATACATATATTATATTAGGTCGTTTCAGACTTCGGACTGCAATTGAGAATTTATCCATAGGAAAAACACAGTTTGTCTGAGCTAGGATTTCAACTTAGGACCTCGTGATTACCACGCGCATTATACACTAAGAGGCTGGCCTCTAACACGGCATATCGGCGATATGTGAGTGTACACAGTACACATCTGGCATGGGGTAATCTGTTGGTTGTGCCAAGCAGTTATGTTGTGGAGGATAAACCGAATACAGGTGTAAAAGTAATTTAAACTGCCTCTTCCTGACTGACTCGTTGGTTAAGTGGCGAATAATGCGTGTTGCGTGCACAAGGTCCTGGATTCAACTTAAAGGTCGGACATACCGCACCTGCAGAACAGTAGTGACTTATCTAAAAAACGCATATTTCTTGGAAAATTAATCGCGTCCCTTTAGAACCGAGCGGCGCTGGTAGAGGGAGGGAAAGTGAAAGAGCCGAAGTATCGTATTTTTTATTCTACTATAAAAATTCACCATATAGAGCGTACCTTTTAAATGGCCCTCTATGGTCACAACACGATTTCTTAGATTTTTGAGTTAAGTCTATACCGTTCTGCAGGTGTGATATGTAGTTTTTCTATCGAAACATTTCCAGTCAGTCCGGAGTCTGGAATTGTTGCGAATGGGATGAAACTTTGTTTGGGGAACCTATTCAAGTTAGGCATATGAAAATTCATATATTGACTTTTGCTATGAAATAAAGGACTACGTGTTTCGGCGTTGTTTAAAAATCATCCCTGAGGGAGATAAAACACTACTATACCCATGTCAAATTACAAAATGACCTCGTCCGCTGCTGCGATCTATAGGTACTAATGTTATAAATTCGAAAGTAACTCTGTATATCTGAAAAGATTTTGATTCAAATTGGCAAGAAAATAGAATATATTTTGGCACAAAAAAGCTAAAAATTAAAGAAAATTGCTTTAAAATCTACCTTTTCAAGTTTCCAAAGTCTCTTTACTTCGTAATGTTCTCAATTTCTCATCAATTTAGTTTACGTACCATCTCAATATCTTCTCTAACAAAATTCCAATAGATGTCATAGTACTTAAATAAATTTAGTTCATCGGTCCTCGCTCGTCGATTCCCGATAAAATTCCACTTAGTTCCTAGAAATCTTAGGTCTCAGAGTTCCATTTTAGCTTTGAGGGGGTTCCACTTTAGATCTGCTATCAAAAGAATCGTAAATTACACATGACATATTATTAATAACAGGATGTAGGTACTGGAGAAGACCTAGACTATCTTATCACGACCAAATAGACCAAGTTTTATCTGAAGGACAAGTGAAGAGTCTCCGTAACCAGCGAGCGTGTATGAGACGAACTATGAGAGTGGAGGAAGCCAGAGAGGTATGTAAGGAAAGAACCTGTTGGAGCTCTGTACTCGCTGCCTACCCTGCAAGCGATGTGGTGTGATGATATAGATATTATTAATAATAGCCTATACTGTCCCACTGCAGGGGAAAAGCCAAAGCCAAAACTGCACCATGCGGTCTCAATGCGTACTGGTGAAGACAGGTTTGTGGCCACCTGCTGCTGGAACTTATCAAGCTGCCTGCTAGACTTTCACATGACTACTATATTTAATGGTTAATGGAACCAACGACTTAACATGCCTTCTGAAGCACAGAGACACTCGAATATGAAAATGCCACAAACGATCTGTTACATCCCTAACTATCCCTATTGCTGAATTGCAGTTGCCACATTATTTCATTTCTTTTAATACCAATCAGCAATATATGCCTTTATAAGCTCCGAGTTCTTAACAAAAGTCAGTTACTATTCATTTGCTAAACAGTCTAATTGCTGCTCAACTACGGACCTGGTTTCTGTCTGCCAGTTGGCTCAGCAGTGAAAACTAAGCTACCAAAGGGGTCTGAATTCGGCAAAGACCTTCAGGAGGTCTCGCGTGTGAGCGACAAAGTACCAGTGTAGTTTGTGTGTGTAGTGTCTAGCAATCTAGTAGCTTTTTCGAAGAGAACTCAGTGCCCAAACTTAACAGATCGTACATCTTAGAACGACTCTGGGACGAACGCTGCAAAACCTTGGTGATTGTTAAGAAAACCTCGGTCGCACAACACTACAAGCACCTTGAACTAAGCATATTGTCATTGTATATTGAACCTTATTGAGTCTTTCTGATGTTAAAATTTGCGCAGGAGCGGTTATTTATGCACGTCTTCGCGGTAAATAGATGCCATCTCATTCAAATTTGTTAATTAATACCTAGTAGAGGTACAGTCCGAAATATAATGTAAAATTGCCAATAATTGAATTCTCAAACCCGTATTTTTGTTATTTTTGGTACATTAAATCACGGACATATGGTAGAGAAGGATAGTCGGTGTTTCACCCCTCTCAATGCATAATAGCTTTTGCGATTATTTATTGCCTTTTAACTGTAGTTAAAAATATATGGGGGCATATACTCGTCCAAATCCCTCGTGAGGTCCTTGAGCCTCAGTAAGTACACGGGAGCGCAAATTCCGAAACACCAGGAGAACACCCTGTTTCAGGTGCACACCCAGGCCGAGAAGGAAATCCTCCTCGGCCAGGGCTATGCGTCGGGAAACTGGTCGCGCATCCTCACCGTGCATGAGTCTCAGGGACTAACGAGTGAAAACGTGGTGATAGTGCGAGCGGTCCCCAAGAGACTGAAGCTCCACGGAAGCTATCTAGCTAGTTTTCGTTAGTAAAACTACACTTGTCCGACCTAGGATATGAACCCAGGACCTCGTGATCACAAAACGATGCGTTTTGCAATTTGATCAATGAACATAAATTCATGAAAAAAACTAAATCATGTTTTTATATTATTAATATATTTGAAGAAAAACACCCTACGTGTGTAGTGACCTGATCGCCTGAGGGACCTACAGCATTATAGCGTTTTCATCACTTCGGCTAAGGTTATCTTCAAATTTGATTGTAAATTTGAAGATGAGTGTTAGTAAAATATGGCCTCACAACAAACAAATGTATTTTCGAGAAAAATGAATTCTAACTACAAATCAACAACTTCTATAGAATATTCAGAATCTGTGCAAGTTAAAAAGTCGCATAGGTACAATTAGTTACGTTTTCTTCTCCTCCGTCGTGAGTAAATACTTATGAACGCAATAAGGATTTCTTCACTGTTTCTTTTAGCGAATGGCAAGATCAAAGATCTTAAAAAAACATCCACATACTGATAACAAAATGACGCAGAAATTTCGCTTGCGACAGGTGAAGGTTCAGTTTTCACTTTACATTTCTGTTGAAAATCCGCGTTAGTGTGGCATGGAATGAATGCGCGAAATTCTAGTGCAAATTCTCGTGTGACGGTCGCGAGGAGTCGTGGAGCGCTCGCAATGAAGCGGAATTTAGCGTGTCGCATTCCGTCAGTTGAAGTATGCATATTGTTACTATACAATCCAACTAGCAGTTTCCTGCGGCTTTGCACCTGCAAAGAGCATATAATCACTACTACACTACGTTTTACATACCCAGTCGACAACAGCACTGATTACCGGTACCAACTTAGCTATAGCTAACCCCCATCAAAATCGGCAATACCGGTTACGAGGAGAAGAATTACGAATCGAATCTCAAATCGAAATTTCAAAACACCTTACCTTTTGCCAAGTTTCATAAATTTTGGTCAACAGGAGTGTGAAAGTTTGTATGTTTAGATGTCTGTTACTCGATCACGCGAAAACGGCTAAACGGATTTAGATAAAATTTGGCCCACAGGTAGTATCTTATCTGGATTAACACATAGCATACTTTTCGTTCCGGAAAAATGTTAGGTCCCTGCCTGAAATCAACGCAGACGAAGTCGCGGGCAGAAGCTAGTTTCATTTTTTACCGATTGGGCTACAGAACGGTAGAAAAATTGTAAAAAATTGTCTAGCTACATTCATAAGATGAGGTGTACTGAATATACCTACTTTGCACGATGATGATCAGACGATGTTAGATCACAATGTAAAAGTAGGTATTCATTTCTCGTCTATTGCCATTACTGATTGATTGACTCCAAACTTCTAATGATAAATCTTTCAAAAAACACTGTCCAACCTAGCATTAATTAAATACAACACCGTCACGCCTATATTCCCCAAGTGGGGGTGGCAGAGGTGTACTGAGTACACCCACTTTGCGCCGATGATGTTAGGTCCCATGCAATAGGGGGCGAGCCTATTGCGATATATCGGGCACAATTCCAGACTCCGGACTCATAATGGGAAGTTTTCGTTAGAAAAACTTCATTAATTTAATGCTACTAGAATAAAGACGCAGAGTTTGCTAGCTACCTATTTAGTCTAGCTAGCTAACAAACTAAAAGCCCGATAAATATCCGACCAATGTCACTACATCATACCCAAAGAAGCTCGTATTCTCATAACCCTGTAATTAATATCAAGTACCTGGAAACTGAAACATGAAATGGCCATGATGCAATACAAAGTCACCCAAAATCACAAATCCATTCTAATTAAATTCTTAAAGTCCGATAATAAACTTCAGTTTTGAGAGAAAGAATCTTAAAATCTTAAAGGTTTTTGCTTAACTGTGTTGAATTAATGTTGTCTAGAACTCCAGTACTTAGTTGTAAAGGACGGTAGTAACGGAGGCTATTAACCTCGAAGGTAACGAGATGATTTAGATATCTCTACCCGCGAATACTTGGAGAATATGAATGAAACTTTACTTTTTTGATGATATCTTGGAGTAAAATTCATGAATGCTCCTAAAATTATAATAAAACGAGAAAAAAGTACGTTGAGAGGAATTTTTTAATATAGTTATTTTGAGAAGGGTCGCATATTTCTCATAATTTAAAGTTGTAGACTTAGAATGTCACAAGTAATTGCCATATTATATACTATTAAAAGATTTTCTAAAATTGAACTTTAAGCTATAGTATATTTTGATTTAAAAATGAAAATTGAAATAGGCTTGGTTAAAAGATTTTCGCTTAAATTCACACCAATATCGGGATATTGTAGATTTAATTATCGCGGTTGTAAATCCTTGTAATGTACACTTAGGAGATAGTGCCAAGTAAATGGTTATAGCAACACTTGATGTTCACAACAAGAAAATGTAGCATTGTAAATTTGGACAAAGCGCCCGTGAAACTTAAGCGAATATTGTTATTGAAGGCAACATTCTGAATTGCGCAAAATTTTTAACCTTGTCGTTAAAAGCAGAATTTTAGTTATATTTTGTTGTTTGTTTGAGTGTATGCCATTTTTTACAAGCACGTATGTAATTAGGATCCGTTTTATTGTCAAAAATATTTCAATATGAAGAAAATTATAGTGCGACAAGGATCTTTTGGCACTTGGATGACAATTACATGGCGGGCGTAGGTTTGAAATTAGGGTTAGCATTTCGTTAATATTCCCTACTGCAAGGAAAATAATTAAATAGGTGAGTTTGCACGGTGTAACTAGCTCAAGAGAATGTATGTGACGATAAAACTTACTATATATAACTAATTAAAAAAAGAACTAGGGTAAATTTCATACGAAGAGGCAACTTCAGCGATCTGTCATATACCGACATTTTCCTTGATTATAGTGTTAGTTCCAATTTTGGCCACGTGCCAAAAGATTCTTGTCAGTCTATTGAAAGACATATGTCTTTCAACACGTTTTTATATAAAAGAAATGTTTAGACACAAACAAACCACCAAAGTTTATGGGTAGGTAAAGAATGTAAAATATGTTCCATATACTTCGATGTCTGTTAAGACATGATAGGCATATTATATTCATGAAAAATCATATAAAAATGAAGATCTGTTACTGGAAACGAAAAGAAAAAAGGTTTCATAATACGCACATAAGTAGCCACAACCGCAGTAAAATTTCTCTCCACAAAAAATATAGTTCAGGGCATTTAAGCCCAAAAGAGAATTCTTTTGAAGTCCCTTAGGGTTGAGAAACCTCTTTCAAAGTTACAAAACACAGGTTGTTTTGAAATATTTCCCCGTCTTTCCCATATTTGAGCAGGCTATGAAAAAGTTATATCTCCGAGAACATTTTGTAAGGATTATTTTTCTTTAACCGACAACTTCTGGGCCTAATGAGGCTTGTCCGAAGTTTCAGGGATTAGTGGCAAGGGTCTATATGAAGTAGTCGTATTGTATTTACGGCGTGTTAAAGTGCTTATGGTTAGATGTAGTTTAATGTGAAACGAGGGTTAGTTACTTTAGGTGAGAAGTGAAGTTAAATTAGATATGTGTGTTGGGATATTATGTGGGGATTCCTTTAATGTAACGTCACTTACGTTGGATTCTTTTTCAGTTGATTAGGATAAAAAGGAAGGGCATAAAGTTCTTTTTCAGATTTTTATTTTTTACTAGTAGTTTCGCCTCTGGGCGAAATCAGAGTCATCTGTCGCTTATGTAACTCGTGGGTAATGTAACTTTTAATGGTGAAGGAATGCTTAAAATCAGTTCAGTAGCTTCAGAGTTTCTAGAGTACTAGTTTCTGCCCGCGACTTCGACCGCGTTGACTTTAGACAGGGACCTAACATTTTTTCTGTAATAAACTATCTGTGTTCCAAATTTCAATCAAATCCGTTCATCCGTTTTTGCGTGATTGTGTAACGAACTTCTAAACGTACAAATTTTCACATTTATAATATTAATAGGACAAACAAAGAAACAAATCTTTCCTCTTTATAATATTATTAAAGATATAGTTTAGTTTTTCAAATATTTATTATTTTAGTTTTTAAGTATTGCGTAGCTTACTTAAGTTTCTTTTCACCCAAAACTTTCTGCTTTCCTGGCGCAGCTTATTGCAATATAATTTAACGCAGGACGCAATTTTTAATTGTTCGGCGATTCTTGCCATAAGTCCTATTACATTATGTGAAGTACGTACTTTTCATCTATTAAGTCTAAAAGCTTATTCTTAAAAGTATTGTCTTGAATCCTGTTTATTTTATTTACATCACAAGCATATATTCACACATAAGTGACTTTGAGATTTATCATTACGTATTGATCACTTACGCCTACTTACTTGCCGTTAAGAGCTAAAGATTAGCTCTTAACCTTAACGATTTCAGACATCGTATAGCAGTCGTTAACTCGTTTAATGTTCTTCTTTATCTTTTGACCTTTATGACTTTGTAGATACATTTACCGGTGAATGAGCATATATTTTAAGGGAATTCTTTCATGTGGTAAAAGTTTCAATCGTTTGATTCGTTTGTCGCGGTTTAGTACCCTTTTAGAACAATCACAGAGTTGGTATTGGCATAAGTGACTCTGAACTGGATGGTGGAATAAGAAGATATAATATTTGAATGAATTTATTTATGTAAAAAATAACATTTCGAACCAACCTTTCAAAATATTATTATCATACGGTAGATATTACAGTAGGATATAGAAGGAAATTCTGTGATAATAAGAACTAAAACATTCCGCTTTATGAAAAAAATCTTCTTTAAAAAAATTCAGAGACTTGAAATATTATTAACTTATCTCTCATGCCAGTTTTAACCTTAATAGACCACAATTCACCAATACAACTTCCATTTTCTTTTAAAACCTTTAACGAAGTTGTGGTGTATATGATTTATTGATATCAAATCTAGTCTCGTATACCTAAAACTATGTTAGTAAATCAATTTGGAATACATACATGGTATGTAAGTGGGCTGCCTTCATGCCTACGCAATGCGATCACAAACATGATTAATTGCCGATAATTAACTGAAGGTCCAACCTTGACTGTGTCTATTCCATATTATTAGCTTCGTATTTCATATTGATAGCAAAAGGTCAATCGGTATGTTTCTAACGTCAGTTATCTATAAGCAGAGGTGTGTATAGTACACCCACTATTCTGTAATGCCCTGTTGTCATTATTTGGGCATATACCATTCAAAAAATGTAGGGTTTGATCGGATATAGAGGTCATCCACAAGATGTCATTCTTCACTAGCAAGTGACAATCACACTTAGTAGTCCGAGTGAGAGTTTGAAGCTTATATGTGATAGTGAGAGTTATAAGTGATAACAAGACGAGCATTTAAATAACCATACCATTACTCAAAACAACCTCACGTATTCTGCTTGTCTAAACAGAATATCTTTCAAGCAAAATATCTTTCTCAAGTTCTTAACCACTAGACGGCTTGGTGCTAAATAGCTTGAGTTGCTTCACCCACTGAATCGGGTAGCCGTGGTTTCGATTCCAGCACGGAAAATCTTTGTTAGACCCATACAATTTTTTCTCGGTCTGGGTGTGTGTGCATGTAAATTTCGTGTTTTTAAACGTATCCGGTACATAGGAATAATTCCTAGGGGGCGGGGCTTCGTTTTTTAAAGGAAAAAAATGATATTGATATCTTCCAAGCAGAATACGGTCATAGGAAAACAAGTTTAATAAACTTGCTCCTAATATTCTCCCTTGGGGTATGCCACATAAATGAAAACTAACATTACAAAATACGTAAATAAATACTAAAATTGTTTATTATAATTGGATCAATCCAATCAGGAAATGTACTTACCAAGTCAGTGAATTAATTTGGACCTTGTACTTGGCCCGTAAGCGCTCCTACACCTTTTGTGGATGTGATTAATTGCCAGTAATTAATTGAAAGCATGTATACGTATGACATAGTTATAATAAACATATAGTACATGACGTAAAAAACTACTAACTATAATAAATTAATGTACATTTTTTTAAAGTGTTACTTCATGCATGCATTAAACAGTATGTTGTTTTAGGAACTGACTTCCTTGTTGGTCCAGTGGCAAAGCGCATCGCTTTGTGATCACGAGGCCCTGGGTTCAAATACTAGGTCGGACAAGTGTAGTTTTTCTAACGAAAACTTCCCAGTGTGTATGTGAGAGTATGCGTGCGTGCGTGTGTGTGTGTAAATGTTTCGATGTATTAACACACACCTTAGTGGTTTCTCAATGCTATGTGACCAACTTTTTGTAATAACATTTTAAGGAAATAAATAACTAAAAAAGGCGCGAATACTTTTAAATACGAAAATTGCTATTAATTAAATACAATAAAAGTCTTCGAGTGCATTGGTGAAGAGCTTGGGGGATATTACATCCCCCTGTCTTACCCCTCGATGCAGCTCGATCGGGTTGGTCTTTTGGTCCTGGAGCTGGACGGTCATTGTGACGGTATCATACAGACATCTCAACACCTCGATATAGCGCCAATCGATGCCACTTCGCTGCAGAGCATCCAAAACCGCCCAGGTTTCGATGGAGTCGAAGGCTTTCTCGTAGTCCACGAAAGCATTACACAGCGGCTGATTGTACTCTTCGGTCTTCTGTACAATCTGCCAAACAGTATGGATGTGGTCTATGGTGCTGTAGCCTTTTCGAAACCCGGCTTGTTCCGGTGGCTGGAACTCGTCAAGTCTTCTGGCGAGGCGGTTTGTGAGTACTCTCGAGAACAACTTGTAGACGTGGCTCAGGAGTGAGATGGGTCTGTAGTTCTTCAGCAAGCTATTAATTAAATACAATATAAAAAAATCTTTTTACATTCTATATAAAATATAAATGTTACTAAGTTGACGTAGCTTTAAATGAAGTTTATTTGCTTATATCATCACGCCAGATTTCTCGTGGGGTAGGCAGAGAGTACAGAGTTCCAACAGGTCAAATCAAAAATCCTGTATTGGCTTTGGTTAACTGTCAAGCGAAGTACACTAGAACGGATGTTCCCTATTCAGAACACTTTGGCCACAAAATATATCGTTATTGCTATTAATAAATGCATTGTATTGTGATTCCAACTGAGAACGGCTGCCGCTGTTTGAGTGAAAAATTAGTCACCGTGGTTGTTTACAAAGACTGGCTCAAAGATGGTAGGTCGCTTGTTATTTCTCCCAAAACGGAGGTGGAAGCCGATTGGCTGCTCAAGCTTGAATAAACATTATTTCTTCAAACAAAAACTTACTCGAAACGCGATTTTTAAATTTTATTTAAACGATAAGAATACCACGATCATTTGGTCGATTCTCCGAGTCGGTCTAAGTCAACAGACTATAAAGTTCTTAGTGAAGTAGACAGAGAAATGCGCGAATATTGTCCTAATCCAATTCTAATTCCAAATGGACTACACTAAGATATATCATTGGTATTATTAATGTATTAATATTAATGTTAAGTGTTCTTTATATTTTATTCCGTTGTTTGTGAAATTTAATATTTATATACCCAAAATAAAAACATTATCAACATTCCTAAAACAAAAAAAAAAATACTGTTACGCCTATTTTCCCCATGCAGCGGTAGCAAAGGTGTACACACTCTGCACTCAGTACATCCACTTTTCACCGACGATTTTGGGTCCCATATAATAAGGGCGAGCCTATTGCCATATACCAGTAATAATTCCAGACTCCAGACCTATACCGAAATTTTTTCACTAGAAAAACTACATTTGACCGACCGAGGATTTGAACCCAGGACCTCAAGATCACAAAGCGATGCGCTTTGCCACTGGACCAACAAGGCAGTCAGTTCCTAAAACAACATACTGTTTAATGCATGCATGCTGTAACACTTTAAAAAATGCACATTTATTTATTATAGTTAGTACTTAATTTTAGAATTTAACAATTACTGGTTGTCCTAATAAAATAAATAAATGAATTATCCCATTCGCATTGCTTATGATATTTTGCAATTCATTGTTATCTTAGAAAAAGTACGTTTTGGTTTTTGAACGGGAAGAAACCAGAACGAATACAAAGATTGTGGTTGGTAACAATGTGCTGAAGCAAGTGAATGAGTTTGTATATCTTGGATACAGTAAGGATGGGAAATACACCGCTGACATAGGGAGAAGAGTGAGTGCAGGGAACAGAGTAAATGGTGAGATGGGAAAGCTGCTTGGAGCACTTAAGCCAAAATGCGCAGCTGAACATACATAACGGAGTGCTTGTCGTAACGCTGTTATATGGCAGCGAGAGCTTGGTATGTGAGAAAGAGAATGAAAGTAGGATAAATGCGGTTGAAATGCTAACGCTGCGGAAAATGTGCGGAGTGAAGCTGACCGACCGTATTCGCAACACTGTAGTAATAAAGCGAGTAGATATAAAAGATAGTATCAGTGTAAAAATGTGAAAGGGCATGCTCCGTTGATTCGGGTATATAAAAAGAATGTCAGAAAAAATAATGACACAACAGATATGCAATGCGAAAGTGGAAGGATGTAGGTACCGGGGAAGACCTAGACAATCTTACCACGACCAAATCGATCGTGTTCTTATCTGAAGGACGAGTCAAGAGTCTCCGTAACTGGCGAGCGTGTATGAGACGAACTATGAGAGTGGAGGAAGCCAGAGAGGTATGTAAGGAAATAACCTGTTGGAACTCTGTACTCTTTCCGCACAAGGTATCTGGCGTGATGATATAGATAGAGACAATACCAAATACTGGAAAAATTTGCGTACAATACCAATCATTACAATAAAAGCTAAATTAAGTTTGTCAAAACTCTCACCCTATAATAAGTAAGATGGTTACATTCACGTTACATTCTCAATCAATTTTGTGACTAAAATACAAGTCTCAGTCGAAATTGGATCTTGGTATAAAGATGTATCTAAGAATTTGCAACTTAATTAAATTTTCTGAAATTCATACCTACTTCTCTAAACAAAACTATTGTTCTATAAATGAGAGCTTCATTATCAGCTATAGATCAGTCTTGATGTTCCTTTTCTTGTTTTCACAAACAATACTGAATTCTAAGTAAGGGTATACAGGCTGTTAATTTATATTCTCGTGGAAATTGTGGCATACGTAACGGACTATGTACTTAATTATAATACCTATATAACAACATTACTTATAGCACGTTGTTTCGTTTTAGTTTATAACCTACTTTGATAATAAATTAGGATAACTTTAATGGCTCCAATGATAGATTTACTTGATGCCTTTAGAATACTTACGTAATATTTTATATTGAAAATCTGTCGAATAACAGCAAGAAAATCTATTTTTAACCGCCTTCAAAAAGGAGGAGGTTCTATGTTTGGTTGTATGTATGCTTTTTTTTATGTGTGTTCAGCGATATTTCCGTCAGTTGTGGACCGATTTTAATGATTTTTTTTGCATTGGGTTCCGTATAGCTCCAAGGTGGTCCCATTTTAATTTCATTGGTATTGGACCTTGGACTTTGAAGATACGCCAGGAAACTCCTTAACGACAAACAATAGGAATGAGCAAATTGAGACAATATGGGTGTTACGTCAATCCTATAGGTACCCTACTATAGAACTAAGCAGAATGTTAACCGACTTCAAAAAAGGAGGAGCTTCATAATTCATTTGTGTTTTTTATAACTTATTTGCTTGTGAACCGATTTGGATGATTCTTTTTCCGCTGGATTGAATATAGTTTCAAGGTGATCTCATTTTAATTTCATCAGTATTGGACCTTGGACTTTGAAGATACACCAGGGAACTCCTTAACGATAACCAATACGTATGCGTAGATTGAGATATTATGGGTATTACGTCAATCCTATAGGTACCCTACCATAGAACTAATCAGAATATTAACCAACTTCAAAAAAGGAGGAGGTTCATAATTCGTCTGTATTTTTTTGTAATTTCTTTTCTCATAAACTGACTTTGATGATTCTTTTTGCATTAGGTTCGGCATAACTCCGCGATGGTCGAATTTTAATTTTATTGGTATTGGACAACGGGCTTTGAAGAATGTGAAAATTCTGTTATTATGAGTTTTACATCAAGCTTGTAGGTGCCTCACTGTATAAATAAGTAGGATAATATAAAGGAGGTATCTAAATAATAATAATTAATTCACATCACTAAAAATTGTAAAATAAAAAACTTTTAAAGAAAAGGAAAACCGACTTCAAAAAGCAAAAAATAAATATTTGAAGGCGGTGCCAAGTAACCGACTGCACCAACCAGCACGTAGTCATTTCAGTGTTTTAGTGTCAGTTTTAGTGGTCATTTTAGTGTTCTTTTTTATTTCTTTAATCAATATGTACACTATTACCAATGCAGCTAGTCCTGGAAATTTCACGGGGATATAATATAGACGTCAGTATAATGTATCGATGCTTGCTCACTCTCCCTTCCTACAATACTCTATTGTTGAGCGAAGGCATTCTAATTATTACTAAGGGGTCTCACGGAGTGTGGTATGCTATAATGAAGCAACCAGGAACGCAAAGCAAGGTATCTTATTAAACTGAGCGCATATTGAAGGAGCGGATAGGGAACAACACTTTGAAGAGATTATGAACAAATAGTTTCTGCCCGCGACTTCGTCTGCATTGACTTTAGAGGAAACTTAAATTTTTTTGGGATAAAAAGTATCTTATGTGTTAATACAAACAGTGAGACCCCTTAGTAATAATTAGAATGCCTTCGCTCAACAATAGAGTATTGTAGGAAGGGAGAGTGAGCAAGCATCGATACATTATACTGACGTCTATATTATATCCCCGTGAAATTTCCAGGACTAGCTGCATTGGTAATATTGTACATATTGATTAAAGAAATAAAAAAGAACACTAAAATGACCACTAAAACTGACACTAAAACACTGAAATGACTAAGTGCTGGTTGGTGCAGTCGGTTACTTGGCACCGCCTTCAAATATTTATTTTTTAAACAAGTAATAAACTATCTGTGTGTCAAATTTTATCCCAATCTGTTTAGCGATTTTTGCGTGATTGAGTAACAAACATCAGAACAAGCAAACATTCACATTTATAATACTAGTTTCTGCCCGCGACTTCGTCCGCGTGGACTTAAATTTTTCGGGAACCAAAACCCGACATTCTTCGGGATAAAAAGTATCCTATGTGTTAATCCAGGTAATAAACTAACTGTGTGCCAAATTCCATTTAACCCCGTTTAGCCTTTTTTGCTTAACTGAGTAACAAACACCCAAACGTACGAACTTTCACATTTATAATATAAGTATTTCACTCCTCGCAATCTTCTCTAAAAAACTGGAATAAATAGTTAACAAACGATTAACACACTTCATAGACACCCATAATATTCTCTCCAAACATCAATATGGGTTCCGACGTGGCCTTTCTACTAAAAATGCTGTATCGAACCTAGTAGAGACCATAACTAAACATCTTGATGATAAGAATAATACTACTGGTATCTTTCTCGACCTGGCTAAGGCTTTTTAAACAGTATCAATTTTAATTGTTCTTAAAAAACTAGAAAGCATAAGCATACGAGGGCTTCCACTTCAATGGTTTAAAAGTTATTTGACTAACAGAAGACAATGCGTAAAAGTTAATGATTTCTTGAGTTCAGAACTTCCTGTTGATTATGGCGTCCCACATGGGTAGCGTTCTTGGTCCAACACTCTTTCTAATCTACATCAATGATATTTACAAAATCCTCAATGACTCTAGCTCGAATATTATATGTTATGCCGATGACACAGCACTAATTTATCACGGTAAGTCGTGGTCTGAAACTGTACAAAATGCTGAAAAAGGTATGACTAAAATAGTTTCTTGGTTAGATAACAATTTGCAAATACTCTAAAAACCAAATTTCTATGTTTCCATAAAACTAAAGTAACTGACCCTTTAGCGATCAAGCATATTAAAGTGCACGTAGCCTGTAACAACCTGACACATTGCAATTGTGAAACCATAACTAGAGGATATAACATAAAATATCTGGGCGTAACAGTGGATGAAAAGCTCTCTTTTAAGGATCATATATCTGCCTTGGCAACTAGAGTCCGCAAACTTACACATGTCATGTGTCGGCTCCGTGAGGTCGCTGGTCGCTTCTATTTTGAATTTAGTATATACATCGCTTTGTGAGTCCATTATCTCTTACTGCATCACAATTTGGGGTGGCGTTGGCGTGACTACTATGATCGATTTAGAGAGAGCTCAAAGATCGGTTTTGAAAGATTTACTTAAAAAACCTCGCAGATATCGTACACATACTCTAT
This sequence comes from Phalera bucephala, assembly GCA_905147815.2. Lineage (NCBI taxonomy): Eukaryota > Metazoa > Arthropoda > Insecta > Lepidoptera > Notodontidae > Phalera > Phalera bucephala. The sequence goes on from LR990615.1 coordinate 24,840,467, forward strand.
ATAACGATTCTTAAGTTTTAGGAGTAAGAAAACTTTACATTAATAAAGTAGTAATTTTACAGCATAAAAATACCTTAAACTCTAAAGTTACCATCATAAACAATAAACCTGCATCTATTAAACTAAAGAACATTTAGTGTCTCTACGCCCGTAGTGAATTCTGTATTCGCTTAGCATCATTTACACTTTTTAGCCCCATACACATATAACAAAATAGTTCTCAAATGTGACATCAAAAAGAATTCAGTTAAAGAAGCCAAGGTAAAACTGAAACACTGGCTTTTACAACTGTCATACGCAGAAACCGAAAATTTATTACATATTGTTACGTAATGATTGATATATACACAGCTCTTGTCGCAAGTCACAATATATGTACAAATACTATGATTTTAGCATACGTATCCATACATACACATATACATCTTCCGAGGCACATACAGACACACACACACACACACACACACGCACACACATACACGCATACACACACACAATCACACATAGACACACACACGATGGTACAAATAGGTACTTCATTTTATAATAATATTTGTATTCCTACTCTAAGACTCACTAAACTGCCAATACCCATGTATATGTAAATTGGATAAATTACGGTCTTCACGATACAGGCTGCGCCTAGTGTGAAGGCTACAAGTAATATGTTACACTATGTACTTTTTGGTAAATAAATAAAGTTATTATTAAAAAAAAAGTAGGATTAGTAGAATGATAAACGTATATAATACAATATGAATCATAATATTATCAAACAATAAAAGAATTAATAATACAAATTGATAAGTTATGGTGCTATTTTTTTATTTGTATCATACCACTTTTTTTCTAATATGACTAAGAATTATTCCTGTCTATCGTTGGTGCATTCTCATAGACATCCCCACGGAATAAAATAATTATGGATCTTACAAAGAATGGTTCCGTACAAAGATGGTATCCCCTACTATTTGGTCTGTGATTCTTTGTTCACGTATAACTTATTTATAGCTGCAAGTGCTAGTGGTAGATATCTTCATTAAACTTGGTATACTAACAACATTTATACATAAAATCATTTCAAAATAATCACGTATTATAAATTCTTTATCAAAGGTCACACATACCAATATTGTATCATTTATTGTTTAATACATAAGAGCCCTGTTATTCAATCAAGTCGTTCCTGTTATTCAGTCAATTGAACACTCAATGTTGCGGATGAAGATCACTTTGATGCACTTGACCGACTTTATTAAGAGGATTAATCAAAAACATTTCAACGGCATTCGGAATTCTTGTAATAAGTACTGTATCGACATAGTCATAAAATTTGATCTTCAAGACAACGTTTTCAGTTTTGATAGTTTATTGCATATTTGTGTCCATTTTGCGTCCTCGTCCAAATTGTTGTCGACGTGCCATTGGCGTGCCATTGACTGGCGATTGATACATTCGTATCACTAGTGACCATGGCTGGACGTATGACGATACTGTTTTTGAAAATCACAATAGTATTACTTACTTTTGCTGTAAAGGCTAATTGTGCTCCAAAAGGGAAAAGTTATTCTGATCTAAAGTCATGTGATATTGGTTCGCTTGCTGAACAGATAGCGTCTTATGCAACGGTTGTTCGGAACATAATAGACTTTGCAATCTCGGGCCCGTTTGAAGGGAAGACTTACGATGAGTGAGTATTGTTAGCGATACATCAAATTGGTTCTACAAGAATGCGTTATAATGGTTTTACTTTATGAGTAAATATTAAGTTATTACTGAGTGCTATTACAGCGTATAATATGCTGTAATAGCGCTGGGTGAATGTAATAATGACACAACTAAAATATTTGATTAATAGCATCAGCACCCTAATTTTAACAACTGAAAGGTTTATTTATTTTGTTCTTGCTTCTTCAATTGTGTGACACTAAATTTGAACATCCGTAAGTGAGGATTTATTAAACACATGGTAAATAATTTTGAAACAAACGTTCAATGGAATTTAGATTACTATTAAGGAAATTCTAACGGCCTTCCTCGTGCCCTATATGACGAAATTAACAGCAATTTTTAAATATTATTAATTCAAAGTTTAGTTATTTTAGTTTATTATTATTTTAGTATATTTCCATTTATTGTCGTTTATAAATGAAAATAAGTGTTTGACGTGTTCGATTCAGAACTCATACAAATATTATTCTTTGTTTAAAATTCGCGATGTAATTTCGAGAACTTACCATATACTGACTCATTTTACAATCCAACTTTATCGTCTACTATTTCAAATAGGCGATACATTTTATTAAGAGAAATGATCGCACAGTGGAAATTTCATACATGACGTGATAAGGTAATAGCGGTATAATGTTGTCCATCAAACGCAAGTAAATGAATACAGACGGTTTAGACATCCTGCCAATCACTCGCGATAAGAAAGATTCAGTACAAAAGAGCTCACTCGTTATCGGAATAGCTCTATATCTCAAAGACACTGGGAGAAAAATAAATTTCTCAGTTCTTATATTGCTAACCCTTTTTATTATTGCTGCGAATGAAGCCAAGGTTTTGCCGAAAGATACTTGCTAGGAGATTTTGGGGAATAAATTGATTGAAGAGATACGATCGTACGAAGATGTGAGAGATCAGATATTGAAATATGTAACGGAGGGTGAATTTCAAAGGGAAAACTTATGATGAGTAATAACTTATATGTGTGGGAAAATTTATGATGAGTAATAACTTACATGTGTGTACATGATTTTAACTTCCTCAAAATGTTAGGTTAGTCAAATTTTATAATGGTCATTGTTGTGTTTCAGGTTGGCCTAATTTGTGAATAAGTTCGGTGCTTGTCCCTCAGGAACTAAAGTCCTTGAGAAATCCATTAATTACACGATTAAATTAACTTGCGATGAAAAAATAAATGATATCGTTACGGAACTCGTGGAGGTGAGTCAATACGCTTTTTATTTACCGTCTATAACAAATTAGATTTTATACTATAGCATCATCTGTAGTCCATGTAGTATAATCATATAATAAACCGCTTCGAAAGTCTAGTGACGTGCGGTGTGCTAGCAATCATGAGAGTCTGAACTGGAATCCTAGATCTGATAAAATGGTATAGGTATTTTTTCCTATCACAAAATTTTAAATGGCAGTCCGGAGTGCAAATGAGCCCTGTTATTATAGAGCCCTGGTGAATAATTACACTAAAACCTCATATTATCGTTGTTAAACACCTAAGTTCAATGAGAAACAAAAAGTTTCAATCAGGCCTACATTTCAGGTACCGCACTGGGTCCGGGAAAAAGAAAAAATGACTTTGCTCAAACCAAGAGAAAAAGACATTGCGATATAGGGCTTAGGTCGCAGCGTAAGTAAACCGCCTGAAGGAATCAAAGCAGAGGTTATAGTCATATCAGGCTTGGAGGCTTTCGAAAAAACACGCGGTAAGGACATTAAGGGCAAAATTGTACTTTATGACCCTGTATTTACGACCTACAGTAAAACTGTTGGGGTCAGGTCTCAAGGAGCTAGTAAAGCAGCTGCAAAGGGTGCTGTTGCATCTCTAGTGAGATCTATAGCGCCATTCTCGATCAATTTACGACACACCGGCTCACAAACATATGAAGAAGGCGTAGAAAAAATTCCAACTGCAGCTATTACTTTAAAAGATGCAGATTTAATTAGAAGAATGTACGATAGAGGAGAAAAGGTCGTACTGAAAATCGAAATATCATCAACATTCGACACTAAAATATCACGAAACACTTTAATCGATTATAAATGATCAGGACATTCTGAGAAACTAGTAATTGTGTCTGGACATATCGACAGCTGGGATGTTGGTCAAGGCGCTATGGATGATGGCGGCGGTTTTTTCATTAGTTGGGCGGCCCCAGTAATCTTGAAACGTCTCAATCTCACTCCTAAACGAACTGTCAGAACTATATTTTGGACTTCTGAAGTATTGGGACTTGTTGGTACTTCCGCTCACGAAAAGGCATATACTCGTAGAAACGAAAGCGACAACATAAACTTTATTATGGAATCGGATGAGGGAACATTTGCTCCTCAGGGATTAGCAGTCGCTGGCTCGCAATTAAAAGGCTCGTTGTATTATTGCTGAATTCTTAAAGCTATTTGTATCAATAAACGCGTCAACACTAGTAGAAGATGATAGTCCTGGATCTGATATTGCGATAATGACAGGTGCTGAAATACCTGGTGCAAGTTTTTTGAATGCTAATGAGAGATATTTTAGGTTCCATCATACAGAAGGTGATACGATGAATGTGGAGAGTCCTGAGGAGCTGGATTTAGAAGCGGCTTTCTGGACAGCAGTTGTTTATATTATTGCTGACATTTCCGCTATACCACGATAGTAACAAAGTTTTTATGTATATGAAAAAATCAATTATAGCAGTTTGTTTCTATTTATGTATATTTATTACCCAAGAAGGCGCAGAAGCACAACATTTTCTTTAAAACATCCAGACCCAAATAACTGTTTGCATTTTTAGATTTTCAAAACCTATTCGCTGTTGTCACTTGCTGATTGTGACTAAAAATGACGCAATAAAATTTTAATATCTGAGAAAAACTAAATTCATAAGTCATGGGAATTTTCCCGAAATGGCGACAGTCTCATCATTTTTTCATTGATTTGGCATGGCTCTGCTCAAGGTAGCACCAACCCGAAGGATGCCATAGATTTCACCATTCTCAACAGTCTTATCTTATTATCAATAACACACTTCAAAGCCTCGATTTAAGTACTTGCCGTCATTTAAAGTATTTTTGCTAGGATTGTTCACTTCTTAGGTCTCTTTGTACTGTTTTCTCGGTTTACTCACTTCTTGAAGAATGAGCGTTACAGCACCTTGCACTGAAAGAAGTATATTTAGTACGTCACGTCTTAAACCTCCTGTCACATAAGGGCAAAAATCTCCGGTACCTATTTTGTATACCTATCTATTTGAGAAAAGCATGCGTAACAAGCAAAATTAAAAGCAAAAACAACACCAAAAATATTTTACTAAAGAGATTTCATAATCAATTTACTTATATTTCGGGAATTTTTCACTTCATTTTCCGAAGTGTCCTTATATCAATAAGCGTGAATCCCTTATCGCCGGTTCATTTTGTTTTAAGATAGAACTCTCGGAACCAGTGAAGGGTATAACGAATATAATAGATACATTTTATATACGATATTAGGAGAAAATAGGGGTTTCTTTGGCAAACGCGATCCACCTTTCGATAAAGGTCTTAAATTATGTTATCGTGTCTCGTCCGTTGTGATAAAAGTTAAACAAGCTTTTGGGAGAAAATCCTTTTCGTGTTGATATTGATTATAATAAAGAAAGGATTTTTGTTTTGGTACAATTATATTTTTTGAGTTCTTAGATTTACGCGAATATTACATATGAAAGAAAACTATTTTACGGATTTGAAAACTAATTTCCGACGTTTCAAGGGCTATGCAGCACCCTTGGTCACGGGAAAGACTGAGATGTCAGACGTCCAAAACGCATAGTTATTCCGAAGTACACTCAAACTTTTTATTTATTTCTGCTGTTCCGATCCACGTAGAATGAGCTGACGAGTCTTGAGTCTTGAGATCTTGCAATGTATGCTTGGTTTTGAATTTAATTATATTAATTACCAGATCCCAAGTCGATGAAAACACCCGACACTTCTGTATTAAAATTAGGATGTTATTTTAATTTCAATAGTTTGCGAGGAACCATCCTTGGTAAGAATCGGTGTTCTTTCACAAGAATTTGAGGTTTATCAAATCCGATGTTATGGCGAGTGTGCAAAAGGGTACGTCAAAATTCCAGATTCAAAATTTTAGCTAGAAAAAGGTACTTAACGTTCTAAATTTATTCTTTAATCCCAAATCTAAGCCTTGCCAAGTCGGCGTTCGGTGTTAGGTATTCGGCACTCGGTTTTCGGCGCTCCACTCAGAGCTCAGCGAGGCGATATCCATTAAAAAGTTAATGGCGCACCCGTATAACTTCTTATAGACTGCGGTGAACAAAAGAAATGCTGTATCTTATGCACCAGAGAACCTAGAGTAACTCAGAGTGGGCTATTCCGCTGACTTGCTTGGAATTGTGTGAAAAATTAGAGCACTCCGATTTTATAATGGTTTAATCAAGAAGTAGGTTAAATAACTTAGGCTATGGAGTTCACTTTGCTGAAGAGGGGATGAAATATTTCAAGTATCAACCTTCTTAGGATGGCTTCTTTAGATTTCAATAGTAAAGGGAGACTAAAGTACCCTCAGTTGGAGCAAAGTCCACAAAATGAAATATGCACTGCGCCAGTCAGTTGGAATTTTAATGCCTAATTAACATCGGACCGTATGGACCTTTTTTTTGAGAACGGCTTATTTCTAGACCTCTAATAGTCTCCTATACCTCTTCATGTATTCATGTAGTATAGAGGTCTAGAAATAGGGAAATAATTAGGGAAAGAAATATGTTGAAACAAAAGGTCTTCAAACCAATTTCTCCAGTAGAAAGAAAAATAGCAATAAGGATTTCCTCTATTCAAGCTGGTCATCAAATAGGAAGTATTCTTCGTACAGAAAATAAATCTTACGAAATAACATCATTTACCATATAAAGATGAATTATTTTTGTAACATTCTTATCAGCTTATTGATCCGATAAGTAATATTTCAGCTAAAGTGTATCAAGCTACGTTTAGTATTTGCTCTCGTTTGTCACATATCATAATTTTTCAGGTCGCTGCTTTTCGTGATCGAGGGAAATCGCATGTATAAGTGACACTGTTGTCATCCTCCCCTTTTTTCAAGTATTTTTAACTTACCCCATGTATACGTCTACATATAAATGTGCCTGTAGAAATGTGTATTCATAGCTTAGCGAGGTAACAGCTACTACGAAGAGGGATCAAAAAGTAGTGAGAATGAGATAGAATATAATGACTATTGATAACTTAATAATTTATTTTTCTACATAGTTTCCAAGTCTCTCTACATACCGAGTCCAGCGCTTTTCCAAGGCTTCAATCCCTTTCACAAAAAAAGTTTTGTCTTGGTCCTGCAAAAAGCTCTCCACGGCATCCATTACCTCGTTATCGTCTTCGTACCTGTTTCCCCTTAAGTATTTTTTCAATTTGGGGAATAGATAAAAATCGCCAAATCTGGTGAATAAGAGGGGTGGTCAACCAATTCGAAGCCAGCTTGCTGAATGGCAGCCATCGCAACTACCGACCTGTGCGCGGGTGCGTTGTCGTGATGAAACAGCACGCCCCTTCGAAGTTTCCCTCTCCTTTTCTCTTTGATGGCATTCCTCAACTTGGGAATTAAAGCTGCATAATATTGGCCTGTAATAGTGGTTCCACGCTCCAGGTAATCAATCAACAATATTCCTTCTGAGTCCCAAAATATTGAGGCCATAACCTTGTCAGCCGATGCCACGACACGAAACTTCTTCGGGGTCGGTGACGATGGCCGTTTCCATTGCGAAGATTGCTGTTTTGTCTCGGGATCAAAATGATGGACCTATGTTTCGTCCATTGTTACGAAACGAGACAAAAAGTTTTCAGAATCTTCTTGAAACTTGTCCAACAATATCTTCGAAATGTCAAGTCGATTTTGTTTCTGACTGTCGGTTAACATTCTCGGCACCCATCTTGCGGAGACTTTTCTCATATTCAAAGATTGTTTCAACATGGATTGAATACTTCCATACGAAATGCCCGTTTCTTGAATTAAGTATCGGATGGTAACTCTTCGATCGCTCAATACAATTTTCTCGACGTTCGCAACATTTTCTTGGGTGACTGACGTCGATGGACGGCCGCAACGATGTTCGTCTTCCGTGCTCGTTCTCTCTACTCAAAATTGAGAAGCCCACCTTGCGACAGTAGATTACGGCGGAGCAGACTCTCCTAATGTCGCCTCCAAATCGCAATGAATCTCTTGCGTCGTTAACTTTTTAAAACAGAGGTATTTAATGACGGCTCGCACTTCGTTTTTCTCCATTTTCGAGAACACGTTCCGACACGAAGCAAACAAATGACTACATTCAGAAAAAACAAAAGAGAATCGAAGTTTTTTTTTATTAATATTATAAATATGTATCTGAGCTATACCTGCCAGTATTTTTTTTTTTACCAAGGAGTATGTCGTTCTCACTACTTTTTGATCCCTCCTAGTACTTAGTACGTACCTAGTTAGCTACAAATGGGAATAGTCTCGAACTGAACATAACATTCATACTTCTTAAGTGGATAAAAAGAAAGAGACTTTTACAATTATGCCATCATCATTACAGTCTTACTGATTCAGTTCAAGTTTAATGTAATATTTTTTTGTAATATTTTTATCTAACTCTAACCTGTACAATAATCTACGCATCTCTAGCATTGCTTATGATGTTTACAATAACTAATTGCGTTTTTTTTAGATTGAATCTGAAAAGCAAATTCCTGTAGACGCAACTGTGCGATTAACATCCAGTGCTACGAGAATGCACGTTACCTACAATCATTTCCGTATTGGATTTTACTGGTGTAAATTGTGAATGTATGTTTAGAGTGCAGCAGACGAGCAGTTTAGGGTCCTTTTCTCCACACTCGGATAAAGACTGAAGTTATAGTAGATTGAATCGATATTTAAAGTTGCAAGTAAGTGTATCTATGAATTTCACCAACTTTGAGTAGTCCTATCAGATGGTTAAACTTACCAATTTCAATTGTCGAGTAACGCTAATCGAGAAGTAACTAACCAGCATTTTTACCATTCGTAACCCATTTTCTTAGTAAAAGAAGCAGAAAAGAAGCTCTTAAGGTACCGCCAAACCAACGCGTTCATCCGTGGTCGCGGTGGTGTCTCCGGCGGCGATCACGGTGGCAATCTGTATCTGCCGCCCAGATAGCGCGTACATGACGCAGGGCGTGTTGGTGTGAACATATCCATACAAATATTACTACAGGAGTTAATACACCGTGCACGCTACCGCGGCCGCAGCTGAACGCGTTGGTTTGGCCGTACATTTACTATTTTTATCATAACTTCAGTATATCATAATGTCAGAATGCTGACGTTTCGCTTATTTATCATTTTACGTGTCTGACCGTACGCGTTTTATCTAAACCACTGAATTAAGCCATACTATTCTTCTTTGTTTTATGACCCAAACTACTGTTGGATAAAAGTTATATAATCTCGAAAGACATAAAATTATGTAGCTGAAGAAATCTATTGCAACAGACTCAGAATTTACGTTTGTACCTATTGAAGGACACGGAGAATAGTAAAAAAAATGCCTCGTTGGTCTAGTGGCCAAGCGCATCGCTCGCTAATAAAAACTTCACAGTATTTGTCCGGAGTCTGGAATTGTGCCCGGTATATGACAATGGACTTACTCCCTATAACATGGGCCTATTATCGTTGGCGAAAAGCGGGTGTACTCAGTAAACCTCTGCCTGTTTGTGGAATATAGGCGTGGAGAAGAAAAAAAGAATGTAGGCAGGTCTTTATTCATAACTGGATTTTCTTAAAAGAAAAATACTATTCATTATTAGTATTACACAAGTTGACAAAGAAATAATTTAATTTAATTATTTTATCACTTCCGCCATCCGCACTGGACTCTCCTAGCTTTATTTTTGAGAGAAGACCTCTGCTAAATAGTAAGGTAGCAATTATAAGGTCTTTTATACCAGGTGTAACATAATAAACGCAAGACCTGATAGTACTTTGTTCGAAATCAATAACTAAATTGATTCCAAATATTTTTAGTTCTTTTTTACATTTTTTAAATTTGCAAAAAATGATGTTACGCCTTTAGTGTAAACAAACTAAAATTATTCTTGATTCAAAGCAGTACGGAGATTTCAGATGCATTTATAAAACGTATTATTTAATACACACGCATACACGTACAAGTTTCAATGTTAGTTGAAGTATATAAGTGCTTAAAAAAGGTGTTAAAAATTTTAAATTTGGAAAAATTGGTCTTCTTATTGAATTTGTAAAACAATTATCTAAGCCGGGTGTTTGAGTTCTTGCGTTATTTACGATACATCTTGTATATAAGCATGGCTCGCTTCCTAAGAACAAAAAATAAAAGAGTAATTTTCTCAATTCATCGATAGGTTAAAGTCGCTGGTCTGCACATGTCTAACGTTTTCAAGTGAAAACCTACGTACAAGAGTAATCAACGTACCCATTTGTGTGGTGTGTGAATCGTGGTTGGAATCAATTGTTGGCAAATTTACCAACCTCTCCGTCTGGAAACTGTTTGCCCAAACTTTATTGGATATTTTGACATACAGTTCTATTTGATTTTGACGTACTGTAGTGGATCATACAATTTTGTTTCATTCTATTGAGCTTGAAGCACCTTTGATTTTAAGGGAAGAAGTGACAATTTGGGCTCTAATCTCGTGGTTTAGCACAGACTGCTTAATTCACTAGACAGAAGGTACCGAGTTCGAATTCAAATAGTAACTACCTAAAAAATTCTAATTTCAATATAAAACTTCTAATCTAAGTTATGAGGACACTATACTTGAATTCCAAGAGCGAACGGAACGTCAGAAAAATGTTGTGCTTGCGGGTATACCAGAAATAAATAGTGATAACTCGGAAGATAGGCATAATCACGATCAAAATGAAGTATTGAAATATGCTAGATCGATATTTAATGAACGTCCGACACCAATTAAAATTATGAGACTAGGCCGATACATGTCTGGTAAACACCGTATGATTAAAGTATGCTTCATTTCTTCTGATACTGTGAAGCATTTATTTCGCCAACAGTGGGAAATAACGGTAATATTCGCCTATACTCCGACCAGGCACCGACACAAAGAATGTATACGCGAAGTATTAAAGAGGAATTAATTAGACGTGAACAAAATGGTGAGACTGACTTGACGATAAAATATATCAAAGGTCTATCTATCTATCTATCTATCTATCTATAACCTCACGCCAGATCCCTTGCGGGGTAGGCAGAGAGTACAGAGTTCCAACAGGTTCTTCCCTTACATACCTCTCTGGCTTCCTCGACTCTCATAGTTCGTCTCATACACGCTCGCCGGTTACGGAGACTCTTGACTTTTCCATCAGATAAGACTCGGTTTATTTGGTCGTGGTAAGATAGTCTAGGTCTTCCCCGGTACCTGCATCCTTCCACTTTCACATTGTATATCTGTTTTAATATTCTTTCCTCTGGCATTCTTTCTATATGCCCGAACCAACGGAGCATGCCCTTTCTCATCTTTACACCGATACTATCTTTCATACCTACTCGCTGTCTTACTATGCTGTTGCTAATGCGGTCGGTCAGTTTCACTCCACACATCTTCCGCAGAGCTCGCATTTCTACCGCATTTATCCTACTTTCATTCTCCTTCTTACATACCCAGCTCTCGCTACCATATAACAGCGTTGGGACAAGAACTCCGTTATGTATGGCTAGCTGCGCCTTATGGCTTAAGTGCCGGCTCCCGAGTAGCTTTCCCATCGCACCATTCACTCTGTTCCCTGCACTCACTCTTCTCTCTATGTCAGCGGTGTATTTCCCATCCTTACTGAAGGCGCATCCAAGATATACAAACTCATTCACTTGCTCCAACACATCGTTACCAACCACAATCCTTACATTCGTTCTGGTTTCTTCCCTTTCAAAAACCATAATCTTGGTTTTCTTCACATTCAAGTGTAAGCCATTGATCATGCAGTCGTCTTTCATAACTGTGACTAGTGTTTGCAGATCAGTGGCTGTTTGCGCTATTAAAACCGCGTCATCTGCATAAAGTAGATGGTTTACCACTAAGTCACCCATTTGTACACCTTCATTCATCGCTTTCAGTCTTTGGAGACTTTTGTCCAGATATATTATAAACAGTCTAGCGGACAACACGCAACCCTGCTTGACGCCGATTTTAACGTCAAACCAGGGTGACCTGTTACCACCCATCCGTACGCATGCCTTGCAGTCCACATAAGTGGACTGGATGGCTCGCAACAGAATGCCATCTATACCATACTCTGGCAAAATGTCCCAAAGTCTCTTTCGCACAACTCTGTCAAATGCCTTCTCCAGATCTACAAAACCGCAGAAAACCTTCCGGCCCACTGCCAGATGCTTCTCTACGATGTTGCGGAGTGAGAAGACTTGATCCGAACATCCTCTTCCAGACCTGAAACCCCCTTGTGCCTCGCACAACATTCCATCGGACTTCACGCGCATTCTCCGTTCAATAATTTTACCGTACACCTTGACTGCCAAGCTGATCAAACTGGCTCTGTAATTGGCGCAGTCATATTGTGAACCCTTGCCTTTATACAAGGGTACTATGACTGCGCGGCGCCAATCTGTAGGGACTCTACCGGTCCTCCAGCAAAGGTTTGCCCGGAAAGCGTCCCGGACGCAAGTTCCACCATATTTGATCATCTCGGCAGATATCATGTCTACTCCCGCAGCTTTACCGTTTTTCATACTTCCTATCGCCCATTCAACTTCTTCCATAGTGATGTCCTCCGTTGATTCTGGTGCCGCAATCTCGCCTTTAGGCACGTCTGCGGCATCAGCATCCGGGTCATCTCCATACATTTCTCCAAAATATTCACTCCACCGGTTTAGCACAGCTTGTGTGTCTGCAAGAATGTCACCATCTTTAGATTTTATCCTTTCCATTCTGGAGCCTGACGAATCACCTCGAGCCTTTCTCAGCTTGCTCCAAAAGAGTTTGGTGTTGTTCTCGAAGTTCTTCGCCAGCCTCTCCTCCTCAATCATACTGGCTCTTTCACGCTTTTCTTTCACTAAAGTTTTAGTGGCATTCTTGCATTGCCGGTATATTTCTTTCCTCATCTCTGTCATACTGGCATTCAGGTTCAAAGAAAATACATAGTCCTGTCACGCTTTCTTCTTACTTTCTACGGAGCTTTGCAACTCCGCATCCCACCATGCATCACCTTTTGCTGTAATATGCTTCTTTTAGCAACCACATACTTCTTTCGCGGATTCCACCAAACTCTCTTTCAGGCTATTCCAGCATTCATCTACATTTGAGTCCGAAGAGCCTGCTGTCAACAGCTTGTCCCGGACTCTGTCTTCATACATTCTCCTCACGCTCTCATCTTGCAACTTTTCAACCTTTAATCTTTCAAGGTCTCCGAAGGGGATACGCTCTCGCCAGTGCCTCCACTTTCTGAACAGACCACTAAACCGCGCAACTACGAGATAGTGGTCTGATTCCAGAGTGGGGCCTCTATACGCACGCGTATCTTGTAGTTTGCTTCGGAGACGGTTATCAACCAGGATCAGATCTATCATGCTTTTTGGTTCATTCCTTCTCTACGTATACATATGTATGTCCTTGTGCTGGAATATTGTATTAGACACAAGGAGACCCCTTATCAAAGGTATCCCTAAGATAATAAAAAACCAATAAAAAAACTCACTGATACCTCCGCCCGCCTATAATAATAGAAGAAAATATTTCTCATTCTTTATCGTACAACTATAAAGATCTGTCTATAAATCCCTACTCGTTATTACGTTTCTTTTACGCTAACATACGCAGTATTTGTTAATCTGGAAAGTTTGATGAACTTGAATGTATTCTGAAATCCATTAGCTGTGTAACTCCTTTAATTATCTTGACGGAAACCTGGATAAAGAATGAAATTGAAGCTAAATCCTTTTGTTTACCAAATTATACACATATTTACAACTACCGCCCAAATAGGAAAGGTGGAGGTGTCTCAATATTCGTTCACAATAGTCTTCAACATGATATATTAGATGAAATAAATAACGATGGTGGTTTGTGGATTTGCTTAGTAAAATATTCAATAAGAGTTGGAGCCATATATAATCCTGAAAAGAAAAACTTACACAATTTTTTTTAAAAATATTGTTTGCAATTAGAAGTCCGGAAGCGAGGAATTGTATTTGGCGATTTCAACATTGATTTGCTGAGTAACAGCAGAGATACTTCCAACTACACAGATATGTTAAGAACATCCGGCTATTACCTTATAAATTAAATAGATGAAGACTATTCCACCCGGGAAACATTAACAACTAGAACAATTTTAGACCATGTTTGCTCGAATCTATATAATGAACAATCACTGAATCTCCTCTATCAGATTATAAACAGTTGTATCTTGAATTGAAAAACTATAAGCATAAAACCACACAACATAGTTACTATGAAGCAATAGATTACTCGAGTTTATATAAAAATATGAAGAATAATAAGGACTTTAGCAATGAAAACCATGATGACAATACTTTAGAATTACATATAAGAGAGCAAATAAAACTACATAAGAAAAATAAAGTAAAAATATTAAATCTACCATAAAAAGACTGAATTAACAAGACTATTACTAATGGAATTTACAAAAGAAATATATTATGGAAGCAGGTGAAAGAAAACCCCAATGACGACGAGATGCGAAACATGTGTAGGCTAGAAAGAGACTATTTAACTAAATTAATCAAAAACGTAAAACAGGACTGTTACTATAAATCTTTCAGAAATTGTGACAATGACCCCAAAAAGATTTGGAATTTGATAAATACTTTGGCAGACAACAAAATAAAAACGATATCTCCACCACTTAAACTCATTGCAAATTCTAAACGTATTACTGATGGAAATGACATTTGTGAGTTATTTAACAATATATTTTCCACAATTGGTACCCAATTAGCGAGTAAAATACCAAAAAATCATACAAATGAACTATTTTATACCATGACTTATTTAAATAATAAACCGCAATTTGAACTGCATAATTTTGAACCATGTACTGTACACGAAGTTATTAAAATTATTAAAAGTTTGCATTTAAACTGTAGTACGAATAAAATTGATTTAGTATTAATACCATCTATCCCAGATGGTATTAATACTAAATCAATTTTATGTATATGTGATCTGATAGTAGCGAATCTAACTGAATGTATACACAAATGTATGTATCCTGGTGTTTTTCCTGATACTTTAAAAGTGGCCAAAATTTCCCCAATCTACAAGTCCGGTACTAAAGGCGATCCTGAAAATTATCGCCCAATATCTGTATTACCGTATCTGTATTTAAAGATGACTTAGATAAATTAGATTTTCTGTTCGCACGGCAATATGGTTTTCGTCAAAAATCGAGTACACTATCGGCTGTTATTGATTTGGTTACTAAAATTAACACTGAAATAGATCAAAAAAATATATGTTTGGGAATATTCATTGATTTAAAAAAAGCGTTTGATACAATAAGCCATTCTCTTCTAAGGAGAAGAGAATGGCTTTGCAAGGGCAAAGCTAAGGGACATAATATGGAATATCTGGATCAGCCTATAATTTATTAAATTCTTACCTACAGAATAGGACACAGGTAGTAACCATAGGAAACTTCACAAGTAGCTCCCAAAAACTGACATGCTCAATTCCACAAGGTTCTGTTTTGGGGCCTTTGCTGATTTAGATCTACATTAATAACAAAAACAAAATTGTTTTATCAGGCTATATTACTTTATATGCGGACGAAACATGGTTATTTTATTTTGGAAAAGATATAAAATCTTTAATACAAATTGCACAAAATGACTTGGTTAAATATAACACCTGGTGTCAATGTAACTTATTAACAATTAATACAAAAAACCTCCTACATGATATTTAGTGCAGAAAACAAAGTTATTGCAGACTATTCACCCTTAACCCTTAATAATGACGTTCTTTATAGATCCCATCAGGAAAAGTACTTAGGTTTGTTGCTAGATGACAAACTCACGTGGAAGCCGCATATAGAAAAAGTAAAAAAAATAACGTAATATCCCTTATTAGTGCATTACGTAGAATGGCTTCTTGTATCCCGCATAAAACACGATCAATGATATATAATCTATCTATCTATCTATCTATAACCTCACGCCAGATCCCTTGCGGGGTAGGCAGAGAGTACAGAGTTCCAACAGGTTCTTTCCTAACATACCTTTCTGGCTTCCTCGACTCTCATAGTCTTCTCACTCCGCAACATCGTAAAGAAGCATCTGGCAGTGGGGCGGAAGGTTTTCTGCGGTTTTGTAGATCTGGAGAAGGCATTTGACAGAGTTGTGCGAAAGAGACTGGGACATTTTGCCAGAGTATGGTATAGATGGCACTCTGTTGCGAGCCGTCCAGTCCACTTATGTGGACTGCAAGGCATGCGTATGGGTGGGTGGTAACAGGTCACCCTGGTTTGACGTTAAAATCGGCGTTAAGCAGGGTTGCGTGTTGTCCGCTAGACTGTTTATAATATATCTGGATAAAAGTCTTCAAAGACTGAAAGCGATGAATGAAGGTGTACAAATGGGTGACTTAGTGGTAAACCATCTACTTTATGCAGATGACGCGGTTTTAATAGCGCCAACAGCCACTGATCTGCAAACACTAGTCACAGTTATGAAAGACGACTGCATGATCAATGACTTACACTTGAATGTGAAGAAAACCAAGATTATGGTTTTTGAAAGGGAAGAAAACAGAAAGAATGTAAGGATTGTGGTTGGTAACGATGTGCTGGAGCAAGTGAATGAGTTTGTATATCTTGGATGCGCCTTCAGTAAGGATGGGAAATACACCGCTGACATAGAGAGAAGAGTAAATGGTGCGATGGGAAAGCTACTCGGGAGCCGGCACTTAAGCCATAAGGCGCAGCTGGCCATACATAACGGAGTTCTTGTCCCAACGCTGTTATATGGTAGCGAGGGCTGGGTATGTAAGAAGGAGAATGAAAGTAGGATAAATGCGGTAGGAATGCGAGCTCTGCGGAAGATGTGCGGAGTGAAGCTGACCGACCGCATTAGCAACAGCATAGTAAGACAGCGAGTAGGTATGAAAGATAGTATCGGTGTAAAGATGAGAAAGGGCATGCTCCGTTGGTTCGGGTATATAGAAAGACTGCCAGATGAAAGAATGACAAAACAGATACACAATGTGAAAGTGGAACCATGCAGGTACCGGGGAAGATCTAGACTATCTTACCACGACCAAATAAACCGAGTCTTATTTGATGGAAAAGTCAAGAGTCTCCGTAACCGGCGAGCGTGTATGATATATAGTGCCCTAGTTAAATCAAATATAGATTACTTAATAGAAGTGTGGGGCTGTGCACCAAACACATATTTAAAACTACTACAGATCGCACAAAATAAAGCAATTAAACATTATATAAAAACGCACATTATATAAAAAACCAAAATATTCAACTTAAAGCAAACTTACACGTATAATGTATGCACTTTGATTAAAAATATCTTATCTGGACACATTCATACACAAATATCGCTTAATAGGACAATATACACTCACAACTTTCGCGACACTAACAAAATCAAACAATATTCTCCGAGTACTGGATATGGAAAAAGAATCGTTTTATATGACGGTACGAAATTTTAATAATAATAATTTACCAAAAGAACTAAAGGATTGTAAAAGTTTATCCCTTTTTAAATCTAAACTAAGTACATTTATTAGTGAAAACATTTACGACTAATTAGCTAACAATGTATGTATACATTTCTTCTAGGGGTCATTGATCATTGATAATTTTTAATTTTAAGATCGACTACCTTTTTCTTTTCTTATTTTTATTTTAATATTCATTGCTCATATTTAAGTGAATTGTTGTTCTTTTATAAGTAATAAAGTGCTCTCAACTGAAACTCTTAAAGCAATGAAACTAAACCCAAAACGTTAAATAAGCAGTTATATATTGGTAACATCTCAAAATTAAAATTCATTATTAAAGGAACAAAGACAAAAATCGTCAACCGCACCAAAATAATTGGAGAAACTAGAAAAATAAACATATTCCCGTTATATTTATTGCCGTGAGCTTCTTCCGTTTCTGAGCTTGTAACGAATAGGAACTAACACCAAAGATCTTCTCAGTGGAGGCCGCGGTTCGATTCGGTGGCAAATTAGTAGATAAATTAGATTAAAAAAATGTAAATTGAGTATTTGTAAGCGTAAAGGTTTATACAAAATAAATTTTTTGAGTTTGGTTAGGCTTATTTCATGTATACAAGGTGTATCGTAAATATCGCAAGGCCTCAGACACCCCGATTAGATAATTGCTTAGTAAAATTTTTTTACCGTTTTTTGAAGCATTTTTATACCCCAATTAATAATGAAACTTGTACGTGTATGTGCATTGAGAAATACGTTTTAAAAATGCATTTGAAATCTCCGTTTTGCTTTGAATCAAGAATAAATTTAGTTCTTAAATTTAACTTCCTTACTGGGCTGGAAGCGAAAGAAAAACTTAGAATGCCCCAGTAGCCTTACTTTTGCTAGGCTGGTGGTAAGAGTCCACCAAAGGCAGTAACGTCGTCCGTTCAAGGACCAGAAAAGGAAAATTCGGAATAAACCCTATACCAACCGGTCTGGCCAGCGTGGTATAGTAGGCCAAACACCTCCTAACATGATAAGGCACCTAAACCAAAGGCCCCCAGTTCCCGGTAGTCCCGCTGTCCGCTGCCACGGTAGCGATCGCGGTAACAGCGGGGCAGGGGGTGCGAAGAATCTCCGGGCTACGACACAAGGCTACCAAAAACACCTGACCCTGGCTACGTACAATGGACGCTCTCTACGGCTGGACCAACACCTCACTGAACTCGAGGTAGAACTAGGTCGCATAAACTGGCACATTTTGGGGTTATCCGAAGTCCGAAGACAGGGCGAGGACACGATAACCCTTGAGTCAGGCCACCTGTTCTACTTTCGGGAAGGTAATCGGCCCTCTCAGGGCGGTGTCGGTTTCCTGGTCAACAAAGCTCTCACTAACAACGTTGTGGAAGTCAGCAGTGTGTCGACACGGGTAGCGTACCTCATAATTAAAATCACCGACAGATACACCCTGAAGGTGGTACAGGTATATGCGCCGACTTCGACATACTGCGACGACATAGCCGAAGCCATGTATGAAAACATAGCCAAGGCATTACATGGCACCACCAAGGCTCACTACAACGTTGTTATGGGGGACTTCAATGCCAAAGTGGGAGTACAAGAACGCGGCGAAACGATAATTGGACCCCACGGCGTGGGGCGCCGAAACCACAGGGGGCAGATGCTGGTCAACTTTCTGGAGTCGCAGGGGCTCTTCTTGATGAATTCGTTCTTTAAGAAGAAGCCTCATAGAAAGTGGACATGGCGAAGCCCCGACACTGTGACGAGGAACGAGATAGACCTCATTATGACTGACAGGAAGTCTATGTTTGGAGACGTCTCCGTGATCAACAGGTTTAATACCGGCAGCGATCACCGACTTGTCCGAGGCGCTCTAAATATAAACTTCAGGGCCGAAAGGCGTCGCATGATGAGGTCTACTCTCAGACCTACTGCGCCTCAAATAGCTTTAGGGTCCGAAAAGTTCCAACTGGA
The DNA here is from genome assembly GCA_905147815.2 of Phalera bucephala. Classification (NCBI taxonomy): domain Eukaryota; kingdom Metazoa; phylum Arthropoda; class Insecta; order Lepidoptera; family Notodontidae; genus Phalera; species Phalera bucephala. The sequence goes on from LR990615.1 coordinate 24,859,913, forward strand.
GCTTCAAAATCGTTTCGACCTGCTGGAAACCGAAGGCAATTTTGACGAGAAAACCGACACAGTGGTCAAAACGCTACAGGATATGTCTCGAAGGGTGTTTCCCGGCAAAAGCGGTAACAGAGAGTCTAAACTCTCGCTCGAGACTCTTGAACTTATGAGGCAGAGACGGAAAATGTCATCCACGCAGGTGTCTTCGCTGGATGGGAGGAACCTCAACCGGAAGATCCGGAAGCGGGTGCGACGTGACCTCCGATGTTCCAACACCCGCGCCATCGCGGCTGCGATTGAACAGAACAGGGGCACCAAAGTCTTCGCTCGCCAGCTAGGTAGATCCCATCTGACGAAACTTAAAACTGCGGGTGGCAGAACCGTAACCTCCAAGTTCGAGATACTTAAGGAAATTGAGAGTTTCTACAAAGACCTGTACGCATCACGGATGACTAAACCCACGAGACCCAGCGCTGACGACCACACAGCCCCACTCACACGCCACCACACGGAAGATATCCCTGATGTCAACCAAGACGAGGTCAGAGTGGCTCTCGAGCAGCTCAAAAACAACAAGTCGCCAGGCGATGACGGAATCACCACTGAGCTCCTAAAAGCAGGCGGGACTCCAATCCTGAAAAAGCTAGCGAGTCTCTTTAATTCCGTCATCCACCAGGGCTTAACACCTCAAGCGTGGAGCGGGAGTGCGGTGGTTCTGTTCTTCAAAAAAGGTGACAAAATCTTGCTGAAGAACTACATACCCATCTCATTCCTGAGCCACGTCTACAAGTTGTTCTCGAGAGTACTCACAAACCGCCTCGCCAGAAGACTTGACGAGTTCCAGCCACCGGAACAAGCCGGGTTTCGAAAAGGCTACAGCACCGTAGACCACATCCATACTGTTCGGCAGATTGTACAGAAGACCGAAGAGTACAATCAGCCGCTGTGTATGGCTTTCGTGGACTACGAGAAAGCCTTCGATTCCATCAAAACCTCGGCGGTTTTGGATGCTCTGCAGCGATGTGGCATCGATTGGCGCTATATCGAGGTGTTGAGATGTCTGTATGATACCGCCACAATGACCGTCCAGCTCCAGGACCAAAAGACCAACCCGATCGAGCTGCGTCGAGGGGTAAAACAGGGGGATGTAATATCCCCCAAGCTCTTCACCAATGCACTCGAAGACGTCTTCAAGACGCTGGACTGGACTGGGCGGGGCATTAACATCAACGGCGAATACATCTCACACCTTCGGTTTGCCGATGATATCGTCATCGTGGCAGAGTCACTGGAAAAGTTAAGCGAAATGCTGCATAGCCTAAATGAAGCCTCTCGAGGTGTCGGTCTCGGCATGAACTTGGATAAAACCAAGATCATGTTTAATGAACATGTCACGCCGGGACCGATCTACGTCGATGGTTCGATGCTCGAAGTTGTTCGGGAATATGCCTACCTTGGACAAGTTGTCCAATTTGGCAGAAACATCTTCGAGAAAGAAATCAACCGCAGGATCCAATTAGGTTGGGCAGCATTTGGCAAACTACGTCACGTTTTCTCTTCGCCTATACCGCAATGCCTGAAGACTAAAGCCTATAACCAATGCGTCCTACCTGTTATGACTTACGGGGCTGAGACGTGGCCACTCACAGTGGGACTAGTCCACAAATTCAAAGTCGCACAGCGGGCTATGGAGCGAGCTATGCTCGGCGTCTCTTTGAAGGATAAAATTCGTAACGAGGTAATCCGACAAAGAACCAAAGTTACCGACATAGCTCGCAGACTCAGTAAGCTAAAGTGGCAATGGGCTGGTCACATCTGCAGAAGGACCGACGGCCGATGGAGCAAGCGTGTCCTAGAGTGGAGACCGCGACTTGGTAAGCGTAAGGTAGGACGGCCCCCAGCTAGATGGACCGACGACCTCAAAAAGGTCGCTGGGACAGACTGGATGCGGAAGGCGGAGGACCGTGTGCAATGGCGCGTGTTAGGAGAGGCCTACGTCCAGCAGTGGACTGCGATAGGCTGATCGATTGATTGATTGATTGTATAGAAGGTCATGATACAAGTTTATATCGTTTATATATGTATGTGGTGTTTATATGTCGGCAGCATAGTTACCCTACTGTATTTTCTTTCTACTGTGGTTTTGAGGTTTTGAATAAGCGAAGAAATTTCACTAGCGGAAGTGTTTCCAGCTAGCAAGTATATGCCGGTGATTTCTTTTTTAACGAAAAGGTTATCCGTTCGGCAAGTACCTGTATTGTTAGCAATAATGTCATTAGACAGCAGACTTTATTTTTTTATTTATTTAGTGGAGTTTCGAGGAATAATAATTTGTGTTAAAGAACATTTAGGAAAGCGCTTACAGTTTTCAGCCCGGCGTGTTGAGAGAGCGCTTGTCGACTAGCATATTAATATTTTTTCATAGTCTCACTGAGAGCAAAGACTTCTCTTTTTTGTATTTTGTTATGTATCGTGCCGTCACGTCAACGGTTCGCTAAAAGGTGCTAACAGAAGATCAGCGCTGGCTGTCCTCAGTCAGCAAATTTGCTGAGTTAAGACCCGTTTTGTAATGCACGTCCTATTTTTATCTTGTTCTTACACTATATAGTCATAAACTTTCATGGAACTACTTGGAACTATATTAGGTACAAAATATTAGAAAAGAAACATTTATAAATTTAAAAATATTTTGTTGACCATACTTTAACGACCGGTTCAGCTAATGACAGTGCCATGTCTGCCGCAGCAGTGTCGTATATAAGAACAGTCCTCTTGTTTAGCGATCATGTTCAGGACGGCGTTGGTGCTTAATAAAAGCACCACTGTCCCATAACACTACGATCGATTCAAAAACAAGATTTAGATATGGCATAGATATAATATCTCCCACGATTTTTTTTAAGGAGTTGAGGTGTACATTTCGCTGAAGTATTTCGATGTTGTGGGGAAAGTCATCATTCCTGGATTCTAAAATAGCAATGCTAAATCAAATTATACTATAGCAATAGCAATATAGTACAGTAATATAAATGGCTACGTAACAGCTGCGAAATTAAGTTTTTAATTGGAAATATTCATTGGAACGAAATGATTATTCATTACAAAATATTCATTGCCCCCGCCATTGGTAATCAATCAAATATGATATTCAATGAAAATCTCACAGTTCATGAATAATTTAAACTCATTCCAAAGCAATTAAAATAAATTTATAAATTTTTCGAGGAGACACTTCTGTCTAATGGCTTTTTCACACTTGGATTATTGTTTTGTGAGCTCAAATTAGGAGTGAATTTTTAAAGAGCCTTAATTTCACTCTAATTTTACATAAAATGTAAAAAATAATATAATATCAAAAGCCCTCATTTCCTTCAAGCTCCTTAAAGTACTCATTTTCTTCTACATGCCCGTATAGGGCATGTAGAAGGAAATGAGTACTTTAAGTAAGTTGCAGAAACCTACTTACATTATAATGGCAAAAGTTTGTGTTTGTGAGGACTTTCTCGCAAAAACTACTGAACGAATTTGAATGAAACTTTACAGTCATATAGCTTATACATCAGAATAAACAAAGGCTACAATTTATAAAGATACTACATAGATAATACATACACAGACAAAGCCACAGGCGGCCGGCAGTATAATATAATCTTCGAGATAGTATACACTCGCTACTGTAAAAGCCTCAAAAATACTACGTCTGATTCTTAACAGAGCTCATAATGTAAAAAAAAACAAAAAAAAACTCTATTCTCAATAAGAAACAAAGACAAATTCTAACAATAGGCATTCGCTAAAGACGACTATTTGTGGTAAATTTTATTGTTTGTAATAAAAGAAGCCATTAAAAAAAACAACCCTACTTCAGATCTGAAAAAACAATATGAAGGCCTTTTTGGTCGGTTATTATTTATACAAGCACCCTAATCGCGGTCCGCTTGTGTTTTCAAATTATAATTAAAGAATTACTTTGTTAGTTAAAATAGTAGTGATAGTCTAGTGGTTAGACGGTTGGGCTGCAAAGTAAGAGGTCTCGGGTTCAAACCTAGGCACGCACCTCTGTCTTTTCGAAAGCATGTGCATAAGAAAAAAAAAAAAATATTACCTATCACTTGCTTTAACGGTGAAGAAAAACATCGTTAGGAAACCTGTATGCCTGAGAGTTTTCCGAAGGTGTATGAAGTTTGCCAACCTGCACTCGACCAGCAAGGTGAACTTTGCCCTAGACCCTTTCAGTTTGAGAGGAGGCCCGTGCCTAACGGTGGGACAGCTTCTTAACAGGGCTAATATTACTATATTACTATGTTAAATATTCAACTAGGTCAACTTTTGTAAAATGATAAGACGAATTATTAGAGTGGAGTAGGCAAACGGTATATTACAGTATATGGCAATGAGTGTTGGGTATGTAAGAAAAAATGAGGTTAAATGTGCTCGAAATGCGAGCTCTGTTGAAGATGTGCGGAGTCAAGCTGACAAACCGTATTCGCATCAGAGTGATTAGAAAACCTGTAGGTGAGTCTGGAATTGTGTCCGGTACGATGGCAATAGGTTCGGTTCTAATTTAATGGGATCTACAAAGGACATCGTCGGCGTATTCCTCTGCCACCCTCGCTTGGGGAATATAGACGCGACAGTATTAGTTTAAGCATCTATGCATGACTTATCGTATATCTACAAATTAACCTGACCTCCATTAATACAAAAATCTTTAATTCATTCACCTGAATTCGGAGTATCTATTCTTTCTAAAGCTTATAAATTCAGGACATTCCTGTTGCAAGATCGGATCTGGGATTTCCTCAAATTGTTAAATTTGAGGAAATCCCAGATCGAGCCGTTGTGATTATATTCTCTTCGGATCGAGTGGTTTTAGTCTGTCTGAATAAAAAGGAATAATTATTTTTTTTGGCCTTAGATATTAGACAAGTAAAATGAGGCTTTTATGTGTTGAATATTTTTAACTTTTCAGTTTATTTTAAACGTAGCCCTGTATGTTTAAAAACATGAATTTCATGCAGACCGAAACATATATTTCTGCACCATGCCATCCGTTCGTTTAGTTTATACTGTTGAGTAAACCAAATTATTTTCACCCCAAAGCTGCGTAGCTTAGCTTAGCGTAAATTGATTGTTAGCCACGACCTAACCATATACCTTTAATTACCTCCTATATTTTTATTTACATAGTCTTCAATAACAAACATATCCTCTAAGAAATGCTAAACTTAAGAGGCACTGAGTGAAGCTCATCGCTCGTAGAACCGATAGCCGTTGAGGCAGAAAGATTTTCCAGTAGAAAATATATACCGGAAGACATGATGTGGGCAGGTTTCGCAAGATGAACTGATGAACTTGCAAAGGTCGTGGGTTAAACCTAGAAACAAATAGTACAAGCTAGTAGCTGGTCATTGTGGCTTCTTTGAGGAAGGCGTATATCTTACATCCTACAGTCAACCCTTTTCTATGAACCTGTTTATATTTAATACCCTCAGCTTACCCCGCAAGGGAAATAGCTTATGCTTAGATCACTTTACTTCATTTATTTGCGGTTTTTCATCACTTTCTGTTTAAATCGAATCTGTTCCATTTCACCCTAACTCAATTTAACCCCTATAAGAATCCCATAGAGGAATGGAAACAATTACTGGAAATAATAGGTATAAGAAGGGTACCGAAACCGAAGCCACAAGAATTTCCCTCTTTGTGAGTCTCAAAATATAGCTACTTAGTTGTCATAGACCACTGAATCTAAAGACAGGTTCTTTCAATGATGGCGTGGCGACCCTATACATCGCCACATAGTTGCGACATTTCTCGCACACAATGATGGCGCCGAATATAGAATAGACATCGATTCACCATAAGTGTTTATGGTGCAGCAATATGCTGAGGCAGCAACCTGTTTAGCCCCTCACAATCGCTGGCATATGCTGTATTTTGTATGCTGTATTTTGTATATTTACCTTTTGTTTATAGTTTGTTGTGTGTGGTTAAATAAATGTATTTTCTTTCTTTCTTTCTTCTATTCTCTATATATGTCTAGAACGCAATATAAGAGTTTGCACGACGCATGATATGTCCACACAACACAACTACAACTCTCGGGGAGTGGCAGGCCCCGCCAGACATAACATCCGTTTAGCTGAAAATCTACATTTTGATAAATCCTGCCACAAGCGCAGTGGTTAAGAGCTTGAGCTGCTCCGCCCACTGTGTCTAATAGTCGCGGGTTCGATTCCCGCACGGGACAAGTGTGTGATCCACAATTATTTGTTCCGGTCTGGGTATATGTGTTTGTAAACGCACCCACGACACAGGAATAAATCCTCGTGTGGGGCTACGTTTTTTAAATAAAAACAAAATGGCATTAAAAGTCCATTACATTGCGGGATACGTAGTCAGTACAGATTTCCAGCAGATTCTTACCTAACTGTCCTTTCTCGCTTCATCCACTCTCATAGATCGTCTCATACACGCTCGCTGGTCCGAAGACTCTTCATTATTATTTACTAGTTTCTGCCCGCGACTTCGTCCGCGTTTATTTTAGATAGGAACATTTCTACGGGATAAAACGTATACTATGCGTTATAGATAGATAAAAAGTTTATTTCAAACAGAAAGATCCACAGCAGAAAATATATTTTTAAAATACAAAAAATATCATGCACTACAGCTTAAAATATAATTTTATTATAGTACGTATGTCACAGTTGTACAAAAAGGCCAACGCTCAGCTCAGGCATTTGCTTGAGGAGCAAAACGCTAAAGGTAAATAAACTATTTCACCAAATCTGTTCAGTCGTTTTTGTGTGATTGAGTAACAAACATCCAAACTTTATCCACTTATCCACAATTATAATATTAATAGGATCGGTAGGAGTCAGTCAATAAATATCATACGTATTAAACATAAGTTTAAAGGAGTTTGTAAAACAACAGTAACTCAAAAACTTGGGTTTAGGAAAGCATTATGCTGGCGTTGGCGAGTCTAGGATTAATGGTCTGTGTTGGCTACACATATAAGTAGGATTCTGTAGGAGCATACATCTGTAGGAACGATAAATTAAATTCTTACACGTGTAAACATTCACATTCCAATGTACGAGGAGCCATTGTTGGAAATTCGTATTTAGATTACTCCCGAAGTTCCTTGAGTTGTTTTATTTTTATTGAAGAAAACATAAAGGAGTTATCTTTAAAAAGGGATTTTCATGTTTGTATACTCAAACATGGTACAGTAATAATTCTTGTCTCATATTTATGTTGGCATAGTCAAGTGGAAGGCATTTTGTATATTATGACTTCTCCATGTAAAATGTTATATCCGTACATTTTTACAGATTTTATTTAACTTGTTCTATTCGTATGTCTGTCTGTCTTTCCAGTGTGGTCCAGTTTTCAAGTACTTGCAGATATTTGGTGGAGTCTGATCTGGCATACGTAAGTTTGATGACAATGCTACAATATAACAATATAGAGCTAGTCTGATGATGGTGCCGAAAGTTGACCATATTTTTTTTTTGAAGAAAACGTAGCCGCACTCTAGGATTTATTCCTGTATCGTGAGTGCGTTTACAAACATGAAATTTTACAAATACCTAGACCGAAACAAATAATTGTGGATCACACAAAGATTTATCCCATGCGGGAATCGAACCCGCGACTATTAGACAGTGGGCGGAGTGGCTTAAGCTCTTAACCACTGCGCTAAATCATCCGTAAACCATAGGAACTCCTCAAGATCTTATAAATTAAAATTATTTATTTCCAGTACTCTCAGAGCTAACGACTGTAAAAGGTCTACTTAGCTCCAAAGAATAATTTCATAAATAATATCTAAAACATTACGCACTCAATTTGCGTTCTAATAAAATCTTTCACTTAATATTTTCGATAGTCCTTGAATCTTTTGCCGCAAATCCTTTATCTTTAGTACACGTTATTTCAGTATCGCACCCCGGGGATCAGTAAAGGCGATACGCAATATTATATTCTATAATATTCTTGAAATAAGGGACAGTTTTCTTTGGCAACGCGATCCACCTTGCGATAAAGGCCTTAAATTATGTTATCGTTTCTCGCTCAATGTAATAAAAATAAAACAAGCTTTCCGGCAAAATGCCTTTTCGGGAACGTAAGGTGTCGAAGCTTTATTTGTTTTAGAGGTGTAGCTTATACCTATAAATTCTAACGATGACACTTTAGGAAAGAGTTTCACCTTGATACAATCAAGGGACTTGTTTCGTCCCTACCACCCTATGCCTACATGCCTACATTTAGTATGTGGTCATTCACACACACACACACTCGGGTCAAAACTGCTCGCGTCCGTAAGATTTACTCTCGATGACATGAGGTCCCTCGGTTGTGCTAAATGAGCAGCTCAAATGGTGGTAAGCCTACCACTAGTTAGTGAATAGTGAATAGCCATATCAGTGATAGCCTAGTGATAAACATAGCAGTGATAGACTAGTGGTTAGACCGTTGGACTGCAAAGTCAGAGATCTCGTGTTCAAGCCCAGGCACGCACCTCTGCCTTTTCGAAAGCATGTGCGTATTAAAAATTAATTATCATTTGCTTTAACGGTGATGGAAAACATCGTGAGGAAACCTGCATGCCTAAGAGTTTCTCGAAGGTGTATGAAGTTCGCCAACCCACACTGGGCCAGCGTGGTGGACTACGGCCTAAGCCCTATCAGTTGAAGAGAAAGCCGTGCCCAATGGTGAGACAGCTTCTAAACAGGGCTAATATTATTATTAGTGAATAGCCAAGTAGTGAATAATGAGACGGCTGTAGCCAGAGCCATGGGCTATTCACTACACTCCCAGCAAAGCATGTTGCCTGGAGCTTTACGGGAAGGCGGGTCTATTTCGATCATACCGATTAGGAATTTGATCTAACTTCTGTCTAGTTAGCCTATTTCAGAGTAAATAGGTTATTACTGAGTTAGCGATCCACATCTTCGGCCCCAATGTCACTTTCCATCAGGTGAGATAGGGTGGACCCCTCTCTCATAAATTCTTAAATGTAAATATTTATGTATAAAAGGGAAACCGACTTCAGAAAAGCGTAAAAGTAAGATAAGTAAGTCGGTGGGTGCAGTGGGTTACTTGGCACCGACTTCAATTTTTTTTTTTTCATTTTTATTTAATTTAGGTATTCTACTTTTGCGCTGTTTAAGTCGGATATAATAAAAGGTTTTTTATTATTATTTTTTAATTTTAAGTAAAGAAGAATTTAATTATTATGTATCTCGCTGACATTCACGGGCTTTACCCGGACCTTTGAAAGGCTTGCATGGGGACATGGGTCCAACACGTAGAGGCCCTTTGCGAGAAGTTAATGTTATGTAAGCCACCTGCTGAGATCACTTGCTGAAAATGAAGAAACATAACCAGCGAACTGACCCCGGCAGGTGCAAAGACTATTATAAATTATGGAAAAAAAACAAAAGCAAATTAATTATTATTATTAATCTGCTTAGTTCTAAAGTAAGATATCTACAGGATTGAAATAATACCCGTATTAAGTGCCTTGTTGGTCTAGTGGCAAAGCGTATCGCTTTGTGATCACGAGGTCCTGGGTTCAAATCCTAGGTCGGACAAATGTAGATTTACTAACGAAAACTTCCCAGTATGAATCCGGGGTCTGGAATTGTGCCCGTTATATGGCAATACGTTCGCCCCCTATTACATGGCACCTAACATCGTCGGCGACAAGTTAGTGTACTCAGTACAACTCTGCCACCTCCGCTTGGGACCACATATAATAATAATAATAACGGTGATTTACATAACATTACCTTCTCGTAAAGCCATAAACCTTATTTCACCATTTCGCGCATGAAGCCTTTTTTTCAGTGAAACTTAACACTTGCACGTGTTCCGTTGCCGCAAGCACTCGACACAAAGTGGGCTAGAGTGTATGCTCTCTAACGAGTGCTACAAAAAGAAATGTTGATTACTCTTCTCAAGTACGTAATGCATAACAACACTTATTGTTGCCTTGTTAGAAATGAAAATGGGGGTCAAAACTTTTTCTTCAAGAGATCATTCGATTTAAGGAAATTTCGAATCGAGTAACCACTTGATTCTATCTCGAAATAAGAATCGAATAAACGACTTATGAAATATTTATGATCTGTAATGTTTCAAGGGTTTTGTCACATTTTGTTCGTGATCAGAAACTTTATCCGTGGGCTTCTGTTTTTGTCGTCATAGCGAGAACGAGACACTTTTTCTGTTATTATCATTATATTAATACGTGAAGCAAAAACTTTATACCCTTTTTTTACGAAAATTGCGCGGACGGAGGAGTATGAAATTTACCACACTTATAGTTTATATAGAGAAGGAATGGGGAATCCTAATATTTTTATAAAATTATGCATAAATAATACATTAAATCAATAAATAAAACATTACACACACTACCACGTATTTGACACAATACGCGTCAAATTGAGAATGGATTAATATTGTTTGTCTTTAATATTATTTGTCTATAGTCTTACTGAATGTCAAACATAACCAGCAAACGATGAAAGAGTAGGTCGTATAAATTAATACATAGGTAGCATAAATTAATACATAAATATACCGTCACACCTATATTGCCCAAGCGGGGGTGGAGAGTTATAATGTGTATATCTACCCTTTGCCGAGGATATTAGATCAAGTCAGAGATTTATGTAAGGAAAGAACCTGTTGGAACTCTGTACTTTCTGCCTACCCCGCAAGGGATCTGGCTTGATGATATAGATATGAGATCCCATGTACTAGGGGGTGAGCCTATTGCCATATACTGGGCACAATTCCAGACTCCAGACGGATACTAGATTTTTTTTCTACGAGAGGATTACAATTTGTCCGACCTAGGATACGATCCCAAGACCTCGTGATTGCTTCGCGCATTATTCGCCACTTCACCAATCAGGCAGTTTTATGTTAAAACTGCCTGATTATAGGTATGTTTATATAGATGGTGTTGTATGTTCATATATATGATCTGGCGTGATCATGTTAATAGATAGATAGATATGTTTATATTTTACCAATAAAGTCTATTATAACGTATTAGTGGAATGAGTTGAAAATTGTAAAGTCATTTTAACGGTAAAAAGCCACTTGTAATAATGAATCCAACGCAGCTTAATTAATATAACAATAAACCAGCCTTTACTGTTCTATTGCTGAGTAAAGGTCTTTTTTTCTCACAAACTGAGGTAAAAGAGTTCATACTCCACTACGCAGACCTAGTGCCAGAGTTTGATGCCAGTTGCTTTTGAAACTTTTCAAGCCGCCAATAAGGGTTCCAACTTGGCGTGTGTGTGATTGATCTACGCTGTTGGTCACGGGGCCTTTACAGCTTCACCGGACAAGAGGGCGAGCGTGCAAGCACTACACTCGAGCCAAAAGGGCAAGGGGGCAACTAGCTCAAGGGCGCAGTAAGGAGGAACGGCATCGGCTTGGGCAGTCGCTATGGGGGAGGGCGTATACTAGTTGTCTCGCCGTGGTGCTCCGCACCGGCCGGCGGGCAAGGGATTCTTCGACCTCGCTGGTGAGATCGGTGTCTGATCCTGTGTGCGGTATCTGTATCCGAAAGAAGGTATGTAAGGGCATCGGAAGGGGTCGGTGAGAACATGTCGCGGACAGCGGTAGCGGCTGATAGGAGGGGAGTTAGGTTCGTAGTCGACGGCGGCTACGATTAGCAGATTTCTATGATTGGACGCGTTCGGGAAATATCGGGTTGTCGCCTTTTTAATAAAGGCGCGAATAGGTTTGAGACCGAGATCGGAAGGGAGCCAACTTGGTCAGACGACTATACATTTAAGTAGTAACAGGGACTAACTGTTTAGTGTGCCTTTTGAAACACGAAGACTTTTAGACTCGAAGACTTTAGTGACTGCCTTGTTGGTCTAGCGGCAAAGCGCATCGCTTGTGATCACAAGGTCCTGGGTTCAAATCCTAGGTCGAAATAATGTAGTTTTTCTAACGAAAACTTCCCAGTATGAGTCCGGAATCAGGAATTGTGCCTGGTGTGCAATAGGCTCGCCCCCTATAACATGGGAACTAGCATCGTAGGCGTAACGGTGTAAGACTTTTAGAAATAGGAATGCCACAAATAGTCACTCTTCACATATTAATCGAGGTCGATACGAACATCACAGTACCACTCTGCTACGGCCTACGAAATTAAAAATATATCTCTGCCTACCCCGCAAGAGATCTGGCGTGATGATTTAGGTACTGATTACTATCATGTTTGTATAGAATATATCTCTTTAATATGCCTTCCAATTTCGTTCTTTGAAATCGTTAATTTGAGTAATTTCTTTACACAGACTGTGGATGATTCTACATCAATTTATTCATTCTAATGTACCAAAATCGTACTGTAAATGTGTGTAATCGCACACGTATTTGTTATGACTGACGTGGGATAAAAGTTTCGTAGCCTTAACGAAACCATAAAAAAAATTCTTGATTGCTAGCCAGTTACGAAATAATGAATTAAAATTGTTCTTTCGCAGTTGGTTGTGGAAATCTAATTAAAAACTTGGACCCCAAGAAATTTTATTAACCAGTGATTCGAGTCTTGTACGCAAGGCATAATTGTTTGTATTATATATCAACATAATAAAATAATTCTTGAAATGAGTTTTCACGTGTCAATCTTTTGTCACGGCGCGCCATGCTAGTACGTCAAACAAAACGGTTATTATGTACCATTTATTTCCAAATCAGTCTTCGGCTGTACACTAGTATACAAACTCAGCAAATCACAAGAATAATACTATTAACATATACCATAACATACACCAATACAACAAGGCTTTAGGCGGGTATGAGATTTAATCTACTTCCTTCATGCGCGACGCGTCGTCGGCATCACCTTCGAGAAGGGGGATATCTCCAGCTGTGGACTCCTCATCGTGGATAGTCTCATCTCCATCAATACCAAGACCAAGCTTGATCAGGCGGTAGATGCGAGAAGCATGGATTTGAGGCTCGTCAAGCAGAAGACAGGAGAGCAGTCTCGTATAGCGAAATAACCAAGTCCTTGACCGCCTTGTCATTTTTGTCAGCTTCAACCTTCTGCCTCAGGGTCTCATCAATAGAGTGGGTTGACCTCTAAGTGCTTCTTGGCGGCCACGTAGCCAATTGTGGAGGTGTCACGGAGAGCCTTTACCTTCATGATACGCTCCATGTTGGCTGACCAATCATATTGAGCGGTGACAATACAACAAGGAGACTCGACAAGACGGTTAGAGACAACTACCTTTCTAAACTTTGTTGTCAAGGATGTTCTTCAAGACTTTGCAGAGGCCTTCGAACTTGACTTTGTATTCCTCGCCTTTCTTCTTTTATGTCAGGTATATCTTCGGTTATATTAGGTATAGGGCAATGAAATCTGTGGCATTCGTTTTGTTGCACTGCCTGTGCTAGCCCTAATATAGTAACTTCGATTTGTGTTCCTGAAATTATACACCGCACCATCCGAGATACAGCTAACGTATAACGTCATCAATAATGTCACATTTCAATTAACGCATAAAGCCTTTGGCTAGTGCATTAGGTAATGCTTTAACTAACGCTCTACAACGCAGGTAGAGCAGTAACATTAGGCAAAACCCTGCTTGGGACACTTATATTTATCAATTTGGCATTTATTTTAGCCGGTCACCATGGTGTATGTTAATAGTTGGGAATCTCCTATTTTTATAAAGTCGATTAAATATCAATCTCACTTAGTCTAGCAATAAAGCAGGAAGCTAAGAAACTGTGTTAAAGTGCCTTATTTTTAAAGCGACTTCGTAGGCAATTGCGATCAATCACGAGTATACATTTTGAATACCTTCAACGCACTTGTGTGTCTCCAGTAATATACTTCAGTGAGGATGTTTGTACTATATATACCCATAGTAGACCTCTTAGAATTGTCGATCACCAGAGCAATTTAGACTGTGTCGCTAAGCTTTAGAGTGGATATTTCTTTGATAATTTAGCTGTAGTAAACGCGTATTTGAGTTTGTTTGCATCTGAAATTGTCGATTAAAACAGATTTAAACTGTAGTGCAAAGAGTCAGAGTGTATATTAGGTTGATAGTTTAAGTATGTGAATGTATCCAAATGATACCATTGAAGTGTGATCTCTCTCGTGTGAAATACTCATGTCTGGAGCAATTTGTTTTCTTGTTGCTTTTGTTAGTTAGTAACGTTTTACTGCTAACCAGTGACACAGAACGGAATGGCATTTTGAAGTTTAAGCTATTTTAGATTTTATTTTAAAGCTTATTATACTTATATTTCGTTAGAATAGTAGTTATAAGGAGGTCCCGGAAAGCCGCATATTAGCGTAGAATGGAACAATAAAAATGGTTTTCAAACTCACAAACATTGCGACAGCGAGGATGGCAGAGGTGTACACCCATATTTGACCGATGATTCCAGATTTCAATGTAATATAAGGTGAGCCTACATACATATATTATATTAGGTCGTTTCAGACTCCGGACTGCAATTGAGAAATTATCCATAGGAAAAACACAGTTTGTCCGAGCTAGGATTTCAACTTGGGACCTCGTGATTACCACGCGCATTATACACTATGAGGCTGGCCTCTAACACGGCATATCGGCGATATGTTAGTGTACACGGTACACATCTGGCATGGGGTAATCTGTTGGTTGTGCCAAGCAGTTTTGTTGTGCAGGATAAACCGAATACAGGTGTAAAAGTGATTTAAACTGCCTCTTCCTGACTGACTCGTTGGTCTAGTGGCGAATAATGCGTGTTGCGTGCACGAGGTCCTGGATTTAACTAATAGGTCGGACACATAACAAACGCATATTTATTGGAAAATGAATCGCGTTCGTTCAGAACCGAGCAGCGCGGGTAGAGGGAGGAAAAGTGAAAGAGACCGAAGTATTGCATTACTTTATTCTACTATAAAAATTCACCAGATAGAGCGTATTTTTTAAATGGCCCTCTATGACCACAACACAATTTTTTAGAGTTTTGAGTTAAGTCTATACCGTTCTGAAGGTGTGACATGTAGTTTTTCTATCGAAACATTTCCAGTCAGTCCGGAGTCTGGAATTGTTGCGAATGGGATAAATGTTTGTTTGGGGAACCGGTTTAAGTTAGGTGTATGAAAATAATAACCAATCAAGGAGTCGTGACTTGATTGGTAACAAGTGAATTTTGCTATGAAATAAAGGACTACGTATTTCGGCGTTTTTTAATAATTATCCTTAAAGGGATATAAAACACTACTATACCCATGTCAAATTACAAAATAACCTCGTGCGCTGCCGCGATCCATAGGTACTAATGTTATAAATTCGAAAGTAACTCTATCTGTCTGAAAAGATTTTGATTAAAATTGGCAAGAAAACAGATTATATCCGGAGAGAGGATATAGGCTATGGAGAGAGGATATTTGGCACAAAAAAATCTAAAATTTAAAGATAATTGCTTTAAAATCTACCTTTTCAAGTTTCCAAAGTATCTTTACTTCGTAATGTTCTCAAGTTCTCATCAATTTAGTTTACGAACCATCTCAATATCTTCTCTAACAAAATTCCAATAGATGTCATAGTACATAAATAAATTTAGTTCATTGGTCCTCGCTCGTCGATTCCTGATAAAATTCCACTTAGTTCCTAGGAATCTTAGGTCGCAGAGTTTCATTTTAGCTTTTACGGGTTTCACTTTAGATTTGCTTTCAAAAGAATCGTAAATTACACATGTCATATTATTAATAACAGGATGTAGGTACCGGAGAAGACCTAGACTATCTTACCACGACCAAATAAACCGAGTCTTATCTGAGGGACAAGTCAACATTCTCCGTAACCGGCGAGCGTGTATGAGACGAACTATGAGAGTGGAGGAAGCCAGAGAAATATGTAAGGAAAGAACCTATTGGAGCTCTGTACTCTCTGCCTACCCCGCAAGGGATCCGGCGTGATGATATAGATATTATTGATAACAGCCTATACTGTCCCACTGCAGGGGAAAAGCCAAACCCAAAACTGCACCATGCGGTCTCAGTGCGTATTGGTGAACGCAAGTTTGTGGCCACCTAGGCTTCCACTTGACTACTATATTAAGTGGTAAACCAACGACTTATCATGCCTTCTGAAGCACAGAGACAATCGAATATGCAAATGCCACAAACGATCTGTTACATCCCTAACTATCCCTATTGCTGAATTGCAGTTGCCACATTATTTCATTTCTGTTAATACCAATCAGCAATATATGCCTTTATAAACCCCGATTTCTTAAAAAAAAGTCAGTTACTATTCATTTGCTAAATAGTCTAATTGCTGCTCAACTACGGACCTGGTTTCTGTCTGCCGGTTGGCTCAGCAGTGTAAACTAAGCTATCAAAGGGGTCTGAATTCGGCAAAGACCTTCAGAAGGTCTCGCGTGTGAGCGACAAAGTACCAGTGTCTAGCAATCTAGTAGCTTTTTTTAAGAGAACTAAGAGCCCGAACTTAACAGATCGTACATCTTAGAACGACTCTGGGACGAACGCTGCAAAACCTTGGTGATTGTTAAGAACACCTCGGTCACACAACACTACAAACACCTTGAATTGTATATTTTCATTATATATTGAACCTTATTGAGCCTTTGTGATGGTAAAATTTGCGCGGGAGCGGTTATTTATGCGCGTCTTCGCGGTAAGCAGATGCCATCTCATCCAAATTTGTAAATTAATACCTAGTAGACGTACAGTCCGAAATAAAATGTAAAATTGCCAATAATTGAATTTGGTACATTAAATCACAGACATATGCTAAAGAAGGATAGTGGGTGTTTCACCCCTCTCAATGCATAATATCTTTTTATTGCCTCTTAACTGTAGTTAAAATCATAGAGAAGTATAGTTTTTTAGCTGCCATCACTGCAAGTCTTGCACATGACTTATTAACACAAGACACAGTTATTTTAATTTGATGAGTATTTTCATTAAGTACAAATATTTATTTAATACAACGAAACACGCGTGTACGGTGTACTATTTTCTTTTCTAGTGAAAAAAAAAGGTAGACCATACACTAGTAAAATTACGGTTTATAAACAACTTATGAAAGACAAGTATGTAGGATTAGCCGTCTTATAGCTAAAAGCAATTTCTTCCAGACAACCAATTATTACCATAATATAATTTAGACTCAGACCCAGTCGACCGATCCCCAACATGGAACACCAATACTCATATTTTTCTTCATTTAAAACGGAACATATTTTTATTTTAACACATTCATATTGCGTTTAAAAATTTCCCGCTCATCAAATTTTTCTTCACGGGTAAAATTAAATTGGCAACCCCTTTCTCAATTTAAGTGTGTTTCGAGATCCCCCGCCTTGGGGCGTTTTTAATATTCAAAATGCAGATCCAGAACGAGGTAAAAGATAAGTAACGGTTTAAATGTTAAACAGATATTTGCTTACCTTTTTTAAAGAACGGATTTGAAATGGAAATTAATAATTAATGCGTTTTGAGTATTTCGAACGGATTTTATTTTCGAATTTAAGGCATAAATTTTGATGAGAACCTAATGGATTTTTTGGAAGATTCACGTTTTGTCCGATTTTTCTCATCGTCACCGCTTCTATACCTTACACAGGGGTTACAAAGGTTGTAGACACTATTAGGTCCCTACGCGACAGGGGGCGACCCTACTAGATCATAATTTCAAGCTTCGGGCTACTGCTGAGATTTATTCAGTAGAAAAAAATGTACAGACCAAAGATTCGAACCCACGATCTCGTTATTGTCAGCAGGACCGTGCACCATTAGACTAACTACCATTTTTTTTTAATAAAACAAAATAACGTTTTTGATCTAACCCTTGATCAAAAATGGTATTTTTGAAAAAACTTTGAAAAATTTATATAAAAACCATTAGCAGTAAATATATCGAAGAACTGCGAGTCGTAAAAATGAAATAAAAAACAACGCGGCACGTGAATATAAAAGAATTAAATAATGGCAACACTAAATGCGTAAGAGTCTTACACATCATTAAGTCGCTTAAACCGTATCGCACAATCTACATCCCATGGACCATGTTACTTGAACCACGTCGTACCTAGAGACGTTTAGTTACTTAGTCTAAAGAAATTACTTAGCCGAGTAATGTCATGTGTTTTAAAATTCTATACAAAACTAACTTTTGACAGTTTCTCAACTATAGAACAAAAGTGATGTGCTAAGTAAATACTCGAGTAAAAGTAACTACTTAAACTTATTTAGAGATACGAGTGTTACAGCTGCATCTAGAATTAAAAAATGCAACTTTTTCAAATTCATAAAAGTCTCAAATCCGTGTTTTTTTTAAATCGCAGTCAATCTAGATGAAACCCTTTCTTTTTTTATTTATACAAGATATAAAATATATAACTCAAGACCTCATATACCCCAATTAGATTATTGTTTTACAAATCCAATATGAAAATGAAACCTCCAATTTTTTGAAGTTTTCTACCATTTTTGAAGTTCTTTGGTACCGAAATTCACCACAAAAATAATAAATTGTGTGCATATTGAGATGTGTGTATTAGGAATGCATTTAAAATAGCAGTATTGCATTGCATAATGATTAAATTTTGTTTAATACAGCGAATTGAACAAATAACATCAATTTTGATCATTAAAAAAAATGTATAATAATGTAACATACTTTAAAAATAGTTAGAATAGATTCAGTTGCGGATTTCTATTTACCCATATCATCACGCCAGATCCCTTGCGCGATTCCTATAGATAACTTTTTAGTCACATAGAGTTTTAGACGCAAAACAAACGAACCAAAACAAAAAAAAAGAATTGTTTTTGTTTCTGATCGTACAGTATTCAGTATTCTGATAACAAAGTGGCGTTAAAATGTAGCGATGTTTTATACTGGAAAATGTAAAAGACGTTCATAATAACATCGATAAATTTACAACGCGTTCACGTAGAGTCTTGAAGATCTTGTAATACGTATCTCGCTGAGTGCCTTTACAGTGTAACACCTATACTATATGACAATGATACACTTTGCTATGATTGACTTAAAGATGAGAAATGTTTGAAGAAAGAATCATCATCATCATTTCAGCCTATACTTGTCCACTGCTGAACATAGGCCTCCCCAATCGCTTTCCAGCGTAACCGGTCCGATGCCACCTGCATCCAACGATTTCCTGCGATTTTCACAAGATCGTCGGTCCATCTGGCAGGCGGTCATCCTACGCTGCGCTTGCCAATACGTGGTCTCCACTCTAGAATCTTTCTGCCCCAACGCCCGTCCGATCTTCGCGCTATGTAGCCAGCCCATTGCCACTTCAGCATGCTAATCCTGAGGGCTATGTCGGTGACCTTGGTTCTTCTACGAATTTCCTCATTCCTGATTCGATCACGTAGAGAAACGCCAAGCATAGCTCTTTCCATAGCTCGCTGAGCAACTTTGAGCTTTTTTATGAGACCTATTGTAAGAGACCACGTCTCTGATCCATATGTCATCACTGGTAACACACATTGACTAAAAACTTTAGTCTTTAGGCACTGAGGTATTTTGGATGAGAAGATGTTGCGCATTTTCCCGAACGCTGCCCAGCCGAGTTGGATTCGTCGATTGACCTCTCTCACAAAGTTGGACCTAACTAACCGGACTGCCTGTCCCAGGTAAATGTATTCGTGGACAACTTCAAGAGTAGAGTTCCCAACGGTGAGTGCGGTGGGTACGACATGGACATTAAACATTATTTTTAGACAGTACATTGTACATTGAAGAAAGAATAGCGAAACAGATATACACTGCGAAAGTGGAAGAATAGGTACCGGGAAAGACCTAGACCATCTTACCATGATCAAATAGACCGTATCTTATCTGTAGGGCAAGTCAAGAGTCCCCGTAACCGGCAAGCGTGTATGAGATTAACTATAAAGGTTGTAAAAGTGGTCTTCAAGTTGGGTAGGAAAGAACCTGTTGGAACTCTGTACATTCTGCCTACCCCGCAAGGGATCTGGCGTTACGATATAAAAAGATATAATTTAGTTCAAGAGAAAGTAGAAAAATACTTGACATACGTTTTATGCGTGGTCAGTGGACATTTATAGCTACTTAATATATCACTAAACCGTATAGACTGCCTCGTTGGTCTAGTGGCAAAGCGCATCGCTTTGTGAGCACGAGGTCCTGGGTTCAAATCCTAGGTCGGACAAGTGTAGTTTTTCTAACGAAAACTCCCCAGTACATTCCGGAGTCTGGAATTGTGCCCGGTATATGGCAATAGGCTCGCCCCCTATTACATGGGACCTAACAACGTCGGCGGAACGTGGGTGTACTTAGTACACCTCTTCCACCCCCGCTTGGGGAATATAGGCTTACGGTGTTTTTTAAACCGTATATTATCAAAAATATAGATTAGCGGTTAATGTTATTAATATTTTTGCAATTAAATGGGTTGATGGAATTTAATATATGAAATGTTTTAAGATTTAATTAATTATGGAAGTGACGTAAGATATATTATTATAATCTGATAACAGCGCATCAAAAAGAGAGAGAGAATGATACAAAATTTCAATTATCATGACAATATGGGTTTCAAAACAAAAGTTAGTGCACTGAAATATTGGCTACTTCTGCATAATATCATAATTAATGTGCTAATTGCATTACTACTCATACTACTGTTTACAGGAAGATGACAGAGAAAAGTTTCATTATAAACCATTTTATTTCAGCTATCATGATACACCTCACCTAACTCCGTAGCACGCGTAGTCCGTAGCATTTCGTAGTCGGCGACTACGAGAAATTGTCAGTAAGCCCGCGATCCTGTCGTGGAGCGCACGTCGCTTCGTCTCGCGGCCGCGCTCCAATAAATACGAAAGTTAACAAACACAATGTGAAAATGGAAACTTTGTTCTGACGTTATTATGTGACTTGAAGACTTTCTCGTATAAAGGTAACAATTTTACGCGTTTTGATGAAGTAATTTAAAAGTGCTTTATATGTTTTTTGATATTTTTTTGCAGTTTAAAATTAAACGCTCCTTGATACTAAATTTTTGTCATATATTGGAGGTCAAGGATCGACGTAAGTGTTAGAATAAACTTACTTTAAATTTTCTGTAGGTGTCGTAAAATGTGATAAATTCAATTATACGTGCTAACATATATTTCAGCATCAATCAAGCAGATGTTTGAATTTTTTTTGAGAAAATTTACACTTTCAAATATTGTTAAAAAGCTTTATATCTCTTGGGCCTAATAGAATAAGTTAGTGTTACAACTAAAAAAAAGCAAAAACTAAAACTTAGTTGTCAAAATTAAAGTATTTATCCGAGTAAACAATTTGTTGAGTGCTATCATTCTTACATCTAAATTAGGCAGTTATTTTTTATTATAATAAAAATTAAAAAACTATTCCTGCATTTTTTTCCTCCACTAAAGAAGACAGTAATTTCCTAGAATCAGATTGAGAATATTTTTTGTTCATGTTAACCGTTAAAGTATTTACAGTTCGTCGGAAAAGTCACGAAGACTCTACCACCACTTCAGAACGTCATTTCTATGCAGAAAGAGAGTAAAAAACCTCCACAGTTACACTTTTAAAATAAAAATTGTACTAATTTTTCCATCTACATTTTTGTTGTGGGATTATAGGGGAACAATTTAGGCAGGTCTATCTCCTGATAGTCGAAGTCTTCATAACTAACATGATTAGTTAAAATTATATTAGTTCGATAAATTGTTAAATAAATATAATTAAATATTGACTAAATATAAATATATTGGTTTAAGTAACTAATCCTGTATACACGTCAACTTTCAAATAAAATGAAATAATAAATTTTATTCAAAAAGCTTTAGTTGAATGGTCGCTAACAATAAAACGGCCTGTGAAATCTGTTATTAGGCTACATCGAACAATTAATTTTGATTAATTATCGTCTTCATGTTAGGGTTATGTTAAAGTAGAAATTTTCTTAACGGGGTAATCACGACTATATTTTCCAAGCAAGAATGTTTTGTACATTTATATTTCACTTATTTTATATCCTTATACAAGGTGTAATATGCTAAACGCAAGAACTGAAAGTAGTTTGTTCTAAATCGATAACTAGATTGATGCCAACTATTTTTAATGAATATATTATTTTTTTTAATTTGCAAAAAATGCTGATACTTCCTTATGCGCTATAATAAACTAAATTTATTCTTGATTTTAAGCAATATTGAGATTTTAAATGCATTTCTACAACTTATTTCTCAATTCGCATACATACACGTACAAGTTTCATTGTTAATTGGGGTATAAAAGTGCGTAACAAATGGGTTAAAGATTTTAAATTTGGATAATTGGTTTTCGTATGAAATTTGTGAAGCAATTATCTAATCGGGGTGTCTAAGGTCTTGTGTTATTGACAATATACCTTGTATAAAAGGGCGCGAGTCTATTGGTATTATTCCAGGAACAGTTCCATACTCCTTACGGCTAAAAATAAGTATAATGAACACCGTCACGCCTACGTTCCCCAAGTGGTAGCGGTGTATAATGCGAAACATCACTTTTTGCCGACAATCTTAGGTCCCATGTAATAGGGGGCGAGCCTATTACTACAATGCCAGACTCCGGATTGACACTGGGAATTTTCGATCCAAATAAAAAAAATAATGTATCAAACTCTTCCTACTTTCAATTTATTTTCTTCTTTTAAGTTCGGTTCAGCATTGAAGCGTGTTTTTTTAGGTTTTTAAACTACACAATTTATTTTTTTATTCCTGAGTTCCAAAACAACATTAAAAGTAGTCCATACAAAACAACATATAAATGATAATGTTAGTCTGAAAAATTAATATTTTTTTTTCTGCTGTTCCTGGTCAGAATATTAGGCTAAAGTTAATTAAATATTTTATTATTATCGGTCTTGGTACGTGTACCAATTTTCAGGTCTTTAAATTGGTGAAATTTATGTGATAGTTACAGGTAGTGACCGTGCTAGTTAAATGTCAAGCTAATAAACGCGTCTTAAATCACACTTTGTCGCATCTAGGTTCAAATTCATAAACTCGCTAAATTATTATCTGTATTATTCAGCACTAGACCAACGACGGTAGTTTAGACGGCTCCTGAAAAAAAAACACCCATATCACACACTGACCGCTCCGGACCCTGCTTAACCTTGACGATCATCAACACTGCGGACCCAAGCACGTTGTACATTCCATTACCTCGCCTTTATATGATTAGGTGAAATTGTTTCAACAATAAGTGCCTTTATACGAACATTTCGTATAAAATCGAAGACATGTACATTAACCACAATTCCAGATTATATTTTACCTGTCTCATTCAGACTAATAATACCATTTTAACATTACAACCGGTGTCGTATTTATTTGACGAAATGCTATGTTAAGCTTAAGCGAATATTGCTTGTGAAATAAAACAATTGTCCCACGGGGACATTTTGTAAGGATAATGCGTTTTTTCTTTGAAATATATCTTCTGTTAACATTTTTACAATTTCTGTGGATAATGTGTTGCCTCCGCGGTGGTAAGGCGAAAAAAGGGGTGGTAGAAAAAAAGTATTATGAAACGTCACAGACGTCAAAGAGCATAGTTTTTAAGGTTTTTAGAATAAAGTTCATAGACAATTTGAATTAATTTTCCTGGGCTGAAATAACATTTTTTTGAAGTTTATCGCGAATCATATTATATTTTTAAGTTCCCGACATTTCGAAAGTATGAAGAAGACAGTGACTTTTATCCGAATAATTGCGTTATTTAGATATGTTATGTTCTTTTTATTGGTATTTTATGTTTTTCTCGTTCAATTGTTCATATATTTTTATACTGTAGCAGTTATTTAATGTTAGTTAGTTATCTAATAGACTTAGGACATCCACGAAGAAGCCAAGAAGTTGCAAGAAACAAACTACGAAAGTGGAGGACGCCAGAGAGAAATCTGTAAGAAAGTCTGTACGTAAAGATCCTGTTGGAACTCTGTACTCTCTGCCTTCGCCGTAAGAGAGGTCTAGCGTGATGACAAAGGAGAAGTATGAATACTATGTATCAAGGTTTCGAATCAAGGACCTCATGAGCGTCAACCGCACCATGCTCCACGAGACCAACAAGACAGGCTTTTTGGGCAGTAGGTATGACTCTTCAAACTTCTATTGAAATTGTTTTTTTACGATTTTTTTTTATAAGGCATGAACCCATTGGAAGGCTGCAGTCTCTGCCTACCCTGCAAGCGATCTGCAGTAATATAGATAAATAGATTTTTCTTTACACAGTGGGCGTTTGACGAATCTGTAGCTGTCTGATCATTATACTATTTATATAGAAAAAACGGATAAGTGTGAGTTGATTTTGCACCTTGAGCATTCCGTCATCGAATTCGAGGATCGATTACTGTGATTACATGTTAAGAATAGGTATTTGGACTTTTTCTTTACTTGTACTATGAATCCTTGCTTCTTACTAATTTTCATGATTCTAAGTATTGACGTGGTAGTAAGTTGTTTTAATTAGTGAGTTAAAATAGTCATTA
The DNA here is from genome assembly GCA_905147815.2 of Phalera bucephala. Taxonomy (NCBI): domain Eukaryota; kingdom Metazoa; phylum Arthropoda; class Insecta; order Lepidoptera; family Notodontidae; genus Phalera; species Phalera bucephala. The sequence continues at coordinate 24,884,477 of LR990615.1, forward strand.
GTGTTGAATGCATCAACTTACAACCTTTAAGTTTTATCTCAATACTACGACTTCTTACTGAGAATATGAGAGGGCACGCGGCCCACTCTCACATCGATAGACTTCAAGCGGTTCAGTCCCGCTTCCTCCGCAAAGCCGTAGGAGCCCCGTGGTTCGTACGAAATGTCGACCTCCACTCCAATCTCGGTCTCGAATCTATTCACGCCTATATTAAAAAGGCGACAACTCGACACTTCGCGAACGCATCTTCCCATGCGAATCCGCCAATCGTAGCCGCCGCCGACTACGAACCCGATCCCTGCCGCTACTGCCGGCCGTGACATTTTCTCACCGATCCCCCCGATGCTTTGACATCGCTTCTTTCCGCTCCGGATACGGACGACGACGACGAAGTTGTAGATCCCCTAGCCCGTCGACCGGTGCACTAATTACACCCCCTCCCCCCGTAGCGACTGTCCAAACCGAGGCCGTTCCTCCTTGAGGCGCCCTCGAGTATGTCGCCCCTTGCCCTTCTGGCTCGAGCCTAGTGGTTGCACGCTCACCCTTAAGTCCGGTGAAGCTGTAAAGGCCTCACGGCCAACAGCGTATATCACTCAAACACACAGACACACTGAGAATAAGAGTAATAACTGTCGCACTGATGTACAGTCGCACAACAAAGTTATTCTACCGATTTTTAAGGGTTTATTGCAGGTTAAGGTATGGAACCCTAAAAACAACTTAAAAACCATAATTAATATTTCATTGTCACAAGTTATCTTTGTTTTATAATTGGTTATATAATATTTTTTTTTAACTTTCACTTCAATGTTTTTTTTAAGTATTCTTCTTAACTAAAAGTGGATGTCTTGCCCTTCGGCTTTGGCATAAATATTCTAACCTTGACGCCTTTTATCTTTAAAGTTTTTATAAGCACTTATATTTTTTAGAAAAAGAAGAATAAAATCGCTAGATCTTGTCTTAGTTTTTAAGTTTACTAGCAGTTTTGAGCGACCGATAACAGAACATTCTTAACGGGAATTTTAAAGTAAAATTTTATAATGTTATTTTATATAGTGATTGTGTTTTTATTTTTGTAAAATGTAAGTTAAGAATCGCTCGAAATGAAGCGCTCATAGCGCTGTGCGACCGCGGTGTTCTTACCGATTACCAAGGTTAAGCAGCGTTCGACTCGGTCGGCCCGAGATGGGTGACCATTTGTGGCATTTTCATATTCGAGCGTCTCCACGCTTCGGAAGGCACGTGAAGCCATTGGTCCCGGCTACCACTTAATGTGGTAGTCGTTAAACCGAGTTGGAAGCCTTAAAAGGCGGCTTGATGAGTTCCAACAGCCGGTGGCCACAAACCAGCTTCAATCTGCACTGTGCACGCGTGGTGGAGTATGACCTAATCTCTCTCACCTCGATTTGTGAGAGAAGTCTTTTGTCCAGCAGTGGGCTGTATAGGCTGATATTATTATAAGTTAAGAATCAGATTTAAGCTGTTATAGTCAAGTTACTTGAAATATCGTTTTAGAAGCTAAGGTTCCAGGGATTAAATTTCACGTGATACTTTTAGTTATTTCAAAGTTTGAATAATCACCACCTTCGTAATGGTGAAGGTAATACCCGTGAGGAAACCAGGTCCAAAAAATAAAATTTTTTGAAACATATTTATTAATCTGTTTAAAGATATTATGTACCCTCAAAATGGCGACATTCTCTCCACTGGACCCAATCACCTGAATAGAAAGTTTATGTACAACGTACACTCTTTAGGAAAATGTTAATGTTTCTAAGGCCGCTAACCCTTAGTAAGCCTTAGATTATCCCTCGCCCAGTAGTGAGCAGTGAAGTGACAATGAAACAGAACTAAACAGGTATGTAAACAACCCTGAATTCGAATCTAACACCTCATAAAGCTATCTGCACTACCGCCACTATATCAGCCATACGTAATTAAGGAGTAACATGAAATGGTTGATAGTAATTCCCCGTTGGAATTTAAAACCATTAAACCGATCTAAAAGTCCATCCAAAGTTGGGCGTGAATTGGCAATAAGCAAAGTTCAAATTATACCCAGTAATTGAAACTTACGTGACACGTGTATCGGTTACGGAATGGCGCAGCAAAAAATTGAACATGTTTGAACGAACATTTGTGGTTCTGTATGTTGGTCAAATATTTATTGGAATTTGAGGTAATGGTTTTATTTACGTGCGAATTGCCACCTTTAGGAATATGTAGAAGGCAAATTGTACATATATATTTTGGGCGCAGAAACGAAGGGAAACAGAAAAGTTGCGTACAAAGGTGATAAAAGTAATTATTGACGAAAGTTGTTTATTAAAAATATTTTTTTAGATAGTGATTCGCACCGTTCATGCAAGTTAAATTCGTGCAAATCGAATACTAAGCCGAATTTACTCCCAATCTTACGAAATTCTTTCAATAAAATCCTGGGTACTACTGGGTATCCTTTAACGAAAACATCAGCGAAATTTCCAAGCAGCCTTTGAATAATCATTTGAATTTCAAGAAGGTATTATGAATTTCCGGCTACTCATATTTGTCTTTTTATTTAATGCTTTGAAGTTTTAAATAATAAACCTATATCGGTAAATTATGTTACAATTTATTCGTGGCTATATGTAATAAAATAACCTCTTTTATCTATGCTTTTGATGAAATGTAGAAGATAAGAATATGAGTGTGTAGCTAAAATCTCTGACTACTTGCTCGATCAATCGCGGAGCTATGTCGGGGTCCATAGAAAAAAAAAACGATCAAAATAGTTTAATTATTTTCCAACACAAAGGCGTCAAAGGTACCCTAAAAATTCTTTTGCAATAAAGTGATACGTTTCGTTTTTGCTGTCATGTAACCTTACACCTTTATAGCTCTAAGCCGGTGTTTAGAGCTTTAGTATTTTCATAGAAAATGTAGTCTTTAGATGGAAAAGTATTTACTGCAATTTTTATATTCAAATGCTACTTATACCGTGTTTTAAACAGGTAACCAAATAAAAGTAATCTTATAAAGTTCACGTGAGTGGGCTTATGAATATTATCTTCGTTGTGCCTTCAAAATTCGCTGTTTTTTTGGACAATTGATGCCATTCATATCCTTATTCAAATGCCCACGTGCTGATAACTTAAACATTGACGTTTATACATTCAATGTTTCTATAAAATAGCTAAACTCAAACCAGTTATTTTGTAGGTAACCCTGCGGGGCACTAACAATTTATCAAATTATTATTCCATTCTTTTCTAACTTACTAATCTACCACCTGACTACGCTTAATTATAATTTTATTTCGGTGGTACTTACAAAGGCACATGTGACGTTATTTTACAAATTAATACTTTGTAGCTCCCGATATAATACCAAATATGTATTTTAGATTTTCTGAAAACATTTTTATAAAACTAAGGTAACACTACGGGAGAATCTAGTAAGTAACATTAATAACCCTATTTTTTATATCGCTTAGGGTTGTCACTTTTAATAAGCGATCACTCTGTGCTGATCCTTTGGGATTAGAATAAATCGTCGTTCGCTTATTTAGTTTGTCTCTCTCTATCTATCTATCTATATCATCACGCCAGCTCCCTCGCGGGGTAGGCAGAGAGTACAGAGTTCCAACAGGCCCTTTCCCTACATACCTCTCTGGCTTCCTCCACTCTCATAGTTCGTCTCATACACACTCGCCGGTTACGGAGACTCTTGACTTGCCCTTCAGCTAAGACACAGTCTATTTGGTCATGGTAAGATAGTCTAGGTCTTCCCCGGCACCTACATCCTTCCACTTTCGCATTGTATATCTGTTTTGTCATTCTTTCTTCTGGCATTCTTTCTATATGCCCGAACCAACGGAGCATACCCTTTCTCATCTTTACACCGATACTATCTTTCATACCTACTCGCTTTCTTACTACGCTGTTGCGAATACGGTCGGTCAGCATGACTCCGCACATCTTTCGCAGAGATCGCATTTCGACCGCATTTATCCTGCTTTCGTTCTCCTTCTTACATACCCAACTCTCACTGCCATATAACAGCGTTGGGACAAGCACTCCGTTATGTATGGCCAGCTGCGCCTTTTGGCTTAAGTGCCGGCTCCCAAGTAGCCTTCCCATCGCACCATTCACTCTATTACCTGCATTCACTTTTCTCTCTATATCAGCGGTGTATTTCTCATCCTTACTGAAGGCGCATCCAAGATATACAAACTCATTCACTTGCTCCAGCACATCGTTACCAACCACAATCCTTGCATTCGTTCTGGTTTCTTCCCGTTCAAAAACCATAATTTTGGTTTTCTTCACATTCAAATGTAAGCCATTGTTCATGCAGTCGTCTCTCATAACTGTGACTAGTGTTTGCAGATCAGTGGCTGTTGGCGCTATCAAAACCGCGTCATCTGCATACAATAGGTGGTTTATCACTAGATCTCCCATTTTTACCCCTTCAGTCATCGCATTCAGTCTTTGAAGACTTTTATCCAGATACACTATAAACAGTCTAGCGGACAACACGCAACCCTGCTTGACGCCGATTTTAACGTCAAACCAAGGTGACATGTTACCACCCACCCGTACGCATGCCTTGCTGTCCACGTAGGTGGACTGGACGGCTCGCAACAGGGTGCCGTTTATACCATACTCTGGCAAAATGTCCCAGTCTCTTTCGCACGGCTCTATCAAACGCCTTCTCCAGGTCCACAAAACCGCAGAAAACCTTCCGGCCTACTGCCAGATGCTTTTCTACGATGTTGCGGAGGGAGAAAACTTGATCCGAACATCCTCTTCCAGACCTGAAACCTCCCTGTGCCTCACACAACACTCCATCGGACTTCTCACGCATTCTCCGTTCAATAATTTAGTTTGTAGATTACTTTTTAATAAAAGATATTTATAGATACATACTTTCTTGATTTACATAGTTTATTTCTTTTATTATTAATTTTGCTTAGTAAGAGCAATAAAAATATTAACTTTGTTAATTTTAAAACTTCGTGACTAAACCATCACCATTTTCAGGTGCTTTAATTGTGATTGCAATGAATAACAAGTATAAAATAAAGGCGACAGTATAAATACCGACACGCATACATTCCTCAAGTGGAGATAGCATTGGTGTATTGTATACTCCTACATTTTGTCGATGTTAGGTCCCAATGCCCAAAGGTCCTAGTGCCGAAGCTAGCCTATATCAATTATACCTGTCTCAGTTCTAGATTTTTGAAAAATAATATTAATAAATTCTTTAACTTGACCAACTGGGATCGCGTGTCAGTAGAACATTTAGTCTTAGTAATCGGGTTAGCAAAGAGACATTAACAACAACAAAACGTAATCATTCACACAAATCAAGTCTGTACATGAAGCATACAACAATGATTCATGTACTGACAGTCGAGTCTATCAGCCATGGCCCTTAGTATGTTGTTGGAACTGCCTCGAACCCTCCGCACCAGGGATGCGCACCCTTTCCGCTGAGTTAAGTTGAAATGTTGAGTATTTCCGATTGAAAATCTCTGTAACAAGTAAGTAGGAAAGAAATATAATAAAATGAACTGGTCCCTACAGTGGCATATTATGTTGTTATTCCAAAAGATGTGTTTTAGAAGTAAAATAATATGGAAAAGCTGAAGCAAATAATTTTTTTTTTTTTTTATGAAAACATAACAACCCTATTTTTTATGCCGCTTAGGGTTGTCATTTTTAACAAGCTACCAGCCCGTACCGCTCCTGCGGGATTAGTGTAAATCGTCACTCGCTCTTTCACGGGAATATTTATGCCTACGTTAATAACGGAGAAAGCTTCGTAATTTTTTTATTTTCCATTTTTGTACTTCATTTTTTGAATAAATGGATTATTTATGGAGAGTGGGCAGGATTATTATCGTATTATTTTTTAATTAACTCGTGTAGCCTTGGTGTGTGTAACCTTTGAATTATTATCCAAAGTATATCATATTGGGGATATGTACCTATGTGGAATAAAAAAATATTTTAAGACGGTAAGAAAGGAAAATCGTTAAAATTTTCAGACTTAACTTGATTTTAAGCCAAATTAATGAGTTTGCCAGGTGAATCGTGTTCATAATAGGAATATACCCTGTGACCGCATGGTCCGATTGCGTATTCGGATCGATCAAATACATTACTATACCTTTCAACACACAAACAAAATCAAATTATTTTGTAGAAACTCTGCTTAAGATTACTCAATTCAACTGTTTCTATTGTTTAATTTGAATACTAATCTATTACCGGATCGGAACCCGGCCTTCACTGAATAGATTGAAATAAGACTGCTAAAACTATTCTACAATATAAAAAGGTGTAACAGACAGAAATATTATTAAATTGGTACTTTAATTATGTACGCAAAGGTAATCTTGTTCAAGTTCTCTTTTAGAAATACTGGACCCTAAAAGTAATGAAACATGCCATTAATTTCAATACAAACTTTAGTATGTTTCAAAGTAAATAAAAAAAATCTTATAAAACAAATAAAACTTTTCGAGTAAAACTTCCAAAAATCAGGTAGCCCTTAAACCAGAAGAGCGTAAACACGTCCCTACCAGAAACTTTTCCAGTTCACACTCCAAATTAATTTATAAAAAAGTTAAAAAAGGACTTTATGTACTTGTTTTTGAGTAGTTTTTTCTTTACTTTACATTTTATCTTATCTCCATTTGACATTTAGTTATTTAAACAAAATTGAGAATATGTCTTTATTATTTACATTATAACTTATAATAAAAACACTCACTTTAAACTAAAATATAAAATAAAACAAAGAAAAAAAATTAAAAAAGACCTTAATCAAAAAGACCGCATCCGCGTGGAATGGTGGCAAGAATGCTGGCTGCGTTTCCTCGCTGAATAGACAGACCAATCTTTTGAGCAAGGAACGAGCCAGCCCTCTTGTCACCCGAGGAGGTGATCAGCGTAGGTGTTATTTTATTGATAAATTGTTTTGAAGCCGAACTCCATGGGCCCAATGTTTCTACGGCAAACGGCACAAATATATAATTGTTGCTAATAGCAGCATATTTGCGCCGTTTGCCCAGGTCCGCCTTCTCAGCCGCAGCTCCCGCCCTAGATATTGATTCCCTGAGATGGGACGGAGCCAATGTATCGACGCACGTGGCGTCCCATACAAGGGCCCGCCCCCGTTCCCAAGGGATCAAGGACATCCCATCGGGTCTCCTGCCATCATCACGGAAAATCCCCGCCGGTTCTAACACCGAAGGAACGTTGATGGTAGCAAGAGTCCTTTTGATTATGTCATTGAGCGAGCCGTGGCGAGAAAACCTGCCGGCACTTTTGCGGCAAGAGAGCCCATGGAGTCCGGATCGATCCACCTCCGCTCCACACGGACACCTGTGTTCTTCACAAATCGGTGCCCCTAAACGAATACCTATCGCGATCCGGAAACTTTCACTATCCAGCAGTGTGCCAAGGTTGGATGCAGGGATTGAATGAAGCCAATGACCCGATTCCTTTTGACCCAACGCTAGTAAACGAGCACGGTCGCGGTCACTGACGATAATTTCGGCCAAATAGTCCTTCGCTATTTGCACCAATGGCATATCCCAAAGTTTTTGCACGTTAACTTCCTTTGGAATATTGTCATTGGGGCAAATCCTTTTCCAGGCCTCCAAAGCCTCCGAAATTGAGAATAAAAATAGTTCCAGTAAATTCTTAAACGGACAAATAAAGCCAGATTTAAAATACTTTGAAACTATTTTTTAAAGTACTCTTTCATTATTGTCTTGTTATGCTGAACTATGACTTTTTCGTTTTGGAGCCGAAACGTGGCCACTCAACGTGCGGCTTGACCATCAGTTCAAGGTCGCTCAGCGAGCTATGAAGAGAGCTATGCTCGGAGTTTCTCTTAGGTATCAAATCTGGAACGAAGTTATCAAAGCGAATTAGCAAGCTGAAGTGGCCGTGGACAAGTTACATATGCCGCAGAACCGATGGCCGTAGGGGCAGACTGGTTCTTGAGTGGAGACCGCGTGTCGGCAAACGTAGTGTAGGACGCCCTGTGACTAGTCAGGGCGAGTAAAATTTGTAAGGCAGCGGGCAGGATTGATGTAGGAGAGCTGAAGATCGAGCTCTGTGGCGTGCCATGGGAGAGGCCTACGTGTAGCAGTGGACTGACATGGGCTGATGATTATTTAATAATTCGATAAAATAAGATAAATTTATAAAAAAATCACAATAATCATTGAATCTTATAATGACGTGAATATTACACGTGCATCCCGTGCACATTGGGTGTTCAAAACACGATAAAATCTAAAATAATAACTAGTTTATTTGATATTTTATTAATAGTCTCTTACTTTTCTAAGCATTTGTTGTCATACAAATCAACCAATCCTTTACTAAAGCATGCATGAATGTAAATGCTACATTCTTACTCATCTCTATAAGTTACATGCTTCTTTCTCTGTACATGCCTAAACCATGCCAATCTCATTTCAATACACCATACAAAAAATAAAAACAAATTCTTTCCGAGTAATGTTTCACGAAGCATCCCTCAATTTAATATTGTGATCAGATGACTGTCTACCTAGAGATATTTCAAGACTTAGTTGATTAAAAATGTCTCGGCTCTCGTCTTCTCCGAACTATGTGACAAATTGAAAATAACTGTCGACTGGAACAAATAGATCTCACAATGCTGGCTCATCATTTTGTTGTCATAACATCGCGCGATGTTCTTTTTTATAAAACAACATTGCTAAACATTCAAGAGGTAATGACATTTTTTATTTTTTTTATTAGACGCTATTTTGGTCGTTCTTTTTTCCAGTTTAAATTTTGTGATCCATATTTAAAGCACTTGCAGGCGACTGATTAAGCTGAAATCAAGCAAGAACCTTTGGAGAGTGTAATAATATGGTTTGAGCTGGTCTTATGATGGGGCCAGAAGATGATTTTCTATGATTAATTGAAAAATCAATAAATTAACAAAATGTAGTTATTTATTCGTTTCTCAACCGTATTGATATTAATGTATTTTGTTGTCACGCCACATTCGCTTATAAAATTAGCCACGTAAGAAAAAACAGACCCACGATTTAGTGTCAAGACCAAAAATTTATTCTCCTAATGTACGCTTCTCAAACGTAACCATACTAACGAATACCATATCCGGCATTGAGATACGTCGCAATTTTAAAAGACTGGTTTTCAATGCCAGACAATGTCAAAATTATTTCTTTGGTACATGATAAACGACAAATCGGAATAGATTGATGACATTTTGGACATATCTGTCTTTATCGTCACGATAATAAAGGCTTTATTACAGTTGAGTAAAAATTATAATTATTTGTCCACAGATGAAAGCGTGGACTGCGCACGAGCAGGACACGACGTTGTCGTGTTGTCGGACGCTGCACGTCAAACACGCCGCTTACGCGAGTGCCCTCTATACTTTGGTAAGTGAACCTTATATATCAACGGTGATGTAGCGAAACCTAACTGACATTTATATTACAACCAATATTATTATTTAAAGCACCTGAAATAAAATCCATTTTCGCACTATCGTTTTCATGCACTTCACAGTCGAAAGTTGACTTTAACATCTAATGAGGCGGTTGAGTATTCGAAAGGCTACAATCAAACGTAAAACAATAGTGATGTTCCTGATAAGAATATGTATCGATGTTTATTTGTATTTCAACATCCTCTATTAAATTTTGCAATATTAAACATGGGTGGAAAAAGCTGCGACCAGTATAACGCGAGTCGTCGATTTAGGGGAGGCCTAAATCTTGCAGTAACAGTACATGGATTGATGACGTTGGTGGTGATAAAACCTTTAGTAGAATCCAATTATATAAAGTAAAAAACTAAGTCAGCCTATGTTGTCTAACTGCTGAACATAATGTGTGACAGCAAATCGGTGTGAGAAAAAATGCGGACGTAAGTGGAGACCTGTTGTTGGAAATTATCAAGCCGTTTCAAAGCTGGAAGACTTAGCGACTAATAAAACGTGGTTCCGACGTACGAATACAAAGCTACTAAGTAGTTAGTAGTTCATTTTTAGAAGTTTCAAATACAACTAATCTATATTGTGCGTAAAGCTTATCAATTATAAAAGTAAGTACGTTACTGAAAGCATAAATCTAATGAATGTTCCAATCCTCCCACAACAACTTTGTCCCGGCGACGTGATTATGTTCAAAACAAGAAACATGATGACAATATTTCTTCCTAACATTCATTTTTCCAGACTTTTTGCGAATTCATTCTTTTGGTAAAAACGGTCGGCCATAATCGTTTTCATTATTATACAGATTTACAGGCAGTTAGCGAAATTTCAGTGCCTTTTTTGAAATTGATTGTCGTAATTTTTTTTATATATTTTGTTATTTATGTAAACACAATTATTATTACGATTATTTATTAACGCTGTTGATTTTTTATTTCGAAGAATACTGTCTAAAGTACGAAATATAAATACTGAATCGCGAATCATCTTACTATATATCCCACTAATATTGCAAATGTGAAAGTTTGTATATTACAATGTTTGTTACTCAATCACGCAAAAACACCTGAACGGATTTAGATGAAATTTGACACAGACAGTTGATTTGCACACTGATAATTTATTACCTGTATTAACACACAGGATATTTTTAATCCCGGAAAAATGTTAAGTTCCTGTCTAAAGTCAACGCGGGCAGAAGCTAGTATGTTATAAGCGCTTTTATGTACATATAGATTCATACGGATATTTACAACGACCAAAAATGAATAGGTACCTACAGAGAATTTATAAGACTTGACTTACTTACTACCACATAGAGTAACAACTAGGACCAGCGGCCTTCCAAATCACAAAAACTAGAAAATAGAAGTGCCACAAAGCCCCTCCTATTTAGACTGACCAAACCAAACACTTCCAAGCCTTTGTGCATGCTAACAGCACGATACTACATCAATATCAGCGCCCCTGATATGTAATTGAAGTTATTATTATTATTATGAGCTATTTGTGGTCCACTGCTGCGCAAAGGTCTCCCTCCACTTTTTCCACTACTCTCTGTTTGTTGCTATGTCAGCCCAGTCTTTCAAAAATATTTCTAGTTTGTCCCGCCATCTCCGCCTGGGTCTGCCGCGTTCTTTTTGTATTTCATGGGGACCAGTCAGTTATTATTTTGACCTAATGGTTGTTTTTCAGGCGGCAGATATGGCCGGCCCAGTCCCATTTAAGCTCGGTGGCTTTTTGGCTTACGTCGATAATTAGCATCACGGAACGAAGTGTGGTTTCTTGACATGGTCTGTGAGTTTTATATTAAGAATACTGCGCTCCATTGTCCGTTAACAAACCGCTAGCGAGGACTCTTGATCTTTGGGTAGAGAGAATACATATATCCATGAGCCTGCGCTTTAATTTAATAGGGAGATTGCCTTTCAGCAGCTCCTTAAACTTTATGCGCTCAAAATATATCCTTAATCAAGTACCCAATAAGACAGCCAAGTAATTGGTGCCAAATTTAATATTCCACGACGTATAAAGTATAACATATTTTGAGTTCTTAGATTTACGCGAATATTACACATGAAATAAAACTATTTTACGGATTTTATCGCGGTTTATTTTTTTATTTTTAGTTCCCGACGTTTCGAGTGCTTTGCAGCACCCATGGTCACGGGAGGGACTGAGGTGTTAGACGTCCAATAGGCATAGTTGTTCCGGGGTACCCTCAAACTTCTTAATTATTTTTGTTGTTGTTGGTCCGATCTACGCAGAATGAGCTCACGGTGTCTTGAGGTCTTGCAGTGTTATGCTTGGTTTTGGATTTGATTATATTAATTACCGGATCCCAAGACGATGGAAGCACCCAGCCATCTTCTCTATTGAAATTAGGATGTTTTTTAATTTCAATAGCCTCGCGAACCATCCTTGGTAGGAATCGGTGTTCTTTCACGAGGATTTGTGTAAGATGGTCTCTCTTATATAGGACAAACAAAAAGACCGGTAAAAACTCGGGTTAAAGAACACATAGCTGACCTAAAACACCGTCGCTCAAAGAAGTCTGCAGTCTGTGAACATGTCCTTGACCGCACCCGCCATAACATCAGATTTGATAGACCACAAATCCTCGTGAAAGAACACCGATTCCTACCAAGGATGGTTCGCGAGGCTATTGAAATTAAAAAACATCCTAATTTCAATAGAGAAGATGGCTGGGTGTTTCCATCGTCTTGGGATCCGGTAATTAATATAATCAAATCGAAAACCAAGCATAACACTGCAAGACCTCAAGACACCGTGAGCTCATTCTGCGTAGATCGGACCAACAACAACAAAAATAATTAAGAAGTTTGAGGGTACCCCGGAACAACTATGCCTATTGGACGTCTAACACCTCAGTCCCTCCCGTGACCATGGGTGCTGCAAAGCACTCGAAACGTCGGGAACTAAAAATAAAAAAAATAAACCGCGATAAAATCCGTAAAATAGTTTTATTTCATGTATAACATATTCCTATTTAGTACACTTGGTACTAGTGGCTTCGCACTAGGTCGACCACAGCGTCACCTGTCGGACCTATCTAACTTCTGGTTAATACAACTTTTAATGGCGTATTAATTATTAAGATCGATCCCATAGTTTCCTAGTTTATCGATTACAAACAAACGAATATTTCCTATTTAGAATATTATCTATATATTTATATCATCACGCCAGATCCGTTGGGAGGTCAGCAGAGAGTGCAAAATTCCAACAGGTTCTTTGCTTACATACCTCTCTGGCTTACTCTACTCTCATAGTTCGTTTCATATTTTATAGTATTAGTATAAACTAAATCAAGTACTCACTATGATAGTTAAGTAATTGGTTCCAAATATAACAATTACACGACGTCCAAAGTGCATAGTATTCCTATTTGGAATAAGCAAGTAAGTATAGTCAGCCTGTTAAATTCAAGTCTGCGTAGAGGCCACATCGCCCAGGCGTGCTTGAGGCTGACTTAATTTATCATTCAAATGACGTAAGAACGCCGCGGCAAAGTCATGTCTTTCATCTCTTTGTGCAGGTGATTATGTTTGATTTTGATTATAGAACATGACGTATAGGCTTATGAGATCTCTGAGAGTTGAAATGGTAAAATGGTTATGTATAAATTCGTTGCCACCCAGAGCTTATATAGGATTACTGTCCCACCTGCGTTAACTTTAGACGTACTAATATCACAGGTTGTCACATATTAATTAACGTAAGTTATGTTGGCTTATCATCATCATCATCTCAGCATATACTTGTCCACTGCTGAACATAGGCCTCCCCAATCACTTTCCAGCGTAACCGGTCCGATGCCACCTGCATCCAACGACTTCCTGCGGTTTTGACAAGATGGTCGGTCCATCTGGCAGGCGGCCGCTCTACGCTGCGCTTGCCAATACGTGGTCTCCACTCTAGAATCTTTCTGCCCCAACGCATGTCCGATCTTCGCGCTATATGGTCCGCCCATTGCCACTTCAGCTTGCTAATCCTGAGGGCTATGTCGGTGACTTTGGTTCTTCTATGTATCTCCTCATTCCTGATTCGATCACGTAGAGAAACGCCACGCATAGCTCTTTTTATAGCTCGCTGAGCAACTCTGAGCTTTTTCATGAGACCTATTGTAAAAGACCACGTGTCAGATCCGTATGTCATCACTGGCAACACACATTGACTAAAAACTTTAGTCTTGAGGCACTGAGGTATTTTGTATGAGTAGATTTTGCGCAGTTTGCCGAACGCTGCCCAGCCGAGTTGGATTCTTCGATTGACCTCTCTCTCAAAGTTGGACCTACCTAACCGGACTGCCTGTCCCAGGTAAATGTATTCGTCGACAACTTGAAGAGTACAGTTCCCAACGGTGAGTGCGGTGGGTACGACATGGACATTAAACATTATTTTGGTTTTGTCCATGATCATTTTAAGACCCACTTGTTGAGATACGCTATTGAGGTCACCAAGCATTCGTCCTAGATCTTCCAGCAATTTTGCCATGACCACAATGTCGTCGACAAATTGAAGGTACGTGATGTATTCGCCATTGATGTTGATGCCAAGTCCTTGCCGTTCCAAGAGCTTGAAGGCGTCCTCTAAGGTGGCTGTAAACAGTTTCGCAGAAATGACGTCTCCCTGTCTTACTCCTCTTTTTATAGGGATCGCCTTCGTACACTGCTTCTGTACTCGGACTTACATAGTGGCGTTATTATGCAAGCACTTCAACACTCCGATGTAACGAAAGTCAATGCGGCATCGCTGGAGAGATCTAAGAACCGCCCAAGTCTCGATCGAATCGAAGGCTTTCTCATAGTCCACAAACACCAAGCATAGTGGCCAAATATACTTCTCAGTCTTATAATCTGCCGCAGCGTATGTAAGAATTTTATTGGAATTCCGTATACATTTTGTTCAACTTTTGGTCCAATCTGGATTAGGTGGATGTCGATATTTTACGAGAATATAATTTGTGAGATTTAAGACATAGAGATTAAATCGTGACTGCATTTTGAACACTTTTATCGATACTATCACGCCACATCCCTTGCGGGGTAGGCAGACAGCACAGAGTTCTAACAGAATCTTTCCTTACATACTTCTCTGGCTTCCCGCACTCTCATAGTTTGTCTTATACACGCTCGCCGATTACGGAGACTCTTGACTTGTCCTTTAGATAAGACTCGGTCTATTTGGTCATGGTAAGAGTCTAGGTCTTCCTCGGTACCTACATAGTTTCACTGCCGCATTGCAAATCTGTTTTGTCATTCTTTCTTCTGACGTTCTTTCTATATGTTCGAACCAACGGAGCATACACTTTCTCATCTTTACACCGATACTATCTTTCATACCTACTTGCTTTCTTACTACGCTGTTGCGAATACGGTCGGTCAGCTTCACTCTGCACATCTTCCGCAGAGCTCGCATTTCGACCGTATTTATTCCACTTTCATTCTCCTTCTTACCCAGTACCCAGCTCTCGCTGCCATATAACAGCGTTGGGACAAGCACTCCGTTATGTATGGCCTGGTGCCCCTTTTGGCTTAACACTTTTAATTACGAGAATTGGCATTCAGAAAATCGTGATCTTATTATACCATCAGTGTATTATTTGCGTGGTACATAACAACACTAGAACCACTCAATAGACGCACGAATTTCCGTTACATTTATGTTGTTTCTTTTTTTATTTATTTATCATGTTTTATACGCAACTCATGCCAGTATTACGTTATAGGCGTGGGTTCCCACATACAAAACTTTAGTCAATCAAAATCAGGGTTGCCAGATTAAATTACAAAATTTGTATTGTTGTCTATCTTATGTAGGTATCTTACATGTGTAGCGTATCGCCTTGTTTAATCACTCTATATAAAACAAAATCCTCCGCCGCGTCTATCTGTCAACTCAACAACTACCGAACGGATTAACGGACGAAGTGATTCAAGAGGAAAATATATGTGTATAATTCACCTGTGCGATGCTGGGGCGCGTTGCTAGTAAGATGCATATGTAAGGTAAAGCATGTACGTATTGAAAACTATCACTTGCTTTAACAGTGAAGAAAAACATCGTGAGGAAACCTGCATGACTAGGAGTTTCTCGAAGGTGTGTGAAGTTCGCCAACCCGCACTGGGCCAGCGTGGTGGACTATGGCCTAAACCCTCTCAGGTTGAGGGGAGGCCCGTGCCGAACGATGCGACAGTGTCTTAACAGGGCTACTTTTATTAAGGTAAAGCGTTGACAACTTGACAAGCCTTATTGAAGGTTGAGGGTAAAAATTGGATGCGTACAACTAAATGGGCCTCGTTGTGATCTTATATAGAAGTCTTTGTCCTGTAGGAGACGTTTTACAGATTATAAAAATATTGCCGAAAAATAATAGGTAGATATAGAGTCATGCCTCGTTGGTTCAAATCCTAGGTCGGACAAATGTAGACTTTCTATCGAAAAATTCTCAGTATTCGTCCGGAATCTGGAATTGTGCCCCATATATGGCAATATACTCGCCTCCCATGGGCCTAAATCCTCAGCGAAAAGTGGGTGTACACAGTACACTTCTGCCAATCCCGCCTGGGTAATATAGGCGTGACGGTGTACACATATAGTCATTCACAATAATGAGGTGTTTTTGTTGTATTTTTTAGGGGCTTGTATAATAAGATTTTATATTATTTCATTTTAGGTACCTACCACATAAATTGGTTCTATTGGCATCCCTAATCTAAATATAAATCGAATCGTAACATCAAAACTTTGTTTGCGAGCATACGTCCGTTTCTTTAACGCGAAGATTGATAGCGCAAGGAATACAGTACAGTAACTAAACTAAGAATGATGACGACTCTTTGCTCAAGGGAATGTACTTGGTAAGTGCGTATCATTTGTTTTGATTAGGTTTAGGCCGGAGAGGGAACTGAGAAAGGTTGAGGTAATAACAAGGCTGCAAAAGTTACGTTTGTACGCCAGAAAAGGAAGCTGGGAGGGTTATCGTGAAAATGCTTTGCCTAGATTTGATGAGATGACTGCAAATTTAGGACAATCTTATACAAGTATAGGCACAGCGCATTATATACATTTAGATAGTATAATTTACTTAAAAAAGGAAACCGAGGCAAATGCGAAAGCAGCACATAACTAAAAAGTAAGAAAAAATTTTTTTTGCAGTCGTTGCCAGTCGGTCGGTGCAGTCGGTTATATAGCACCGACATCAAAAGAATACTTAAAATTAAAATAATAAAAATGTAGATCATAATATATTTGCAAGACTTCACTATAATGCTTCATGAATAATTGCAGTCTTGATTGTTTTCATGTACTTACTACTGTGTACTGTACTACTATGTACTACTACACCTACTTTTATCCCGTTAGATCTCTGACGGGATAAAAGTAGGCAGAGAATAGCAAGTCCCAATATGTACGAGTATTACCCCTAAAAGGCCTCTTTTATTCACTCTCGTAGTTTGTCTCATTTACGTTTGCCGATTACGGAGACTCTTGACTTACCACTCAGATAAGACATGGAGTTAATATGACATAATAATCTCTCTCGCTCTTACTAGCCGTTTCGGCCACGGCGACCACTGTTTTCCTTTATTGTTATCAGTGCGTCGTTCATGTGCTTTCATATGGCTATGGTAACCTATCTTGGCCTTAAAGGTTCGCAAAAATATGCAATACAGGATACCATTAACGAACGACATAATAATATCATCCTTTTAAGTGTCCATCTTTAGCACATAAGTTTCACTCGTAGAACTAACGGCCATTGGGGCAGAAAGGTTCTCGAATGGCGACCACGTACCGGAAGACGTGGAGTGGGTAGGCCCCCTACAGGATGGACCGATGACCGGGTGAAGGTCGCGGGTAGAAGTTGGATGCGTACAGCACAAAGCCGGTCGTTGTGGCGGTCTTTAGGGGAGGCCTTTGTCCTGCAGTGGACGTCTTTCGGCTGAAGAAGAGAGAAGAAGAAGATGGTTTCCTTTTACAAGCCTTTATTTTACTCGCATTGTTTGCGAATGTGTTTAGGTCCAATCTAGCAAGTCGAATTAGAAGAGGAAGAGGGGGTCCCTCTTACACTACTAAGTTGAAATTGGGCATGTTGGTTCAGTTCCGATGATTACGCATTTTCGTGATACGCATTACCTGATTCTACATCTAAAATTGGATTTAGACAAAAGAACTCTCCAACGGCCAACAGCATAGAGGCGAAATTTTATATACTCATTTAATTTTGATTGGTCGTTTTAAATTTCACAATTATTTGGTTGTATAAGGTTGTTTTTAAAAATATTTATTTTTTACTATTCATTTATTATAAAGTTAAATTGTATTATTAATCTAGTGAGGGGATAAATGGGGGAGAAATGAGGAGAATCGCAGGAGAACCAAAGTCACCGATATAGCTCTCAGAATTGCCAAACTTAAGTGGCAGTGGGCGGGGCACATCGCTCGTAGAACTGACGGCTTTTGGGGCAGAAAGGTTATTGAGTGGCGACCTCGTATCGGAAGACGTGGAGTGGGCAGGTCCCCCACAAGGTGGAGGGATGACCTGGTGAAGGTCGCAGGTAGAAGCTGGATGCGTAAAGCACAAAGCCGGTCGTTGTGGCGTTTTTTTGGGACGCCATTGTCTTGCAGTGGACATCTTTCGGCTGATGATGATGAATAATGTAGTCCGGAATTCCAGTCTGGATTGATTAAATTATATAATTAGAATTGTTCATTGTGACACATTGACATAGATTTTATCTGTATTCAGTTTCAACCGCAAATGTGGTTATCATCCAATGGCAGGCAATAATACACTGCAGTTTACTTAACTGCTTAGTTATATTTTAGTTAAATAGCGCAAGTTGTAGCAACGGTTTTATTTTTAGGTATTTACAAATAAAAATATATAAAAATTATACAGTCACGTCTATTATCCCTAATATTAAGTGCGGGTGGTAGACGTGTGATAACGTGTTTATCCGTTTATGGTTGTTAGTCGTTCCCATGTAATTGGGAACAAACCTATCGTCAATGTACCGGACACAATGCTTGACTCCGTACGTATGCTTCTGAATTGTTTTCTATCGCAAAAATACATTTTTAACGTCCGAGGATTCGAAACCAGGAACTCGTGGTAGCTACGTCCATTATACGCTAGTAGACCAACGATACAACCTATAATATTAGCCCTGTTAAGAAACTATCCTACCGTTGGGCACGGGCCTTCTCAAACTGAGAAGGTTTAGGCCATAGTCTACCACGCTGGCGCAGTGCGGGTCGGGGAACTTCACACACCTACGAGAAACTCTTAGGCATGCAGGTGTCCTCACGATGTTTTGCTTCACCGTTAAAGCAAGTGATAGTTAATTTTCAATACGCACATGCTTTCAAAAAGACAAAGTTCGTGCCTGGGTTTGAACTCGAGACCTCTGACTTTGCAGTCCAACGGTCTAACCACTAGGCTATCACTGATTTTTTTTTGCCACGACACTACCAGCGTACAGAATCTATTGTGTTTCACTGTTAGACAAAGGTCTCCCCTTCCCCCTTATATAAATTGGTCAATGTGGAAGTCGAAAAATTCTATGAATAGTTTGGCTTAACGTTTATAAAAAACTCTGAATATACATATATCAACAACGAGGGGTAAGTACCAACAAATTTTATAATCTAGATCGATCTATCTATCTATATTATCACGCTACGCAGTTCCCACAGGTTCTTTTCTTATAGGCCTCTCTGGCTTCCTCCACTCTTATAGTTCGTCTCATACTCGCTCATCGGTTACGCAGAATCTTGACTTACCCTATAGATAAGATACGGTCTATTTAGTCATGGTAAAGGTCTTCCCCGATACCTACAGCCTTCTACTGTCGCAGTGTACATCTGTTTTGTCATTCGTTCTTCCGATATTATTGTTACTGGTGGTCGCCCATTGGTCGAAATTCGACCTACTCTTTCATCGTTTGCTGGTTATGTTTGACATTCAGTAAGACTATAGACAAATAATATTAATCTATTCTCAATTTGACCACAGACTTTAACAATAAACAAAAGAGTATATATATGCGTGTGTGTGTCAAATACATGGTAGTGTGTGTAATGTTTTTTTTATTGATTTAATGTATTTTTTATGCATAATTAAAATATTAGCATTCTGTACTCCTTCTCTGTATAAACTATAAGTGTGGGAAATTTCACACTCCTCTGTCCGCGCAATTTTCGTAAAAAGGGGTATAAAGTTTTTGCTTCACGTATTAATATAATGATATGCCCGAACCGGAGCATACCTATTCTCATCTTTACACCGATACTATTATTCGTACCTACACCTACCTATAATCTTTATGATACACTCTTTATAACACAGTATTCTAATATTATGATTTATGAACAAAATCCCTAAAGTAAACACAAGCGTTTAAATTCAACTTGTAGGTGGTTTGAAACTGTGTACCTACAGGGTTTTGGTTAATAACTCTGTACAGCTAAGCTTAGTTTAGAGTTTCAACATAAATTGTGTCGCCCGAAGTTTCATGTTCATAAGCAATCATACAATTTAATACTTTAATAGGTATTGTCAAATGGTTTACAAGTCATTAGTTGTAATTTAAATGTTATAAACTGTGGTTTATTAGTCTGAAATTTCTGAATAAACCTTTTAGATAAAAAAGTTACACTTCGGCATAGGCATAGGCATCAGAGGGCTAGCGAGTTAATATACCATTATTGTCACACTACAAATTTACTAAATGAACATGAAATTGACAGTACGCCTAATCTACTACACGGTACGGTAATCTACTACACGGATCTTGTAGAAACTCGGGATAAGTTCCATGCGTTCAAGCGTTTTTGCCATACCTATTACTGGAATCAAACATGAGGCTCACAAATAGGCCCTGTTAATAATTTTTCGTGACCGTGGAGCTTTACAACTGGGCTTATCCTAGTTGTAGTCTCCTTTCCTATGGCTGATCTGTCAATTATTTTATTTTTTGTGTCTCCCGCTTTGCAAAGGAGGGAAGTGGAATTTTTATTTTACCTACTCCTCCTGTTTTTCTTTCTAATTAAATTTGTTGCGGGTCCCAAGACAATTAAAGTGCTTCCCAGGACCTCCCAAGGTGCAAACCTTGATGTCATTTAAGGAGACTATTGTGGATCCTGGCCTACAGGAGTTACGATGTTGGGAATGAGTGGCTTAGTACGCCTCTCACCAGCGTCACGTTATCGTCAATATTTTCGTGCTTAGCCCTTAAGTTGCGGGTAGAGGCTGAATGCGTCTTATTCTTATTCGCTTCAGTCTTGACAGAGTCGTCGTGGTCACGATGATGTTTAGTCACTGGAGGCTGAAGTAGCTCGCCTTACGATATCTCTCCACTTAGTTCGATCATTTGAGATTCTGGTGTACTCGATCAAAGCTTCACTCCGCACATCTTCCGCAGAGCTCGCATTTCCACAGCATTTATCCTAATTTCATGATGAAAAAAAAAGTTTATTTTCTTTATCTGCACATCGTCTTAAATTAACAAAAGGAGCCCTCCTTTTAAGCATGTCAATACCTGTGTTAGGAGGCCCCGCTCTTCTGCTTAAAGATAAATTGAGATACATTAAGTATAAAATAACAAAACGATAACTTATACAGGATAAAGTAAGTGGTGTTAATGTGTACCTCTATAATATGTTTTTAGGAAGTTGTTCATATTAATATACAGATGAGTAACGTTCACATGATCTTATTAAGCAAAACTTTTAACTATGCATTGGGTATTAAAACTATGATATTATGTTTAAGATATTATGTCCATGAATTTCAGTTTGATCATATGTTATAGTTTTAAGCTAATTTGTTAATATTATTTTGCAATTATATTTATTCATAGAATAAATTTTTAGAATTGCGTTTATTTTATTGTATAGAAATGAAGAACGTTTAGCATACTGTTGTAGAGCAAAATGAGTCGATATGGGGTGAGTGGGCACAACAATATCATATCTTCTCCTATTGAGTAAATGTTGATTAAATTGTATAGTTCTATGTCTTAGTCTAAGATATAAAATATATAATTTCTTACTGATAGAAGATTGCTAAATTTATAAAGTTCTGTGGTAGAGAATGTATAAGGCTGGAAACACATTACTTTCAAGAGCGATCGCTGTGCTCTTTCAAGCTCCAAGAATTTAAATTTTCAAGCTCCACCCCAGATAGGAATACAGTACACCAATATAGGTTGAGCTAATGCAATATATATTTTATTTATTAGATCCTTAGAAGTAATATGCCGAAGAGTTTTAAATATATAGATAAGCTTTCTTACTCTGCTACTGATAAGCTCTATGTGAGAATGCCAAGATAGTCGTTGGTCTATGTTAATACCTAGATACTTTATTTTATCAACTTTATTTATTGTAGGACAGGAACAGGTTGAATTTCGAGAATTATTACAGTTATGAATCTTAACATGAAAATTAAATTTGGGTTGCGATGATTTATTTATGGAAAAACAAATATAGTTAGATTTATTAGTATTAAGAGTGAGAAGGTTACATTATAGCCATGTTGAAATCCTAGCTAGTCCTTTTTCCGCATATTCATGTATAGCTTCCCATGTGTCACCATAGAAGATGACAGCAGTATCATCTGCGTAGGAGATAATGTATACGGCCTCAATTTTCATGTTGCATAAGTCGTTAATACGAGGCATGCCTTTTAAGTTTTGTCGTTTGAAGAAAAAAACACAACTAGCACCTTATAGTACGTTTTATTGTTTTTCAAAGTATTCACCACGTAGCTTACATACACTTTTCACTATAATTTTCCATTCGCTCAAACCGGTTATTATAACATTTTTTCCACTCTAAAGTGGGGGTGTTCAAAATGGCTGACTTGAAAGCGTCGACTGCTTCTTCACCGGACTGGAACCTTTGACCACGAAGTCTTTTCTTAATTTTAGGAAATGTAAAGAAATCGTTAGGGCTTAGGTCAGGACTGTATGGAGGATGGTCAAGAATTTCTACTTTTTCCTTCTTCAAATACTCAATCGTTTGACGAGCGCTGTGTGAGCTTACGTTGTCGTGGTGCAGGATGATGCGTCGCTTTGAGTTAGATTTTCGAAGTTCGGCGATGATTTGTGGTAAACAAACTGTGGTATACCACTCTGCGTTAACCGTTCTACGGTTTTCAAGTGCAATAGTCGCAACATGGCCGGTTTTCCCAACGAACGTGGCCACCATCTTCTTTGAAGTACTTCGAGAACGAACAACTTTAGTCGGCTTTGGCTCGTCTTGAAAGACCCAGATTGTAGATTGTTGTTTGGAATCAGGATCGTAGGCCTAGATCCAAGATTCGTCACCACTGATGATGTCGTAGACGTGATTTGACTCTCCTCGGTTGAACCTTTGCAGGGTTTTCTTACACCATCTGACGCGGGTCGCCTTGTCATCGTCGGAAAGCTGATGCGGTATCCAACGGCAAACTAGCTTTCTCACACCAAGCGCTTCATGCAAGATCTTCTGAATGGTTGTCCCTGAGATGCCTAATAGAGCCTCTATCTCTCGATACGTCACATGACGATCTTTGAGAATTAGTTGTCTCACAGCAATGATGTTATCTTCAGTGAAGGCAGATTTTGGGCGTCCTTCGTGAGATTTGTCACTAACACTAGTATGTCCACGCTGGAATTCTAAATACCAGCGTTCGACAGTCCGCAGAAATGGGGCTTCATCACTGAACACAGATGTTAGCTCTTCAAAACACTGAAGCCGTATCAGACCTCTTCTAAAGTTGTAGAAAATTATTGCACGATGTTCGTGCAAAAATTTTCCTTAGAAAGATTCATTTTCGTACGTAACCTGACAGATTCCAATCGACGCTGTGACTAAACAATAGCATTAATCCTAACACTTGCAACTGATTTGAGATTCAAAATTTAAACACATTCGAATATAGAACAGTTCCAAATTCTAAATTGCCGGGAAATATGGAAACGGCAGAACTTGAAAGGCATGCCTTGTATAGATCGAGAACAATGTAGGGCCGAAAACACTACCTTGAGGCACGAGATGTTTGGCACGAAGTTTATTCTTGTTTCTAATTTTGAATGACTTACACATCTTAAGGATGTCATTTTTTAAGATAGTGGAATTTAATTCAATGATAATAGGGGTATTAGCGTCGCCATCTTTCTTTGCTCGCATCCGGTAAATATCCATAATATCCTTTTTTTTAATTCTTAACATTTTTTTTAGGTTCAATATTATATTTATCAAGTCTTCTTTGCATTCTGGGGTCTTCCTCGGTGCATTTTTTATCTCAAGGCTAGATTTTCTAAGCAATATCTGGGTATCTTCTAATTTGTCTTCTAAAAGAGTAATGTACTCTTTGTCTTTTCTTGCTTGAATATCTATGCACTCAATTTCCTTTTTGAGCTCTTCATTTTGAGTCCCAAGGAACGCAACAGATTTTTCGATATTGATATTTTTAGTTTCTTGTTTATTTTTAAGATTTGAGGTAATCTGCTGAAGTTGTTTTTGTTGCTTACACATAAAAGATCTCAATAACTCCTCCATTTGTAATTTAAAATCATTAAAATCAGCATTGGAGTGTATCTCTTGACTTGAGTTTTTGGTCGACCTTTTCTTATCTATATTAACGTGTCAAAGCGGGCGAGGGGTCCGGGAGCGGCGGTGAATTCCACAGTGCAGGTGTTCAGGAGCATGTGGGCTTCGGGAGCGGAGGCGATTTTATTTTCGAATATATAATTTTATAAAATTGTTATTATCTTTTTTTTTTGCATGCACTTTCCTTTGAGTTCACGAGTCACTTATAATAGGGTTTATTTTGTTTTACTATGAATTTAATAATTTTTCTTTTAGCGGAGACGAGGGAATGTCCTCACTTTACGGAAGCCAGAGGCGAAGATTATGCTTCTTACATACCCAGCTTTTGCTACCATATAACAGCGTTGGGACAAGAACTCCGTTATGTATGGCCAGCTGCGCCTTTTGGCTTAAGTGCCGGCTTCCAGAGTGCCATCTATACCATACTCTGGCAAAATGTCCCAAAGTCTCTTTCGCACAACTCTGTCAAACGCCTTCTCCAGATCTACAAAACCGCAGAAAACCTTCCGGCTCACTGCCAGATGCTTCTCTACGATGTTGCAGAGGAAGAAAAGTTGATCCGAATATCCTCTTCCGGACCTGAAACCCCTTTGTGCCTCGCACAACATTCCATCGGACTTCTCGCGCATTCTCCGTTCAATAATTTTACCGTAAACCTCTCTCTCCAAAAATGCCTCCATCCATTTTTTTCGCCCGTCCTATCTTCGCGCTATGTGATCCGTCCATTGCCACTTCAGCCTTATAATCTTAGGGGCTATGTCGGTGACCTTGGTTCTTCTACGAATCTCCTCATTCCTGATACGATCACGCAGAGAAACGCCGAACATAGCTCTTTCCATAGCTCTCTGAGCCACTCTGAGCTTTTTTATGAGACTTATTATAAGAGACCACGTCTCTGATCCGCATGCCATTACTGGCAACACACATTGACTAAAAACTTCAGTCTTGAGGCACTGAGTTATTTTGGATGAGAAGACGTTGCGCAGTTTATCGGACGCTGCTCATCCGAGTTGGATTCGTCGATTGACCTCTCTCTCAAAATTTGGACCCACCTAACCGGACTGCCTGCCCCAGGTAAATGTATTCGTCGACAGCTTCAAGAGTAGAGTTCCCAATGGTGAGTGCGGTGGGTACAACATAGACATTAAAAATTATTTTCGTTTCGTCCATGTTCATTTTTAGACCCACTTGTTGGGATACTCTGTCGACGTCGCCGAGCATTCATAATCTTCCTGAGATTTTGCCATGACCATGATTTCGTCGGCAAATCGGAGGTGAGTGATTTACTCGCTATTGATATTGATACCATCCATCTTCTCCATTCCAAGAGCTTGAAGGTGTCCTCCAAGGTGGCCGTAAACAGTTTCGGAGAAATCTCGTCTCCCTGTCTTACTCCTCTTTTTATGGGATTCGCCTTCGTGCACTGCCCCTGCATTTGGACTGACATGGTGGCGTTATTATACAATCACTTCAACACTTCGATGTACTGATAGTCAATACTCTAGAGCAGAGGTATCTAAAAAGCGCCCAATTCTTTTTCGAATCGAAGGCTTTCTCATAGTCCACAAACGCCAAGCATAGTGGCTGGTTATACTCCTTGGTCTTCTGTATAATCTGCCGCAGGTCTATGGTACTAAAGCCTTTTCGGAAACCGGCTTGTTCGGGAGGCTGGAAGTCATTAAGCCTGCGTTCGAGACGATTCGTGATGACTCTCGAAAACAACATAAACATGGCTCAGCAGTATCATGGGCCTACAGTTATTCTAAGAGTTGTTATCACCTTTCTTGAAAAACAGTACCACCGTACCCCTGTTTCATGCTTCCGGCGTTTTCCCTTCGTTCCAAACCCTTAAGAATAAAAATTTGAAGAAATTTATAAAATGAAAAATATGTGAGGGTGGTGCCTTAAAAAAACCATGCGAAAGCTAGTCAAATATAAAGGCCGGCGTGACTTTATAAAAATATATTTATCGTCACAATATAAATTAATAATGAATACTCAAAATACTATACTCTATACTGCAGTCAATTAGTATTGCTTATCGTTAGTGCGAACAGTAAAAGAGCTAAGTCGATATTGAAGTACTTTGCTTGGCGATAGCTATTTATAGGCATCGTCAAGTAAACACATCTTTCTAGAAGGCGCCCACGCAGAGTACGCCTTATTAATTAATATCTGCTTAGTAATCAAAACAATTATTAGAACTACACTGAGACTAAACACGTAACCTGATAGTTGTTTACTGGATAAATACGCAGCTAAGGCAAGTTAAGCCAATTCAGCAAAACAGTAGTTGGAATTAATTTGCATGAGCAATAGTTTGTTGTTATTGCATCACCTTTTAAAGTACTTGCACTGAGTTGTGTACCGGTCTGGTATACATAACTAGCTAGTATAAAAATTTGCTTTGCGGATAATGTGATAAAAACCATATCATTTCGGAGAAAAGAAAATCTAATGACGGGAATTTTGCCAAATACAAGAGAAAGACAGAGCGATGCTAGAAGTATAATATTTATAATATTAGCCATGTTAAGAAACTTTCCCACCATTGGGCACGGGCCTCCTCTCAAACTGAGAGGGTTTAGGCCATAGTCCACCACGCTGGCCCAGTGCGGGTTGGCGAACTTTCACACACCTTCGAGAAACTCTTCGGCATGCAAGTTTCCTTACGATATTTTCCTTCACCGTTAAAGCAAGTGATCATTAATTTTAATGCGCACATGCTTTCCAAAAGACAGAGGTGCGTGCCTGGGTTCGAACCCGAGATCTCTGACTTTTCAGTCCAACGATCTAACCACTAGGCTATCACAGAAGAAGTGCTAGAAGTGCGAAGAGAGAATTGTGAACAGTTAACGCTGCCGCAGTACTGCTCATTACTTTTGACGGGAAGTAGCGGCAGTAGCAGTATATAACGGTATTTACCGGGTATAACGCGTCAAAGCTCTAAAATGCCTAAAAAAGAATATACCAGAAACTTTTACCCATCTCAGACTTACCGGCATGTATCATGCTTAACCTCGATGATCGCGTATGGAGAACGCGGTACCAACCGCCACGAATGCCTCAATACATTAGTATATGTACATCAATTAACAAAATTAATTAAAAATTTAATCACAAGCCGCAAACTCGACGCGTTTAAATCACCACCATAACTTGGCTGTGTCACGGTATACAAATTGTTATTAAGTATATGGAAATTGCGGCGTGGCTAATTAATTAGTCCGCGCCCCATGGTATTTTGTAAAAGCGGCAATATGTCGCTTATGGTTCGCTTTAATGTCTATAAGCGTAAATATTTTCATTAGTAATTAAATGTCTTCCGGAACGCGGTCATGGAATGGACAGGCCGCCACATTCTTTTTTAACAAACTTAATATGACCCAATTTAGAACAAGGGCTCCCCCTCTTTCATCCTACAATCTCTATTCCCGTCAATAATAGCCATTCTGCTTAATACGCGTCGAGATCATCGCAGTTAAAGCTGAATAGGTACAGTACAGAGGCGGTCGTCATGGTGATCTTTGGTGATGCCATTGTCCTGGAATGGAAGTCTTTTAGCTGATAATGATAAGACAGGCATACAACGAAAATGTCATACGATGACGCCCGACGTCAACCGACTTTGACGTCACCGTGTCGCGGGACATATTTTGTCCCCTAATGAATACGAGGGCTTAAGTACATCCAATCCCTTCCTATCAGCCGCTGTCGCCGTCTGCGGCATATTCTTATCGACTCTCCCAATGCCCTTACTTCCCTTCTTTCGGATACAGATCCCGCACACAGGATCAAACACTGACCTCACCGGCGAGATCATAGAATACCTTACCTGCCGGCCGGTGCAGAGTACCACGGCGAGACAGTATACGCCAGCCAGCCAACCACAGCCCAAGCTGAGGCCGTTCCTCCTTGAGGCGCCCTTGAGCTAGTTGTTCCTTTGCCTTTCTGCCTAAAGCATAGTGGTTGCACGCTCACCCTGTTGTCCGATGAAGCTGTAAAGTCCTCGGGGCCAACAGCGTTGATCATTCACACATACACAAAAAGTACAACTCATATGCATGACCTGATTGAACGACGTAATCACATAAATGTGTATCATTCTGTTGCCATTAATATAATTTTATCGTCCATTCGGTAGAGAATAAAAGTGTTTAACCCGCAGATTAACTTAAATGGAAGCATAATATTGAGGTTAAATTGTAATTCACATAAATAATAATGGAAATTCAACGAATTTATAATTTCAATGTTGATCGTTAGTGGTTTTCATGCTCCACGTAATTTAATTTTAGTGTTTACTGTTATAGCCAATTTATTGAGGAAATCAGTTGGAAATAGAGCGGTCAGTGTCATTATAAACTGTGGTGAGGTCAAATTGAACATGAATTGAATATGTTTTAGCTAAATATTAAATGAACAAATATACGTTAATATCAACATTTTAAATGTTGATATTAACGTATATTTGGTCGTCCAATAAGAGTGATAATTTATTTATTAAAAATAAAACTTACGACGCAGGCTCGTCCCTTATTACATGGGATCTAACATCGTCGGCGAAAAGTGTGTGTACAAAGTACACCTCCGCCATCCCCGCTTGGAGAATATGGGCGTGATGGTGTCTATTTTTTAAACGGATAAACGACTTTGTGTCCTCTTCGCCCACTGGATCGGGTAGTCGCGGCTTCAATGAATGATTATGAAAGTGATAAGCAAATCTTGTGTGTATTTGTTTCGTTCATAGTGCCCCATGCTGTTTTTAAAACAGGTACAAACAAACAAACAAACTACGTAGACTAATCGATAATTAAAGTTGCAAGGAAGTCTATATACGAATTTCACCATCTCTGCCTATCCGACGTTTAAACTAGTCTGTTTTAATTACCGCAACACTAATAAAGAAGTAACTAACTTGCACTTTACTCAGGAGTGGTGAAAGAGGCCTTTTGTGTTACTTCATGACGCTTAAATAAGAAACACACAAGATAAAAATAATTACACTGATTCATAGCAAAATTTTTATATCATTTTCTGACCATGAATAGGTACTACGTAGGCTCTTAAAACGTCAGGAAATGCAATTCAAAAGGCCGTGATAAAATGTATTAAATGAATTTCATAATACTATCCTATTCTGGATACATATCCCTAAACTGATAGGTTTCTTTCAGCCTTGGAGCTTTGGCTGTTGGAACTATCTATCTATTTACATCATCAGATCCTTTGCTGGGTAAGCAGTGAGTACAGAGTTTCAACAGGTTCTTTCTTTATAGACTTATCTAGCTTCCTCCAGTCTTATAGTTCGTCTGATATACGCTTAAACCCATAAGCTCTTATTTCGGCTAATTTGCTAGGTATTTACCACATGTTTTGGGCAAGTGGGGCGACACTGCATCTCCTTGTTGTAACTGTGAAGACTCAGTGCAGACTGAAAGTCTTTAAATAGACTTCGGACCCAGGTCGGCCGAAGCAAGGAAAATATTATCAGGTGGAGATTCACAGACAGTACTAATCTGGGGTGTTTGTGCGGTGCAAACCAAACGATGTCCCTACTCATATCATGCCCTGCGTGCCCTAACAACGGCACGCAGGAAGATTTGATGTCTGCTACCGACAATACAATCGGTGAGGCTACCTTCTGGGCTGCATTCATAAAACCATAATCAAGCTTGCCGTCGAAACGCTAAGAAGAAAAAGTGCTGACTAACCAGCACATTGCGGAGGATTGCCTTCAAGAAAGATCAGCGATGGATTTGAGGAGCTAAACCAGCTGACACCGGAGGTTAAACAATATATCTTCCAATTCTGACAGAAATTTTGATTGTGGGTCGCATAACTGAAAGTACATCCCATACAATGATGATGATAATGTCCACATTCATGTATAATGAATCAATATTAGTTTTAGGGGGACGAATCCCTTAACGAAGCACAAAGATACTCGAAAATGGAAAAAATATCGAATAAGATCTCAATCAAGATATCTAAGCACTGAATATCGGAAATAACAAAACGCCATTTTAGAAATGGAATCTATTGTACGGTTGGAATAACCTTAAGGAGAAAAGATGGCTGAAATACAACCGTCTTGGCAAGCGTCCAAAATTGCATCTGGATTCGAATCCCAGTGTCAAATGTAATAAGATTTTAAGTCCATATAACATACTGACTGCCTCGTTGGTCTACTGGTGTGTAGTGTTGCTGGCAACTTCGAGATCCAGGGAATTTAGATCAAAGTGTTATTGTTTTTTTAACCGACTTAAAAAAGGACCTTCTATATTCGTCTGTATGTAAAAAATAAAAATAAAAACCGTCACGCCTATATTCCCCAAGCTAGGGTGGCAGAGGTGTACTGAGTACATCCAGTTTTCGCCGACGATGTTAGGTCCCATGTAATAGGGGGCGAGCTTGCCAAACATCGGGCACAAATACAGACTCCGGACACATACTGGGTATTTTTCGTTAGAAAAACTACATTTGTCCGACCTAGGATTTGAACCCTCATGATCACAAAGCGATGCGCTTTGCGAACGAGGCAGTCGTCTGTATGTATTTTATTTATGTATTTTCACCGATATTTCCGTCAATTGTAGACCGATTTTGATGAATCTTTTTGCATTTGGTTCAGCTGCAAGGAGGTCCCATTTTAATTGCACTAGTTTTAGACCTTTGACTTAGAATATACACCAGGGGACTCCTTGCCGGCAAACAGCACGAATGTTTAAATTCAGTTATTATGAGTATTTTATCAATCCTGTAGGTATGTTACTGTAGAACTAAGTAAAATAATATAATATAGGTATACAAATATTAATAATTAATAATAATCATTCATCACTTAAAATTGTATAATAAAAAGCCAAGTAAGCGACTGCACTAACCGGCACCGACTTCAAATTTTTTATTTTATCCCTTTTTAAAAAGTTGGAATGGACCATTCGCAGTTGCAACCAGAAAAGTTTTCAAACCAGATATTCCTGTGTTGTGGGTGCTCTTACAAACACTCATATGAAAATAGATGTTAGTGGGTCACACAATTTGTCCCGTGCGGGAACCGAACCTGCCTCTAATGAATCCAGTGACTGAAGCTCTTAACTACTGGAACAAGTCGTCAATTTGCCTAGTGAAATGGTATCATATCAATGTGATGTGAGCCGGTATTTGAATCTTATACCTTGGTAAAAAGGGAGAATTCTAACAATACTTTCATCAGCACTATCCCGACTATTACGAGTAATTTTATCCAATAAATTACGCAGTAAGGAAGAATAATAGTATTACAATTTATAACAATACAAATGTACGAGAATTAGCAATAAACTACTAAACATTAAATTATTCAATTAAAAATTGAATTTTGTTGCCACGATTTTAAAGTTCCCATTCGAATGTAACGTTGCCTGTGGTTGAATTATTTTTGCGCCAATATACGAAATTAACAATAAACTACAAACCATTACATTATTTGAATGAAAATTGAAGTCTTTTGTCCTACTTTTAAAGCTGTAATTCCAACGTAACATTGGACGTGGTTGAATGGTTTTTACTTACTATTGAATTCTCAAAACTTAAGCATTGTTATCACGGAATGATTTACATTACCCGCCAACGTGTTTTGAATGGGGAAACTATAATTCACGTTTCATCCTTGCCTATTCTATTACAGGTGCCTTTATCTCTTTAGGGACATCTAAATGGGTCGCTTATGGGAATAAAGACTTATTATATTCTACTAGAGGCCTTCGTAGTGCTGTATATAGTAACGTACCGTTGTTAGCAATAGATAATCTTAAATCAAATTAAAAAACAATCACCAGCTAAATGAAGCAATGACATCGTGAGCCGGCAAATGGTGGAATAGACTAGCACAGAACTGGAATAAATGAAACGGTAGAGAAGAGGCGTGGGTTAATAAACCTTCATTTAATCACTGCTGCTTCATGCTGAATGTTTATGATAAACTTATTGACAAATTTACAGTAAAAGAATTTCTTTCATATACTAAGCCCACTACGTCAGTTCTGCATGCCAGTATTCACAATAGTCTAGTCATTAATTACATTGAGATTTAATCTCGGGATGTCTCAGAAAGCGCTTAAATTATATTGGAATCAAAAAAGAATATATGAAGAGTAAGAAAACCATAAATTCTTTTTCTATCCTTTCCAAAGCGGGAGACAGAACACAAAAAATTGGCAGAGCTGCCATAGATAGCTTATTTGATGATAAACGATACTTCAAATGGCCGTCCTTCTTTTGAGGATTCGATAATTTCAGGGGTCGAATTCCTCAAATGAAAAACCTGCCGTTGGTCCCTTAATCTAAATTTTAAGCTATCGACCATTTATCAACCGGAAGAGTGAGAGTGATGCTATTACTTTACATAACAATAATAAGGGACGGATATATTGAGCGCGCGCACGGAAATAAACGCCGTATGTGCAAAAACAATTTTTATCATTTTCCAAAAAGACTACACTATGAAATAAAAAACTGCTTTACAAGAACTTTGCTACAATTATTTGCAATGTTTTTAAGTAAATTTCATTGACTAGTTCTTAAGCATTTCGCGTTGGAATCAGAAAACGTAAAAGGATAGAGATGATTTCACATGTTTTTTCTATCGAGTGAATTTCGTTTAATCGTGAATTCTTTTCACCAGATTCTGAAATATACAGTCAAAAATCATATTTCTAAATAATATGTCTCTAATCCATATACTTATTGGAGTGCATGGAATACAAAAACACGTTTTGTATTGCGGTAGCCCCTTAACAAAATATATTAAATTTAGCAATTTTCAAGTTACCACAGCAAAATTGTTTTCTTGCCATAAAATGCCTTTATATAATTTTCACCGTATTCTGGCGACTTTAACCTATTAATTTTATCTTATTAAGCTTATTTTGGGAAGTTGGCGCAAATAAGTTATTAGGGACAAAGTTAGAGCCCTGAAAGCAATTTCCTAAAGTCGCGGTGTCCGCTGATTGAGTTATACTTGTTATAAATAAGTTGAATGCTTCGTTGATCTAGTGGTTTATGGTTTGGCTAGCAATCACACGCTCTTTTTATTGAATCCTAGTTCAAATATTATGTTAGTAGTACTGCTTTTGAATATTTTTTTATATTCAAACTTATTTTTTTAGTGCAAGAAGCGAAGCGTTTACACTTCGCTTCTTGAACTTTTGTTCAGAGGCAGTTCAACATAAAATTCATCGAAACACCCAAAATCAGTTCGTGGTCTGGAATTGTATCCGGTAATGAAAGCAATTGGTTTGCACTTTCACACTGGGACCTTTCTACGTAAAAGGCTCCCACTAGGGAATACAGGAGTAACTGTGTCTTTATTATTTTACTATCTCCTTCACCAGTTGTGATAGATACAGTGAAATAAATAAAAACTCCTACTGTAGTGTTCTGTGCACCTACATAGAATTCGGAAATAACACAGGGCTACTTTACGTAATAAAAAATTCCACAAAGCAATAACTAAATATCGTCCCCCAGTAATATAATTAGCATTTATTATAATGAGGATAATCGCATAAATTTAAACACGCGACGAAACAATTGGATTTGTACTTAAAAAAGTACTTAGAATGGGGACTCGCTGCTTCCAATTTGCGAGGTTATATTTCTAATTTCTTGATAAACTGTGTTTTGTATACTAATTTATAACGCCTTATGTCTATAAATTAACAAAAAATTAACACCGCCACGCGTAGCTATAGGTGTGACTCGGCCCCCAAACGGGGTTGTAGGAGGTGTACTTTTCACGTCCAATTATTGCCGAAGATTTTAGGGTCCCACGTAATGGGAATGGGGGCAAACTTATTGTCATTTTGCTACAGACAATTTCCAGATTCTGAACTGATACTAGGAATCTTGCGATAGAAAAAAAATTTGAATCAACCTATGATTCGAACATTTTACTTTTTTTATCTAAAATCATTGTAGTTATTGCTCTATAATAATTACCATCTATCTATCTATCTATATCATCACGCCAGCTCCCTCGCGGGGTAGGCAGAGAGCACAGAGTTCCAACAGGATCTTTCCTTACATACCTCTCTGGCTTCATAATAATTACTAATTTTAGAGATTTTAAAGTAGTCCGCTCCTGTTAGTATCTTCAGAGAACGGTTAAATATTGTATTTCTTCTTGTTCCAGAATATATCGATACTAGTGGTGCTGCTGTACAGTTGGAGGATTGGCGTCAACGCCAAGAGGTACAAAGAGCTCGATGATGTTTATTATGGTAAGTTTTTTCATACATCGTTGTCAAAAATATGATTATTTGATTTAGCACTTTAATTTCAGGACAATAAAGCTTCATTTTGCCAATTGTTGCCTATTTAGTTGTGTCGCTATCTTGTTCGACCAGCGATATCACTTAGTTACTCTTGTAATTTAGCCACTATAACAGGCGATCAGGTGGATTGTGTTGCCAAAGAAAATGAATCCTTATTTCAAGAATATTACAGAATATAATATTTGGTATCACGTTTATTATTTCCCAGGGTGCGCTACTAGAACAAAGTGTACATAAGATAAAGGGGATCGCGATAAATTATTCAAGGATTTTCGTAAACATTAAGTAAAAGATTGTCCAAAGCATAAATTATTTGCCTAATGCCCAACATCTTTGATAGTGAACAGGTAAGTGGGCATAAGACTGAGTATTGGAAATATGTAAACGCTGTTGCATACACACACTACCCAGTTTCATGACTGTCACGTTCCATTTCACTGCTACACGAGTTGTCTAAATGTGAAATAGAAGTTCAAAAAATTGGAAATATTAGGAGCAATATCCAGATCAGTTAAGTCTCGTATTCATTAGAGCTCAAATGTCCCGCGACACGTGTGGCTGGTGACATCAGGCAAAGTCAAGCGAGATCGCCCAACCTTCGTCACGAACAGGAGTCACGGAGTATAGCGTGTATCGCGTCACAATATGGACTAACAATGTATGATCTTCTTCATGCAATATGCTGCAACCGACTAATTACCGGTTTCAATATTTTACTAATAGATTGATTTGCTTACTGTCAGTAGTATTTTGATAGATTTTTATATGAAATATGTGAAATCTATCTCCTAAATTTATCCTCCAGTTAACTTTTCTTTGGAATTAAGCTCGCCACACATTCCCACCATTGTAACTCCTGTAACCCGGGATCCACAATGGTCTCCTTAGATGATACCAAGGTTTGAGCCTAGGGGTGTCCCGGCAAGTGCTTTAATTGTCTTTAAGCCCGCAACAAATTTAATTAGAAAGAAAAACAGGAGGATTAGGAAAAATAAAATTCCACTTCCCTCCTTTGCAAAGTGGGAAACACAAAAATTTGGTAGCTTAGCCATAGAGAAGGTGACTTAAACTAGGATAAGCCCAGTTGTTACGCACTACGGATACGAAAAAATATTAACAGGGCCTTTTTGTAAGCCTCATGTTTAATTCCAGTAATAGGTATGGCAAAAACGTTTGAACGCACGGAAATTAACTCTGTAACTAAATCCTCTAGTTAATTATTGAAACCGGCCCTAAGCAAATATGGATGACAAAGAACGAGGAAAAAGGAGTAAATTGACGTTGCAAACGTCACTTGACTTCGCCCGACGCATGTCGCGAGACATTTGTCCCATAATGAACGTAAATTGTTCATTAAATTAAAGCTAAAATGCTTTAAAAAAAATCTGAAGGTTTTGCCTAGTGACCGTTTTTGGTATCGTTCTAAAAGTCCACCTAAAACACTTGTAACTAACGTCCCCCTTACAAACCCAATTATTTTAATAAGAGAGAAACTTATGAACTTTTAACAACATTTCTTTTCGAACTAACAATGACAAAAGAATCTTCAAAGAAAACCATCAGATAAGTGGGAAAAGTCGACCGTAAACTTATAACAATGGACTCACATCAAATGGATCGTTCGGAGATTGGTTTGAAGGTTCAAATGACTGAGACGACCAATTATTGAACTATCGCCCGTTATTTACACTGAACGATTTCATTTGAACTATCTAATTGGACTACAAAGCTATGTTAGTCGTCTGTAATTTTGATTGGTTACACAAGTTAGGTTGTGGGCGCGGGCGACGAGGTTTTTAAAAAGCAATTTATTCACAGGTTCGCTCAACGTGAGGCGTCGAGTAAGACTAAAGCGAGACTAATCTTTATTATCGGTTGCATACATTATATAGTGTCTTACAACAATGGATCGTTTATACAATATGACCTACTTAATGCTTATCATGTGCAAAATACTGGGAAGCGACGATTAAGAGCTTCCTTATCTTCTTGTTTACGGGTTCGTGTGTCGGTTACGCCGACATAACTCACATAAGTAATTTTAAGATAGCCGATGAACTAGCGTAGGTATCTAAATTATTATGTATTGCATTGTCTCGTGTTTTGTTTAATGTATGTATATTATTTTCTTTTCTTCTTTCTTTCTCTTTATTCTGAATCTTTTCTTCTTCAGAGAATACTTTTTTCTCCATTTCTTTTTCAGGCATTTTTTTCAGAGTACTTTCTGTCTATGTTTCTTTTTGAAGCTTGCTTAATCACAATTCAATATTTTCTTTATTTGAAACGTGGCCTCAAACCAGGAATTATTCCTGTATCATAGGTGCCTTTACAAACAAATTTACACTCAATGCGAGAAAAGTATTTGTAAGTCAGACTAATTTATAACAGATAGCTTGCAACTTCATCAAGTACTTATAGAATAAAAAACCTATATCACCTAACCATTTACAGGCGCCTTCGAACTTTAATTACACCTGTTCACCATAGCCTGTAAGTACCCAAGTTCTTAATTTTAAATTGTCTTCAAACCCGTTTATTTTAATTATTAAACGATACAATGAAATGATTGACGATATCATATACCGTGTCAATGGAAAAAGCTCTATCGAACCTTCAATTAATGATGAATTTGCTAAATAAATTATATCAAGCCACAAATAGCAACTAAATATTATTTTGTGACTACTATACCGTGCCTACATTCTCCAAAAGGTAGTGAAAGAAGTGTACTATATAACGCACTCACGACACAGGAATATTTTATGTATTCCAAAAAACGATTTAAAATTAATCACAGATAACTAAATGATGTGGAGTTAATTTACCTCATAATTCATACACCAACATGAAGTCGAACCACACATCGAGGATAAATTACTGCTATAATATCCAGAAGTACACGAAATGATGTTTTTGGATATTACATCGTGTTTAGTTTTTTTTGTTAATACAAGCATGTCTTGTCTCATTAGGAAAATATATAGAGCGGATAATATTCTTGACTATATCTTAATTAGGCTCGTATTCGTGGTGTTGTTCAGTTAAGGATGCCAGATAGGACTGTACGGAAATCTGTTGGAACTCTGTAATGTATGCATACCTCGCGAGGGATCTGGCATGATGACATAGATTTAATATCAGCTTATACTATCCCACAGCTGGGCAAAGGTTTTTTCTCACAAATCAAGGTGAAAGAGATAAGGTCAGACTCTACCACGCGGGTTCAGTGCGGATTGGTGGAGACAGTTTTGTGGCCACTTGCTGTTAAAACTTATCAAGCCGCCTACAAGGCTTCTAACTTGACTTAACGACTACCACATTAAATAGTTACAACGTGCCTTCCGAAGCACGGAAACGCTCGAATATAAAAATGCCACAAACGGTCACCCATCTTAGGGCAACCTTGGTGTTCGGTAAGAACACCGCCGTCGCACCACGCTACGAGCGTCTCTAGATTTAAATTTAAACAAGATTTAAATTCAACGGCTAGTATATATTCCCCAAGCGGGGCTGACAGGTGTATAATGTACGCCGCCTATACCGCCGACGATGTAAGGTACGAATAGGAAAGAGGAGGAGCCGATTGCTATTATGCATGGTACAACTCCAGACGCCGGACTGCCACATATAATATTGGCAATTTGATAGCAAAACTATACTTTGCCTGACATAGGATTGGACCTTTCTCTTTTGATATAAAAAACGTGTGTGTGTGAAGCTAACCCTAGGATTTATTCCTGTGTTGTGCGTGCGCTTACAAACATGAAAATTCATTTACACAAATACCCAGACCGAAACAAATATTTGTGGGTCACACAAAGATCGGGAGTGAGAAAGTGCGGGAATCGAGCCCGCAACTATTCGACCCAGTGGG
Organism: Phalera bucephala; assembly: GCA_905147815.2. NCBI lineage: Eukaryota > Metazoa > Arthropoda > Insecta > Lepidoptera > Notodontidae > Phalera > Phalera bucephala. The sequence goes on from LR990615.1 coordinate 24,922,811, forward strand.
CGGAGTGGCTTAAGCTCAACCCACTGCACCAAATCGTCCATCGTTTCTGAACTCAGAGGGTTTATCACAAAAAACATTGAGGTTCGCGTGACGCTAGCAAATTGGTATGCCATCCTTATAGTATTATAAAAATAATATTAGCGCTGTTAAGAAACTGTCCCACCGTTGGACACGGGCCTCCTCTCAAACTGAGGGGGCTTTTAGGCCATAGTCCACCACGCTGGCTCAGTGCGGGATGGCGAACTTTACACACCTTCGAGAAACTCTTAGTCATGCAGGTTTCCTCGCAATGTTTTCCTTCACCGTTAAAGCAAGTGATAATTAATTTTTAATACGCACATGCTTTCGAAAAAGCAGAGGTGCGTCCCTGGGTTGGTATCCGAGTGTGACTTTGTAGTCCAACGGTCTAACAACTAGGCTATCACTTCTATGCCATCCTTGTCACACTTCAAATATACTGAATACACATAAACGTGATAGTACGTTTACTCGCTAGCTTTACGCTTACGTCAATCTTTTCGTGTTAAGTCACATCACATATATCGTGATCACTGTACCATGCTACTAGAATAACGAGGAAGCCAAATAACACTTACAATAGTCGCTACATTAAAAGACGAATGCTTAGTAAAGAATATTCTTGTTTCACCCCGAAAAAACTAGAATTAAGAGCAATTTATCATATAGTCTAGACATCTTTTTATATTTGGGTGTTCCCGAAACTAATAGAATAGCCTTTTATTTTCTGGTTTGGTCAACAAACTTAATATTATGATTATGTTAAAGAATAAAAACATGATTTGAAAAGATAATGTTGTAGATTTTTGGCATGATTATAATGTAGTCGTGACTAAGTATTTTTCAGTCATTCTTTCGTTTGATTTGTGGCTGAAGTTAAATATCCGAAGAAAAAAAATCCATACAAATTTAGTATTAACAACAAAAACAATAATACTAAGAAGCCAGAATTGGATTTATCTGCTATACTAAAGTCAAAATTGACGCAGAATCAATTTGAACGTATAGTACATCATTGATGCTTGTACGTAATTGAAAATGGCAGAGGTGTACTGTATTCACTCACACATTCGCGACGATTTTTCTCAGATAGGTGATCGTTTGTAGCCGGTGATCCTGCCTACCAGTTCGTGTCATGCTCCTTAAGCCAAGTAGGGAGCCTTATCGAAGGTGTGCGTGTGGTATCTGTATCCGAAAGAAGGAATGTAAGGGCATCAGGAGGGTCGAAGAGAACATGCCGCGGATAGCGGAAGCGGCTGATTGGAGGGGAATTAGATTTGTAGTCGGCGGCGGCTACGGTAGCGGATTCCTATGATTGGACGCTTTCGTGAAATATCGGGTTGTCGCCTTTTTAATAAAGGCGCGAATAGGTTCGAAGCTGAGATCGGAATGTTAAAGAATAAAAACATGATTTGAAAAGATAATGTTGTAGATTTTTGGCATGATTATAATGTAGTCGTGACTAAGTATTTTTCAGTCATTCTTTCGTTTGATTTGTGGCTGAAGTTAAATATCCGAAGAAAAAAAATCCGTACAAATTTAGTATTAACAACAAAAACAATAATACTAAGAAGCCAGAATTGGATTTATCTGCTATACTAAAGTCAAAATTGACGCAGAATCAATTTGAACGTATAGTACATCATTGATGCTTGTACGTAATTGAAAATGGCAGAGGTGTACTGTATTCACTCACACATTCGCGACGATTTTTCTCAGATAGGTGATCGTTTGTAGCCGGTGATCCTGCCTACCAGTTCGTGTCATGCTCCTTAAGCCAAGTAGGGAGCCTTATCGAAGGTGTGCGTGTGGTATCTGTATCCGAAAGAAGGAATGTAAGGGCATCAGGAGGGTCGAAGAGAACATGCCGCGGATAGCGGAAGCGGCTGATTGGAGGGGAATTAGATTTGTAGTCGGCGGCGGCTACGGTAGCGGATTCCTATGATTGGACGCTTTCGTGAAATATCGGGTTGTCGCCTTTTTAATAAAGGCGCGAATAGGTTCGAAGCTGAGATCGGAATAGGCCTTATCTTAGGCTTGGTAAATTCTAACAGCAGATATCTAGCTATGAACTTTCCTCGCAAACGCATTAATCCGCGTGTTAGGGTATGGCCTAATTCTCTCTTACCTCCATTTATGAGAGAGAAGGCTAAGCAGTGGGTCAATAAAGGTTGATTAAGAGTACAACCTAATTCACTCTCACCTCAATTTGTGAGAAGTCTTTGCCCAGCAGTCAGACACTACAGGCTAATTGGTTTATAAATAAGATGCCAAAAACATTATTTGAACTTATTTAGGCCTTTAAACAGCTGTACACGATTTCTCTTTACCTCTAATGTACATAGCCCTATGGGCTTTATTGTAGATTTTCCGGCCCACTCGCTTGAAAAAATAAAGGTACCGTAGATTCAAGAAGCCATATTTTATCTACAGCTAATAAAGGGAATGGCGAAACTTGGAAAGCGTTACTGAATTTTTCGCTCGTTCCTAGAAATGAGATTGAGATTTAGGAAAATGGAAGGCCAAATTTGTAACATTTTTTTTGTTTTCAGTGGGTTAAAAAGGGTTTATTTGTTGTAACATTCAGACTATGATTGCTTACAATGAACCTTACAAAAAGCCTAACAATTTCCCCAAACGGTAAAATTTATACTCTATACTAAAATTAAAGTTTTATTATCGGAGTCTGCGGTGGTCTCTCCCGCTATCTGCATGCTTTCCACTTTGGCATTGTTTTTTATTAAATTTCACTATTTTTGCTTCAATTACAATCAATTTTTATAAAAACCCGTAAGATAGATGAATCGGTAGTAGTTAGTAGTTGAATAAGCAACAACTTTTTTTCAGAGCTCTGTTTTAATTTAAATTTAAAATAGTTTTTAACTTACATTTCATTTTTCTTATGTGCTAAAAGTCCTCTCTATCCTCTATTACACTCACTTTCACTATTACTTTTAACTTTAAACTGTCACAACTACTCTTCTCACAATGGATCTCTTCACTAAGCTATCCAACTGTATGGAAGATCTTTCTGCAACTTTTTCTGCACGGATGGATCGGCATGAGGAAGAGTTGCAGGCTGCGGGCAGTAACGAGGCGCCCCATAAGTCGATAGCAACCTTTCCAAGGACTTTACAGACTTCAAGTGCCTGTTGTGGAAGACCATTGGTTCCATTAAAAGCCAAATGGAGCTGTTGGTGCTCGGTCTGGATCATCATGAGATGGTGTCCCGGAACAAGGTGCTGCTTCTTCATGGTCTCCCAGAAAAGAAGGATGAAGACAGCACTTCTCTGGCGGTCCAAACAATAGGCATCAAGTGCAAAATCTCCGCCGTCACCACGACCGACATAGTAGCCTGCCATCGCCTGGGAGTTGCCACGGGTAAGCCACGTCCCCTCCTTGTGAGGTTCCAAAGCCGCAATCTGCGTGGTGAGGTTTGGCGTAGTAAGACAGCGTTGAAGGGAACTGGCCTGACGCTTTCTGATGGGGGGTTGCGATTTATCTGCGTGGCGATATTACCTACAAGGTCGTTGATCAGTCTCCGAGTATTTATTCTAAATTTACAGAACATCTTTTCATAGAACTAGCTTTTAACCATAATAAGATTCTTCTAGGTGTTTATTATAGTCCCTCTTGTCATATAGATTATTTTCACTCTTTTGAAACGAAACTTGAGTATTTTTCTTCATTATATGACAATATTATTTTACTCGGAGATTTCAACACCTGCTTGCTCAGGGATGATACCCGTAGCCGTAGACTCCACTCCCTTGTCTCTTCTGTCAATATGCAAATTCTTCCACTGCATGCTACTCATCATGCACCTCACTGTCCTCCTTCACTTCTTGATTTAATCTTAGTGTCTGATATTATTAAAGTAGCTCAACACGGTCAACTTCCTGCCTCCTTTTCCTATCATGATCTTCTTTACCTCTCTTATAAAATACGCGCACCTAAACGCAAACCTAAGTTTCTTTTCCTTCGTAGTTTTAAAAACATAGATCTGGACCGTTTGAGAAAAGACGCGGGCAATATTGATTGGTCTCCTGTGTATAACTCTAATAATTTGGATGTTAAAGTCTCGATCTTTAATACAATACTAATAGATCTCTTTGATGTGCATGCTTCAGTAAAAAAGGTGAGGGTAAAACATCTTCCTGCATCATGGTTATCTGTTACCATTAAAGCGGAAATATCGAAAAGGGACAAGGCTAAGAGACACTACATCAAGTCCCCTACAGAGTTGAACTGGTCCCTATATAAGAAACTACGAAACCGCTGCAGTCGTATGTGTAGGGATGCTAAGAGACGCCACATACACAATTCAATCCAAAATTTTAATACGGCGCAGGCATGGCAATTCTTAAAGTCTCTCGGTGTCGGGAAAGCTAATAACGATAGCATTCTAGATATCGACCTAAATGCAAATAATACACACTATTCAAATTCTCCTGTCATATTAGACAATGATATTAAAACTTCTACTCTACGCAACCTTTCTAGCCAACCTTTGCCTGCATGTCCCCAATTTTCTTTTCAGCTAGTTACAGAGGCAGAAATAAAAAAATCCATCCAGGCAATTTCTACTAAGGCTGCTGGTGATGATGGCCTTCAGATCCAAATGCTTCGCCCCCTCATAGATGAACTTCTTCCAGTAATTACCCACATTATTAACTACTCACTCGAGGTAAGCTTCTTTCCTTTAGCTTGGAAGAAGGTCTACGGTCTCCCGCTTCCTAAGGTCTCAAATTCCTCCTCTGCCTCACAATTCCGTCCCATATCCATACTTCCAATCTTATCCAAAGTTCTTGAAGGCATTGTCCTGAATCAACTATCTCACTTTCTTTCCTCTAACAGCTTGCTCAGTCCTTACCAGTCGGGATTCCGTACTGGCCATAGTACAGTAACTGCCTTGGTTAAGATAACTGATGACGTGCGATTGGCCATGGAAAATAAGCTTCTTACAATTCTGGTTCTGCTGGACTTTAGCAGTGCCTTCAATTCTGTCAATTTCGACATCCTCCTGGGTATCCTCTCTTCCCTTAATGTATCTCCCTCTGTAACTGCCTGGTTCAATTCATATCTTCGCGGTCGCTCGCAGTCGGTCCGCTCTAATGAGGAATCCTCAGAATGGTGTGATCTCTCAGCGGGCGTACCGCAGGGTGGCGTACTCTCTCCTCTTCTTTTCTCGATATTTATCGACGCAATCACTAAGGTTATAACATCACACTATCATCTCTATGCAGATGACTTGCAGCTTTATCGTCACTTCAAGGTCGAAGAATTGTCTCAAGCCATTGATGCCATCAATAGTGATCTTGGAAACATCAGTCAGTGGGCTAAGAGTTTTGGGCTTTTAGTCAATCCAACAAAATCTCAAGCTCTCATTATTGGTGGCAGATATTTCTACAATCTTTTGGGCCATCAGTCTATCCCCCGATTATTCTTGATTCAGTCCCTATACCGTATTCGACAAGTGCGAAAAATTTAGGCGTGTACATAAACTGCAATCTTTCCTGGAGCATTCACATTGCGGAAATCAGCAGGAGAGTATATTGTTCGTTTCAATCTCTCAAGCGTCTCCAGAAATTTCTACCCTTTCAAACTAGAGTAGTTCTAGCTCAGTCTTTTCTTCTTTCACTTCTAGACTACGCCGATGTCTGCTTTCTGGATGCTACAGAGGAACATCTTAACAAACTCGAACGACTGCAAAATTTAGGTATCCGCTTCGTCTTTGGTCTACGTAAATACGACCACATCTCTGAATACCGAAAAAAACTCAAGTGGCTACCTATTAGACGACGACGGGACTTACATGTTCTCTCTCTTCTATATTCTGTTCTTCACAACCCTAACTCGCCTGCATATCTTCGCGAACGTTTCGAGTTTCTTATTCCCAGAGACAAAACGTGTCGTACGGCTACCTCACTCCTTCTCCGAACTCCGCATCATATTTCTAGTCTTTACGATGGTTCCTTTGCTGTACATGCGGTGAAAATTTGGAATTCTCTTCCGCATTCCCTACGTGATAGCTGTTCTTTAGATGTATTTAGAAGAAGAGTTAAAGAGCATTTCCTCTCTGTGTGTTATATATTATTATATATTACTATATATTTATAATACATATAAATGTATAAGTATGTATATTTTTATTTATATATGTACTTTGTATTATTGTGTCGTGTTAATATAATTATTTCTTTATAAATCTAAAATTGTTGTACAATTGCCCTTACTTCCATATGTTTTGTTCTGTCTACAAAGGTTAACTGGTAGATAACTCAAACTGAGTTAAGTTCGCCTTTGTACATCATTTGTATCAATATGCTTACAAACATGTTATCTCTTTTTGTACAATAAAGAATAAAGAATAGATATTGAAATAATTCCAGATTTTCTCATTATACTTTGATTCATACTTAGCATACTAATCAAAATCGTACCTTTACTAAGTCCAATATCAATATCTGACTATGAATATTCAAACCAGCAATAAAAGATTTCTTTAGGCAATATTCGGTCTATCAATCCGAAGAAAAGGGACACACTAAAATGGTCAGAAGGTTCACACTAAAAATCTTTGATTTTTGTTTTTAATACTTCTGTCGTAACATACAAGTACTTTGCAAACACATTTTTTTATGTTTAAGCAAATGTAGCCACACACTAGGGTTTATCCCTGTCTCGTGGGTGTGTTTTACAAACATGAAAATTCACATATACTAATACCTAGACCTAAAAAAAATTATTGTGTTTTGATTTTAGTTGTCCCGTGCGGGAATCGAACCCGTGACTATTCGACCCAGTGGGTGGAGCGGTTTAAGCTCTTAAGCATTGCACCAAATCGTATTTGTTTCAAATATAAAACTACTCGTATATTAGAATAGTAATAACAATATTATTAAACTTTTCTAAAATAATTCTAATACACAGTCATAGAATTAAAAATTATTATATTTAACTAATGTTAAGTAAGTGTAAGTTAGTTTAACTCTAGGTGTTCTTTGTGATTATACTTTTTAAGTTAAAACATCGAAATAAACCACGATGAAATCAGACAAATAAATTTATTTCATATGTAATATTCCGAATATTCGTTTCCGTAATATTCTGTAATAGAAGTCCGATGGAATGTTGTGCGAGGCACAAGGGGGTTTCAGGTCTGGAAGAGGATGTTCGGATCAAGTCTTCTCACTCCGCAACATCGTAGAGAAGCATCTGGCAGTGGGCCGGAAGGTTTTCTGCGGTTTTGTAGATCTGGAGAAGGCATTTGACAGAGTTGTGCGAAAGAGACTTTGGGACATTTTGCCAGAGTATGGTATAGATGGCACTCTGTTGCAAGCCGTCCAGTCCACTTATGTGGACTGCAAGGCATGCGTACGGGTGGGTGGTAACAGGTCACCCTGGTTTGACGTTAAAATCGGCGTCAAGCAGGGTTGCGTGTTGTCCGCTAGACTGTTTATAATATATCTGGACAAAAGTCTTCAAAGACTGAAAGCGATGAATGAAGGTGTACAAATGGGTGACTTAGTGGTAAACCATCTACTTTATGCAGATGACGCGGTTTTAATAGCGCCAACAGCCACTGATCTGCAAACACTAGTCACAGTTATGAAAGACGACTGCATGATCAATGGCTTACACTTGAATGTGAAGAAAACCAAGATTATGGTTTTTGAAAGGGAAGAAACCAGAACGAATGTAAGGATTGTGGTTGGTAACGATGTGCTGGAGCAAGTGAATGAGTTTGTATATCTTGGATGCGCCTTCAGTAAGGATGGGAAATACACCGCTGACATAGAGAAAAGAGTGAGTGCAGGGAACAGAGTGAATGGTGCGATGGGAAAGCTACTCGGGAGCCGGCACTTAAGCCATAAGGCGCAGCTGGCCATACATAACGGAGTTCTTGTCCCAACGCTGTTATATGGTAGCGAGAGCTGGGTATGTAAGAAGGAGAATGAAAGTAGGATAAATGCGGTAGAAATGCGAGCTCTGCGGAAGATGTGCGGAGTGAAGCTGACCGACCGCATTAGCAACAGCATAGTAAGACAGCGAGTAGGTATGAAAGATAGTATCGGTGTAAAGATGAGAAAGGGCATGCTCCGTTGGTTCGGGCATATAGAAAGAATGCCAGAGGAAAGAATGACAAAACAGATATACAATGTGAAAGTGGAAGGATGCAGGTACCGGGGAAGACCTAGACTATCTTACCACGACCAAATAAACCGAGTCTTATCTGATGGAAAAGTCAAGAGTCTCCGTAACCGGCGAGCGTGTATGAGACGAACTATGAGAGTCGAGGAAGCCAGAGAGGTATGTAAGGAAAGAACCTGTTGGAACTCTGTACTCTCTGCCTACCCCGCAAGGGATCTGGCGTGAGGTTATAGATAGATAGATAGATAGATAATATTCGCATCAATCTACGAACTTAATAAGAAACATCACTTTCACGAACCAGGGTTAGCGTTACTTATCGACTTACTCGAGGTTATAACGTTAAATTGCCTTCAACTTACGTGCAAGTGAGCCGAGAGTAACATGCTTAAAGTTCAAAGTGAAACTCGAATGAATTTGAATCGACGGACGATTTAGCGCAGTGGTTAAGAGCTTAAGCCGCTCCGCCCACTGCATCTAATAGTCGCGGGTTCGATTCCCACACGGGACAAATCTTTGTGTGATCCACAGTTATTTGTTCCGGTCTGGGTATTTGTGTATGTGAATTTTCATGTTTGTAAACGCACCCACGACACAGGAATAAAATCCTAGTGTGGGGCTACGTTTTTAAAAAAAAAAAATAGCTTATTTATTTAGTAAGCATTTGAATTTAAATTCGGAGGGTGCCATCTTATTGCATTTTCAACCAAGTGAATATACAGATAGGAAATTTTATAGGCTCAGTGGCAAGAGTCGTGGTTGTCTCGGCAATTGGTAAGCTTTTCTCTCTAATTAGAATCAGTATCCTACTAATATTATAAATATGAAAATTTGTATGTTTAGATTTTTGGACATTTGTTACACAATCATGCAAAAGCAGCTTTAGCTGATTTGTATGAAATTTGTCACGAGGTCCTGGGTTCAAATCCTAGGTCGGGCAAATGTAGTTTTTCTAACGAAAAATTCCCAGTATGAGTCCGGAATCTGGAATTGTGCCCGGTATATGGCAATAGGCTCGCCCCCTATTACATGGGAACTAACATCGTCGGCGGAACGTGGGTGTACTCAGTACACCTCTGCCACCCACTCTGGGGAATATAGGCGAGTCGGTGTTTTTTTTTTGTATGAAATTTGACACAGGTAGTTAATTGGCTAGATTAACATATAGAATACTTTTTATCCCGGTAAAATTTAAGGTTCCTGGCTAAAGTCCACATGGTTCGTCCATGTCGTCGCACCCAGAAACTAGTAGAACTATAAATAATTAATCACTATTCTATCTATCTATATATATCATCACGCCAGATCACTTGCAGGGTAGGCAGAGAGTACAGAGTTCCAACAGATTCGTTCCTTACATACCTCTCTGGCGTGTGTGTGTGTGTGTGTGAATGATGTACGCTGTTGGCCGCGAGGCCTTTACAGCTTCACCGGACTTAAAGGCGAGCGTGCAACCACTACGCTCTAGCCAGCCAGAAGGGCAAGAGGCGACATACTCGAGTTGAGAGAGAAAGACTCGGTTGGGACAGTCGCTGTAGGGGGACGGGTGCACTACTAAGTGCACCGGTCAACCGCCGGCTATGGGAGGGGATCTACTACTACGTCGTCGTCGTCGCCCGTATTCTGAGCGGAAAGAAGGGATGACAAAGCATCGGGGGGGTCGGTGAGAACATGTCGCGGCCGGCGGTGGCGGCAGGGGTCGGGAGGGAGATCGTAGTCGGCGGTGGCTACGATTAACGGATTCGCATGGGTAGCTGCGTTCGCGAAGTGACGTGTTGACGCCTTTTTAATAAAGGCGCGAATAGGTTCGAGACCTAGATCGGAGTGGAGGTCGACGTTCCGTACGAACCAGGGGGCTCCTACGGCTTTACGGAGGAAGCGGTTTTGAACCACTTGGAGTTTATCGATGTGAGAGGGGGCCGAATGCCCGAACACAACACACGCATAAGTCATGATGGGTCGAACGCAAGTTTTGTAAAGTGTCACCTTATTTCTAAGGGACATTTTACTCCGCTTGCAGATTAACGAATGGAGACGACCGAGCACAAATGATGCTCGGTGATGGACCCGCTTGATGTGCGGGCCGAAGGACATGGTACTGTTTAGGGTGACCCCTAGATATTTGACCTCTTTGACCCAGGCAATGGGTCGGTCGAACATGGTCACTTGGCCGAGATTACTTCTAGGGCGGCGCAGGGAGTGACGCGGGGTGGCACCTCTGGAGAAGAACACCGCAGCGCTCTTGTCCGGGTTCACCTTAATACGCCACTTTCTGAACCAATTCCCTAGGGAATTGGCGGATGCCTGAAGGTGTCTGGTAATGAAACCCTTATTCCTATGCGAGACGTAGAGAGCGGTATAATCCGTGAATAGGGCTAGATGCGCCTTACTCGAACGAGGAATGTCGTTCGTGTAAAGGCTAAACAGGAGCGGAGAGAGAACTGAGCCCTGTGGGACTCCAGCACTGATAGAGTGGGAAGTGGAGCGCGTCATTTCGACGCGATAACGGAAGGCGCGATTCGACAAGAAGTCTCGTAAGATGAGCACGAGTCTGTCCGGCACACCCAATTGGTAGAGCTTGTAGATCAAGCCGTTGTGCCAGACTTTGTCGAATGCCTTCGCAACACCTAGGAAGAGGGCGCCCGTGTAGATGGGTTTGGGTCTATTGAGACCGGAGAGGATGTGCTCCGTGATGCGGTGCACTTGGTGGACGCAAGAGTGTTTGGCTCGAAAGCCAAACTGCTCGTCGATAAGGATACCCCTGGACGTTACGAAGTCTTTGAGCCTCGCCAGAAGTAGGCGCTCGTATATCTTGGCCAGGGAGTTGAGGAGACTGATAGGGCGGTAGCTCGCGGCAAGATTGCGAGGTTTGCCGGGCTTGGGAATGCCTATGACGTCCGCCTCCTTCCACTTAGCGGGGAAGGTGCAGTTCGCCATGGCGGCGTTCAATATCGCCACTAAGAGGCAGATGTGTTGGGCGGGCAGGCATTTCAGAACGCGATTCGAAATGCCGTCAGCGTCGGAGGCTTTTTTAGTTTTAAGACCCATAATTAGATCTTCGACCTCCGTTTGGGTGATAGGAGGTAAGGAATCGACAAGGGGGAGGGATGCCCTGCGCTCGACTTCCCTGTCGACCGCGTCGACGTGGGACTGGTCGACGGACTGAGAGCTGGGGGTGCACTGGCTCTCGAGGGAGTCGGCGAGAAGCTCGGCCTTTTCGTCGTCGTCGAAGGCTGGGGGTGCGCCTGAAGGGCGGGACAGTGGGGGCATGTCAGTCGTGGAGTCGGATTTGAGGCTACGCGCCAGCTGCCAGTAGGCCAGATGCGATGGCGCGATGCCCTCTAGGAAGTCACCCCACCGTTCCTCCCGGACCTCCGCGGCACGACGCTTTACCTCTCGTTGTAAAGCGCGCATCCGGGCCCGATTGGCTTCGGTGGGGTAGGAGTCGTGCGCTCGGATAGAAGCATTCTTGGAACGAATGAGATCCCTAACATCGTCCGGCAGTCGAAAGCGGTTGAGGTAGAGATCTTCCGCCTCGACCTGCTTGGACGATCGACTGACAGCCGATCGGATGTGCTCAGTGAAGGCATCTACGGCCTGATCGGTGTCCTGAGGGGACGGGATGGAGTCCGAGCTGAGAGGGAGGGGGGGAGGGTCGGCATCCGCCAAGGCCGTGCTTAGCGCATGCCAATCCACCACCGTCTTTTTGGGTCGCTGAGGGGCGGAAGGGGGGGAACCGAGTCTCATGACTACAGGTCAATGGTCAGAGTCGAGTTCCTGGACTACTTCCAAGGAGTGCAGCCGTAGGGTGACACCCTTCAGAAGCGCCATGTCCAGGACGTCGGGTCGGTGGTTGGGATTGATAGGATAGTGGGTAGGGTGCATAGGTGCGATGACGTCAAAGTCGAGAACGTCGACCAGGGCGTCAAGGCTCCTACCGTTAGGGGAAGTGGTGAGACCGTTCCAGGCCACGTGCTTACTGTTGAAGTCGCCCGCCAGAATGACGGCGCTTCCCAGATTAAGGAGTGCTTCAAAGTCACTCCTGAGAACGGATTTAATGGGGGAAAGGTATACGGAGGCGATCACGATGGGCTGGTGCCCCGTGAGAGAGACGCGATAGACCGAGGCTTCGATGTTGGTGAGCGCGGGGGGATCGAGAGGGATGCAGTGAACGGACCTCCTGTAGTAAATGAGAGTACCGCCTCCGCGGGAGCCGATTCTGTCATTGCGCACGAGGTTATAGTTTGCGATCCTAGGATCGCGTTGTGCGGGCTTCAGGAAGGTTTCCTGCACGAGGAGGATATCAAGTTGGTGATCTCGGAGGAAATCAGCTACCTGATCTCGCTGGGAGCGAAGGCCATCGGCGTTAAAGAACGCCAGGGATAGGTTGTAGGGCTTATGGCGGGGAGATCGTAGATCCATTATTGGGTGCGGGGGGGTTGGGTTCTGAGGGACGCCAGGACGTCATATACGTTCCTGTTTTCCGCGGCCAGGAGAACCTGGTCCGCCAAGTTGGTGGTGGCGCGGAGTCGAAGGGCGAGTTCGCGGACTCTGGGGAAAAGTGCGGGGCTTATCACCGCCGAGACGCTCATGATGAGGTCGACGTCCTGACTGACGTTAGTGGGCGGAGGGGGACAAGCCGCCACCGGCGGGATCGCCGGCGCGCGCTTCGGGGGGTGGGCAGGGCCCACTGACGCAGGGTGGGAGGCCGCGGTGTAGGGCAGCGGCTTCACCCACGCGTTGGCGCCGAGGGACGGCCTGAGCGGCGGGGGAGGGAAGGTCAGCTTCAGTGGCGCTGGAGCACGGGAAGCTGGCACAGAAGGCACCGGACGAGGGTGCGCTGAGGGCGCGGGGGGGTGTTGCGCTGAGGGCGCAGAGGGGGGGGGGGGCAACCGCGCGGGGGCGGCGGCGGCCGCCGCGCCTCGCCCGGCCGCGCTTCCCCTTCGGGGCCTTGGGGCAACCGCGATAGTGCGCGGTGTGCCCCTTAGTGCCGCAGAGGACGCAGCTGGGGGGCTCGGCCGCCGTCTCCTTCGAGCGGGCGCACTGGGACGTCGCGTGGTCCCCGATGCACTTAACGCATCGAGAGCGCGCGTGACAGTTACGGGCAGAGTGCCCGTACAGCTGGCAGTTGTGGCACTGCCCGGGCGTGCCACGTTTGTGGGGGGCCTCCACGGAGAGGCCAGAAATGTGGCACACGGCCTTCAGTTCGAAGACCCTACGGCCGGACTCGGTGTGGTCGAGGACGACCAGCACCATGTCGTACCTCCTTGGAGCGCCCATTGACCATTCGGTGCACCTGGCGCACAGGAAGGTCCTGGGACTGGTGGTCAGCCTTGATGACGGCGGTGCCCAGCTCCCTAGGGACACCGCGGATTACCACCCTGAGCTCCCTTTCCTCCTCCAGGGTGTAGGTGTGGTATGCGATCTTGTTCGATCGCAGGAAAGCGGATAGCCGTCGGTGGTCGTCCGAAGACGCCACCTTGACGGCTATGCCTTGCGCGGTGGAACGCGAGTGCGTATAGTTGATTTGGCGATTGTAAATCGCCTTGGATATGCGCTCCCAGGCGCTCATGTCCTGAATGACAAGCGGCGGGGGAGTGATGTTCGGACGTGCGGGGCGCGCGAGGGGGGAGGCCCTCGCGGCCGCGTTGGGAGACGGAGACGGCCGGGGGCCGGAGGGGCCGGGAGAAACGGAAACGTTTCCGGCCCTTTGAATTTTGGGCGGCGGCGAGTCGCGCGGTTTGCGCGCCCGCTTCCCATTTGCGATGGGAACGAAGTCGTCCTCCGACGAGAGCGACGGGGACGGGGACCGGGCGGGGGCGGCGCGTCGCGCGGACGCGCGCTCGACCTCCATATCCGAGTCCGAGAGAGGCTCGGACCCGCATGGCGAGACGGGGCGGTCGGCGGGGGTCTGGGGCGGCGCCACTAAATCAGTTCGCGGCGCGGCGAACGGAGTCGCGGGGCGCGCAGAAGGCGCGGGGTGCGCGGGGGCGGGGGCCGACGCGCGCGCGCGGGCGACGCGTCGGGCGAGGCGGGCGAGTACGTCGCCCTGAATTCCCGGACTATGTCCGGGCAATGCAGGACGATATACTTGGTAAGGTCCCGGACGAACTCCGGAGGGAAGTCTTCGGCCATTTCCAGAGGGGAAATGGCAGGGCGAGTGGACTAAAATAGGGCCCTAAGACCCGAGCGTGAACGATGCCCTGATCCCCCCACCGGGTAGCGGCGGGGGGGTGGCACTACCGGGGAGACGCGGTGTGCCCCTTCGCCTTAAGGGCGAACGGGTGGCACCAAACCCTAGCTGCTCCGGGGCGAAGAGAACCGCTGCACGGAGAATAGGATAGTGGGATGGGTTAAGGTAGGGTCCTGGTGCAATCAAGAGCCCTGACTAGGGAAGCCCCCAAGGCCAGAGCTCAAGCCCTTCCGAGATGGCCGCCCTCTGAAGGAGGGAGGCGAGCGCTCGGGTCCCGCTCAAGCCCGGCTTACGACACCGCTAGGCGTCCACCGGACTTACCACGAACGGACAAAGACGTGGATTTACAATACGACACTATTATATAATCGAATTAAAAACCGTTGAGAAAAAAAAAATACCGCGGGAGGGCCGGCCGCGCCTTTAACCGACGCGGCTGCCTAGCAACCCACGTAATTGGTCACACCGGGCGATACGCGAACCGTACCTACACGAGACGCAAAAGCATACGCACAGCGAATGCAATTACGTAAACACGCAAGCACAAAACACGTAAGCACAGCCGCGACAAACCACGTAGGTCTCGGAAAACGACCGTTACAAAAACGCGGGAAGGCCGACCGCCGTCAGAACGGTGTGTCTACCTATCGGCTCGCCTTGTTGCTACGCGCGAGCCAGACGCGGAGAATAATGTCGCAAGCCCGTATATATGTACGTATACACGTATATCGAGCCGGCGAGATCACCACTCCACGCAAGCGCAGGCGTTTCCAACAGAGCAAGTAGAAAATCTAACACGTACGTGAAATACGAAAATAGCGAGCGGGCGGGCAGCGCAGCGACACGACCGAACGCGCGCAAGGCACAGCCAGAACTGACCTCTGTGGCTTCCTCCACTCTTATAGTTCGTTTCATACACGCACGCCGGTTACAGAGACTCTTGACTATTTTATAGAGTGGTAAAAAAATAAACACCGTCTTGCCTATACTTTCCAAGCGACACACACTTTTGGCTAACAACAGGTCCCAGGTTGCAAGACTATTGCCATCCGGGTACAGTTTCAAACTTTGGACTGACACTGACTGGGAAATTATCTATAGCAAAACTGCGCTTTCTCCAACCTAGCATTTGACCTGGGACCTGACCTGATGACTACGCACATTATATGCCATTAGACTAACGAGACAGACTTTATTGAATCGTGAAACTCTTTAATCAAAAACCTCTCGTAACTCTGATAAGGCCTACGGAACTTCTGCACATTATCTATCATATAACATTAGCCCGTTTCTCCCCCACAAAGGAAAACAATTTTGTAAAAGAAATGGGGGAGAGAACAAAGAGTGGGCAATTACGACGTGGCGTCTGTAATTATTTGGAAGGTCTATCGGGAACGCTAAAGAGGATATTAAAAGGAGTTATGATGAGAAATATTAGGTGTTATTCGTATTCTATTGGAATTGCAGGGAAAGAAATCTTAAGAGAGCTCCATACTATAAATATCTTGGTATCGAAAAATAAACATATTATCTCATTAACCCTGATTATGCAATTCTGCCTCGTTGGTTATGTAGCCAATAAAGCGCGTTGCAATTGCGGTCGCAAGGTCCTGAATTCAAATCATAGGTCAGACAAATAATTGGTTACTAATTGGTAACGCGCAAGGGCAACCTTGCGAAGAAGGTACTAAAGTTTTAATTTAAAATAAAACATAAAGCAACTCATTGTTATTTAAATTCAATGTTTTAATTAAAATATTTTGCCCAAAAATAATAATGTTTGTTCAACAATTTGTTTGAAACATTAAAGGACTTCTACTCAATTTTTGTGGGTTTATTAATTCCATTACGATAACTGTCCCAACCACATTTCATTTGTTTGATGTGGTTTTGTTATTTCAATTCAACAAACTATTAAACGACTACGATTCGGGCTTGCTCTACGCTACAAAGTGTACAAATGATAGAGATTTTAGTACATCTAACTTTAAAGAAATATTTCTTTTTTCCGAAAAAATGTCGTTGTTTAAGTTAGAGGGCTTATATTAAAGGGAGCCATCCCTTTTTTTAATTTTAAAGACAGTTTACATATAGTGACAGGAGGCGTTGGAATGATTTTTAGGTAAACATTTGGTTTTAATATATTCTTACTTCCAGTGAAATACTTCAACAGGTGAGTCCGCAAGATGTAACCATTACGACAAAGTTTATAAGCATGTCGATTTAAAATCGATTAATTGAAAAATCGATTCCTTTGAGTGAAATAATCAATTTTTTAGATCAATTTGAAGCACTGAATCGATCAGGTTAATCGATTCTGAAAGCCCTTGAATAGGCAGGCCCCCACCAAAGGTGGAGCGATGACCTGTTGAAGGTCGCAGGTAGAAGCTAGATGCGTACAGCACAAAGCCGGTCGTTGTGGCGGTCTTTGGGGGTGGCCTTTGTCCTGCAGTGGACGTCTTTCGGCTGATGATGATACGTGACCATTCCGCACATAACGGTTCTGACACACCTCTCATATATATATCCATCGCTTTGTGGTTCATGTAGGGGTATTTCTTCAATTTATAATTCATCTGGTCAATTAATTAAGGACATTCCACATTATTTTATTACTTACATTGGTAAAAGAGGCTCAATTTCATAGACGATTGCTATCTAAAAGAATAAAGAAAAGAAAAAGAGAATAACTTAATAAAAATAAAATAAATATAAACAAACAACTTATTCCCGCATGGTATGCATGTTCTTTAAATTATTTCTTGACCTTAATATTCTGAATTCTTAATTCGTACGAATGACACAATAGTTTTAAAATATTCACTTGTTTAGGTGGCGCCAAGCAAAATTTATCTCTCAAATCTAAGCAGCCTCATGCATGACTAAGTTGACATGCTATTGTAGCCCGTAACGAAAAAGGTAATTTTTTTTACTATGAACAAGTGCATACTATTTCTTGATGGAATAGGTGCTACATTTGTAATTTTATAATGCACTAGTTCCGGCCCGACTTCGTCCGCATAGACTTTAGACAGGACCTTACATTTTCCCGGGATAAAAAATATCTTATGTGTTAATCCAGGTAATAAACTATCTGTGTGCTAAATTTTATCCAAATCCATTTGCCATTTTTGCGTGATTGAGTAACAAATATCCAAACATCCACACATACAAAATTTCACACTTATAATATTAGTAGGATTTCATCATAGAAGGCAGAT
The DNA here is from genome assembly GCA_905147815.2 of Phalera bucephala. Taxonomy (NCBI): domain Eukaryota; kingdom Metazoa; phylum Arthropoda; class Insecta; order Lepidoptera; family Notodontidae; genus Phalera; species Phalera bucephala. The sequence continues at coordinate 24,940,397 of LR990615.1, forward strand.
GTTATCAATATCATGTCTCTGTTGGTTATTTTTATGGTATGTAGTATTACGAGATTATATTCTGTCGTATATAAGTTTCAAAGAAACATTATTTGATTTAATCGTAAATAACTGAGGAGTGCAAAAGAATACTAAAAATTTTTCACACAACCTCTAAAGCAGTTCGAAACATCGTGAAAAATTGCAGTTTGCAAAACGTGGGTAAACATACTACACCTTTGCCACCTCCGCTTCACGCTTCATGCAGGCAGATTTCCAGGCAAAATGTTGTTCATTTTAAAATCAGAAATAGAAACCGGAATTTAACTACAAAGTGAATATTAAAATTATAACGCCTCCCATGTGCAAGATATGCCACTAAATAACTCGCGCTGGCCGAGATAAAATAAAGTTTATTTATACTAAATACCCACCACCGGCACTGTTTTTAAATATTTAATGTGGTTCTTTGACGGGTACAGGTTTAAAACCTTACGTGTGATATACAGCATAACAATTACAAAAATAATTCAGTCTAACCTAGTCAAAGATCTTCTCTCAGAAATGAAGGTGAGAGAGAATAGGTCATACTCCACCTCGCGGACCCATGGATTGGTAAAGACAGGTTTGTAGGCACCTAAGGCTAAAAATAAGACTTCCGACTTGGCTTAAACACTATGGTTTGAAATAGTAACCCAGTGTTGAACGTGTCTGCAGAAGAACGGCGATATTGAATAATGGATATGGTACAAACAGTCTCCCATCGCTACATATAACGTCGCCGATGAAATTTTATATTAGAAAATATGAACCATTTAAATACGTTACTTAGTATTCCAATCATCTCTGATCTATACCAGTAATTTGTTCTTATAGATCTATATTCCTCATCTTCATCATAGTCAGCCAAAAGTCTACCACTGCAGGATATAGACCTCACCCAAAGATAACCACGAAGATCAGCTTTACCAGTGCATCGATCCATCTTCTAGGGAGCCTGCCTGCTCCACGTCTTCCGCCACTCGAAACCCTTTCTGCTCCAACGACCGTCATTTCTATCTGCAATATGATCTGTATTAATGTAATGCTACCATTTAATATTTATTGCCTCTGCAATATCATCACGAATCCGACATCTGTTATCTCCACACCCCGACTCATGAATACTCTTGAAATATAATAATGTCAACAACATAATGTCGCCCATTTCAGTTTCAGCAACATTGTATAGCGCACGAGGCATGTTATTTTATTCATGTTTGCAATCTGAAAAATTTATAACTTTACTATAACCATAAATATATATTAGGTAAAAATGTAGCGGAATCGTGGTGTTTTCAGCAATGATTCTGATTCAGTAACGTTTGATTCGATTATTCTGTGATATTTCAAGCAGCATCGTACTTTGGAAGCATTTAAAGCCAGAATCAGTTGCCACTTGATTTAGTTGTCAATAATCTTAGATGGAAATTGTAATGGCGGATAGATAAGTTCCAATTCCTGGAAGCTACCTTCAAGCCAAACTTCACTAATTCGCATTGGTTTAGCGTTGTGGAGGTTGACCTATTTTCTCCTTATTTTTTTTTAGGTCTGTTCAGTCATTGACTGTAGACCCTATCTCACCTGGCGGAAAGTGACGATGGGGCCGAAGATGTAGCTCGCTAACTCATAACCTATTCACTCTGAATTGGAAGATACCCAAAATATTTATCTCTCCGGTAATATAGACCTTCTCTTGAGAGGGGATACTTGTGCCCACATACCTTAGTTTTTTTTAGAAATCTGAGAATGTTTTGAGTGTTTCCACCCTTCTAAATTTGAAATAAAGGACAAGGGCAGACACCTACAACATAATCATACAAACTAGGTCTAGCCAGTCGGAGACGGAGCCACAGACTATCATGCATTATTTACTCACTCTTATAAGAAAACAAGTAGAACTTGGCCAAGTAATAACGTATTCTTGCACAACTTTCACGCTCATGCAAATTGTTGGTGGCTTAGCGTGTTAATATTAAATGTATAACAAAATACGGTATTTAAGGAGAAGATTGTACAGTTAAAATACTGCTGTATTTAAAGAAAAGGGCGCTTATTGGCTCATATGATATTAGGCGACATGGTGACATAATTATTTTTCTAAAATGGTTTTCATGCACAAAAAAATATTCTGAACCTCATGCTGATTCTGGAATAAGTAGCTAGTGTGGGTTACGAAGCCTGGCCCGGGCATGTCTGCCATTTGCCTAACAAAATCTTAGGCAAATTCAAACGACATTATGTCTCCACCAATCCGAACTGAGTTTGTGTGGTGGAGTATGACCTGATCTCTCTCATTTTGCTTTGTGAGAGAAGGCCTTTTCCAGGCATAGGGGTACACATAGGTAAACACTTATTATTATTACGATATAAATGAATAATGTAATAGGTTTTGTAGTTTTCACTGGATAGGTCGAGTCAACCTATACCGTAATGTCAAACTCCGGACTGATACTTGAAAGTTTCCATCGAAAAATTACTTGTCCAAATTAGGATTCGAAATTAGGATGTCGTCATCGCCACGCACCTTTTTATTCGCCACTAGACCGATGAGGTAGTGTCAGTAAAAAATATATATATATTTTTACCAAATATCCAAATCTATGTGCAGATTGCCGATTTGATCTAGCGCGTATTTGAACCCAGCCCGAAAAAACACAGGAATAATTCTAAGCGTACGGCTACGCTTAATAATTTAAGAAAAAATACTATATAATTAGGCATAAGATAAATCCCCTTAAACACTCGCGTGTAGCAACCGAGAAAGGCGGGCGTAAATTTTAAAATTAGCCCCGGTGGAAACCGGTTTATGCAAAATTGATGTAAACATACTTATATTTAAGAGCTTGAGGGTTCGCTTCGACCTCGTAATACCTCTGATTTCTGCGGTATATTGAAACTCTAACGAGTTCTCGTGTTAGTACTTCTATCGAGCACAGGTCAGTTTAAATGAATAGATTGTAATTGTGCCATAGAACAAATCGTGAAAAAAGTAAACATTAAACACACAACAAAAAACGCAAGCGGCGGTGGTGAAGGTATACTGAGTATGGATATACTCCACTTTTCACTGACAATGTTACGTCCCAATACAATTAAGAGTGAATTTACTGCCATTCATTCAAGCACAGTGCCGTGGCAGTGCAGTGGCTGCGGACTAATACCGCACATTTTTCTATAGTAAAATTACATTTTGTAAGAATTTTAGGATGCAAACTATACGTCCTTACAATCACGTGTTTTATGCCAGTAGACCAACGAGCAGAACTATATGGTCACAAAGCTGTAATGCACAAATAGCGTTGACTCATATCCTGTTTTTTTAACTAACTTATTGTCAGTCAGTCCGTAGACAGCGGACCGCGTGGACGCATAACGTAACCGGTTCCACATTCCCGTAAATACCAGCGGTTCTCAAAGTATACTTGACTTGTTAAACTAACGTGTTTGTCGTCTCGTCGCAATGTTCAAATGTAAAAGCTGTGATGGTGAAATTAGAGATGGACCGCAATGTACTATGTGCTTAGGTCATTTCGATTTTCCCTGCGCCGCGATAACGGAGGGAGGATTCCGAAAGTTGGGTGATCGTAGGAATACTTGGAAGTGTATGACTTGCAAGACCTCAGCCGGAGGATCGGGCTCAAGGTCCCCAGCACCTGCTGATATGGACACTGTTCTTACGGAACTTAAACGCCTAGCTGCACAAGTCTCCATTCTCCCGATCTTAGACGAGAACATCAAAAGCATGAAAGCGGAGCTAGCTGAATTGAAGACCATCAAATCGGAACTCTCGGTGATAAAACATTCAATTGAGTATATCGATCAGCAAATTGCAACATTTTCTGCGAGGATGTCCGAAATTGAAGGTGAAATTCAGGAGCTGCACAAAACGAGGAGTGAAGTCCATTATCTGCAGGAGCGTATCCTAAAAGTTGAAGCTCAGCTGCGTGAGAACGATCAAAGGTCACGGTCAAACAACATCGAAGTCAAGGGAGTCCCGGTATCCAACGCGGAGAATCTGTTCCAAACCATATCCTTAATTGGATCACACATCATTTGCCCATTACCTAAAGAGCAAATTAACTACATAACTCGTGTTCCTATGAGGAATGACAAGAAGAATAAAACCATTGTCATATCAGTGCACTCCCGGTACCTGAAGGATAACTTCGTAGCTGCAGCTAAGAAATTTACTATTACCTGTCCCAATTTAGGCCTTAAGGGTGATAATCGAATTTATGTGAATGATCATTTAACTCTAGAAAATAAATTACTTCTCAATAAAACCAAATCATTGGCAAAGGAGAAAGGTTATGCATTTATCTGGGTTAAGGGGTGCAAAATATGTGTTAGAAAAAACCCTACATCACCCGTGTTATCCATAAGAACAGACTCAGATTTAAAAAACTTGTAAGGATATTTATACTATTTATAAACCTGTTGCTATTATATGTAATCTACCTAGCTATCGCAACTTGTAAAAACATCTGCTTAAAAACTTTGAGAATCGCTTGCAATGAATTTTTTGCTGGTACTACTGCTATAGGTGTGTGCGTACACCTGTCGGGTCCTTTTGTTTGCATCATTAGCTTATCGCTAACCGTAGCAACTTACTACTACCGTCTTTTTTGTGTTGCTAATTATTTTATTGACTTATGTATGTGCATTTTAAAAATATCATTTGCTTTTATTAATTTAGTACATTATTTTGGAATTATTTGGAGTGCCAAAAAATTTTCTTTTTTATGTCTCTTTTGTTTACAAACCATTTTATTTATATTGCTCACCCTTAAACATTTTGTTTTTTACACTTTTTCTATCACTTATTAATTATCAATGATGGCGATTAGAATATATTATCAGAATGTTCGGGGCCTACGCACTAAAACTGTTGATTTTTATAGAAATGTATGCATAAATTCATACGATGTTATCTGCATAACAGAAACGTGGTTAAACGACGGTATTTCTAATAGTGAACTATTTGACGACCGGTATATTGTTTTTAGGCGAGATCGGGACTACTTGGCGGCTAATCAGTCACTTGGTGGTGGAGTTTTGATAGCAGTCCGTCGCGAGCTTGCAGTTGAGTGTCAAAACGAATGGTTATCCTCTGCCGAGGATTTGTGGATTACTCTCACTATCAATAATCGTAAATCGAAGTCTAACTGTAAGATGCACATTAGTGTTGTGTATATTTGCAATCAAAACTTGGGTAACACAATGTCGGCGCAACTATCGAACTTCATTGACAATTTTATCGGAATTACGTCAGCCAATCCGCTGGATAGTGTTATAATTCTAGGTGATTTTAATTTGCCAAATATCACTTGGACGTTTGGTGAGGATGGTACCTCTTTAGATCCCAGTAACGTCCAGGGATTGCAACAGTCAGAGATATTTGACAGTTTAAATATATGTAGCTTGCTGCAATATAATTCTTTTTCGAATATAAATAATCGTATATTAGATTTAATATTTTCCAATAATAGTGTCAATGTTGAATGTTGTGTCTGTCCTCTAGTCCCTGAAGACCCTCACCATAAATCTCTCATAATATCAGCCAATTTCGCACAACTGCAGACAATTAGGCCTCTTCCATATACTAAATTTAGGTATCATAACGGTGATTTCCAGTCCATCTGTTCTGAATTAAACGGAATTGACTGGCAATCAGAATTAGGCAAAAGAAACATGGAGGACGCAGTCTCATTCTTTTACCGCAAGGTTTACGAACTTCGTAACAAATACATTTCATCTAAATTGGTTACACCGTCTCGCAAGTATCCTCCATGGTACAAACAACCCCTCATTAAACTCCTTAAAGAAAAACATAAATATCATATAAAATTTAAAAATTATGGAAACATACATGACCAGCAATCGTTTTTAATCTTACGTGATCGGGCTCGAACCCTGGAGAGGGAAATGTATGTTCATTACATCCAATCTATTGAAGACTGTATTCACAAGAATCCTCGTGCATTCTGGGCCTATGTAAAAAGTAAGAAGCAGTCTAACAACTATCCGACTACTCTGCACTATGGGAGTCGAACGTCGGACCAAGGGAAAGAGATATGTGACTTATTTGGGGAGTTTTTCCACTCCACTTTTCTAAACAACGATGATAATGTTAGTCTGGGCTCGTCTCACAGTATAAACTTACAGTATCACAATATACCAGCTCAACACAATGTATCATCATCTGTTGATATTGGATCTGTAGAAGTTCTGGACAAACACGTGCTTACTCATCTAAAGTCCCTGGATCTTAATAAATCGGCCGGTCCAGACAATATCCCAGCTATCCTTATAGTGAAATGTGCCCGAAGTCTGACTTTTCCCCTCTCTATTCTCTTTCGCCGTTCTGTCACCGAAGGCGTAGTGCCGGACATATGGAAGACCGCATTTATCACACCCATACATAAGAAAGGTTCTAAGAATATGATTGTCAACTACAGGCCCATTTCCAAACTATGCCTATTCGCTAAAGTGCTCGAAAAGATCGTGTATGCACAAGTGTACTCGGCTCTAAAACATAGTCTCGACCAGAACCAACATGGTTTCATAAGAGGCAGGTCCACCACAACCAATCTTTTGCTGTGTAGTGACTATATTTCTCATTTCATGTCTGAACCGTCTCAGGTTGACGTAATATACACAGACTACAGCAAATGTTTTGACCGAATAGACCATGCGATTCTCTTGAACAAACTACAGCTCGTAGGTATTAGGGGCAATTTGTACAGATGGTTCTCTTCATATGTGCATAACCGGTGTCAAACGGTAGTACTTAACGGATATTCGTCTTCGCCCAGGTATATTCCCTCCGGCGTTGCCCAGGGATCTTTATTAGGACCTTTAATGTTTCTAATCTTTATTAATGACATTTCTCAATGTTTTGAAAACTCAAAAGTCCTTTTGTATGCTGACGACATGAAAATGCTTCACCCTACTAAAGATGTAAACGACCCAATTTCATTACAAGCTGACCTAGACAGATTCCAAGCCTACTGTAAGCGCAACAAGCTTGACTTAAACGTGTCCAAATGTTACGTATGCTCGTTTACACGCAAAGCAACCCCTCTTCTATACAATTACACTTTAGAGGACACTGCTCTTATAATAACAAATACAATTAAGGATCTAGGTGTTAACTTTGACTGCAAACTCTTGTTTGACGAGCATATTAGTGATATAGCTACGAAAGCCTCTAAGGCACTTGGTTTTGTTATGAGAATGTCATCTGAATTCTTTAATATAAAAACAATAAAGATTCTATATTGCACCTACGTACGTAGTCACTTGGAATATGCAGTGCAAGTGTGGAATCCTTGTTATAATGTGCATATTACGCGCCTAGAAAATATTCAAAGAAAGTTTCTTCGTTACATACAATTTCGCGCTAAAACATACTTACCCAACTATACCGCCAGATGTCAAAAATTCCACTTTCTTCCTCTCTATGAACGGAGAAAACTTGCTGATTTGGTGCTTTTGTTCAAGATAGGTAATGGTGATGTGGACTGCCCTGATATTCTTGAGCAAATTAGACTTTGTACGCACACTACCTCACTCAGAAAACCTAGTCTCTTGTATGTCCCTCTAGTAAGAACTAATTATAGACAAAATTCGTTCATTATCAGGATAAGCAGATGTTTTAATGCTCTGGCCAGTGATATAGATATTGATCTATTTAATTGCTCCATAAGTCGGCTTAGAAAGCAGCTAAGCGACAAATTCTTTCAAGACCAACTAACAGGTAATTAACAGACTTTTTTTTTTGCATATCCGAATCCATATATATATACTTCGGACTATATATATGTGTGTATATATATATGTATATATATATATATATATATATATATATATATATATATATATATATATATATATATATATATATATATATATATATATATATATATATATATATATATATATTATTCTTTCTTTTGGATACTACCAGCGGAATTTTATAAATGGCCCTCTATTATTGTATAAGCTGTCTAAGTACCTCTTACCTAGCCGTTAGATTCCCAAATATTGTAAAAATAAAATAAAATAAATAAAATAGTATCTACTGCTAGGCAAATGTCTCGCTCTCCTCCTTCCATACAGTCATATCCTTGGCCAATGATGGACATTTAGGCTGATAAGCATTGAGATCATTGCGCCACCGCTTTTATGACTACCGTTAAAAACAAATAAATTAATTAATAGTGTTCGACCGAAGGTCGATTTTTGGGCAAAGCCAAATAATAGGCCATCGCCAAAACCTTTGACCGAAGGCAAAGCCAAAGCTGAAGGTATAATAACCCTAAGAAATTTTGTTCATAATTGCCTAAATTTTTAAAAAGTTATGTTCACTGTATTAACTTCATCATCATCAGCCGAAAGCCGTCCACTGCAGGACAAAGGCCTCCCTCGAAGACCGCCACAATGAACGGCTTCGTGCTGTACCATCCAACTTTTAACTACGACCTTCACCAGGTCATCGCTCCACCTTGTGGGGGGCCTGCCCACTCCACGTCTTCCGGTACGAGGTCGCCACTCGAGAACCTTTCTACCCCAACGGCCGTCAGTTCTATCGCTCCCCCCCACTGCCACTTAAGATTGGCAATTCTGAGAGCTATATCGGTGACTTTGGTTCTCCTGCGGATCTCCTCTAACTTAACGAGATGATAAAAATTACTTACAACTGGTTAAGAATAATAGAACAATATTGTTTATTATATTTAATTACTTTAAAGCATTACAAGTCCTAATAGATCGTTAAATTTCGGTGCTTGCTGGAGATCTTCAGCTTAGGCCAAAACTTCGGCCCTTTTTAGCCAAAGCCGAAGTTTCGGTAGAACACTAATAATTTACTTCGTCAATAAAAACATATCTATTCTATTTTTTAAAGGATTTAATTATTAATTTATTATATAACAACCTTTGTGTTTATTAATGCATGATATAACTAGTGAGAGCCTTCGTGTGTTTTTTGACAGATAGTGCGGAGAAAATGAGTAACGATATATTGATGGGTATTATTATTCTATTTCTTAAACTGGTCTATGTTTAGAGAAATACTTGTTGCCTTATTGGCTCCGTTTGATCAGTTTTCCCGAAATTTTCCGTTACAAGAAGCGTAATTATCGGATATTATATTTCTCATTGTATCTTCTATCTTCTATCTCTTTGCTCATTGTATCTTATACATATATGTATCTACAAAGGGTTGATGGTATTTTTGAATGAGTAAAAAATTCTTGTTAGTTTGACTACGGTTAAAATCATTTGACATCGATCAAAATATATTGTCAGTAGGAATATAGCGTGTATCGATTGCCTCTTTTAATTCCTTTCGAAGGGTGTTGTCCTAAAATTGTTTCTACATTAATGTTATTTGGACAAATTAGGATACTAAGTAAATTTAGCAGGGGAAACCGCCTAGAGCGCCCGTTTATGTGCGAGAGTTTTATTTCATTTTTATTTAGTACTAACGTAACAAAATAAATACCTACTGAGGCAACTAACGTACATACATACATACACTTACGCTTTCATCCCACTGGGGTAGACAAAAAATAGAGTTTGCCACATAATACGATTTTGACACATTTCTTTCGCTTCATCTACGTTCATACATCTCTTCAGGCATTTAAATCGATTAAGAGTGCTACGATCCCTCACTTCCTTCTCTCTAATATGGTCGAGGTAGTATAGTCATAGTCGTGAAGGGGTACTGCTTGTGGCGACTGGTCCACCCAGATTCCTTTAGCTTATCATTCTTTAAAAATATTTTTATTAGTCTTGTATCTCAGTCGTCTTGAATCTCACTGGAGTTGGATCGCTTACTTAATGTTGTATAATATTAAAATGTATGTATCTATAGAGAAAATGATAACACAAATGAATAGATAATTAGACAAAAAAGACAAGCCCGCCGTGTTTCTCGCCGGATCTCCTCAGTAGCCCGCGTTCCGATCCAGTGGCAGATTAAATAGTTAAATAAAAATCTTTTTTAGAAAAGGTTAACCGACTTCAAATATAAAAATAAATATTTGAAGTCGGTACCGGTTAGTGCAGTCGGTTACTTGGCACCGACTTCAAATATTTATTTTTTGCTTTTTGAACACGATTTACCTTCTTTTGAAAAAAAGATTTTATGATACAATTTTAAGTGACGAGTGAATTATTTACTAATATTTATGTACTTATATTATATTATTTTGCTGAGTTGTACAGTAAGGTACCTACAGGTTTGATAGAATAACCATAATAATGGAATCTATACATTCGTCCTGTTCGCCGTTAAGTAGTACCCTGGTGTATCTTCAAAGTCCAAAGTTCAACACCGATTTCATTAAAATGGGACCACCTCCAAACTATACTAAACCCAACGCAAAAATAATCATCAAAATCAGTTCATATATAAAGACGTTATAAAAAAAATTGATGAATTATAAACCTCTCCTTTTTTGAAGTCAGTTAATATTCTAATTAGTTCTATGGCAGGATACCTATAGGATTGATGTAATACCCATTATTTCTCAATCTACGTATTCGTATTGTTTGTCTTAAGGAGTTCCCTGGTAAATTTTCAAAGTCCAAGGTCCAATACCGATGATATTAAAATGTGACCACCTTGGAGCTATACTGAACCCAATGCAAAAATAATCATCAAAATCGATTCATAATAAGTGGAATAATCGCGTAACATTCATACAAAAAAGAACTTACAGTGGAATTGAGAACCTCCTCTTTTTTAGAAGTCGGTTAAAAATAATGTAAATTTGACCATTTTTATGTAACCCCACAGGGTTACAGAAAATAAATAATTTAAGATTATGCACTTGAAAAGGGTCAACTTTTCGAAGAGATGGGAGCATCTTAGTTTTACTATTAAGCAACAGTACATAGAGTATTTTATCTACCCGATTAGCTTATACAGATTCAATTTGGTCACACTGAAATTTTCAACCCAAAATAAACTTTATTTCAGGCGTCATATTATATTAAGGCGCGCCCAAAGTTCGGGGCCGAGACCTTATTAAGTCTCACAAGCCCGCTACTTTAGCAAATCAAGTCCTTTGTTCATTGTAACTAAACGCGGTGCGTTACGATATCGACATGAAATAATCGTATTCTGTATGCCACTGGAGTAAAGTCAGCAATGTACATCGCTTAGCATTCTTAGTTTTCCAAATCAGTAATACTTTGTACAAGCTTTTATTTTACTTGCACTCTTCATGTGTCTGTCTGTCTTTCCGGTTCAAATTTTGTGATCCATTTTTTCAGCATTTTGAGTATCTGATTGAGCTGAAATTTAGCATACGTATTTAAGTTCGGTAATGCAATAATATGGTATTATGGATGGTCTGTTGATGGAGTCGGAGGGTGGCTATAGGAACATATGACAACATAACCCCTTTGTGTTTAGGCTTGTTGGATTGGTTTTGACAAGTACTATACAATCAGGTGGTGTTCAGGGTTTGATGATAAAGCCGAAAGAAGGCGAAGAAACCACCCAACTACTTAATATAACTACGCCATGTTTGAGATCGTTCGATTTGTCTTGACGAAAACTTTAGACCTAGATGGTGTCCATGGTCTATTGTTGGAGCCGGAAGGAGGTCATAAGAACTCTTCAACCAAGCAAGATACCTTCGTAGTATTTTTGCTTTAAAAGCTTGTTTTTAAAAACAATTTTTTTAATTAAAATTATTATTTCACAAACATTGGTCAATATTATTAATAATAATATCAGCACATCATGTTAAACTGCTGGCCAAAGGCCTTCTCTCACAAATCGAGGGGAGAGAGATGAAGTCATACTCCACCCCGCGGACCCAGTCCTAATTAGAGGATGCAGGTTTGTGGCCACCTGCTATTGAAACTTATCAAGGCGCCCAAAAGGCTTCCAAGTTGGTTTAACGACTACCACATTACGTGGTAACCTGGACCAAGGGCTTATCGTGCCTTCCAAATCACACTAGTATTATAATGGGAAAGTTTGTATGTTTAGATGTTTGTTACTCAATTGACGGACGATTTAGCGCAGTGGTTAAGAGCTTAAGCCGCTCCGCCCACTGTGTCTAATCGTCGCAGGTTCGATTCCTGCACGGAACATGTCTCTGATCCACAGTTTTTTGTTTCGGTCTGGGTATTTGTGTATGTGAATTTTCATATTTGTAAACGCACCCACGATACAGAAGTAAATCTTAGTGTGCCAACGTAGCCCACATTTAAAAAAAAAGAAAATCATGCAAAAATGGCTAAACTGATTTGGATGAAACTTGGCACACATAGAGTTTATTACTTGCATTAACGCGTAGGATACTTTTTATCCCGGAAAATGCAAGGTTACCATCTAGAGCCAATGCGGAATGCCCACTACGGGCAGAAACTAGTTAATGTATAATTTGATCAACCAAAATAAAGGATTTGATGTAAAACAACAGTGTCCTAAGGATTTGAAAAACTGAAAATGTTAAGGGACTTATGGCGCTGACCTTGTCATTGAACGATATTTTCACGGAGTTATCGTAACGTGTAGCGTTACGTTTTTAATTGATTGCAGAGAATAAGGATCAAGGTAAGGGACATGTCCTTGATAAAGCTCTGCAGTATGGTATTAATTCTGAGGTGTTGGACCCTTACCTTGCTAAATTAAGGCGACCTAAAATAGTACCCTAGTATTTAGTATACAGGGTTACTCGTAAGGCAATATCAACTCGCAGGATAATATTATTCTACTCCACCCGCGACGAAAGATGTTATACCAGTATGCTCAATGAGATCGCGGCCGCGCGGTCATAAATTTGCCGAGGTTTATAAAAACGACGATAATTCAAAAACTACCTAATGTTTTGACTTGAAATAAAAAGTATTTTCATCTATGAGGTTAGTGTGTCTTATTTGTATTTACATTTATTTAATACATCATCCTATACAATTACATTTTCAGCCTAAAAAATACATATACGAAATACATACAAAAAACGAAAAAAATTGTGTTCACGCAAATAATTCATTTGGAAATTGTTACTCTACTTTGGAATAACAAATTATGCTTTTTGTAATCTAGGATAAGTAGTTATACAAATCTGCATATCTAGTTTTATGTCTTATAAACAAAATAATTGCCCAAAACGATGGCAAGTGACCATTTGTGACCAAAATTACATGCGACCTCTTCCACGACTTTTGAAATATGAATGGCCGATGCTCACAGGCAATCTATGACAAGTTTTATACACTAAAATAAAGAACGTAAACTCCGCCATCTTTCATCTGAACAAACCGTATGTCTACAAGGTCACGTGTTCATCCTAGAATGGACTTTTTAAATCAGTAATATTATGAGACAAATTTGTGACTTAGTGAGTTTAAAGGTTAAATATAAACAAAAACTTTTGTTCGCACATTATCAGTATCAGTAGCTTTTATTTAGCTTGCAATGTTTATTAGTCTGTTTTGTTTAAATCTTGGAAGAGATCAGCCCTGTTTAGAAACTGTCCTACCGTTGGGCACGGGCCTCCTCTCGAACTGAGAGGTGTGGAGGACCATAGTCCACCACGTTGGCCCAGTGCGCTCTTAGGCGCGCAGGTTTTGCTCACGATGTTTTTCTTAACCGTTAAAGCGAGTGATAGTTAATTTTTAATAGGCACATGCTTTCGAAAACACAGGTTGTGCCTGGGTTTGAATTTGAGACCTTTTACTTTGCAGTCTAACGGTCTTACCACTAAGCTTTCACTGCTTTTATCTTACGGGGTAGAAATTCGACATTTTGGTTTAATTCCGATGACAATTTATTATTTAGTGACCTGATTATAAACCCAGGATTGACTTCGCATGAAGGAACCCCTCAACGGCCAATGGGATAGACATGAAATTTTGTATACACATTTTGATTGGCCGTTTTATATAGCACCATTATCTGGCTGAATTAAAAGTTACTTTTTTTAAATGTTTTTTTTTCCATTAATACATAATTGCTATCATAACATCCCATAATTACCTCCACCAATCCATTTAAGGATTTCGCCACATTGCCGACACAGCGCGACTGGGGGCGCGACGGTGGCGCGACCTGAGGAGTTGTAATGTACTGAAATGTACGGGAGACGCCACACAGCGCAGCCACTCTCGGCGCAACCGAAAAACTCATGACCCGCCGGGCTGCGCCCGCCGCGCTTACAAACGAAGAACGGCAGAAGCGAGACGCCACTACGCGTGCGAGCGGAATGCTAGTGTTAAGCGGCCGCTTAGCCCAGTCTGGCGAAAGTCTTGTAGACTTAAAGATTTATATTGGAATTGCTGTCTTTTTAAACCCGTTGAAAGCAAAAGCCGTGTATACTCAATACGTACTATATACCTGTCTGCTGTTCTGGCATATTTAATCTGATATGTCAATTCAAATTGCCATTTCGAGTTGAAAAATTGAAGTATTGTATCTATAATAAATATAAAATTACTATTGTTAATTTAAAGAATATGTTAATTTAATATCCCTTTAGAAGGTGTATTACTAAATATAATTAGCGTTGCTTTCTCTTTGGTGTTCATATTCCAAAATGAATAAAATTAAATTTTAAATATGCCAAGTAAAAACAAGTCGGGTAGGTGACCAGAAAGTAATATTTATGGCTAATTTTCCACTGGATAAAGATCGGTAAGTATGTTTCTGTTACAATACTATATTTTACATTCATTTACAGGCATTATAGTTCTTGTGGTTCAGATAAATAAAAATATTAAAAACAATAGTGATATAGTCATGTTATCGATACCTTTCATTCTTAATGCTAATAATATAAATTTATGATACTAAAGCTTCTAGTACCTACTATGAGTTTTTCAATTTTTTTGACACAAACTTTTTTTACAGATGTAAACAATGAGTGGCGGTATATAAAATGGGAAGTATTTGTATGGTGTATAATTCTAGAAAATGGTGTATAATTCTTTAAAAAGGCTGTATGAATGAAATAAATTAATTAAAATATATTATATTTTTGTATGGTTGTTATTATGGTAACTTTTTTCTTTCTGTATATTCACATCGTTAGAAATTCAGTGTGATTACGTAAAATCAGTTTTCTGTTTTTTTATTTCTTTGTAAGCGGCAGTACTACCTGGTGAATCTGCTAAGCTACGAAACCCTAAAAAAATTACATATCGATATTGATAGATCCATTAAATTTTATGCCAAGGGTTTATCCCTATTCTTTATTTTATGTTGGCACTATTGTTTTATTAGGTTGGCAGTATATAATAATTTTATGTTGGCAGCAATAGTATTTAATCTAATCATGGTGGTAGTACTTTGAGTGTAAGTTCCATACAATTTGCAATTTCGTGGTCTAGTATGAAGTTCCGCCTCTTATAACGTAGTGATTATATTCTCTTTGGCTTAGCCAGCGTGACGTCGTGCCCGCAGTGTGACGTACGCGCCGTGCTGGCGACCGCCGGCCGAGCAGCAGCCGAACTCCTCCGTCACGCCCCGTCGGCTATTTGACCAAACCTTTATCTTCTGTGACGCAACTGCTCAATAAAACCAGTCGTACCATAATCAATTTTCCTTTCTACTGGGTCCGCGTAATGTTTTCTTTCATCTTTGTATATTTTCTTTCATCTTTATGCGTGAGAGACCTTTGCCATTGAGAATACTGCCCCATGATTGGGCAAAGGCTGCTTTATCAAGAATGCCAATTTAAAAAAGATTTTCTACACTTAAAATAAAAAATGAATACCGTCACGCCTATATTCTCCAAGCGGTGGTGGCAGAGGTGTACTGTGTACTACCACTTTTTGCCGATGATGTTAGGTCCTATGCAATAGGGGGCGACCTTAACGGCATTGTACTGGCCACAATTCTGATACTGGAAATATTTCTATCGAAAAATTACACTTTGTCCAACCTAGGATTAATTAAACCCAGGATCGCTATGTACATTATTCGCCACTAGACCAATGAGGCAGTAAAGATTACTTATATTTTTACTTATATTATATATAAGATACAGAAAAAAAAAGTTGCTTAAATAAGGAAGCAATTTACTCCAGTTCGCTTTTAACTATAAAAAAATCGTTATTTCTGCACCACTTCGCTTTTCAGTTTCAATACTGTTACTTCTGTGTTCGCCTTCATCGATCTTGCTTTCAAAAGAGCACTTTGAACTGAAGCAAATAGCCTAGAGGACCGATAGGTAATTTTGGTCGCCCCAGCAACGCTTTTCGTACGATTCACAGTCCAGTATAAATTAATAGACTGGCAATGGTCATAATTATAACGGCTGCATTCGCGTGATTTTTCCACCTTTAAGTTTTTTTAAGACAAAAGGTAGCCTATGCGCTCCCCCCGGATAAAGTCTTTCTGTTTGCCAAATTTCCGCAAATTTTGTATTCTACATAGATGGTGATTCATATTCTGGATATTTTCGTGGCAACCATCGACATAATATTATTAAATGACGTCAATTTGTTTTAATTTCCAAAACTTCTGTTATTTCGAATAATAATGTATAATGCTGGTGGAATATTAACCATTATGCATTCTTATATACGCATCAGTGTAATGTAGGTTAGGTTAGTAACAAAAATGTTAAAATGTGCCTTTTCGATTTCCCACAAAACGACTGTGGCAATGATATGTAAAGTATCCATAGCTTTACTATCCAGGGTGGGGTAGATCATCAATTTCATTATCATTGTTGTCATCAAGCTCATCGGTGAATTAAACTTAATTAGAAATTAAATTTTACAAACACAATTATGCATCTTACTGGACATTAGCAAAATACATTTTAAATTAGTGTGAAGCCATAACTTAAAGAAGAAGAAGACAGCCAAAAGAAACGGCTGCACTTGGATATACATGCTTACGTATCTATACCTACCAATAGCTTGCAACTGTAGAAATGAGTTTTACGTTATCAATAATAATAATAATAAGTCATTTAATCCAGGCAACTGAAATTTTACAAAAATATTTTGTTAAACTTACGGGCCCATAGAATATATACCTTACAGACTAACATACATATAATATATAAAAACTTATAAACTAAGTAACATGTGTTGCCGGCGACATGTTGCGCTGTACGGGGGTATCTCTCAGTCTCCCACGAAATCTTCTAAAAACGACACCTCTTGGCCAGAAGTCCTCGCTCATGAAGGTCTTCAATTTGGCAGTGGGAACTCGCACAACAAAGGAATTAAAAGCCGCATTGTGTTGCGAATTCAACTTCCCGACCCTCAGAGTATACAAGGACTTCTTGCGGGCATACTCCACAATGTCATCGGCTTTGGAGGTGTAGTGTAGCCGTGACACGTACAGCAGCGTCAACGCAGGAGTGTGCCATCGTCGACCGGTGCAGACCCACACCGGTTTCTTCGAGGGGGCTTCTTCTTCTTCTTTTTCACCTTGATGAAGCCTTCCTCATCAACTTGACCCTTTGTGATAGTCTGAGGCAGCTTACGTACTTTCCCAGTTGTCCTCTCTGGTGCGCGGGCGGCAGCGGCGGCGTAACCACGACGAGGAGAAGCCGTGTTTACGTTTGACGTCACCGGCGGGGCCGTGGAGCAGGTGGCGGGACGCGGTGTACTGCGAACGGCGGGGTGCGGTATGCTGCGGGAGGCGGGGCGCGGTGTATCGCGCGGGCCCGAAGCAACAGCTGGCGAGGCATCGGCCGACTCGAAACTGCCGACGGATGCATTTTGCGCCCCGCGACGAACGTTCACATTACAGGCCCCGTGCGACCTACTTTCCGGGCTGGCGGCACGCAATGACACCACCTCTTCTCGTAGTTCGCGGATGGTAGTTTCCAAAGCCTCTAACCTGAATTGCACCTCGGCACGGCTGGACTTTAGGGTAGTTATATCCTTCAGCAGCCTGGTGACATCGACGTGGTCGAATGTGACGGGGGGTAGCCTATGCAGCTGCTTCGCCACAAAACGGGCACGTCGTCGGGATCGGTCGCCTTCAGCAATCTGATTATGTCTCGGAGACTTCTCTCGCCTTTTTCGTCCCTCCTGCGAAACGGCATCTGATCGCTCTTACCAAGCGATTCGTACAACAGCACCTTAGCATTGCAGATCTCTTCCTGTTTGAAGTTAGTCTTGCATATCTGCTCGATGCTAACTTCATCCACGGTGTCGATGGCGTGCTGTAAAAACGCCAACACTTCGTTGGCTATGAGTTTTTCGGAACTCATAGCGGAAATGACGTGCAGCGGCTATAGCCGCGCAAATCGCGAATTGCAATAATTCGTATATGCAGTGTGGCACGTCCGAATCCGAGCGCGCACTGCACTGCACTGCACAATAACTTAAGATTTTTTTATTACAGTAGTTATAGCAAACTGTTGCATTTTAACGCGTCCTCACGTTGGCTATGGTTAAATCAAACTAATTCGAAATAAAATCACGCCTACGACTTGTGCTCTTATTTTCAGGCTGTTTTTTGAACTCTCGAACCTTTAATCTGGTACAAAAATATGACGATGATACCTAGTTTTTAAGTTGTAAATATTCGTTCTTCGGTATTTTTAAACACCGTCACGCCTATATTCCCTAAGCCGGGGTGGCAGAGATATACTGCGTAATCCCTCTTTTCGCCGACGAATTTAGGTCCCATGTAATAGCGGGCGGGCCAGACAGAAAAACTATTTATCGTCCCAAAGCGGCCCATTGGCCACTAAACCAACGAGGCGGGCAGGTATTTTTTTTGTGTAAAAATCTAATGTCTCCAATATTGATGATTGAAACCAACAAAATGGAAAATTCTTCTTCAGTATAGACCACTGAAACTTATCTTGTATCATTAGTAGTAGTAGTAGTTGAGTTTTACCTCCTTTAGGTGTTTATGAACAGATGGAGTTGAGAAAACGAGTCACGATATATTGTAGCGCATTGTGTGTCTATTCACTTATTCTGGTCTGGAAAAAACAGATGAAACTGTGCAACCAACTTGACGATGAATAATAGTTAGCTGAATGTAGGAAAAAACTGAAAGAAACTCTTGTAAGAATTTTCCAGCCACTTTTTTCGTTGGACTTTTATTTCTCTGGAAATAGTAATGAGATTTTAATGATGTTTTTGTTTCAAGTTTTGCACCTGTTACTATTGAGATGTTATTTTTTTTTGTCGGATGGTTGTTATTATAACGTACCAATGTTTATTACCTGTAACTACGAGACGAAAGGTTCGTAGAAGATAGAATATTGAAGGTTTTTTTGTTAATATCGGCTCGTTGGTCTAGTGGCGAACGATACACGTAGCGGTCACAAGGTCCTGGATTCAAATCCTAGAAATGTGATTTTGCGATAGAAAAAATTTTAACAACAGTCCGTAGTCTGTAATTTTGCCTAGTAAAGTGTCAATATGCTAGGACCTAAAATCGTCGGCGAGAGGTGGGTGTACAAAGTTCACCTCTGCCACATACGCTCGTGGAATAAAGGCGTGATGGTGTTTAGGTGAACTATGTATACTCACATTTTGTACGAGTACTAATTTATCATGAAGCTAGATGTCTTGCGAGTTAATTAGAACAGAGTTACAATCATTGCCATACAATTACTGCATCTAAAAGAAGAATCAAAGATAAATATGCAAAAATAAATTCTTACTAACCTATTTAAATTTTGTTTCTTCCCTAAACAAATATTTGTTCGACAGATCTCAAACGAAACATCAAGACAAAACCAGTGTTCCATATCTTTTACCACATCCCGACTCAACGCACATAAAACTTAAAGCTTTCAGAAGAAAACTATTTGTACCAGAATATCCTGACTCTACTTATGCAGTGTACGTTCATTACTATAGCATTTAGACCCAGCGAGCTCACTTTTAACTAACAACAGAACTAATTCTCAGATACAGCAATATGCGTGTTATTAAAAAAAAATGCCAGTAAAATATCTGTTCTATGTATGGGTAACTATTTACAACTAAATGTAAAATTTACCGAAGTATTTAGTAATTGAAAAACCGATAACCACTGAGGTAAACAAGTTTAGGTTAAGTGGAGACCACAGATTATCAAACATTCTACAGGACATCATCTGGCTAGATGGAGCTACGATTTTCGTAAGTCGGCTGGCAGAAATTGGACGAGAGTAGCTGAGTCTTGGGGTTCAAGGGTGAATGATGCACAATATATGGTTGCATAACAAGAACAACCACTTAGCCTCTCTTCATCAACTCCACTCCTACCGACTAGCGGTGAACCCCGTTACGTCGAGTAACCTGTTTTCATGATTGAGGTATCCAACCCCTTTGGAGATGCAGGTCGACAAGCCGATGGGAGTAAGGGGGCCGGTAAGAATTATCTAAACTGGTGCAGCACGTTGGCAGCAGGGCGTGCTGTAGGTATTTCTTCATACTATTCTCGACAAAAACATTAGTCACAATACTAGTTGCCCATAAGTGAAACATCTACTACTGCGGTGCGGAAGGAAAGGGGAAGCCACCCCACTATATTTCCCTAGAAATCAGTTATGGAGGATAATAATGATAGAAATTGCGGTAAGGTATGCGACTCGGCCACCAACCCGCGCCGACGTGAGTCCAGGACGCGTGGTGTGAAATGGGCTACTGGCTGCCTCGATGTGACTCATCAGGCTCAGGGTAGAAACTATGCTACTGGTGATATCCGAAAATCACCCTACTTTAAGAAAAAGAAACTGAGACTTGCAACATGGAATGTAAGAGGTATGCTAGACGAAGGGAAAAAGGAGATTATAGATAAAAAGGTATCACACAAAATTGAAATACCAGGCATTAGCGAAACAAACATGCGAGGGTCAGGACACTACAAATCCGGAAATGGAAACACTATTTACTTTTCTGGCCCTGAAAAGGAGAGCCGGAATGGTGTGGCTATATCTTTTTTTTTTCTTTTTTTATTTTTTAAAAAACGTAGCCCCACACTAGGATTTATTCCTGTGTCGTGGGTGCGTTTACAAACATGAAAATTCACATACACAAATACCCAGACCGGAACAAATAATTGTGGATCACACAAAGATTTGTCCCATGCGGGACTCGAACCCGCGACTATTAGACGCAGTGGGCAGAGCGACTTAAGCTCTTAACCACTGCGCTAAGTCGATATCTATATCCCCTTCACTAAAATCTACTGTAATTGGATAGGCATCTTTCAGCGATCGGATAATTGCCTTAAAGCTAAAATCTACGTCATCTGATGAAGAGATAAGCCATTTCTACAATATCCTCGATGATACTCTTATGAAAACACCTAAAAGAGAAATAACACTGACAATTGGGGATTTCTATGCCGAGATTGGCGCCACAAAGGATGACGACCATATCAGAGACATAGTTGGTAAGTTTGGTATGGGGAGTAGGACCGAAAGAGGAGAACGGCATTTTCAATTCTGCATCGGTAACGCGCTTAGTATCATGAACACTTACTTCCAACATCATGTAAGACGTTTGTATACATAGGTATCAACCGGGTGACAGACACAGGAATCAGATTGGATGAATTAATACAAAAGAGATGAAAGACGTGGATCACCAATGTAAAAACCTACCCTCGAGCAGACTGCGGAAGTGACCATCAACTTCTCAGTGCCGATCTTCGACTAAAACTTAAAGCCTGCGGAAAGAAAGTCCTGAAAAAGCCTATGCCACTTACGGACGCTGAACTGGAAAAATTCAAGGAACATACTACCAAAGTGGCTCCAGGTATGATATAGAAAGGAGACATTGAGGAAGACTGGAATAGTTTAAAAATATGAGCCAAACTTCTAGCGAAAAAGCCCGCTGTTACATCAAAGAAGCTAAGCGAAATTCCTGGATGAGTGATGAAACTTGGGATCTCGTGAACCAAAGAAAAAACTCGTGGTTCTGGTATCTGTGGCGAACGCTACGCAAAATTGTCCGAAGAATACAGCTCCTATGTCGCAGAGATTAAAAACAACTACATAAACAACATATGTATCGAGAATTCACGAGGTCCTGGGTTCAAATCCTAGATCGGACAAATGTAGTTTTTCTAACGAAAAATTCCCAGTATGAGTCCGAAGTCTGGAATTGTGCCCGGTATATGGCAATAGGCTCGCCCCCTATTACGTGGACCCAACATCGTCGGCGAAACGTGGGTGTACTCAGTACACCTCTGCCACCCCCTCTGGGGAATATAGGCGTGACGGTGTGTATTTTGTATCGAAATTGAGTCAAATTCACGTCAGTCCAACTTCAGGGAATTTTTCACTCAGGTTAAGCCCTTAACAAGACAGTTCAAACCGAAGAATTGGGCACTCGAAGATGAAAAGATGGGCACCTGATCTCTGAGATAGACAAAATTGTTAAGAGATGGAGGGATTACGAAAAAAAACTATACCCGGAAGTTGGCACCAATACAGCTTGTATCACTGCGCCTATCCAAGTAATGGAACCGGGAATTCTCAATTCTGAGGTAAAAGATGCTATTAAACGGCTAAAATGTCATAAGTCACTTGGGAAAGATGTCATTACAGCAGAAGAACTAAAACATCTAGGAGAAGAAGGCTTAAACTTTATTTTTGGTTTGTGTAACCAGATATGGGAAAAGTGCAGATTGCCCAAGGACTGGAAAGAATCAATGTTGATTCCTTTGCACAAAAAGGGCTCAATGAAAAAATGTGAGAATTATCGCACCATAGCATTAATATCCCATGCCAGCAAGATCTTACTCTACATTATCCGCAGTCGCCTTCATGTATATCTCCAGTGGCAAATACCCAAAGAACAAACGGGTTTTGTAAAAAGCCGTGGCACAAGAGAACAAATTCTAAACGTGAAACATATGATCGAGAAATGTCGGGAATTTTAAGTACCAATGATCATATGCTTCATAGATTATTCGAAACTGTTTGACTGTGTGAAATGGAAACACCTATGGAGGATACTTGGAGAAATGGGAACTCCAAAACATCTTGTGGCTCTGATACTAGGTCTCTATGAACAAGGAGAGACAGTACTACGCATAAATGGTATTATATCAAAACCATTCAGACCACAAAAAGGTGTAAGGCAAGGTTGCATTCTTTCCCCAATTTTGTTTAACATCTATGGCGAGTACAAAATGCGAAAAGCTCTGGCTGATTGGGACAAAGGGGTAAGTATTGGAGGAGTCAAGAAACTTGCGTTACGCTGACGACACCACACTGTTTGCTTCATCAGAAGAAGAAATGTAACAGCTGATTGATAGAGTTGAGAATGAAAGCCGAAACCTGGGTCTGAGCATAAACCGCTCAAAGACTAAGCTCATGATAGTAGACCGAGGCAATAAACTCACTCAAACGAATGCTATGCAAAATTTTGAAAGGGTCAGCCAATTTACGTATTTAGGATCAACACTAACTAATCAAGGGGGATGTGAGATAGAGATACGACAGAGAATACAAATGTCGAAAAACACCATGAGCAGCATATCTGGCGTAACAAGAACATCTCAAGGGTGACCTAAACTAGACTTGTAAGAACTCTTGTATTCTCTATATTTCTTTATGGCTTAGAGACCTGGACTATAAAGAAAACAGATAGGAATAGAATTGATGCATTCGAAATGTTGTGCTGGCGTCGTATGCTTTGTATTCCCTGGACAGCTAAGCGTACCAATGCGTCTATCCCTAAGGAGCTAAGGATCAAAACGAGGCTTTCTACCGTATGCCTAAAGCGGATACTAACCTACTTTGCTACCGACACGGTGGTCCGACCAAATACGGGATCTGACGAGAATGTCTTTCAACACCGCTCTAAGACATGCCCAAAATAGAGAAGAATAGAGAAGGCTTCTAAACACCTGTGAGATGGCATCCTTTTGATATTGACACGACCCTCAGCCATGAGGAAACGAAGAGAGAGAAGAGAAGAAGAAGAGAGCTGAGTCTTCAGTGCTGCGGAATTGGAGAGGCTTATTTCCAGCAGTGAACTCCTATGGCTGATGATGATGATAATATTTACAAAGTAAGAAAACGTCATCGTGTCCAGTTCTTCGGTCGCCACAACAACTATTAGAAACATACGGTCAGTCCAAAATCCGTATCTATAAAAGGCTTTTTAGGAGACACGAGCAACTATTTATGTTTTAAATTGTTGTATAGTAGCGAATAATGTGCTTTGCGATCACGGGTCCTGGGTTCATATCCTAGGTCAGACAAATGTTGTTTTTTTATCGAAAAAGTCCCAGTATCAGTCCGGAGTCTGAAAGTGTGCCCGGTATATGACAATAGGCTTGCTCCCGATTACATAGGACCTAACATCGTCGGCGGAAAGTGGGTGTACACAGTACACCTTTGCCACTCTCGCTTGGGGAATATAGGCGTGACGGTGACGGTGCAAAAAATTCAAAATGGAATAGTGATTTTAAATAGAAAGAAAAATTCAAATTGAAGATATTTTAATGGCATTAGCTTATAGAATTGACAGCTAGAATTCTCAATATCTAGAATAGTCTACAGGCTCGCATGCCTATGTGTCGTGTTATACTATAGTTGAATGATCGTAAAATTAAACTAGGCTACGCGATGGGACGCGATTCAACATGGGTGCGTAAATGTCAAATAGCAGACGTGCCTATATGTAACCTAGTTTGTCAACATAGACCACAAGGTCAGTCTGATATTGATACACATTATATCGAAGTATGTCACAATGCATCACGTTTGTTTTGAGTGAGTTGTATAAAAAGCAGAATGCCTAAGAAGGCGGAGTATCTAAAATATATCATGTTGTCACATTGGTTTCTATCAGTACAGCGTTCGTGAAGTGAACAAGCTGATACAAAAACCTGTGCCAGTGCTTATGTTCCGCAAAGGATCTTGCAGATTTCTTATTCATTTCCTTTTCATTCCCGCCTAATTTTGGTAGTGCGGGATATTACAGTGAATATAAATATTTGGATACATTAACCCTTGGTTGCGGGATTTATTCATTGCTGTCTGCGAGGGAAAGATCCACAATAGGATGTTGACTCGATCGTTTGATGACTCGTGTTGTGCTCCTTAGTTACGTAGTAAAATAAGATCACCCTAGTTTCCTTTAAATTACATAAAAGGAGACTATCCCGCAAGGGATCTAGCGCAATAATATTGATACATAGAAAAAGAGATTGAAAAGTAGAAATAATAAGCACCCTGATGGCTATAGGCTCTGTACCTTGATTTTGATCATTTTGAGAGTATAGATTGTAGATTTTTCATATCGCCAACTACATATTATCTTCAGGTAAATAGTCATACGACTTCCTGCGATCTTGTGAAAATCGCAGGAAGTCGTTGGATGCAGGTGGCATCGGACCGGTTACGCTGGAAAGCGATTGGGGAGGCCTATGTTCAGCAGTGGACAAGTATAGGCTGAGATGATGATGATGATGATGAAATAGTCATCTCTTCAAAACCTTTTTGCTTCAACGCCTATCATTGCTACAAAGAATATGCCCTGATCGCTTCCATTATTACGCGATATAAACAATTACTTTTTCTTTTCGCGCCTTAGTCTTTATTTCACTGTTTAAGTGCCATCAATAAGCTGCCACATACAGTACTTTATATTTACCGCAGAGACTTTTAAAACTGTCACTTGACGTTGAAATTTCACCTAACTAAACACAGTGGCAGAATAAATGAAATAGCTTCGCGTCGTAAAATGGCTTCATTCTTGCGGTTTTAGCCCATTGTTCGAATTCCTTGCTTCTTCGAATATTACGAGAGAAACTAACCTTTTTAAGGAAAACTAGTCTTAGTTTAATAAATCAACTACAGTTATTAAAGTGATGGCTACCGCTGTTGTTTTTGGAAAAATCGTTTGTTAAAAAGGGTTATTTGTGGGAGAACTTCGAAATATATCAATGGTAAACCCTGGGTAAATCATAGTTGTCCGGCAGCCAAACATAACCCAATTGACACTATCGTAACATTAGCGGGAAAGTGCTGTCACGTATATCTTTATTTAGTAAATTTGCAGTACAATAAAAAGGATGGCATATCAAATCGATAGTTTCACGCTAACGTCAATCTGCTTATGTTAAACCCTCTTTATAGTGGTGCTGTCAATGTCTTGGACCTGTCTGATCCGACTGCTGGTTAGGGCGCCTTCAAATTCACTGTAAAGTACCGCGCCAAGGCAGCGCGGCTGCAGCGCTGCGGCTGCCGCTTTGCCGTCACCATCATCATGTCAACCCGTAATCACCCACTGTTTAGTGAAGGTCTCCTCATTAGCAAACCATTCTTGTCTGTTGGTACCTTTTCTCATCCAGTGTTTTTAAATCGCTCTGACTATAACATCGGACTATCTAGCAAGCTGACGGTCCACAGTTTTGCGTCTTGTTCTCGGTCTCCAGTCCAAAACTTTTCGACTCTATCTGTCTTCCCATTGCCATTTCATTGTGCAATAACGCGAGTAATACCGGTCAGTTTCGTGCGTGCTCGAAATTATCAGTTCATCGATCGAACTCTCGAACCCAGCGCCAGCAGCGCAGCCGCAGCCCTTGAGCCGCGCAGCCTCCGCGCGATACTTTGCGCCAAATTTGTATCCTCCCTTTATGATGTTATTTCTTACCTGCCCAACATGATGATATGCGTGTAACCAATAGTATATAATTAATTGTGCGTTTGATAATTTATGTATTTGATAAATTTAATAAATGGAACAATCTTAGAGTCTCCAAATAGCCCAGTTACTACAATGGTCGGTCATTCGTTTACAGAGCTCCTTTCGTGAGCTCAACTACATTGCAGAGTAGAATTTTTTTCTGAAGGTATTTAAGTTTAAAGTTAATGTTTCTATGTTAGATAACCTTGTAAATGCATATAAATGACCCTAAAAAAAAAGAATTAATAGGTTCAATATATCACGAATTTAATGTTTATGAAACTTTGGCTATTTTAAGAATGTGTTGTTTGTGTAATTAGTAAATTTTATAAGCCAACACAATGATATTATTATGCTGATAAGATTTCAATTTCTTATTCTAATGAACTTATGAATAAAATCAAGACCTTAGACTTCATAACTTTCTGGTAAATGTGTTTTGATTTTTGTAAAAATGCATGCATCGAAATAGGTAGATAAATTAATAATTAAAACCTTTTTAAAATCAAGCTTATATTCATCAAGGCGATGGTGGCAAATAAGACGGCCAATCAAAATTAAATTTCTATAAAATAAGTATCTATGCTGATGGTCGTTAGTGATTTTTTTCATCTAGCAACACTTCTTGGTGTAGAATCAGGTCATGCTTACCACATGTATTCGCGCCCTTATTAAAAAGGCGACAACCCGATATTTCGCGAACGCGCCAAATCATAGGAATTCACTACTAGTAGCCGCCGCCAACTACGAACAGAACTCCCCTTATATCAGCCACTACCACCGTCCGCGGCATGTACCGCACACAAGATCAGACACCGACTTCGCCGTCGAGGTCGAAGAATCCCTTGCCCGCCGGCCTGTGCAGAGCACCACGGCGACACACCTAGTATATGCCCTCCCCCCATAGCCGCTGCCCATGCCGAGGCCGTTCCTCCTTTAGTGGCCCTTGAGCTAGTTGCCCCCTTGCCCTTCTGGCTCGAGCATAGTGGTTGCACGCTAGTCTTCTTGTCCGGGGAAGTTGTAGAAGCGCCGCTGCCAACAGCGTAGATCATTCACAGGCAACGCACGCAACTCTATACACCACCATGCTATTTCATTTCCTTCTAAGGCTCATTTAGACGGTCTTGCTTAGAAAATATTTCAGAATTTCAGCGTGAAAGTCTTTACTCAAGAGGTTTAAAATTTTAGTGGGAAATTTTCAGTTGAAAAAGAATTACACGCTGCTCGTTTATTGCAGACAAAAAGTGGACGCTGTGAATTGAGTACAACTTTTAATGGAAGATAATGGAAAATAAATAAAAATGAAAGAGATGTTTAACATGTTTAAGATATTTTTCGCCGTCTGGTTACTAAACTAGACAAATGCTATAATTTTTAATTAATCTAGAAATGATGAATAGAAGATAACCCCCATGGAACTCTATACTCTCTGCCTGAGGGATCTGGCTTGATGATATAGATAGTTAGAAATGGTTAATAATTGTTTTAAATTCCGACAAATACTATAAGAATAAAATCTAATATAAGAATAAAATTTGCACCAGTATTTACATTGATCAATGTAAAATCCGATAAGACGGCATTTCATGAGTCCGTTTGAATAAATACATCATTGTGTATTTCATTGAAATATTGTATAATCATTTAATAAAAGTATTGACCGTTTTTGAAAATAAAATAAATTTTATGAGACAGAGAGCTTAGCATGAAGAGATTGACGTTAATGCGATTAAATTAGCGAAATATAAAAAAATAATATGAAACGACAGCACGCTTTCTCGACAACGCTACGCTAACATCATTCACTATGCCATCTGATTCAAAAACATGTGTACTCAAAACTATATTTTTCATTCGCTATTCGTAAATGAGTATATCATACGACATGGAGGCGTGTGATCCACTCATTTAAGAATCGAAATTAAATTTACTACAACAGGGAAGCATCAGTGAGAAGAGTCGGTTACCTGTCGGCGGTGGAAGGTAAAGAATTCTCATAACCAAGTCGCGGCGGTCGGGTATTCGAACAATTGTGTTTAAGAACGCGTCCCATATCAGATACCTCTCACATTGTTTGAGTCGCCTCTCGATGTGAAGAGAACTTTATTAATATTCAGTGATATGAGAATAAATCACTCAGGTATTTCCCGAATATATAATTGAATAAATACATTATATTATGAAGCTTTTTGACGACAGTCCTAAAGACTAATCACGAACAAATTGACGTTACAGTAACGTGTAGTAACGCTATCGAGTCGATATGCCATCCTTTTCACACCACAAATGTGCTTAATAAAGATTAACGTGACAGCACGCTTTCTCGACAACATTACGCTAAAGTTAATATGTTCGTGCTATAAGAACATATAAGTATACCAGATTTTTGGGGCGCCTCTTGATATGTAGAGAATCTTATTAATATTCAGTGATTTGGTATTTTCCGGATACATCATTGCAGAGATACATTATATGAACAGAGGAAATATTGACAGACATTTTCTCCGCTCATTACACACATCTTTGTGTGACCCACAAATGTTTGTGTCGGTCTGGGTGTTTGTGTATGAGAAATTCATGATTGACGCACCCACGATACTGGTAACAATTCGGTCGGGCTACGTTATATTTTGAAAAAAAGATAAGAAAGTAAACGTGTCAGACACAAAAGGATAATATTATAAAAATAATCAATTTTTAAAGAAATCGTTGGCTTGTAAGGATTTAAGGACAATTGTGAACTGTTTCTGGATTTGATTGCTTGTAAATAAGGTGTTTAATCGTAGCTATGTAAAAGGTAAAATAAGTACAATAAAAATAGTTGTTCAACTTTATCTGAGATCGCAAAGATAATACCATCCATTGATCGAGTAGTCATAGGTTTGGTTCCTATACAGAACAATTTTTATATGACTTATTCCTATTTATTTTTTTCGCTCTGGGTGTTTGTTTGCATGTGAAATTCATGTTCCTAAACGCTTCTATAATAATAGAGAAGCGTGAATTTTACTTTTTTAAGCGTTATTAATAAGTGCAATAAGACAAAGGGGAACAATAACCTGATAATCGCAGATAAAAGGTGGATACGTACATCTCAAAGCCGGTTGACTTAGAGATCTTTCGGCTTATGATAGATACGCGTAATAAAGCCCGTTTCATCAGCATTTCAGCCTATACTCATCCACTGCTGAATATAGGATTACCCAATCGCTCTCTAGCGCAACCGGTCTGATGCCATTTGTATCAAACGACTTCCTGCGACCTTCACAAGATCGTCGGTCCATCTGGCAGGCGGCCGTCCTACTAGTGTTGTAAAAACGCTCGATTTGGCGTGGCTCATTTTTACAACACTACGTCCTACGATACGCTTACCAATACGCGGTCTCCACGCTAGAATCTTTCTGCCCCAACGGCCACCCGATCTTCGTGCTATGTGGCCCACCCATTGCCACTTCAGTGATTTGGTGACCTTGGTTCTTCTACGAATCTCCTCATTCCAGTTTCGATCAGAGAAACACCGCATAGCTCTTCTCATAGCTCGCTGAGCAACTTTGAACACTTTTTTATGAGACCTATTGTAAGTGACCACGTCTCTGATCCGTATGTCATCACTGGTAATATACATTGACTAAAACTTTAGTCTTAAAATACATGTATTTTGGATGAGAAGACGCTGCGCAGACGTTTCAAACGCAGCCAAGCCGCGTTAGATTTGTAAATTGACCTTTCCCTCAAAGTTGGACCTACCTAACTGGACCACCTGTCAAATGTATTTGTCGACAGCTTTAAGAGTAAAATCCCTAATGAATGCCCGTTTAATTGAATTAAAATATTTAAATATACAATTGAACAAGGGTACACCGGCCAGACTCCAATCTACTAATAGATATTCTAGCTGAAATATCAAACATTTTTCGGCATTCAAATGAACTGCCATTTTTGGAGCCAAAATGTTTTAGTGCCAAATTCTATTTAGCTAAAACTCTGAGGGATTAGCACGAACATATTGTCGTTATTGTAACGCTTTTGAGTTTATATGCCATCACTTTCTCACTACAGATTAACTAAATATAGATGAACGTGACAGATGATTTTCGTCAGAATTATATAAGGTTATGTTGTCTGTGCTTAAGCGTCTGTTTAGTGAATTCTTTTTTTAATAAAACTGGTCAGCGATTGGCCTCTATTTCACCTGATAGAAAATGACGATAGGGCCGAAGATGTGGCTTGCTACCTTATTAATAGCCTATTCTCTCTGGCATAGGCCGAAGAGATGAAAGTTAGACCAAGAATAGATATGATCAGGCTAGACCCGCCTCCTTGTAAGGCAACTCCACCGGGTACCTAAAGTAGAATTCACAAAACAGACAAAACTTCAACATACACCGCTGTGCCTATATTCTCCAAACGGTGGCAGAGGTGTACTGTGTAACCCTCTTTTCCCCAACGATGATAGACCATTTCCATTAATATTAACTAAAATGTACAATTCAAATGTACACAGAACAAAAATTATTACAGAAACTATAAAGAACAATAGAGGTATTTAAACGAAAAATAAATTATGGAAAATCGCAAATTAACAAACTCACAGATAAAGCCGGAAATATAATTACAGATCGTGATATGATATTGCGCGTTGTTGAGGAGTTTTATAAGGAACTATACAAATCAAAAAACAGTGGAGCCGTCGACTACAGAAGACTTAGACCCTAGAGCGAAACCAGTTGAACGTTTAGGTGATGCCCATCTACCGCCTATCATGGAAGGCGAGATTGGTTTTGCCTTAAAAAGTATGAAGGAAAAGCTTCTGGAGACGATGGCATATCTATAGAAATGCTACAAGCTGGAGGACAACCTATAGTAATAGTTCTCAAGAACCTCTTCAACAATGTGTTAACCAATTCAATTACACCTTCAGCATGGAAAAAAGCAATAGTTAGAATTTTGTACAAAAAAGGAGATAAATCGAAACTTTCCAATTATCGACCCATCAGTTTACTTTTACAAGTATACAAGCTATTCGCTAAAGTCCTATGTAACAGACTAACTCTACCCTTAGACGAATATCAGCCGGTTGAGCAGGCAGGCTTCCGGAGAGATTACTCAACAATGGATCATATCCATACCATCAAGCAAGTGATGGAGAAATGCAGGGAATATGTTCGACCACTGTGGATAGCTTTTGTCGATTATGAGAAAGCTTTCGACAGTGTCGAACATTGGGCCGTCTTTCATTCTCTCCATCGTTGCAATGTCGATAAAAGATACGTAGATATCTTCCGGGAGCTATATGAATCAGCCACAATGCAGGTGCGCATGCATGAACTAACTTAACGAATACAACTCAAAAGGGGCGTGCGACAAGGTGATACCCTTTCTCCCAAGCTCTTCACCAATACCTTAGAGGATATAATGAAGACTTTAGACTGGTGTAAAAGAGGCGTCAATATCAATGGTAAATGTATGTCGCATTTGCGTTTTGCCGACGACCTGGTCCTCCTAGCAGAGAACGATGCAGATCTCAAAACCATGCTTTTTGAATTGCAAGAAGCATCTCTAAGGGTTGGCCTCAGGATGAACTTGTCCAAGACAAAAATAATGTCAAATCGCCACACCAGTCAAGGTAACAGAATTATAGGTAACTCCCAAATAGAGGTATTAGACGATTACATTTATCTTGGGCACTGTTTATCCTTTGGCTCAGAGTCTATTAGCAAATAGATCGCTAGACGTATCCAATTGGGTTGGGTGGCATATGGAAAACTTGATAGTATATTTGACGCTGACATCCCACAGTGCCTGAAAACCAAGGCATTCAATCAATGTGTCTTGCCCATCCTTACTTACGGTGCCAAGACCTGGTCGCTTATAAAAGGTAGCCTTTATAAAATCAAAGTGGCACAGAGAGCGATGGAGCGAGCCATGTTGGACATCTCCCTTGTCGACCGAATACCAAACATAGAAATCCGAAGGCGGACTAAAGTTGAAGATGTTGGTAAACGGATCACAAGGTTAAAGTGGAGATGGGCAGGACACTTGATGAGGCGTGAAGATGGCAGGTGGACCAAGGCCGTAACAGAGTGGTGGCCCAGAACAGGACGCCGACCCATAGGCAGACCATCGGCTAGATGGAGCGATGACATCGTAAGAGTGGCTGGCAAATGGTGGAATAGATTAGCACAGGATCGGAACGAATGGCATGATAGAGGAGAGGCCTACACTCAGCAGTGGGTAGATACAGGCTGATTGATGATGATGATGATGATGAAAATGTACACTTATATTGTTTGGCACGATGATTTTTATTCATACGCAATTGGCTTTGGTTTAATGTCGAAGTGGCGTCGAATGATATAAGTATTCGACATATAAAATGCTATTTAAAAATGGGTTCATCTATTTAATAACATTGGTGTACATAAATTCATATGTAATTATATCCATTTGTACCATTTTTATGTAATCCTGCTGATTGTGTTAAAGAGGTTATTTCAAGTTGAAGTAATAACAAAATATTGGAACAATCAGTTCAAGTCACTTTGTGACGATTAGTTATGTATTATCTTGAAAGTGCTGAAAAATGCTTAGTTATATTATTATGTCTAAAAAATCTTTCTAATTTTAAGCCTTAGAATCATGGGGATCAGATTGAAGAATAGCGGACTTTATTCTGATGCACTATGTGTAGTGTAAAAATATCAAAAGAGCTACCCGAATTGTATCCCCTTTCACTAAAGGTACATAAATAATAAAAACATACGGCTATATTCTCCCAGCAGGTTGTGGTTGTACTATGTATTGTACACCCACATATCTCCAATTATTTTAGATCCAAATGTATTAAGGAGTAAGTCTATTGCTAATTAGGCACAATTCCAGAGAGCGACTGATTGGATTAGCACACTTTATGTGACTTAGAATTCGAAACAAGGATACTATTATTTATCAATCTATACTATCACGCTAGATCCCTTGCGAGGCAGAGAGTATAAAGTTCCAACAGGTTCTTTCCTTACATACCCCTTTGGCTTCCTCCACTCTCATAGTTCATCTCATACACGCACGCTGGTTTCGAAGACTTTTGACTTATCCTTCAGATAAGACTTGATATATTTGGTCGTGGTAAGATAGTCTAGGTCTTCCCCGGTACCTACATCCTTCCACTTTTGCATTGTATATCTGTTTATACCGGGCACAATTGCAGACTCTTGAAAAGTCACACTTTTCTTGACCTAGGAATTGAATCCAGGACCACAGTGTGCCCTTTGTTACTGGGCCAACGAGGCAGTCGAGAAAATAGACTAGTATCTGTACTTCATACCAATATTATAAATTCGAAAGTAACTCTGTCTGATTGTGTGTTAACTGTTCACGCCTAAACCGCTGAACCTATATTGATTAAATTTGGCATGAAGATACATTTTAGCCCGGATAAGGCTTACTTTTTATTTAAAAAAATGGTGTAAAATAGGGGATAAAAGTTTCTATGGGGAACCCATCATTATTCAAGTTAAGCATACGAAAATTCATACATATACTTTTGCTAAGAAATAAAGGCCTACGTGTGTCAGCGTTTTTGAAAAATCATCCCTCAGGGAGATAAAACACAACTTTACCTATGTCAAATTACAAAATAACCGCATGCGCAGCCGCGGGTAACAACTAGTATCAAATAAATGTCATTTCATGAGCCAGAATGTTTAGTACTACCTACGAATATTTCATTCTAAAACCCTACTCAGCAAATTCACTCGGGGAGGACTATAATACTCGTAGATCTCAGCGGGCGTTAGTTGAACAATGCACTGAATCCCTATTGCCCCAGTACTTAACATACCCTTTTATTCCCATTGGATTATATCGTCCTGAAATTGGTTTCCAATTCACGATTTGTTGGATATAACACGCACTAGGAGTATCGAGCAAATACTCCTGGGGTTATCGACTTAATTGATTTTGCCCAGATTTTGTATGTTCACTTCAGAATCGATTACGTGACGATTGTCGGATGCTATTCGATTACTTTAGGCGGTCTAGTTCTAGTCGAATGCGTTATCATAGTGTTTTGTGAGGGATGTGGATTTTGAGGTTAGCTCTACTTTCGTGGTGTCCTATATTTTTGTCGCAGTCAGTTAGAAAATCATCCATTAGTTTATTGTATTTATTGTACCACTTGATATATGCGTGAAGCAGTAAATTTAAGACAAAGTATAAACAAAATATTATGGTTATATAACCGTGACCATGACACTAGATATCTACAAGCCCAGATAATTAACAGATGGCAAAAGCCAAATATTTTTACTTTACTAACTAATAAAGTAATAATATTTGGAATTTGGGGTAAAAATTATTATAACTATACGGATTAAATAAAATGATACATTTATTTAAAAGAAGTAAAATTAGAATATTACATAAGTAAACTGATAAAAAAACAAGAGCAGGAATTATTAAAAATAGGAAATTTACTTTCAAATATCGTAAATTCAATATTCTGAAACTTTTGCGAAACCTAAATCAACATTGCATGGAACCTTGGCGCGAAAAATGCTGACAACAGGCAATGCCACCTTCACTTCACCCTGTAACCGTTACATAATATACCTAAAGTCGGTATTGGGCATTATTCAATCGATTTTTAATTGTGGGATCAATCAATTGAAATTTCAATTGCAATTCAATTGATCCTCTTAAGATACTACGGAATACCAGTGACTTTTGGGCATCAAACGCTTTAATCTCTCCCAAGACTAAGGGTGATATAGAGCACTCGAAACGTCGGGCACTTAAAACCAAAAATAAAACGGCGGTACAATCTGAAATATTTTAAATGCAACTTAATTTTTTCACTATTGATCTTTGCCCAACTCTGCTTACAGTATAGTAACTAACGATTTTAATAGCTTTAAATTCTAAATGGTACCTATAAAAAAACTTATCATGATCGTCAATCAGCCTGTATCTAGCCAATGTTGAGTGAAACTGTAAAACAAAGTTGTGCCCAAAGCCGAATGAGTGAAATACAAAGTGTCACCTTTTCCGCTATTGGATCCGGTCCTGTGCTAGTCTACCTATCATTTTTCAGCCACCATTACGATGTCATCGCTCCATCTGACTGATGGTTTGCCTTTGGGTCTTGGTTGCATTCTGGGACGCCACTCTATCAAGACCTTGGTACACCAAATTCATTGCTTCATATTTAGTTTACGTAAAATAAAAATCCAATTATCACTATAATCAATACTGGAAGTAACTAAAGTGCATGACATTTCCTACTTCTATGC
Organism: Phalera bucephala; assembly: GCA_905147815.2. NCBI lineage: Eukaryota > Metazoa > Arthropoda > Insecta > Lepidoptera > Notodontidae > Phalera > Phalera bucephala. The sequence continues at coordinate 24,976,306 of LR990615.1, forward strand.
AAATATCCATATTCTCATAACAAGCCCCTCTCTTTATTATTTTCATCGTATACAACCCTTTATATCACACAATGATTTCCAAGAGCCCTAAAATATTCCAGCAAACTATTCATCTTTTGAAATTCACAAAAAAGGTGAGCCTGGCCTCCCAAAACCGACTCATACTTCAATTCGCTTGTCTCCGCAAACTGATGGGTATTTCGCCCTGAAATATCGTTCAATATCTGTTATATTTAGGGTTGTCATTTATTCGGATGACACCCAATGTGGAGGAGCGTCATCTCAACGTTATTGAGTGCTGCTGTTTATAGATGAATGTTTTAGTGCAGCGAGGGTGGTCATTTAACAATAAATTCATCGTAAGTGTTTGCCTGTGTAATGGCGTTTTTATTCTTACTATATTTTTAATCTGTATCCTGGATTACCCTTCAGATTATTAAGACTGCAGGAAAATGGTCATAAAATTGGACAGTGTGAGAATATCAACCGTAGTAGTCTATCTATCTATCTATATCATCACGCCAGCTCCCTCGCGGGGTAGGCAGAGAGTACAGATTTCCAACAGGTTCTTTCCTTACATACCTCTCTTGCTTCCTCCACTCTCATAGTTCGTCTCATACACACTCGCCGGTTACGGAGACTCTTGACTTGCCCTTCAGATAAGACACAGTCTATTTGATCATGGTAAGATAGTCTAGGTCTTCCCCGGCACCTACATCCTTCCACTTTCGCATTGTATATCTGTTTTGTCATTCTTTCTTCTGGCATCCTTTCTATATGCCCGAACCAACGGAGCATACCCTTTCTTATCTTTACACCGATACTATCTTTCATACCTACTCGCTTTCTTACTACGCTGTTGCGAATACGGTCGGTCAGCGTGACTCCGCACATCTTCCGCAGAGATCGCATTCCGACCGCATTTATCCTGCTTTCGTTCTCCTTCTTACATACCCAACTCTCACTGCCATATAACAGCGTTGGGACAAGCACTCCGTTATGCATGGCCAGCTGCGCCTTTTGGCTTAAGTGCCGTAGTAGTGAACACGGAAATAGGTATGAAGATGAACAGAATGGTAATGTAAATTTTACATGCCCATACTACTCTACATACGTCCGATTATGTTAAGTGTAAGTAAATCAGCTATAACATAATTACGACTAAAACGGATAATTTTTGCTTACATGAGCGGTTTGAGATAGGATTTTGGGAGAAGTAGCCCATGAAGTTATTCTGTGAATTGAACTATCCTACAATCTGTATAGTAAAATAGCATTGTTTCTAACCTGTGGATGAACTAGAAAGAGACTGAGTAAATACTAAACGCTATTGAGCAGATGGTCATGGCAATAGTCTTACCCTCTATTATGTGAGCTAACCAAGATCAGTTTGTATCACAATATGGGCGTTAGCAAGATGTAGCAAATTTTGCGTGTTTTACCGCCGCTCCTGAGATAATTGCTCAGATCTGGAACAACAATACGCCTAGGGAAGCTATTGTAGATGTTCTCGTCTCTCAGAACGCGAGGACCGCAACCCATGGATTGCCCGCGCTGAGTATCGTACTCATATTGTGTATCCCGGCCGTCATTCCATACACCAGTTCGGTGTCACTTTTCTACGTATAACATTCCTACAATATGAAGCTTATTTCTAAAGAAATTACATACATATATTGGAAAATAAATATATGACTTAAATATTCTTTTCTTTGTTTCAGGTGTACAGATAGCATATTTTGCAATAATAGGAACGCAGATGTTTATGATCGTGTTGAGCATATTCCTGTTTTACGGGATTTATAAAGTAAGTACTCTTAAAAAGAAAAAAAACTATTATATTACTGCCTTATATACAAGCTGTAACATAATAAACGCAAGACCTCAGACACCCCGATTAGAGAATTGCTTCATAAATTCAAAACGGAAACCAAATTTCCAAATTTAAAGGCTTTTACCCCTTTTTTAAGCATTTTTATACCCCAATTAACAATGAAACTTGTATGTGTATGTGTGCATTTTGAGAAATACGGGTTAGGAATGCATTTGTGATCTCCTTATTGCTATGAAGCAAGAATAAATTTAGTTTTTTATGCGTAGTGAAGGAGTAAAAGCAGTTTATGCATATTTAAAAAAAAATGTAAGATACATTAAAAATAGTTGGAATCAATTCAGTTCCCGATTTAGAACAAACTACTTTCGGGTCTTGCGTTTATTATGTTACACCTAGTAGATGTATTCTAAGAATCTTTTTTGAATTAAACCTTTAGTAACAAAGTTGCAAACACTAACATATTTGTGTAAAATACAAAACACTCTTTTGAGACAAATTATTTCAAGAACGTAAACTGAAAGATCGTAACCACGCACGGATCCCTTATATAATGTTTGAGATTTTTTTTACTTTATGACAGGAATTCCCAACCTTTTCTGGAATATAATCCAATCTTTTTAAAATAATTCCACACTTATCTTGTTGGAGTGGTAATAAAAAGGTGGCATACATTTATTCGTGCCCTAGTCTCGAATCTTAGCTTTTTTCACCGGATAAATGTGTTAGAACCCATTCGGCAGTGACCTTCACGGGTCCCTCCGGATAATTTTATGTGTCCTTAAATTTTGGTCACAAAGCTTCAATAGTCATAAAAGGGAAATTGATGTACCATTTTGTACCTTAATACGCATGTTGGAAAGGTTTTAAAGGTATAAAAGATTCTGCGATAAACATTATCTTTGACAATTTTCGATTTTCTGTGTTACATAAGTATTTTTGCTGGAAGTAATTTAGATAAGTATAATAATATCTCCTGAAAAATGCGGGAGCTTGTAAATGATTTTCTGATTTTATTCATCTATATTTACTTCGTCATGTTAGCTGTAAACCTGCCAAATAAAATAATTTAAAATAAAATTAATATTTTAGGGTTACTGTGTTATTTCTCGAGTGTCTAAAGGCTAAAGATTTATTTACGCCAAAACTGTATCATTTAGTAACAAGTTCTAGTTTAACTGCTATTAAGCTTTCAATTTGCACCACCACACCTACATTCCCCGAGAGAGGGAGGCAGAGGTATATTGTGTATATATATTTTACAGTCAAATATTAAGCCCCGATGTTATAGTTGGCAAACCTACTATTTTGCACCATGTACCCGAGAAAGTTGTTTGCGATATTTTTGAGTGTCCATTTGTTAAATCTTGGAGATACACATCTCGAAATGCGATAATCTGTTGCTCCGATCCGGGGAACTATCGTGTAAATAAAGCTTTAGATTTGACCACCCGAGGGAGCAAACACGATACACCTAAAATAATCAAATGTGCTTGTATCTTTATAATTTTCTGTGTTGATAATTTAAAAAAACTTACAGTCAGCAAGAAAAGTGCTTATAAGGCTTAAAAACCTCTATTGGATTCTCTGAGTATAGACATTTGTAGCACAATGGTAGAAACCGAAAAAAACATTTGCATACATTTCGTAAAAACCACTCGCATTATACGGATTGGATAAATCCAATAATATAATTATTTACAAGCTTTTTAAATAAATAAAATATTCTAGCGGCGACTGTTAAACAAATAACGAAAGTATAATGTGAATACCTTCTGTATTCATAAAAGTACTTTTTTCAAAGAAAATTTCTATTGTTTTCGTTTGTGAGCACAACAGGTTGTGACTGTAAAAGGCTATTTTATTTTATGCTGTGTAAACAGTATTTTGTTCGGATTCAAAAAGGTTTTTTTTAAGTCGTAATTTTGTTAAAATATTGTAATTAACATTCTATGGAACGTATGGAACTACTCCTACGAAAGCTCGATGAAAAATTAACCAGACAAGCCGAACAGATAACGCAGTCGGTGACCAGGAATGTCATGGAAGCGATAGACGATAAAATGAATACAATAATTGAAGAAAACAAATATCTCAAAAACAAGGTATCTGAACTTGAGTCGAAAATTAAATCGATGAATAGAGAGAAACGAAAGAACAACCTGGTTTTACTTGGAGTAGAGGGGGAAGGAAAAGCATAGGCAGAATTGGTAGACTATATTAAAGAAATCGTAGAAGATACAGGAGTTCATATGAACAGCCAAGAGATTAGTAACGTTTACAGAATTGGAAGAAAGACGGAAAACAAAAACCGACCTGTTGTAGTTTCCTTAACAACAATCTGGAAAAAACATCTTATACTTAAAAACAAGTCAAACCTCCCACCCAACATCATTGTAAAAGAGGATTACTCTAAGGAAACCCTAGAAACACGTAAACAACTTAAATCCCAAGTAGAGGAAGAAAAGAAGTAGGGAAATATTGGCTATTTAAAACAGGACAAACTCATAGTGATCAAACCGAAAGACCATAACAGAGAAAAGAGGAAGAGACAAGCTTCGGGCTCTCCCAACCAAACAACACAGAAGAAAGCTAGCATAAATAATCTATCGAAAAATCAAACCCAATCTCCTACTAAAGCCCACAGGAGCGAAATCATTAGACCAAACCTACTACACTATATAGAGAAAACAAGATCCGACCCACAGCTACATAATCCAGAAAACTAATCAAGGCCTCGGTAATCCGGAAACAAACACAAACAAAAAACTTTACAACAAGTAGCTACAAACAAAAACAACAAACACATCGTCTCCCACCACGGCTGGTCCCCGCGGGAGCACTAGACCAAAACCCTCCAGAAAAAAGAAGTGAAACATTTAACATTGCAACACTTAATACGAGAACTCTGAGAAAACAAGAAAGCCTACTGGAATTGGAAGAGGCGCTACAACACGTAAAATACGACATCTTAGGCATAAGTGAAATGAGGAGATTAGGATCAGGATCAGGAACACAACGATTATATATTATACCAAAACAGCGAAACAGCAGGCCAAAGAGGAGTAGGCTTCTTAATTAGAAAAACAATGAAAAACTACATACAAGAGTTGATAGGAATCTCAGAAAGAATAGCAATACTCAACATCAATATGCCAAGATATAAAAAGCTGTGGACAATCATACAAGTATATGCTCCCACAGAGTCAGCACCTGATTGCGAAAGTGAAGGCTTCTACTCCATTCTGTCAGACACAATAAAAAAATATCACAACAACTACCTCATAGTCATGGGAGACTTTAACGCACCGGTTGGCTGTAGGGAAGCGGGCGAGGAACTGATAATGGGCAAATATGGGTATGGCAAGAGGAGTGATAACGGTCATAGAATAATATTTTTACTGCAATACAATCTAACGTTACTCAATTCTGACTTCAAAAAAACCCCAAAACCAAATGGACCTGGCTGTCACCTGATGGAAGATATGAAAACGAAATTGACTACATAATAACTAACAAACCAAAGTTTTTCAATGATGCACACATAATACAGAATTTAAATTTTAATACGGACCACCGTCTGGTACGTTGCCGTTTAAAAAAGCTCCCAACTCAAAGAGGCAGAAACAAAATAAATAATAAATTACTGACATTAGAACATTATGAAAAAAACATTGATTTTTCGTTTAGCAAGACATTGATAGAATTAGTAAACTCTAATAAAAGTGTCACAGAAAAATACGACGTTTTGGCCAAACAACTATCACAAATAAGAAAAGTTAAGGCAATTACAAATACAAAGTTTAGCGAGAGGACAATAGAGCTCCTAGAAGAAAGAAAAGCATTGATCGCCGACAAGTCAAACAGAAAAGATAATCGTATCACAATATCCACACTGAGCAAACAGATTCGAGAAAATATAAGAAACGATAGGAAAACAAAGAGAACGAAAAACTAGAAGACGTAATCCAAAAAACAGGGGGAACAAGGAAAGCCTTTAAAGAACTAAGGGAGCATGGAATGGAATGGATACCTAAATTAAAAAGTAACAGACAAACAAGCAACAACCAGAAGAGAAATCCAGAAACTGGCTACAGACTACTACAGAACTCTTTACTCCTCCAATAACGCCGAAAAGGAATATAACACCTAGAAGAATTCAATCCCGAGATATAAAGATCTGCCACCAATACTAGTGCAAGAAGTCCAGAAAGCCATCATGTCACAAAAGCTAGAAAAGGCTCCAGGACCTGACAGTATAACAAACGAGCTGATGAGAGGCACAGTAGAAGAAATAGGCCCAATTCTAACCAAGCTATTAAATGACATTTTAACAACAGACACCATCCCGAAACAATGGAGCGAATCTCACATTATTCTCCTCCATAAGAAAGGAGATAAGGACAACATTGGCAACTATAGACCAATAAGCCTCATTTCAAATGTGTACAAAGTCTTTGCAAAAGTAATTCTGGAAAGAATAACAAGGGTCTTAGATGAAAACCAACCAATTGAACAGGCGGGATTCAGAAAAAACTTCAGTACAATAGAACACATCCACACAATCAAACAAATCTTGGAAAAATATAACGAATACCAGAAGCCCCTATATATCTGCTTTATAGACTACTCCAAAGCTTTTGACAGCCTAACCCATAAATTTATCTGGCTGAGTTTAGAAGAACAAGGAGTGGATGAGGCCTATATACAAATAATTAAATCCATCTACAAAAAATGTAAAAGTCGCATTAAATTGGAAACAAAAGGAGACCCATTTCCTATAAACAGAAGCGTAAGACAAGGAGATCCGCTCCCTCCCAAGCTGTTTAATGCTGTGCTGGAGTACATATTTAGAAGATTAGATTGGGAAAACTACGGTATCAACATTAACGGTAGCCGCCTAAACCATTTGAGATTTGCTGATGATATTGTCCTGCTAGAAGAAGACCCTAAAAAACTAGGACACATGCTAAAAGCCATAGCGGAAAAAAACAGTTGTAGGATTAGAAATAAATGCAAACAAAACGAAACTGATGACCACCTCCACAGAAGTCAACATAGAGGTTTACGGAAACAGGCTAGAATATGTGAAAGAATACGTATACCTAGGTCAAATTATATCCCACGAGGACTCTATGTCCAAGGAAATAAATAAAAGAATAGCCTGCGGATGGAAAAAATACTGGTCCCTAAAAGAAATAATGAAGAACGCAGAGCTAAGTCTGCATATCAAGAGAAAGACTTTCAACACCTGCATCCTCCCGTGCATGACATATGGCTGCGAATCATGGGCGTTAACGGACAAGCACAGAGAAAGACTAGCTAGTACACAAAGGGCAATGGAAAGGAGCATGTTGGGAATCAGACTCAGCGATAAAATCAGAAATTCTGAAATAAGAAGGAAAACTAAAGTAGTAGATATAATAACTCGCATAGAGCATTTAAAGTGGGGTTGGACAGGACATATGCTACGTTGCAAAATAAACAAATGGAGCAAACAAGTAACCTTATGGTACCCAAGAGAGGACACTAGAAAACAGGGGCGTCCGAAAACAAGATGGAAAGACGATATCCGTCTAACCTTGGGGCCATACTGGACCAGAGTAGCTGAGGATAGAGATCAATGGAAAGATCTGGAGGAGGCCTATGCCAGGAGGTACACCGATTTGCGAGACATACTATAACAAATTGAATTTGGAAATATGTATTGTCAAAGCTGTAGTGAAATCGGAATAAAAGGGCTTTATTAATTAACATTCTGACGACGGTTCGGTATATTAGTTAGACTATAGGGGCTTCGCTTAGTAGATCGAGTTGTCGTGGGTTCAATTCCCGCACAGAAAATATTTTTGTGTGTCTTATAAATGTTTGTTTCGGTCTGGTATATGAAAATTTCATGTATTTACATACACGCACCCAAATCATAAAAATAATTCCTTGAATTGAGTAATGTTTTGTTTTTAAATAATACATTTTAGAATAGCGTAAAAAGTGCGATACTAACTTTTCGTTCGTGGATATCTTAAAATACTATAATATTAGAAACTGTCCCACTGTTGGACACGGGATTCCTCTCAAACTCTCTCAGTTTATAATAATAATTATAATAAAACGAATCCTATGTCCAAGTAATCCAGGTAATAAACTATCTGTGTGCTAAAAATTCATTCAATCTGTTCAGCCGTTTTTGCGTGATTGAGTTACAATCATCCAAACATTCACATTTATAATATTAGGAGGATTATCCTACAAACATAATTTCATTATATAAGCATAAGCTCTCAAGTTCAAATGAAAATAGAATCTATATGTTTCAGGAAAACGTCGCTTTTCTAGTACCGTGGGTAGTCGGCTGTATGACCTTCATGGCGCTGGAAGCCATGGCTATGGTGTACTCTAATATCCTTAGAGATCACGTTAACAAGGTAATTCTTTTGCTTCTATCTATTTATATCATTACGCCAATCTCATTATTTTCTTCTTCTTATGCATAGAGGCATATATGTTTTTAGGTCCTTATCTCTATAATAAGTGATCAAACGAACTTACCTGAAGTGAAGTTCGATCATTATTATACGAAGTCCTTCGTTCGAAGATATAAACATGCAGCTCTCTCTACTCGCTTGGCAAGCCGCAAAATTTTTTAGAAACGTCAACGCCTCCTCTATGGTATCTGTGGACATAACCTCTGCGACTATTCCTTTTAGAAGTAGTACATTTCAACTTTACCAACTTACTTATATCTTCGAACGAAGGACTTCGTATAATAATGATCGAACTTCACTTCAGGTAAGTTCGTTTGATCACTTATTATACTGTGTCCTTCGTTCTCGATATAAACATGCAGCTGTTTAGAGCTATAAGGGTAAAGTTGAAGTATACCACATGAATGTCATTTTTAAGCGTGAGCTCTAAAACATAATATGTCATGAGTACATTTGTATAACACATTCCCGTTGTTTGCATTGCTATACAACACAAATACGACATATATATATATATATATATATATATATAAACAGACGAGTATATATACACCTATATTGTTTCTTACAACCAGTCTGTCTAACTTATTCAAAATAAATTTATTTAATCAAATTCTATAACATGTTATGTTATATAGCGTAGATCCATCCCAACAAAATTCTTTAAAGCACCTGTTATAGCACACCTGTTGTCCTTAACTCATTACTACCGGGTAATAATAATCAATCATTACTTATCAAGATATCAGTGCATTCTCCATCTGTTATGTCTTCTATATAAAGATTTTTTTTTTTTTTTTTTTTATAGATGTCCCTTTATATAACGAGAGTTGAGGAATTACCGATCCAGAACTTTGTTTATATGAAATTAATCCCTTTATAATAATTCTTGTATCATAGAAAACCCTTCCGAAACGAACTATGAGAGTGGAGGAAGCCAGTAAGTAAAGAACCTGTTGGAACCCCGCACCCCCCCGCCTACCCCGCAAGGGGTCTGGCGTGACGATATAGATAGAGATCGATAGAAAACTCTTACTGTGTACTAGATCTAGAAACAAACTATATTAGTACCCAATCTATAACAATATAAGACAAATAAGACAGGGAAACCTGTTTCCCCACTAACGTGTCTTCCAAGTGGCATGTGGGGTTTATGTGTTTTTTTTTTTTTTTTTTTGTCAAATGTTCTCTTTTGTGAGTACAGTACCAGACAAAGGCTACCAATTCTATTGGTGATTATAAGGATGCTTTGCTATAATAACTTATTTAATTTATGATAAAGTATTTTCCTTTATGTCAAAGTTCGGTTATATTTAATGTTAGTTATATTTATAATCTTTAAAGATGCACGTATACCAAAATTTAACATTTTTGTACTAGAGGCCTTTGTACTAATGTCCTTATCTAGAGCTATTCCTCACATAAGGCTATGTACCTTAACTATATGATCTCGCCCCCCCCCCTCCCCCATTTTTGGGTTTGGAACGAAGGGCAGTGCTGATGTGTGGTAACCTAATTTAACCTGCCCCACTGTTAAACTATACTACTATTATTATTATATATTCCGAAACTATCCCTGATATTATTTTTATCCACCTTAATATTTATGTATCACTTAACAATTCGTTCTTGCGCAATAACGCCCGCGAACATTCATTTTTGGCAATACGATCGGGCCACCCCTGACCCGTTATATTGCTGATGAAAATTACACTCAAATTTACTAATTTAGTAATGACTTAAGTAGCGAATAAGTCACAGGCAACTAGACCAAACCACGGACTATAACTTTATGATATTGGGAATCCTATTCATAACTTAACTTTTTCATACCCTTAAATGCCACACTTCCTCTGCTTCTTTGTATGTGGTTGTTTTTTATAAGTAGCAACTGTAGTGAGTAACTTTTTAGTTAGTTCTAGATTTCCAACCGTGAGGATTGAGTGTCACTTAACTTATACATGTAGTACCTACGTATCATTCATATTTCATTTAATATCATAATAATATGTTTTGCGCCCTCGCCTACCCACTTGGGATCTGGCGTGGTCTTATAATTATTAATAAATAAATAATATCAAGTTCCCTAAGACTAAGGTTATTGCTGATACTACCTAATATTTATCATACCTGTGATAAAAATATACTTTTGATTATTCTTGTTTAAGATAATCTATACTTTTAAATATTGTAACTCAATATTTCATCAACTTCATCAACAATTTTTAAATAGGTATTATTATTAAGTCATTTGCATGACTTTATTTTCTTTTTATATATAGATACATTAATAAGATACATGTAACATGTGGATGTAATAATTTAAATGTAACAATATGAAAAATGCAAATTTTTTGTATGACATTTCCAATTCAATACTTTTACACTGAACCACCTTTAAATAAATTACAGCATGTATAGTGCTCTAAAACCCCTGTTTCCATAATAGTAGCAGGTTGTGTTTGTGTCATATCTCCGATATCCTAACTGTACCAGAAACATCACTGGTGCTCAATATAAATGTGCACATTCAAAACTAAACACAAACCTATTTTTTATAGTTATTAATTACTTGAATAATTTTATTTGATTATATATTATTAATTGATTAAAATATTATCAAACAAAAGTACAATAAAAACATCTAATTCTTCAATTCATGAATTGATGTATAATCTTTCCTCTGTGTGTCTCAAATTTCTAATGTATTAATTACACTATAAATGATGCAGGACGCAACCAAAAACCAAAACTATTGGACTCATTACCCAATAGAAAGCTGAATAGCTCCTAATAAATTTTTTATTAGTATATTTAATATGACTCTAATGTCTATTATTAGCATTGAGTTTCTTTGTGGGATAAGGATTATAGCACAGTTGTGATCATCCATCTTTAATTAAATTCTAATGAGAATGGCTATAAATTGTATATCAATTATTAAAAATTATGTTTCTAATAATAATGTTTCTATACATAATGTTAAATATATGTAGGACCAGATTTATTTAACCTTCACTTGTCTGGATTACTTGCAGTATTTGCACAAAACCCATAAAGTTATGTTTGCCGTTGAAGGCAGACAGACACACATTTTTATTAGTGTCATAGATACATTGTTACATACCAAAGTCAGTGAATACCTTTAGCCTCCAATATTATGGTTTATTTGTAACAGCCATGTTGTATTCCTGAATGTTTAACTGATTTTTTCAGTAACATAAAAAAAAACAAAACAAGCCTTTATGTAAAAAGCCTAGCAAGCTTTTCTTACCTCACATTCTCTGGTAGGAGACTTCCAATGTCCATTGTGATTTGTTTTTGGTGGGCTGATAGGTACACTGTAGGTACATTTATACATTTGTGGATAGATGTACATTTTTACACACCGGATGAGGATTGTTGTTCCATATTGGTTACAACACTGGTGGTTTCTTGAAATTTAAACTACTGCTTATGAATAGCTAGTTATAATTCCATCTTGGTACTCCACTATATTAACCTTATTTAATACAAAATATATACTGCTGACCACAAAGGTTCTTATCCCAATCAATGTTTCATGACTGTATTGTTAGGACTCATCTTCCCTGGCTACCCTGCAAGGGGTCTGGGCTGATAATATTGATAATTATTAGTTTTATGTTAACTGGATAGACCAGGTATTTTATATTATATTTTAAGGATGTATGTGTGTAACACAAATTATTGTACAACTTGCCTGTCTCAGCATCGGTAGACTGTGATATTATATTTGGAATATTTCCACAATTCTGTTGCTTGTCAGTTATAACAGGCATTGTTATAAGTAGAGACTACTTTGGCTCATCTGTTTATAAACCCTGTTCAGGGATAAATATTGCAAGGTTTACCTTTTTAATACAAGTGCTCATAATATTGCACAATTCTTTGTGTAATAAGCTCCACTTTGGGCTATTTTAGGATTATTATACAAGTATGTCTAATAATGAAATCAATGCAAAACATTATGTTTCTGCAAAGGGGTGGCTTATGTTATTAATAATGTATTGTTATTCATAAATTCATAAGCAATGTCCCTTTAGTTACCCTTTCAGAAAGTCTCCTTTAGGAGATATAATATCACAAATTGCTTATAGTTTATAGCAATAGTCTTTGTATTTACTGTTTAAGGTATGTATGTTGGGTAACATTTTAGTTTCTTACCATTGTAGAAATGTGAACTGCACAGGAGCACCTCATGGGTGAAACCTATGAGTAGTATGACCTTCAGCACATATCTCGTATGGGCCCCAAGTCTTGCGGATCACGCCGATGCATCTCGTACACCGCTCGTGTCCTTGAATTACCGTTAAGTCTTGCGGACCACGTCGATGCATCTCGTACATCGCCCGTGTCCTTAAATTGGCATCGATCCTTAACAATCATTATTGATTAATGTCCCCGCTAATTTCTCTCATTAGAGGTTTTACCTTGCCAATTTATAGACGGTTAATAATTGTTTGCAGGTATATTGCGTGTTAAACTGTTTTTACACGAAGAGGGACATGAGACTTCGTAAGTTTACTTTTCGAGTGAAGACTTTACTTTATAATAAAACTCACGTCTCCAAATATTCGATATTATTATACATAAACATGTTAAGCTGAAAACGCCACAATTAAACAACTATCAGTTGATCTTTTTGGAATGTACTTTTTTGTCAAGACGTAAATTATTTCTGAATTTGCCTATACGATGTTTTAAATTTATTTCACAACATCACTTGAGTATATAAAAACCTTTTGTTATATAATTTCACTGCTACGATTATTTGATTAAATTAAATGTCGACCAAAACTTTATTACAAGGCATCGGCTGCCACGCTAAAAGAAAGAATGATCGCAGAGGTTATGTCCACAGATACCATAGAGGAGGCGTTGACGTTTCTAAAAAATTTAGCGGCTTGCCAAGCGAGTAGAGAGAGCTGCATGTTTATATCGAGAACGAAGGACACAGTATAATAAGATAAGTAAATACATCACTATATTTACACAGACTTTATTCAAATGCAAATAATCTCTCACACAGTTTTTAATGACTCTAAATTACGAGGATTCTGAAGAATTACTAATAATAGACAAATAATTGATCCTATCCTTTATTTTTACTTTAGTTTAATATTAAAAAATCGCAGAATATACATGTAAACAATTGTATTGACTTCTTTAAGCGTTCAGTTATCACTTGTACCATACCCTAAGTCTATCAAAATAAAAGCAGGTACAGGCGACCTAGCATGGACTTTATGATGTTACAGTAAAGTTATCGAGAACGCGTGCTAGCAAGTTCATCTTTACTATAGTTAATTTAAGGGTGAAAAGGAGGGCGTATCAATTCGTTTACTTTGTGCTGACGTCGCTCTGTTCGTGTTTGGCCCCTTGGGCGTAGTATCGGTGCGTCGGGTGCTCGATATTTTTTTATGTAATTACAATTACCCGTTATTGTTTGAAATATTTTTAATAAATATAATGTTTAATTCTATTCTTTTTTATGTTTTGTTCGGCATCCATATAAGAAGGGAGGGTACAGCAGCTGTAACACACGTCTGTGACCTAGCACGGCTGCTATAGTTATTATATTGTAGCGCATTTTTATGGATGTTCATAAGATAATGTGTCTAATATAAATGTAAATGTTATATTATTACTGCAATATTAATATGTTATATGTTGTACTGGTAAAATTTAATATGTTAAATCCTCTTCTTCTTCGTCTGAGCGTGTTCCCGGTAGCATCCTCAGCTGCTGCTTCTGAGCCCGGGGTCCGCTTTCTTGCTTCTCCTTTTCCACTTCGCGCGGTCTTCGGCATCCTTTGTGGCGAGGCCATTGGCACGCATGTCATCCCTGACGACATCAAGCCAGCATTTCTTGGGTCTACCTCTTCTTCTGGGTCCCGGCGGAGGCCGCATGGTCAGTCACTTATTGCCCACGTAATTTTCCGGTTTCCTTAAGACGTGGCCGTACCATCGAAGGCGGCTCTCCTGCATTTTATTTGCTATATCACGGACATGAAGGCTGCCGCGGATACGGGAGTTCCTGATGCGGTCTTTCCGCGACGCTCCACACATCCAGCGCAGCATCTTCATTTCCGTGACACGCAGCTCTTGCTTGTGCCGTTCAAGCACTGGCCACCTTTCGCTGCCATATAGAAGGACAGGCCTAATGATGGATTTATATACCTGTCCTTTTAGCTTAACCGGCATTTTAGGGTCACAAATAACACCAGCCACCTCACGCCACTTTGCCCAAGCTGCTGCAATGCAAGCCTTGACGTCGTAATCGATGTCCCCAGTCGCGTGGAGTACAGATCCCAAGTATTTAAACTGGTCCGTTCGTTCGACATGGTCTTCGCCTATGCGAACGGGTAGGGGATCTGTAGTATTACAGGCCATGTACTCACTCTTCGCCACATTTATATTAAGACCACTGTTCTCACTTGACTCCTTCCACGCATTCACACGTCGCACCAGTCTCCCCCCGTCCGTATCCACCAGCGCGATATCGTCAGCATACATAAGCAGCCACGGAGGCTGCTCATGTGCATCTCTGATACTGTTAAATTAATATGTTAAATTGTTGAACAAAAAAAAATGTTGAAAAAATATTATTAAATTAAATTATAGACCTCTAGCTTCCTCCAATCTCATACTTCAGCTCATATATGTTTGCCAGTTATGGTTCGGACATATAGAAAGATTTTCGCAAGTAAGTAATGACGAATAAAGCATGTATAGACTTATCGAGTAAAGTCCAGCCATTTTCTAAAGTTTTGATAGAGTATATGTCCTGAGTTCAAATTCTAGGTCGGACAAATGAAGTTTTTCTAACGAAAACTTCCCAGTATGAGTCCGGATTCTGGAATTGTGCCCCATATTTGGCAATAGGCCCGCCTTCCATTAGATGGGACCTAACATCGTCGGCGAAAAGTAGGTGTACACAGTACACATTTGCCACTCTCGCTTGGGGAATATAGGCGTGGAGGTAACTGATCAAAAATTTTAAAATTAAGTGATTTTGAAGATATTTTAATGGCATTAGCTTATAGAATTGACAGCTATGATTCTCAATATCTAGAATAGTCTACAAGCTCGCATGCGTATGTGTCGTGTTATACTGTAGTTGAATGATCGTAAAATTAAACTAGGCTACGCGATGGGACGCGTTTCAACATGGGTGCGTAAATGTCAAATAGCAGACGTGCCTATATGTACCTACTTTGTCAACAAAGACTACAAGATCAGTCTGATATTAATCCACATTATATCGAAGTACGTCACACCTCTGCCACCCCCGCTTGGGGAATATAGGCGATGATGGTGTTCGATAGAGTATAAACTTAAAAGCATAGAGAGAATATATATATATGTGTACTTGTATCTATATAATTTTGGTGGGCAATACTATTTAGGTAACCAATTGAAAAATCTTTAAGTTCCGACATGGTTCATACTTCCTTTTTATTTAAAGTACTCTAAGGTTCGTGCACTTGCTATTTTGACTTAGGCTCCACGCAAAATACCCCAGTAACAGAGCGTAAGCCAAGCTTGCCCAGTGAAGCTGTAAACGCACCACGGCCATCAGCTTAGTGCAATTAGACACAAACAACAAGAAAATAAACTTAATTTTTCAGCAATTTCTTCTTTAATTTGTTTGTACGTGAAATATACTAGGTATAACAGTGATATTGAACTGTCTATAAGCTGGTCGAGGTTAAGGTCATTGTTACTAGTAAATAGTTCATAACATCCAAGGGCGAAGTAATTATCCACGTGAGCTAGACGTGCCAAGCAAAATTGTTATTGAAACTATACATGTTTTATTAAATTGTAAAGGTTCGTTGTAGAGCTTTCCCACATCCCAAAGGTCGTGAACCCCTGGTGTTTACTTGATAGAGCGATTTAGGGGCGGACCTCTGAACTTCAGGGGCCCAGTGCATGAGTAGGTAAGCAAAAATTTATTGAATATTACCCGCAACCTCAAAAACACTAGCAAGGGCTTGAGTATCCAAAACAAAATATCGTCTTATGCCAGTAATTAGTAAGGTACCCGTGCGTACAATTTACAAACAAAATGCGATTTAGTATTGCTTCACATAACTGGAGTATATCAAGGCGATCTGTATCAAAAAAATACATAAATGCGAATTGGGATTTAGTAAAACCTTAATGAAAAAATGGACGCGCGGCCCAATGCTCCATGGTGCGAAAGTGGTTTATTTAAGACAAATCTTCTATTGGATTTCGATCTTCTAGCGTATTTTACGCTAAAACGTGATAGAGCATCAATGCGGACTACATTGATACTCTATCAGCTAAGACGCTCAATTTCATACTGCGATCGGACGCAGTTATGATGCGGCCAAACCAATACAAATTTTTCTATAGGAGCTGATCGCCACCGTGCACGCCACCGCAGCCGCCACTGAACGCGTTGGTTCAGCCGTACCTGTAGTCGCTAAAACGTGATACGATTGCCAATGCTTAATCACCTGCGTGATTTTCTGCTGGTTGATTATTAAACATGAATCAGGTGCCCTTGATTACCCATTGATTGAAAAGAAAACCTAAATACGCATGTGCTATGGTCCTTATTCAAATGGTCGGAAGAGCAATCAACACAGGGGTGCAAATGTACAACGTGTGCAAATGAACCAACAAAGAGCTACCGGATACAGCAATTTGTAGCTTACAATACGTAGTGTCTCTCACACGACGTTATGCAAACGATTCACACGCTGATTTGTGTACAGGGCAAATTTTCAAACGAGCCGCGGTTGATAATGCGAATCTATGAGGAATAGCAAAAACTGCTCTGAGGAATCACAGGGCTGATTTTGATAAAAACTAAAATGACATTATTATTATCATCATCATCAGCCCATGTCACTCCACTGCTGAATGTAGGCGTCTACCATGGCACGCTACTAAGCTCGATCTTCAGCTCTCCTCCTCCAATCTCTGCCCGCTGCTTTACGAATATCATCGCCCCACCTAGCTACAAGGCGCCCCACACTACGTATGCCGACACGCGGTCTCTACTCAAGAACCAGTCTGCCCTAACGGCCATCGGTTCTGCGGCATATGTGACCTGTTGACTGCCACTTCAGCTTGCTAATTCGCTGACCTATGTTGGTTACATTATTATATTTAAAAAAAACCTTATTGGAAACATGAAATAAAACTATTTTTCGGATTTTATCGCGGTTTATTTTTTATTTTTAAGTTCGCAACGTTTCGAGTGCTTTGCAGCACCCATGGTCAAGGGAGGGACTGAGGTGTTAGACGTCCAAAAGGCATAGTTGGTACCGTCAAACTTCTTAATTATTTTTGTTGGTCCGATCTACGCTGAATGAGCTCACAGTGTCTTGAGGTCTTGCAGTGTTATGCTTAGTTTTGGATTTGATTAGGTATATTAATTACCGGATTCCAAGTCGATGGAAGCACCCAGCCATCTTCTCTATTGAAATTAGGATGTTTTTTAATTTCAATAGCCTCGCGAACCATCCTTGGTAGGAATCGGTGTTCTTTCACGAGGATTTGTGGTCTATCAAATCTGATGTTATGGCGGGTGCGGTCAAGGACAGGTTCACAGACTGCAGACTTCTTTGAGCGATGGTGTTTTAGGTCAGCTATGTGTTCTTTAACTTGAGTTTTTACCGGTCTTTTTATTTATCCTATATAAGAGAACCGCTTTATAAAATAAACCGCGATAAAATCCGAAAAATAGTTTTTGTTCATGTGTAATATTCGCGTAAATCTAAGAACTTAATGGAAACGACAAAGATAGGCCTTTGCCCAACAGTGGAACATTAGAGGATAATTAAGAATTATAATGTTTCTTCATTTTCAGCTATTGATCTCAGCAAGTGGCTTATATAACGTTAACTTCTCGCAAAGGGTATCTACGTGCTGGACCCATGTCCCAATGCAAGCCTTTCAAAGGTCCGTGTAAGCCCCGTGAATCTCAGTGAGATACATACTTGTTGTATCCTATGTTTTAAAAATAAGTTAATGGAATGGTGCGCAGTTATTTTCACGTGTGTGTGAATGATCTACGCTATTGGCCGCGGGGCCTTTACAGCTTCACCGGACAAGAGGGCGAGCGTGCAACCACTACGCTCGAGCCAGAAGGGCAAGGGGGCAACTAGCTCAAAGGCGCCTCAATGAGGAACGGCCTCAGCTTGGGCAGTCGATATGGGGGAGGGCGTATACTAGGTGTCTCGCCGTGGTGCTCTGCACCAGCCAGCGGGCAAGGGATTCTTCGACCTCGCCGGCGAGGTCGGTGTCTGATCCTGTGTGCGGTATCTGTATCCGAAAGATATAAGGGCATCAGGAGGGTCGGTGAGAACATGCCGCGGACGACGGTAGCGGTTGATATGAGGGGAGTTGGGTTCGTACTCGCCGGCGGCTACGATTGGCGGATTACCAGTTATTTTCATTTTAGTAACCTTGTAATCTTGTCATAGATATACTCTAGGATTGCTCGAGTGTGTTTAGTTGTGAAGCGATGACAGATGACATCTGTCAGATGACGAATCACCGATGACAAATATTCGGTGTAAGATGGCGGACGGCGCTGCGTTAGGAGTCTATCAGCAACGGAGCAAGCGCTTGGACGTATCGCAAGGCGGTTAACCTCCCTGCATTCCATGTGACTTAATAGTCGGATGCGACCCCAGTGTTATTTCAAGATTTCTTTTATGTTCGGCCACCATGCGCATGACTATGAAAAACGAAGATAATTCACTTTTCACCCCTACCGGCATTAAAACGGCTATCCAGACAATCCCAGCGCCGTTATAGTAATAATAATCTTTGTTCTTAACTTGAAAATGAACCATTGGATAAAAACATTGTGTGTTGTTTTATGCGCCAGTTGACAATATCGCTTACAATGATGAAATATTGAAAACTAAAGTATGAGTGCAAATTTGAGTGACATTTTTTTTTGTTTGTTGTACACGCCAATGCCATATTGGGGAACATAGGAGTGATAGTCTTTTGTACTAGTTCGGTGACGCTGTAGAGACCCTGCGGCCAACAGCATAGATAATTCACACACACAAAGTGATGGTATTTTATAGGATTACTCAATCAAATCTACAGGTAAAATCTATAACTTTTATTATAACTTTCCAGTTACTAACAAGTCAGGTAGGTGCTCCAAGCATATTACAGAGTTCTAGATAGGAACTATTATGCTGGTTAATTAAGCGAAGAAAAGCAATCCGAACGCGGAACTAAAAGTTTTAAGCACTGTTCTGTAGGGCTTAAAATGAATTAAAACTTATCATAATCTTTGTGAGATCTATTGTATTGGCCTAAACAAATAAAGGATTTTAACTTTATCTTTGAAATAGTCCTCACAAGGTAACAGATGGATTTATAGAGTACAAAGCTGATTATTGTAGCGTTCTTGAAGCAAGTATGCAATGGACGTTTTTTCAGGTGATGATAATAATATCGTCATGACCTCATGAAAATCCTATCCAGCATATAAGCTTATTTAATCTCAAGCAATAATAACATATATAGCAGAAGCCATTATAGGTCTCTCTCAAGAGCTCAACTCTAAGATGGATGCCTTGCGAAGTGATTTGGATTGCGCTATGTCTAAATTATCGGAAAATATGTCCAACATCAAGGTACAGCTCGCTACGGTTTCGCAAGTAACCACAGACATCAGAAAGGAGCTCAACACCCTTCGCTCGGATCTTGGTAGTTTGGAAAATAATGTGGTGAAACTGGATTCTAAGCATCGGGAGGTGGCAGAGAATATAACAACCCTCGAAAAATCACTTAAACACACAATGGATCAACAAGAGGACCTTCAAAAATATGTTAAGTCTATTAGCCAACAAACCAGAAACAATGAGATTATTAATGGTTTTATAAATGAGTTTGAAACTAAAATGGATCTACTTGAACAACAAGCCAGGCAGTGCAACCTTGAATTGTGCAATGTACCGGAGAAGCGTAATGAACACCTGTTAATTCTCCTGGATAGTATTAGCTCTAAATTGAATTTTTCTTTGCTCCGACAGGACATTTTGGCAATACATAGAGTACCACACGCGCATAAGGAAAATAAGGCGCCTAAAAATATAATAATCAAACTAAGCTCCGCATGTTAAGAGACAACTTATTAAGCGCATATCGGTTAGCAAAGGGAGTTAAGACGGACGAGCTCGGATTTTCGGGTACCCCCCAAATAATATACATGCATGAATACTTAACATTGAAAAGAAAGCAGTTATTTCGCCAAGTTTGAGATACTGCCAGGAAAAACAACTATAAATACGTGTAGGTTAAACACTCTACGATCCTTGTTCGTGAAACTGACTCCTCAGCAGCCTTTGCCATTAGGTCTACACAAGATCTTAATAAAATCAAATCTAAATATGGCTCTTCCAAATAATAGGGGAGCACTTTTCTTCTACATCTCTATTAATTTATTTTTAATTAAGAGTTCATACAATTTTTGCGGGCCGTTTGTGTTACGTTTAATCTGTGTTAAATTTTATTTTAAGAAAATTGAACACGTATGTACCATTTTGTGTTTTCGAATCAGTAGTGGTATTATATAGTCATAAGAGTGTGCGCAACATAGTATGGATATATTGGCTTATATGTAACATGCAAGTATTATACAATACAGTATTGTATACAATCTGGTCTTTAGTTTGTGGATATGTAGGCATATACGATAAAGTTTTAATTCTGAATTTCTACTTTTTTGAATCTAAATATTGTGATGTTGGATAATGCCGTGGTCTATTATCAGAATTGCAGAGGCATTCGTACCAAACTTAATATTTTATACATGAACATATTGTCAAATTGCTACGACGTTATTGTCCTCACAGAAACCTGGTTAACTCCGCAGATATTTGACCCTGAATTTATAGACGAGCGTTATGTGGTCTATCGACACGACCGAAATCGGATAACGACTAATAAAAAAGAGGGAGGTAGAGACCTAATCGCCATATTGAAAAAAAATCGTTCTCAGTGTTTACCGATAGATAATTGTTGTTATAATAGTATAATTGCCAACTCATGTCATCCTTTTGTAGAATATGTTTTTGTGCAACTACAGGAAGCCGACAATGTTAATCATTTAATCAGTGTAGCATATATTCCTCCTAAGTCACCAGAAATGGCATATATGGCGTATTTTGACACTGTTCAGAATATAGTCGATAAATTCTCCTTTACTAATATTTATTTATTTGGTGACTACAATTTACTTGATATAGAATGGCACCCAATTACAAATAATACCACATCACCATTAACTTGTTATGGTTCGTCATCAATCTGTAGACATTTGGACAATTTTATGACTCTACTCTCTGCTTCACAATTTAATTGCACTAAGAATTGTAAAGCTCGTACTCTAGACTTAATTATAAGTAATAATGTTTGCTCTACCTATACACCATCGTCTTCTCTATTGCCTGGCGATAATTATCACCCTCCTTTTTGTACCATTATTAAGTACACACCTGGATATCAATCACTAAAACAAGCAAATATCATCAAATTTAACTATCACAAAGCGAATTATGACCTTATTAATGAAGAACTGATTAAAATCGACTGGGTAAATCTTCTATTTGGATTAGCTGCCGAGGAGTGTCTTAGCATATTCTATGATATTATGGTGTTATAAAAAAGCATACTCCAATATCAAAATGTCGTTCTGCTAGGTTTCCTGTCTGGTTTTCCACCTCATTAATTCGCATTTTTAGAAATAAAAAGAGGGCCTGGGTTAAGTGGAAGCAATATCATAATATATCAGATTACGAACAATTTTCCTTTCTTAGGCGTAGATTTGACCAAGAGTGCAAAAGTAACTACACAAGATACGTTATTTCTGTGGAAGAAAATATCAAAAATAATGTAAAGTTTTTATGGACCTACGTTACTAATCGTAAGGGTAATACAGGGATCCCATCTTACATGTCTTATAAAAACCAAAGCTCATGTGCCGCGATTGATATCTGTAATATGTTTATAGACTTTTTCCAATCAGTTTATGAGCCCTCCACTGTTGATTTGAATAAGTGGTTACCGCCTGAGGATAATGCAAAGAATCACGTACTCTTAACTAATATTAGGGTTGACCTAGAACAAGTTTTAGCGTCACTAAAAGCACTGGACTCCACGAAGTGACCTGGACCCGACAGTTTATCACCTTATTTCCTTAAAAGGGTTGCTGGTAGGGTGTATATATATATATATATATATATATATATATATATATATATATATATATATAAACCCTTGCATATTATTTATAACAAATGTTTATCAGATGGCATTTTTCCTGAAGTATGGAAAAGTGCTAATATTACGCCTGTACATAAATCGGGTTCTAAACAAGACGTACAAAATTATCGCCCTATATCCATTTTGTCTGCCTTGTCGAAGCTTTTTGAGAGACTGGTTTATGATGCTATTCACATGATCATTTATAAAACTATATTAGAACAACAGCATGGTTTTAATAAAAAGAAATCAACTACTACTAATTTGCTCATATTTGTGGATAATTTATTTAACAACATGGATCAAAAAATTCAGGTGGATACAGTATATACGGATTTTTAAAAAGCCTTTGATAAGGTAGACCATGAACTACTTCTAACAAAAATAGCGTATAATGGGATACGAGGTGATTTACTTAGATGGTTTTCCTTGTACATCACAAAAAGATCCCAAAAGGTCGTTATTAAAGGATTTCATTCAAAGTCTATAATAGCTACATCCGGCGTACCTCAGGGCTCAATCTTGGGGCCTCTTTTGTATATTTTGTTTATAAATGATATCGGAGTGTTTCAAAAATTCAAAATTTTTGTTATATGCTGATGACTTAAAAATATCCAAACCTATAAGAACGCCCACTGATTGTCAGTTGCTTCAAGAAGACCTAGAAAGACTATCTGAATATTGTACTGTGAACAAAATGTACTTAAGCATTTCTAAATGCCTTGCTATAACATTTACAAAAAACAAAAACATAATTTCTCATAATTATAATATAGATAACATTACCTTATTAAGAACTTCTACTGTTCGAGATCTGGGCGTGCTTCTGGATCAAAAATTACACCTGGACCAGCACATTGACAATATTATTAAAAACGCATACCGTATGTACGGCTTTGTGATGCGATCCACAACTGACTTTAAGAATGCTAGCACTTACACCCACCTCTATAAATCTTTAGTCAGATCACAATTAGAGTATGCTGTGGTAATTTGGAATCCGTTTTATAATAAATATGCAGAATGCCTGGAAACCGTTCAACGTAAATTCATGAAATCCATGCACTACCGATGCTATCACAGTTTCCCTACTTATGCCACTCTACTCGAAAACTATAACCTAATAAGCCTAAAGTCTAGACGATTATTCCTGGAGGCCATGTTCCTTTTTGATATATGTAATAACAAAAATTATAATGATTTATTTAATGACTTAGATTTATTTGCTTTATCACCTTATACATTTCGAAATAATACAATCATAATTATTTAAAGAAAATTTAAATTTAATAGATACATAATTTGGTCCTTATTAATTAATTACCTTCCCGGTAATAATTGTGAACTAGCTTGCTTTATATGAACATTTTTTTTTATATATTGCTTAAATCATGATATATCATAAAATAAAATTGTCATATCGTTTTGCCATATCTCGTGGATAACGCTGTGAGTGCACATTTATATTTCTTATAAAAATGTATTATTGAGTAATAAGCAATGTGTAACTGTTTGTTAATCCCTAATAAATAAATAAATAAACATAATTAATAGTGCTTTTGTTCCTTTGAGTTTTTAGGAAACCTATGTACGATGATCACTTAACCCTTTTAATGTCGCATGCACACACGGGTGTGCAGAAATATTGCGGGCGTGACGTGTCGAGTGATAACCCGGGTGTATAAAAGCAAGGCTCTGGTATTGGTCGACGACTTTTTAGGTTTTAACACTACCAATATTCGGCATTTTACGAGTATAATGAAGACAATGATATATATTTTACGTGGTAATAATCTTATTATAACCTCGAAATACAGGTTTTTCAATGACCTATGCAATGCCCGAGTTGCCGAGCGAGACAAATAAAAATCGCTGACACTCCAGGATGCTCCACACTAATAACGTGGATGGAAAAGATCTGAATAATTTCTTATATAATTTCGCTCTCATTGGGATCTACATCGTCGTAGTAAGGTGAATGTACACAGTACAGATCTGTTGCTCCATTATAAAGTATATACCCATCCATCCATATCAACACGCCAGAATATATAACTTTTTATTTACAAATTTATACATAATTTTAGACTGTCGTTGGTTTAGTGGCAAATAATATTTCGGGGAATACGGACATGACGGGTGTATTACTTTCTAATTTCATAGAATTTTCTGCTGTTTTGAGGAATAATTGAATATCCAATCTATTGAGGTTATGGCAAGTAGGCTATGTACATTTCCAGCCTCCAAATTAAATATGAAAATGTCCTCGGCTTACCGCAGGGCTGTCAAAATAAAAGACTAAAAGGTAGAGAGCCGCCCTTGTTATCTGTTTATTTAGAGACCGTTCCGTCAAAACACAGGTTGATATTACAAAAGCTTAAGTAGAGCGCACATCGACCCATCCACCACACTGTAATATACGGAAGTATGATTTGGCCGAAGAGAAAAAAGTTAGGACAAAGGTGAAATTTATTTTAGACGACATAATAACACTCCTACAATCATTATAACTCACCGCACGTCATAATCCTCTTTGTGCTATCTTCGCAGTCCTGTGCTAATCCACCCCACTTTCCTCTTCTAACTCTTGATATGTCATCTACCCACAAAGTCATTGGCTGCCTTTTTGCCAGTTCTGTGACAGCATTTCGTCAATATCTATGACTAATGGTGACCAAGAACTGATGATGGAGCCGGAAGAAAGCCATAGGAACTCCTCAACTGAGCGAGATATCTTCGTTATGTTTTTTTTTTATAAAAGCTTGTAATTAATTTTTTTTTTTTTTTTTTTTTTTTTTTTTTTCGGGTAGTTAAAAAAGTACAACGTGTTTTATTTTGCTCTATATTTAATTATTAAATTAATTGTATATATTCATATATTGAACAGTATTAATGATTGATAAAACAATTGATAACTAACCTTAATAACTTGCCTTACAAGTGTTATCTACTATATTTACTGTGAAACGCTACTACAGACAATCACTATGGAATCACTGCAAAGCTCAATGTCACAACTGACAGAAATGTTCCACAAGAAGATGTCCGAGTTCGAAAACGAGCTGCAGAAGTCCTCCACCACTCCTGACTCGACCATCACTGTCTTGGCTGCTGAATTTACAACATTTCGAGCCTTCATTATGCAAGCGCTCAATACCCTCCAGCTGCAGACGGAGATATTGGCTCGAACAGTTGACAATATTGAGATGCGAGGCAGAAAGAAGATCCTTCTGTTTCACGGTATCGCTGAAGAGGTCAACGAGGACACATCACAGGTTGTCGCCAATCTTGCTAAGGATTGTTTGGGTTTAAGCGATTTTTAAACACTTGACATACGCCGGTGTCACAGGATGGGGCGGGCTTCACAGAGGTCAGCTAGGCCAGTGCTTGTCAAGTTTAGCGAAGTAGCGACCCGCAACAGAGTATGGTTTGTCAAGACTAAGCTCAAGGGTACGGGGGTCACCATCTCAGAGTTCCTCACAAAGACCCGCCATGACCTGTTTGTGGCTGCGAGAGTTAGGTTCGGTGTCGCCAAGTGCTGGACGAGGGATGGCCAGGTGCACGTTCTTGGGCTGGACGGAGCGCGTCATTGTGTGAAGTCTCTTTCCGACTTAAACAGTATTGCACAGGGTCCTGACAAACCGACGGCAGCGAAGGTGAATACTGGGGCTGCGGGTCGATCCAAGCGAGCGGGGAATACAAAGAAATGATGTTGTGTATTAAATGTGTCCTATTTATCTTCTTCTCCTTCTTGTGTGTTTCACGAATTTTGCCTTATATACCCTCTGTTGTTATCGTAAATTTTGTTTTCCAACTCCAATGTCAAACTCAAATGTCAATGTCAGTTGCGTCTAACTTCCGTGATGAGATGTTTTCGTTCTAAAATTGTGCATTGTTACGTTTCGTTCTGAAATTGCGTTTTGTTTTGTTTCGATGACATTAATGTTATTTGTATCTTGTTTTGTAATAAGCTTTGTTGTAATTTATATAAAAAGCTCTGTATGCTGTAGCACTTTCGGCAGGTGGGTTGGTTATTTATTAGTATCTTGGTTTTTAGTTAATAATTTACAATTATAGATTTTTAATAGTTAGTATTGCTATACTAGCTTTAAGTTTTACTTATATTAGTTTTAAGTTTTAGTTTTATTAGTATATACCTATATATTTTCCGTATTTTTACCTGTTTATATTTTAACTTGTTTATATATTACGTGAATAGCTACGCATTAAATCATGACCGAATATGATATTGAAAGTGATACGGATACATTCTTCTCTCTAGAAAGCAACGACGACAGTTTCATCAGTGTTCCGTCTCTGACGGATACCCTCACGTCAACTTTTTCTGATGTTCCTGGGAACTTTAATGTGGTCCATATTAATGCCCAAAGCATTCCGGCCCATTTTTCTGATATGCTGGCAAGCTTTGACTGTAAGGATATTCACGCAATTCTTGTTTCCGAATCTTGGTTAAAGCCGTGTCTCCCGTCTACAGTTTACTCTCTTCCTGGTTTCAATCTTATTAGAAACGACCGTTCAGTTGGTGGTGGTGGCGGTGTCGCGATATATCTCCGCTCAAATATTCCCTTTTCTGTACTTAATTTACCGCCACAACCGCCTAAATCATTCGCTGGTGAGCATCTTTTTATAGATATAGAACTTTGTCATTCTAAAATACTTCTTGGTGTATACTACTGTCCCTCATCACGCATCGATTTCTTTTCTTCTTTTGAAAGTCTCTTGGAAGATGTTGTCCCTTCTTACAGTCACAGCATTATAATGGGGGATTTTAATACTTGTCTGCATAAAGATGATACGCGTTCCTCCAACCTTAAATCCGTTCTTGAATCTTGTAACCTATCAATTCTTCCACTTGATGCTACTCATCATTTCCCTAATTCTACTCCTTCACTTTTAGATCTCATCTTTGTTTCGTCAACTGAACATGTAGCCAAACACGGCCAGTGTTCAGCTGACGCTTTCTTCTATCATGACCTAGTTTATCTATCCTACAAAATTCGGCCACCAAAGCCTAAAGTAAAAGTTCTCCTGCAGCGTAATTTTAGTGGCATTAATATTGAGACACTTCGAGAAGATGCTGCTAACATTGACTGGCAGCCTTTGTTGTTGGCGGACTCACTAGATGACAAAACTAACATTTTTACATCCACGCTAATTCAGCTATATGATTTGCACGCTCCTATTCACCCTGTAAGAGTCAAACATCTTCCGGCACCTTGGTTGACTGAGGACATTAAGTTATTAATGAGTAAAAAAGTGACAATGAAATCCAAATATAAAGCACGAGCAACTGATTCTAATCGGAATAACTATATTGCTATTCGGAATCACTGCAACAAGGTGTGTAGGGATGCTCAACGCCAACACATCCATAGTTCTGTACAAAATGGTAATCCAACAAAAGTTTGGAAGTTTCTGAAATCAATGGGGGTCGGTAAATCTCGTCAAGATAAGTTTTCCAAGGATTTAGATATCAATCTCCTCAATAAGCATTTCTCAACTTCGTCTAATTTTGATAAGATTACAAAGTTAAGCACGCTTAACTATCTTTCATCTATTCCGACGCCCGATTATTCACCTTTTGTCTTAAGTCAATTTTCCGCTTGTGATGTTAAGAGGAGCATAGAATCGATCACATCCAATGCTATCGGCAGTGATTGTATTAGCCGCAAAATTATTCTTCCTATCCTTGACGAAATCCTACCCATCATTTGATATATCTTTAACCATTCTATATCTAGCGGTGACTTTCCATCCTCTTGGAAAGAAGCCGAAATAACGCCCTTGCCTAAAAAATCCAATCCTAAATCTGTCTCCGAATATCGTCCTATATCAATATTACCTTTCCTATCCAAAGTTCTTGAGCGCCTTGTCCATGATCAATTCAGCAGATTTCTCAATAATAACACTCTCCTTAATCCTTTCCAGTCTGGTTTTCGTCCTGGCCACAGTACCGTTACTGCACTGGTGAAAATCACAGACGATATAAGATTAGGTATGGAAAATAGCAATTTGACTTTATTAGCACTGCTCGACTTCAGCAATGCTTTCAACACTGTAGATCTTGACATTTTGCTTGGAGTCCTATGCTCTATTAACATATCTCCAACGGCAATTGACTGGTTTCGTAAATACCTGTTTGGTCGCCGGCAACGCATTCGCATCGAAGAAACTTACTCTTCTTGGTGTAACACTAGTGCCGGCGTACCACAGGGTGGCGTTCTATCTCCTTTACTTTTCGCTGTTTTTATTAACTCTATTCCCAATCAACTACGTTCGTCATACCACCTTTATGCAGATGATCTCCAACTTTACACCCAAGCACCATTGGCCAACTTCTCGGAGGCTGTGAACACAATGAACCATGACCTGTCAAAGGTATGTGAATGGAGTGGGCGCTACGGTCTTAATGTCAACCCAACTAAGACACAACTCATTGTTGTTGGCAGTCCCAGACTCACTGCACGTCTTGATTGGTCGCAACTCCCCCAAATCATGTTTAATGGTATCACTATACCGATAAGTAACAGTGTTAAAGATTTGGGGATCTACATCGATACCAACCTCACTTGGGGACCACAGCTGCAAGAACTCAGCCGCAAGGTTTTTGCCTCCGCAGGCTCTTTAAGAAGGTTGCGCAATTTTCTCCCAACAGCCACTAAAATTGCACTCGCACAATCCCTTCTACTTCCTATTATCGATTATGCAGACGCCAGCTATCTTGACCTCACAGAGCAGCAACTTAATAAGCTTGAGCGACTTCAAAATTGTTGTATAAGGTTCATATTTGGCTTGCGCAAATATGACCATGTTTCTGAATTTCGTACAAAGCTCAAGTGGCTACCAATTCGCCTTCGCCGGAATTCTCATATATTATCGCTTCTATACAGTGTTCTGTTTAATCCGATAACCCCAGTTTACCTCAAAGATCGGTTTGAGTTTCTTCATGAGACACATTCAGGGTTCCTAAGATCATCGGAGAATTTGAAGCTGAAAATGCCGATGCATTCCACAAATTTCTTCGACAAATCCTTTACGATTCAAGCTGTTCGTTTGTGGAATGCATTGCCCATTTCAGTTAGACGTGCAAAGTCGTTGCTTTCGTTTAAAGCAATGGTTAAGCATCACTACTTATCCATAATTTAACTGTTTGCTTTTTTTTTTGTTTTTATATAATCTTTTTCAGTGTTTAGCTATAATATGTAATAGATTAAATTATAATATGTGTGTATATTAACATAATCAGGTATATAATTGTGTATGTATTGTTATGTGTGTATGTATAGTTGGGTATATATATATATATATATATGTGTGTGTGTATATATATATATATATATATATATACATATATATGTATTGTATATCATTAATAATGTACGCCACTAACTGCCCCTTTCTATCGTTATTTGTTTTTTTCCCAACGGTTGCCTGGAAGAAATTGCTTTCAGCAATAAGGCCGCCATTTGTACTTATTTACTGTTTATAAATTGTTTGTAATTTAATGTTTTGCTGGTGTACAATAAAGTGTACTATTATTATTATTATTATTATTAAAAAGGTCTTTTTCAATTAAAATATATCCATTTACATTCCTATTAAGCGCGTTTTGTAATATAAGAGCGTATGAGGAAATCAAAATAAGTGCCTTCTAGTCGAATTGTTAGGCCGAAGATGTATTAAAAATTAAATTCTGATGATATTACTGGGGTTGTCGTGGAAAAAGACTACACTTTATATGCGTGTTTATGTAAATGTGACAAGGCATTCAAATATTTAACGTCAAAATTCGAATGTGATGGATCTCGCGTTCTTCTCACGCATCTGCAGGGATTGTGTTCTGATCGCCGGCCATAAATATTGCCAGGTTCTCGTGTCGGGACTCAAAAGTCCCTTAATGTGGCGGGACTCGTAGATTCCGCTTCATCTTAAGAATGCTCATGCCGCCTCCGTGATCAGGTGGAACCTATAAGAGCCCGACAAAGCGAACAGCAGGAAGGCAGTGACTTCCCGAGGCCCCTCTTCTTTCTTTACCCGGTATACCGGCCCGGCGATACGGCACCGCTAGGGAGACCTAGCGGGTGATCAAGCGCCACCGATCTATAATACGATGGGTTGGTATTTACAAGGTTAAGCATGTCCGTCTGATCAATTGTTGCGAGTTTGCACTGCACAAATCTTTGGATGACCCAATGATTTGTTTTTCGGTCTAGGTATGTGAACTTCGGATTTCTCAAAACAAAGGAGTAATTCCTAATGTAGGGCTACGTTTAAAAAAATAACCTGATGGCTTAGGATTAGGTAACAACATAATGGACAGACCTTTAGCTCTACTCACGCAGAAGAAGCAAAGGATGTGCAAGTTTAGCTAACTTATACAAAAAAGAGGATTAGTTAGCTAAAGTGGTTAATTTTTCCGTTCTGGGCTTTTACCTGCGACTTTCAAGACGTTATCAGTCCACCTGATGGGGGATGGTGGATAACGTGTGCTCAATTTCATTTTGTCACAATAAGTTTCTCTTTCTACCTAGAATGTAAAGAGTTCCTGTAACCTCTGAGTAGAAGCTGTTATGAAATGAACTATGAGAGTAAGGGAAGCAAGGGAGGTTTGTAGGAAAGAGCCTGTTGGCTTTCTGTAGTCTGTAAATACTTGCGAGATGATATCGTTATGATAACATTTATTGTTACCTTAATATAAATATATTTTGTTACTGTACAATCCTTTTTTTTATTATAAAATATGAATATTTATACTGTATTTGATAATGAATTTATAAACAATTTATAATTTCGGAATGTATTTGATTATTGTTTTTTTGTTGATTTATTTCGAGCTACCCTTTTTTTTTTAATTTGTGCAACGAACTGTATAAAAAGGCATGAAAATTCGATTAAAAGTTCAGCTCCTTGTGAGAAGTCGTACTGATAACTTCATGTCGAATGTATTAAGAATTGATAATAGCATTCAAGTAAAAATTAAAATGAAAAAAAAAACTAGCGAGCCTTACAGCAGTCGCATATGACATGTTATCCTACTATGAAATTGAGATGACTCATTGATCAAATCAAATAGCGCGCGCTTCGCCAGTTCCACCGCGCACGCTCATTGGTCAATTCAAATAGCGCGCACTTTGCCGGTTCTACCGCGCACGCTCATTGGTCAAATCAAATAGCGCACACTTTGCCAGTTCCACCGCCCGCGCTCATTGGTCAAATCAAATAGCGTGCGCTTCCCCGCTTTTCATGTAACACATTTCCGTCCCTTTTCCAAAATCACTCCCACAAAAAAATATCCAGCAACCGAGAGGAAAGATGTTACACATCAAAAATTATATAGTATAGAATAAAGTGAGAGATTTATGTGTCAAGGTGACAAGGTGATTTAAGTGTAAGAACGAAACAAGGTGTTTAAATTATCTTCTAATTCTACAATATAAATACACGGGATCACTACCATGTAATATGCAAATGTGTTCAACGTTAAATAAAATTATACAAAAGGAATGACTAACTTTTTTTCTTTGTTGCAGCAATTCGACTCAATATGCAAAGCTGAAATATCATTTCTAATACCAAGGATACTTTTAAACGTAAGTAATTATATATTTTTTTAACTAATACCAATTAAACAGGCAGATTGTGTATCCCGCCCTTTCGGGCGGTTACTAGGTTACGAGTACATAACAGTTCACAGTCAGTTATTAATCAGCTGCTTTCTGTAGATCTTTTCTAAGTGGTTTACCAACGCAGTCAGCACTGCACTGGAACTACAGTGTTTTTGTTTTCACTCAAAATTATCCTATTGTAATAATTGTTTTTTATGTCTATAAATGGGCTTATCATGTAGATATTTATATACTCTATATGTAAGTAATAAGTACTAATGTTTGTGTCTAATTTTACTTATGCTGGTCTAGCTTGTTCTGCATTGTACTTCTATAATCCATGGATCACAATGTAAAAAAAAATGTAAACCTGTCATTTGTTTAAAGTTACCGTGGAGTCTTTGCCCTTCATCTTAGGGTAGGGTCTTATAAGTACTTATATTTTGGTGTACATAAATAAAAAGCTTTAGATTTTTAAGGAGGTATTTGTTAATACAGAACCTATAGGCTCAAGTATACACACAGATGTACTTACATATAGTGGAAATTAATGTCTTTTGGATACATTATCCTTTTATTTACAGAAAATATTGCTAGACGACGGATTTTGTAATGTACAAATCAAGCACAAACCCAAAATTGTCACGAAGCCAAAATTGTTAAGATTTAATACAACAAATTGAATATCCGCGACAATTAACCACACCTGAACAATTTCAGTTTCAAAACGTATTATCTCAACTGTTGTTGCCACCTGTACAATACGTTTGAGCTTACACCATACCCAAGGCCTTCTGGTCTTCCTTCACAAAGCTCTTACCAAAAATCAAAAAAATTATTCAAGTTGACTAAAAAGGTACAAAAAATTAGTCAAAAAATTGTCTGTCTATTTAAAACTGCCATACTTTCATTCTTGTAGAGGTAGGAAGGTAAAAAAATGCAGTTACTTGTCAAAATGAGATTTTTAATTTTGTATTCATTGTAGAATGAACTAGAAACATAACTGTACATAATTACATGTGGTGCCTAAACTATCTTCTCATTATCTACATATCTAATACAAAGCCAAAATTGCCAAGAAGCTAAAATTGTAAAGATTAAATAATAAATTGAACATCCGCGCCATTAAAACACGCCCGAACAATTTCAGTTTCTAAGCCTTGAAGCACAACTTTTGTTGCCGTCTGTACAATACGTTTGAACTTACACCATATTCAAGGTTTTCCCACCCTTTTTTGTCAGTCGACACGACAAGTCAACGACGAGCGACATGACCCGAAAATAACACAGCTTTTGTATTGTTTGCGCAACATTTTTCTACTGGTACTTTCAACTGGTAAAGTACTTTTAACCTGTGTTGCGCTTTTCACCTGACTTTTGGCAGTCTTGTTTGGATTGTAAATTAAAAATATTTTTTAAGAAAAATTTTAAACTTATTTATATTGCTGTCGACTCTGCCCGCTTTAAGTTTGGCATAGCTTTTAGATATGTACGTGTTTCAACATGAGTTCTGCGTTTGTAATATTAAATGGAAAACAGCCACCTTCAATGACAAATCTTTAGTTTACAGCGACCATAATAAAAATTACGCAGTTTCCCCTTATACTTAAATTCAATTAAATCAAATCATAGCTATAAAACACTTAGTTGCAGAAAGCTCATCAGTAACTGTTTATTAAATAAAGCGGCATTATCAATACTGAGATCATTATTTCTATACAGAATTTGTCGTTATTATGTTTTGTGTAATTATTTTATGATTGATTACCGATTAAAGAAGCGCTCGTAGCGCTGTGTGACCGCGGTGTTCTTACCGATTGATTACCAAAGATAAGCAGCGTTCGACTCGATCTGCCTGTGATGGGTGACCGTTCGAGCGTCTCCGTGCTTCGCAAGTCACGTTAAGCCGTTGCTCTCAGCTACCACTTAATGTAGTGGTCGTTAAGCCAAGTTGGAAGCCTTAAAGGCGGTTCGATATCGAGCCTCCGCCAATCCGCACTGGGTCCGCGTGGTGGAGTATGACCTAATCTCTCTTACCTCGTTTTGTGAGAGAAAGCCTTTGTCCAGCAGTGGGCAGTATAGGCTGATATTATTACCGATGAATATCATCTTTAAAAATTAATAATAACGTCTCTACAACTGGCTGTCAGAATCATTAAATATACGGGTATAGGATTGTTTATACTGGACTAGCGTTTACCTATAAACCGATCCATTCTTTCGATACATCATTTCAAATGTCTTTCAGTTATTAAATTTTCTTGCACATCAAGGTTGTTTCCAATCTTATGTTGTTTCCCATCACCATTAGCAAGTGACAATCGTAAATATTTTTCATAAAGCAAGAGATACGTACAGTCAGTCGCTTAATATTTTCAGTTTTTCAAACCGGTAACATTCGTTTTATTACAAACTTTAGCGAATATTGTTAAAAGCAATTTATTTATATTTTACGTTGCGGGGTAATTAAATGCCGAATAAAGCGACTTATAGGACAATAGTATACTTAGATCGCTTGTTCCCGATTTGATCGCTGTCGCTTCCGAAAAGAGACTGTATTCGTCGCCGCGCTGAGTGTTCCTTTTATACTCGTATGAAAGTTCTAGAACGGACGCGAACCCTCTAAGTACATCGATAGATGTACATCGAACAATAGCCGGCGCGCCCCACATAGCGGTATTATTATTACATACCTATTTGTATGTGACCAAGTAGGTACTTGTATACCGCGATCCCGCGCTAGCGATAATTAAAGGGGAGGAACTTCTAGACGTATAACACTTAAGCGCGGGTTCTAGATCTTTCCTGACGAATCGATAGGGGAACCTAAGGGTGTGTAATGCGTTTTAAAATTAACATCCCACGTTAAGGGGTTCACGAGATATCAGGGTGTATTGAAGCTGTATGAATATTATTAGCAACGTATTCAAATATATTTAAACCGAAAAAAGTAACCGATTAGAGGCATAACAAAAATGTATAAGTGATTTAAAAAACTGAGACTATTAAGCAACTTATGTTGCTGACCGTACTAGCTGGGATTTGAATCTTGTACCTCACAAATACCACATGATGATTAGCTAAAAATAAACTCTAATATATAAAAGTCATTCCTTTGACCTTTATGTAAGCACTCACACAAATGTTAACTAGCATATCGTAAAGTTGACTTGACACTCAGTTAATACAAATTTCAACTTTAACGTAACAAAATAAAGCTTATAATAATTAAAACATCCCGTGTGTAGTTAGAACAATATTGTTTTCAGTGTTCTTTTGTGTTTCATATCAGATGTCCGACTGTCCAACCATTATGTTCTATTAGTCCATTTAAGTTAACAACTATAATAATAGAGGAATTTAGGTGACAGTTGGACATTAATGGGCTGTTCGAAATGTTTTTGTAAGGACCATAGTACACATTAATGGAAGTTCTTAAACAAGTTGGAATGGATATTGGTCTATTAACATAGTGTGAAACTGTCCCTAAAATTATAAGATTTTATGAAAAACTACGATACTGTAGTGGATATAACGGTTACCTTGTAATCAAGAGAAGATAAGTTTAACATTGGAGTCTCATCACTGAGTAGACAACTACTAGGCTCCATCAATCTATCAAAATGCACTTTTGAGTATTTCAGAATCCATTATTTGAATAATTGGCATGATTTATTCAAGTCGAGGCAAAAGTACACTAGGATCCATCAATGGAGCCAAGTGGACAGAGTGAACTTTTTCTTAATTTATTAATTGTAGATCATAGACCAGACTACTGACCTTATTATGCCCCCTTAAATATTGCGTAGTATAACAATAGTGGAATGGCAAGTAAGGCAACATCTTAAATTAGTTTTTGTATTAACAAATGGTGGGCAGAGTGCCTGGAGATGCTTAAACTAGCACTCGTAGTCAGTGATGTTCCTGCATGATACTTGTTCTTAATCTATGTTCTTAATGTCAATCGTAAAGGTTTGGTGAAGGATCATTGTTAGGAAGAATACATATCTATAAAACTTCACAAGAGTTTCAAAAACATGTAAATTAATTTACCGAAAACATTTCAATTTTCAAACATTAGAACCAAAGTTATCTTAGCGAAAATGTTTAATAAACATCTCCCTTACTTTTTCAGCAGTAACGACCATAAAGAGACTTTTTTCAAAACATGAGAGCAGTCTTGATGCTAATTACAAATCCTTCTCCACAGTGCCTCTGCATATGGTGCATCCTCCGGCTGTACCACCTCCTCCGTGCCGGCGTCACGTGGAAAGGATCAGTGCCCATTGAACTGTGACTACTTCCACCCCAGACTTCGGAGGCTGACCATCCGCGCCAGTCCCAACCCTGCGAGTCCACGCTCCTCTTAGGAGGGGCCGAGAGCGACACTGACGCAAGCTTACACGAACTATGACGTTATCTATACTTTTGTGTATTTTTTGATATTTTATTTTACACCTGCCAATTTTGGAGCATGATCATCCGCGCCAGTCCCAACCCTGCGAGCCCACGCTCCTCTTAGAAGGCGCTGAAAGCGACACTAATGCAAGCTTACAGGAACTATGACGTCATTACTCTGTCGTCTGTTTTTGCCATTTTATTTTACACCCCCAAACTTTGGAGCGTGACTA
Organism: Phalera bucephala; assembly: GCA_905147815.2. Taxonomy (NCBI): domain Eukaryota; kingdom Metazoa; phylum Arthropoda; class Insecta; order Lepidoptera; family Notodontidae; genus Phalera; species Phalera bucephala. Next base: position 25,013,173 of record LR990615.1, read on the forward strand.
TATACACCATTTATAACCGTGCGAGTCCACGCTCTTCTTTGGAGTGGCCTCGAGCGTGGGCCAAGAGAGACACTGGTGCAAGCTTATGCGAACTATGACGTCATCTTTACTGTCGTATATTTTTAGATATTTTATTTTATACCTCCAAAGTTTGAAGTCAAACCGTTTTTGCCAATCCCAATCCTGCGAGTCCACACTCCTATTAGGAATGGCTAAGAGCACTGATGCAAGCTAATACGAACTATGATGACATCTATATTGTTGCTTATTTTATATAATAATCCAACGCAATTTTAATAATGCAAGACTGATTTAAGTTTATTTTTTATTGCATAAAATGGAGCAAATGTAAAAACTAAAGGATCTATTTGATATACATTAAAGCACATGTCTTTAATAATCCAATCATCGCAATTTTCCCGCGTCGCCATAATGTGGTTATATCAAAGGTAAAACATTCTCATTCAACCATACAAATCTGTATCCAATACCGACGTTGAAAGCTTATGGCCCAGCATATACATTGGTTGGCATGCACAAATAGTTGGTATAAAATTTTGCGCAAAATATACGGTATGCTGCACGGATTCCACAAGGTAGAAACTTTCATACGTATTGTACTTAGGTAACTAGTCCAAAAAACAGAAGAAAAGTAAATAATCAAATAAACCATACCTATCATACCCATACCAGGCTACTTACTTTCTTGTGCAAATCAACGTTTTTGCAAACTGTTTATCCAAGAATACGGATTTCACAGATAATATAATGTTGAGTTGAGTATTCCTGGTCCGAATAATAATCACGCACACAGACGAGCGCTCTATGCGGCATCTAGGCTTTTCTCCAAATAAAAGCCCTTATTCGGTATGACCAACTAATCATGTAAAATGCTCATTTAATGGTACTTCCTTGGCATACAGAATAGCATTGCACGGTCATTTTACCTAGGAAGCACCTTGTTTTTTATGAGAGCCCAGGTCTCCGAAGGCTAAGTCATTCACACATACACACATAGATCATTCTCACACGTCTCAATGGATACTACCTTGAACACTTCTGAGAAGCCGCGTAGAGCACGTGTTTATGTGCATGATTCCTACTCAGACCGCTGGTAATAAGATGCTCAACTGTTTACATATGTTAACTGTACCGTTACCCTTACATGCTTACTTGCGCAAATCATTATTCACGCAAGAAAGTGGAGCGTGTACCCGCTTCCTAAAAGAAAAACAAAGCTAACGAGGTCTCTAATGTTTGCCAGCTGTCGACGGACTTTGATATTTGCGTCTAATACTTTTGTTGAACGAGGAACAGAGACAAAAACAAGTGTCCTGATTACTGTATACATTTGTTATTTATGAAATCTTGAAGTATACAATAAAGTTTGCTTAATGTTAGTTGCATGTAGCTATAAAATTTGGGTTTACGGTTTAAATTACAACAAAGAAGTTACAACACCAAACAAACTTCAACTAATGGATACATATTTAACGGATGAAGGAGATATCTGTAAATGCTTTAATGATTGTTTTTGTAATGTAGGATCAGTCTTAGCAAATCAAATTCCTAAACATTATCACATAAATAATTCTATTTACGCAGGTACACTCTCACCCCAAAGAACCTTTACATTAACCCAACTTCCACTAACAACGAATGGTGAAGTAGCGAAAATAATAAACAACCTAGACTCTAATACCAGTTCTGGACTAGACGGTATAAACACGAAATCTCTTAAATGCGTATCGAATCTAATAGTTAATGAACTTACTAATTGTATTAATTAAAGCCTAAACAACGGTACCTTTCCAGATAGCCTCAAGGTCGCAAAAGTCACACCAATACATAAATCTGGGAGTAAAGCAGAACCAAATAACTATCGCCCTATTTCAGTACTTCCTGTGCTCTCCAAAATTTACGAACGGATACTTCACAATCGCCTAGAAATATATTTAATAAAACAAATTTTTTTTTACGAGTAACAGTACGGCTTTAGGCCTAAATCTAATACACTCTCTGCAACAGTAGATCTTGTTACAAAAATAAAACTTAATATCGATAAAAAACAAATAGCTTTAGGTGTATTCATCGATCTCAAGAAAGCTTTTGATACTATTAGTGTGACTAATAGTATCTACCTAATAGTAAATACCTATTATTACAAAAACTGAATGACATTGGTATAACTGATACTGCATACGCTACTTTTAAATCATATTTAACAAACAGGACACAGATAGTAAAAATAGGGAAAACGCAAAGTACTCCTAAAAATATAACGTTTGGGATACCCCAATGATCGATATTGGGGCCGCTATTGTTCCTTGTTTATATAAACAGTATCCACAAAATTGGACTGAAAGGTGATATTACACTATACGCAGATGATACATGTTTATTTTACTTTGGTAACTCAATTAATACAATAATCGCAGATGCTCAAGGAGATTTAGATCGTCTCAATGACTGGTTCCAATATAATTTATTAACCATAAATATTCCAAAAACAAATTACATTATATTTTCGGCTAAAAACAAAAAGATATTACAACACAAACCGCTAAGTATAAATAATCAAGTTATTAGTAAAGTACACCAGGAAAAATATCTAGGGCTAATATTAGATAGCCATTTAACGTGGAAACCGCACCTTGATAAAATTAAAACAAAGTTGACTGCTCTCACCGGAATGTTAAAAAACATCACTAAATGCTTACCACGCCAAATAAAATACTTAATATACAACTCACTGGTTAAGCCGCATTTAGACTACTTAATAGAATTAGGGGGCACAGCTGCCCCAACAAATTTGGCACAAAATAAATTAGTGAAAAGATTATTTAATTACGACTTCCTAACACCTATCCAAAAAATCTATAAAGATACTAAAATAATGAATCTGTCACAAACTTATCATTACTACAACTGCATATTGATTCGGAAAATATTAAATAAGCAAATACATACACAAATACACTTCAATAAAAAACATCACACACAAAAAATGCTGTTAAGATGCGCTAATGATATTAAACTGCTAAATCCTCGTACCAACTATAGGAAAAAAATATAATATATGATGGTGCAAAAATGTATAATATGTTACCAAAGCTAATAAAAGAAGAAAAAAGCATGCTTAAATTTAAAAAAGTATTAAAACAATATGTTATGAACTAAAAATTAACACTTTAAAACACTTTCATTATCTCAATTACATGACACATCCTGCTACGCTTGATCTTTGTATTTACAGATTTAACAAAGCTTGTTAACTGCCGAAGTATTCACACTTACCCTCTTTCAATATAAAATATTTTTTATCTTGTTGCTAAGAACTTTTTGTTTATTGTATTTGTTACGCTGCTCGATATAATGTATTACCTTGTGTTTTCATGTAAGTGAATTTAATTCTTTATGAGAAATAAAGTTTCTAACCCGAAATTGAAGTCACAGAATAAAATTTAGATGAAAATTATACCTATCTCTTATGTGTATTCTCCGGCAAGATAATGTAGGCGTTGAGCAGAATAATGGCTTATTCATCAAAATGTATTTTTTAAAATAGATACACTGCATTTATTATGATATCAACTAAGATACAAAACAAATAGTAATAGATTAATTTTCAGATGATAAAACACTTTTTAATTGGTTTAGGCCATAATGATTTTGAAAATAGGTTCGATTCACGTATTTTTTATAAATTGGCCTAATTCATTAAAAATACGTGAAGCGAACATATTCCTCAACTCAACTCCTCAATCAAGACAATGGCTGAAGGCTTAGAGCAGTACATCGGCAGATCAACACGGCGATAATAAGGATTACACATGAAATAATATTCTCGTCCAATACTATTCTCCAATTGATGAAAAAAAAATTGGAAGCTTTCATACAATGAACTATGAGATTACTCTAAAAGCAAGTTTGCAGAGAATTGATCATTTATTGTATGAAATCATTTAGTTTCTTACTTAGATCCTATGTATGTTGGATAAAGATATATGGAAATAGCTAAAAAAAATTAAAAAAAATTAGCCCTGTTAAAAAATTGTCCCACCGTTGGGTACAGGCGTCCTCTCAAACTGAGAGGGTTAAATGTATTAATTTCTTTCCTTCTCCTATTGTTATCCTTCGATTAATCCTCAAAGGTGTAATCCAAAAATAGACATTTCTAGCCATTTAATACCAACACCGCTAAGATAGCCTGGACACACCTGAATTGCATTATCCCAAACTAGACAACGCTTGTATTGTACCTACTATGATTCAATGGATTGAAGGAGATTCCGATAATACTTAGTGCATATTAAGTACCCTACCTGACTGTTCGATACATTAAGCTAATCGCCGTTCAGACGACTATAGGTTAACCACTATAAACGTGGCCATCTTGTTGGTCTAAACCATTATTCGGGATGAACAATCAAACTTCTCAGCAGTAGCTTTTTAAAATGATCGTGTAATGGTACTCCGGTACCATATAGAATATCATTACATAATCATTTTACGAAGTCATTTGATCATAGCAAATCAGGGTCAAGAATAGGGATGTTTGTAGACTTTTAAAGCACCTATAAATTATAAGATTAATTATGTTATCTCACAACCAGGTTCAAGGTTTCAAAAACACGTTTCTAAGGTCATCGGAGAATCTAAAACTGAAAACACCAATGTATTCTACCAACTACTTCGATAAATCCTTTTCTAATCAAGCCGTTTATCTGTGGAATGCATTGCCTGTGACAGTCTGTAATGCACAGCCGTTGGCTCCTTTAAAGAAATGGTTCACCACCACTTTCTTCTTTTATAAACTTTCTACTGCACACTATATCTGTATTGTGTGCAAGATATATTTATACATTTGCATAATACACAGTGTTTACATGTATGTTTGTATGTATAGAATATTGTATTATAATTATGATATGTATGTAGATAATATCATATGTTTTATCAAGATTTATAGTGTACGCCACCAAAACTGCCCTATTCCTTATGTTGCTTCTTTCAATACATTGGTTGTCTGAAGGAAATTGCTTTTAGCAATAAGACCGCCAATTTTACCTAGCTATTGTTAATATTTTTTGTGTGTAATTAATTTTAATATCACCGATGTACAATAAAGAGTACTTTATCTATCTATCTTATCAGGTATACTCCGTTGCGTCAAATTCTCAACCATCAAAGTGGACACACTCATGGCCGTGGTCTAAATACATACCCTTACACCAATATAGGTCTGGTATACCTGTTACATACTGCGCTTGGTCTAGACCGAGCGATCATTGAAGTATCTGTAAATATTATAATTAATTTAAAAATAATATTTTGTATATAAAATATATAAAAAATGTATATTTGTAGACACCAATGCTTGTTATGCTTGTAAATAAATAGAAAGAACACTGTATCGAGCGATACGCCGCTCATAAGTGTAAACGCTGTATAAAATATAAAAAAAAATAACAAGCTTGAAATAAGTTACAATGAAAATACCGATATTATAAATGTCTAATAAACTGAATGTTGAAAGTATTCCGGTTGTTTTAATATTATTAGAAAAGTATCTCTTCTCGCACACTAGCAAACTAACGTCAGTACCTGTTTATTTGCTTTTATGATGCATGGTGCTTCTGGCAATCACGAAGTCTTTAAGTTTGAATCCTAAGTCAGACAAAACATTGTTAAAGGTTGTCTATAGAAACATTCTTAGTAGCAGTTGCTTCATTAAGTTCTATTCTGCATACCTAGTTAGTCAGTACAGTTGGTGGGAATGCAAAGATAATCTAAAATTGTGTCCGTTATCATGGTAATAAGATTGCTCCTTGTAACATCGATACCTAACATCATGGGAGTGTATAATACACCTCTTCCATTTTCGATAAGGAACCAGCAGCGATAGTGTTATAGTCGGTTATTTCATACTTTGGACGTGGGCATGTTTGTGATCCAACCAACAAAACCACCATACAACTAATTAATTTACGTTTTAAAATGTCGTTCTGTCTGGTCTTTGAAAACCGGCAGCCATTTTAATCTTCAATTTTAACCAATAGTCTACAACACAGAGAGCCGAGCTATATGGCACAATTAGTCATAGATAAGTATTTTCGGACCGGTTGCGCTGGAGAGTGATTGGGGAGGCCTATGTTCAGCAGTGGACTCAAACTCAATTTTTTTATTTTGCATAAGCCCCGCGGGGGTATTTACAAATTGTCATGTTTACATTTTTTTTAACTTAATAATCTACCACCGAATCGATACGCGGCCTTCACTGAGAAGATCCGGCGAGAAACTCAGCGGGCTTATCTTTTTTTTCTCCATTCATTTTATATCTATACAGAAAATGAGGAAAAAAATGCATGGAGACAAAAAAGAAAATGAGGAAAAAAGCATTTTTATATTATTTAAAATAATTTATGTGATCCAGCTACTGGAGCTCATAACAATATTTTTAAATATATGTTATGAAAAGCTGGAGGATTCTGGGTGGACTCGTCTCCACAATCAGCATCCGTTCACGAGTAACGTAACGCAATGGCCGGTTGTCGTACCAACGCTGGCACACGTTCCCCGCTATACCGCTTAGTGCATATTTATAATACTCATTTTAATTTAATTGATATAGCAGCAACACGAGCTGATGCTTTTAAAACTAAATTTAAGGAACTTCTTCGATAAAAAAAAAGTGCAAAAGTGTTAACTATAAGTTGGTCTGCTGCTTTCTTTGCATTGTAGTAATATTTAAAATATTTATAGTAATCTGTGGTAAACGGTGTGGGTACCACAATATTTAACGCATTTTCTTTTATGTTTTGTTTTGTTTTTGAAGTTATTATGTATTGTGTCTCTGTTTGTTTACCCAAATAAAGAAAAAAATTAAAAAAATCGATTATTAAACCTCTTAATAAAAAAGGCCTGAAAACGGGCCCTAACAACTACCGCACTTTTGCCTATCGCACTTTTGCCTACAGTCTCAAAAATATTCGAAAAAGCTATGTGTAACTGGGTTTATAATTTTTGTGACAAATACTATATATTCGACGAAAATCAACACGGTTTTCGTAAAGATCGGTCAACGATCTTGGCAGTGTACAAGTATATGCAAGAAGTTTTATTTTATTAAGATTACTCTCTCGTCATTGCGGAGCTGAAAAAGGTGGATTGGGTCTCGGAGTTGCTCTCAGTTGAAAGTGTTGATGTCGCAGTTTCAAAATTTTATAATAAAATTAACATAATAATCGATCTAACTATACCTAAGACCAAATCACATAAATCAAAGTATCCCTGTTGGTTTTCACGTAATTTAATTCGTTTAATAGGCGAAAGAGATAAAATTCACAAGAAATATAAAATATACAAAAACCCAAGAGACCAGCTTGAATTAAAATTATGTAACAAGCGACTAGACACTGTGATTTCTTCCTGTTACTCAGACTACATTCACAAAACCGAAAAGGCCATATATACTAACCCTAAAAAATTTTGGGCATACGTGAAGCAGAACCGAGGTGGAACTTCGGATCTTCCTGGAGAGATGTTTCTCGATGACCGCAATGCCCAAAAAGGAGAAGAGATCTGTGACCTTTTCGCAACCTATTTTTCGTCAGTTTATGCATCGCCTATTAATGGGTCTATTCCTGTTGGTGGTGACGCATACCCTCAGATCTCACTTCACAATGTAGACATCTCTGAAAAATCAATTGAAAAGTTCCTAAAAGCAGTTGACCCTAGCAAAGGTGCGGGTCCAGATGGGATACCCCCGATCTTCATTAAAAAGACATACAGACATCTAACACTTCCATTAAAGATTTTATTTGAAATGTCTATGAAAACAGCTAAATTCCCAAGTGTATGGAAATTAGCTAATGTGGTGCCCATTCATAAAAAGGGAGAAAAGGACAATGTAAAGAATTACCGACCTGTCTCAATTTTGAGCATCTTCCCAAAAATTTTTGAAAAAATTGTCTGCTCAGATGTTACAAATCACTTGGAAAAGGTAATTTCGAATTATCAGCACGGTTTTTGTAAGAAAAAATCAACAGTCAGTAATCTTCTTGAGTATGTGACAGATATCATGATGGGAGTTGATGGGAGGGCTCAAATTGATGGCATATATACAGACCTTACCAGTGCGTTTGACAGGGTGGACCACAATATTTTGCTATCAAAGTTGGAATTTTATGGTTTACATGGCAAATTACTTATTTGGCTCAATTCCTATCTTAGAGACAGACGGATGCAAGTCACAGCAAATGGTTTCACATCATCTTCTTCCTTCATTCCAGTGTCTGGCGTTCCTCAAGGTTCGCATCTCGGTCCTATTCTTTTTTTAGCATTTATAAATGATATAACTAACAACTTTAAATTTAGTAAGTGTTCCATCTTCGCCGATGATTTAAAACTTTATAAACACATAAAATGTGAAAATGATATCCTACTACTACAGTCTGACTTGAATTCCATACAAGATTGGTGCCATACTAACGGAATGAATCTCAATGCATCAAAATGCACGCACATCAAATTTACGCGAAATAAACAGGTTATTCCTTCCAAATATTTCATAGAAAATGTCCAATTGATAGAATCAGATTCGGTCCGTGATCTTGGTATCCGAATTGATAAAAAGTTGAGCTTTGTAGAGCATAAAATCCAAAATGTAAGGTCTAATAGAAAAATTGTAAATTCATCAATACCATAGGGAAGCGTAATTGGGTGTCTATTGTTTCTAATATATATCAATGATCTTCCAAAAATCATGCAAGAACCATGTGTGCTCTTTGCTGACGACATATCCCTGCTAACCTCATGCGAATACCCTACAAACATAAATAATCAGCTCCACCACATCTTTAATAATATAAATAACTGGATGTATGCACATAATTTAGAAATTAATTATAAAATATCAAGCTAATGACTTTCTATCCCTATCAAAAATCATCGTTACCGGTGAATATTTTCATTTATTAATACAAATATAGAAACAGTGGATGACTTCACTCTATTAGGACTTACCATCGACACTTATATAAACTGGAAAGCACACGTACAAAATATAGCATCAAAAATTTCAAAATTCATTTATGCCTTACGTGAAATCAAAAAAACGACAGACTTACAAACCGCTTTGGCAACCTATTATGCTTGGCTTAGCTATGGAATTATAATGTGGGGAAACAGTACAAATGCACCTACACTTTTTATTCTACAAAAGAAGCTAATAAGTATCCTTGGTAATATTAAACAAACCGATAGTTGCAAACCTCTGTTCCAAAAACATAAAATATTAACATTACCGTGTATCTACATATTTGAAATATGCAAATTTGTCAGGCACATAGGCATAGCACTTTTTTCACAACACGAGCAGACACATATAAAAACCGATCCTTGAGACACGGAAACAGACCGGTTCAACCCGCTTATCGGATAAAACTACACTCAAAAAGCCCATACGTGATGTCTATAAAGATATATAATAACTACCCGACTGAATAAAAACTGAACCTGACTTTAGTAAATTTATAAATAAAACAAAAGAATTACTAATCACAAAAGCATTTCAAGTAGTTGACGAATATTTGAATGACAAAGAAATGCTCAACACAAATAAATTCACTACCTATAACACCAGAATATTTTAAATCTGCGTGTGACGTAGACTAGCTAACTATACCATCACGCCGGATCCCAGGCGCAGTAAGCAGAAATAGACATAGACTATATTATTATAATAATGAATATAATTTAAACTGACATAAAAGATAATATAATATAATAGATATTTATATTACAAAACTAATATAAAAGACATAATATATCTGTTAAAAAAATCTATCACTTCCTACAAACAATAACAGTTCGAAGCTAAGTATTTCAATATAAAAATATTGTAATATTTAATACTTTCAGTCTAAAATTCCTACTAGTCGTCCTCTCTCCTAAACACTTTGCTGTGCCCGACAGGGTCCATTATTGTTACCTAATCTAGCTTTTAAGCTGATCAATGTTACCATCTAAACAACATTGAGGAACGCAAAATAAAATATGAATATGAATAGTATGCCTACTTGATCAACCATCACCTCCCTCGATCATATAAGGGGGAAGGAAGTGACGGGTATAGGCTGAGACTATGATGATGGAGTGTTTTTCTATTGTTCCAATTTTATATGCATATACAGCACAAAACCTGTCGTCGTGCCATTCCTTGGGAATATATGGAAGTCTTTCGGTTGAAGGAGTTGAAGTGATTTTCCCAACTTTTATGTTTTCTCAGAGCTTAAGCATTCATCTCAGGTTTCATATCCCGGATGTCCGGAAGAATTCAGACCTTTCTAATCTTCAATTTTAGCATATAGCTTTAGTTTAATATTCAAGTAATTTATTCTGCTCTCGAACCGATCATCAATATCAGAGTTCCAAAAAAATGACCTTCACCTCGTTGCCTCCCTAAGGAGAGGTTTATAATCACGCTAGCTTCGTACCGAATATAAACTTGTCTGCCTTGTTGTCGCTTAGCAACAAGGTTTGAATCCGAGGTTGTACAAAATTTCTTGTTCCGACAGAAAAAAATCCAGTAGCAGTCTTACGTCAGTCATAATGGTAGTAAACTTGTCCCGTGTTAGATGGGATCTAACTGACAATTAAGCAGCGTTCTGCTCAATCAGTCTGAGATAGGTGGCCGTATGTGGCATGGCATATTTAAACGTTTCCGTGCTACAGAAGCTTCGTCAAGCCGTTGGACCGTTGTATAACTTCATGTTATCGTCGTTAAGCCAAATTGGAAATTTTATAGAAGGTTTGATAATTTTCAACAGCGGGTGGCAAGAACCCACTTCAACCAATCGGCACTGATGATATACGATTTATTTTATCTCACGTCGGTGTGACTGAGCTTACTAGAAATGGGATAGTATAGGCTGCTTTATAAGTATATGTAAAATCTAAAAAATGTTCACATTTACGTTCTAGATGAATATTTGTACACCCTCAAATGTTACCACCATTTTGCTACCAGGCATGATATGATAGGTAAGTTTAATTGAAAACGTCAGAAAAATAATTATGCCTTCATTTACCAATTATAAGCAACCCTTTAGAGATTAATTCGCATATGTTCAAATGTGTTTTAACTATTTCTGGCGTTCCTGTTCAAACAGAATAAATTTAATACCCACGCTGCACCAACATTTATGCTTAAAATTAATCTAATTAGTTTCCAACACAAGTGCATCATACGGAGTGAGATTACAAAAGCGTTGCAACTGAATCACGGTGCATTCGCGTAGTTAATGAAATTTTAAATTAATTAACAGCATGGTGGAAAGCTTTGTGATTCAGTTTATTAAAACAAAAGTATTTTTGGAGGCCTTTTACTATGCTTTAAACAATTTGCAGTGGGCCTAGCCGAGTTGCAAGCATTTTGCGTTCATTTTTTATCCCGCGATCGGTAGTGCCTTTTGTTTCATATGACTTTTCGTTGAAATATTGTTCAATACCCATTTTCTCTACCGGTAATCGATAGCACCTTCTTCACTACGTGACATAGTTATATCTTTAGTCTTAGTCTTGTTCATTATCAAGATTAAGTTTGATAGTCTAAAAAACTACTTGACAAATAAGATCACAACTATGAATGTCGTCTTATTTAGAATTAGTTTTAGCCAACTATAACCAACGTGAGAACGCGATAAAATTTTACAGTTGGCGACCAAAAACTGCTATAGCAAAATAAATATTTTTAATCTTATCTTCTAATTAATCACATTTTCTTTTATTGAAGAAAAGGTGATTAATAATTTCAATATATTTTGTATAGATGATAGCTCCGAGTACAGCTGCGTAAGTATACGCAAACACGACCGTTTCTTGTAAGCGTCTTCTTATAAGCGTTAACAAAAATCATTTTAAAAAGTTAACTAGACTACAGAAGCACACATTTTTGATGAATAATTCTTGGTCATGGACCTTTCATCCCTAGACAATTTAATGCATGGCTCCTCTGCCCGTCCACTGAGCACCGTGATGCAGTAGGGGTGTCGACTTATTTAGTACTCGTGTACTTAAGTAACCAAGTTCATATGTTCGATCCCCGTACGGCACCAATCTTGTCTGACCCACAAACATTTGTCTCTTGTCTTTGTCATGAAAATGTACCTACGAAACGTGAAAAATTTCTAATTTAGAACGCCGTTTTATAAAAAAAAAGAAATCTAAACCTAATATATACATCTGCTCCAAAATCTAACAAGTCCGCAAAATTCTATCATTCAAAAACTAACCGCAAGTACCATATAAATAAGAACTGTATCACACTGCTCCACTCATGAAAACTCCAAAAATGTCTTCAATAAGAAACACTAGAATAGGAAAATTGAAATTCACAGCCTCACGTTACACTTACTTTCGCTAATATGTGTCAGACTAACAGAAAAAATATTCAAGCCATTGTAGACTATATTCCCTAGAGCACTTAGTTCAAGTTTAATTGTGGATAGCATCTGGGCTATCTTAGCAAATATTTACTGGAGCGTCGAAAGGAAACGCCGTGACTAATGGTGCGGACGCCGCGACCTTAAAGGTGTCTCATTAGAAGCATACACTGGGAGAACTCTTGCTGTCCCGTTTATGCTATTGTCCTTTGAAATGTGGTGAAAGAGTGACTTATAGTACGTAATTTTTGTTTTACATTACGCCATCTGAAGGGTAGTTGTCGCATGCTCTTTTGACCGGTGAAGATGGTAAGTGCCTTCGGCCAACAGTATACTTATTTCAAAAACATGCCCTTTTCATAAAAGGGGTAGGCATAATACACCCACTTTTTGCAAAGGTGTTTTTGATTTCAATGGAGCAGGGGGTGAGCTTTCTTTGGACATATATTTCACGTGTCCACCAGACACCAATATCATAATTTCAGGTGCCTATAAAATATTTTTGGTTCTCTCCATGATTCTCTTAGACATGGGATCAAAAACGCAAGAAGTACCTAATCTATTATATATATCGTTAAACATTTTGATAATGCAATGATACGAGCACAGTAACACATTTCACATTTGCACTGTAAATGTTTTAGAGCTAGGGTGAAACGCATCTTCGTTGATTAAATGATCTACCTATATTTGTTTCGGCGTGGATGTTTGTGCATGTAGAATTTGCGGAAATACAGAACAAATTTCTTTCGAGTATGATTTTATATTTATTGGCGGAGTCAATCAGTTCTTTTTAAAGAAAGAAAAATAGCAAGACTTATCAAACATCTTTGAGAAATATATCTGAATAATCATCAAACTCAAATAATTTATTTTGTATAAGCCCTGCGCTTTCAAATAGTCAATTTTTAAAATCTAATTTAACTACTAATCTACCACCGGAACGGAACGCGGCCTCCACTGACAAGATCCGGCGAAGAAACTCAGCGGGTTTGTCTTTTTTTATTTATTTATTATTTAATTCTCTTGCTCTTTTTTAATAATATTGTGGGGTTACGATGTTTAGGTTACAATTAAATAGTTTACGATCTAGCTCCAGTGTGATATGAGACTAATGATTTTATCAGCCGAAAAGCATCCTTTACAGGACATAGGCCTCATTAAAATCGCATCGACGACCGATCTTATGCTATATACAACCTGATTATACCCGCGACCTTCATCGGGTTATATCGTCCATCTTATGGAGGGCCTGACCACTGCAAGTCTTTTGATACGTGGTTGCCACTCAAGAACCTTTCTACCCTAACGGCTGTTCTTTCTATAAGCAATGTGCTTGAAGGTTAATAATAATAATGATTTATTATAATATATACCTTACAGACTGACATACATATAATATCTTAAACTTATAACCTAAGTAACATGTAATTTCGGCGACATGTTGCTTTGAGCAGGGGCGTCTCGCAGTCTACCACGAAATTTCCTGAAAGACACCCTTGGGCCAGAACTCCTTACTCATGAAGGTATCCAGCTTCACAGTGGGAACTCGCATCACAAACTAATTAAACGCCGTATTGTTTTGCGACTTCAACTTCTCAACCCTCAGATTGTACATGGTCTTCTTACGGGCATACTTCACAATGTCATCGGCTTTGGTGTCAATACCTCCTTTACGTATTTTTCTCCGAATAATTACATAAACATTCAAAAGCTTTTTACCTATCTTTTGTAACAGATACTTAACCTTCGCTTTGTGAAACCGAAAAGGTTTTAACATATAAAAGTCTCACGTCTTAACGGTTTTTACGCGAAATTCAATCCTTTTTACATTATGTCATTAGGTAAGACCTTGTAACTTTCTTTTGGTATCTGGTAAAATATAATGTATTTTGACTTTGTGAATGTATCAGAGATAATAGGTTTCTTTGAGATATGTAAATGCATTGTTATTTTTTTTGCCCAATATTTGATGTACACGCTTTTATCTCGCGGAATTCTTGTAATGTCAAAGACGAGTCCTCTGGTAATATGTAAAAGGCGGAGTATTTAATTATTATTTATACATTTATTAAGTATAATTTCTTATAAAATATATATAAAAATATTCTTATATATATTGTATAAAAAAAATGTGCTCCACCGACAGCAAGGTCTACGACCCAAGCTACCGGTGGTCAGGGCTCCAAAGAGAGGAACCTCCTCACAATGCATGCCGTGTCCAACATTACTGCCTTCTGTATCGGGCTCTTCACCCAACTGCCTAGCGAGAGCTTCTCAAGATGTTTATCGAAGCTCTTCGCTATAAGGCCGTTGACTGAAACGACCATCGGAATAATGATAGTTGAATCAACATTCCACATGGCGGTAACCTCATGGGCCAGGTCCAAATATTAAGATAATTTTTCTTTTTCGGCCTTTACAAGATTCTCATCTTGCGGAATGGTGACCATCAACTAGCATTACACGACGCATCGGTCGATCTATTATCACGATATCAGGTTTATTGGCTACAATAGTCCTATCCGTGATAACAGATCGCTCCCAGTAGAGCGTGATATGACCACTTTCGAGAACTGGAAGAGGCTGGTACTGGTAGTACGGTACTTCAGAATCCACAAGGCCATATTTAAGAGCAAGTTGCTGATGGATAATCCTAGCCACTTGGTTGTGTCTGTGCAAGTACTCTCCGTTAGGAAGACGAGAACAACCGGAAACAACATGTCTAATAGACTCACCGGGACGGTGGCATGCCCGACAAATGTCAACCATGCCGTCCTTTAGGATGTGCTTCCGGTAGTTGTTCGTCATGATAACTTCATCCATAATTGCAAAGACAAACCCTTCAGTTTCCCCAAAAAGGTTGCTGAAGCGTAGCCAGGCCACGGAAGCGAGCTGGTCCACATCAGGCCCTTTAAGAGCCCGATAGAACCGTCCGTGTAGCTCCTTGCCCTTCCATATGGCTGTGCGGTCCAAAATACTTAATACCTGGGGCCTTCGCCAGTTCTCGTTATTATTATTATTATACATTAATTAAAGCACGTTTTATTCTTTTTTAGTCAATATTTTTCTTAATACTCATTAGACAACAAACTAAAATATCGCTAATTCGATATGAAGAATATCCTGCCACCTGGTGTGGATGTGTATATGTAGCTTTTGTCAGGTGCCCACGCGGGCGGGTAACCACACACACTCACGATTTTTGTATTTATTATATCTATCTATCTATATCATGACACCATATATATATTATTTATTAATAGTTAAAAATACTAGGGTGGACAAAATGTAGTTTTTCAATAGATTTTTTTTTATTATCAGTGTGGAGTCTGGCATTGTGATGGCAATAGGCTCACCTCACATTGTCGGCGAAAAGTGGGTGTAAATACCTCTGCCACGCCCACTTGGAGGATGTAGGCGCCACGGTGTTAATTTTTTGAATTATTTAAAAAAATAGAATAATTGTTTTTTGTTTGTTTTAATTTATGTTCATTATAAGCGATGCGGCAATTCTTGTAAATTCTGCTCAGGAGAATTATTTGTCTTAGCAGAATTGCTAAGATAAAAAGCACCACTCTGTAAAGCTGTCAAGAACATTTTGTTATCTAAATAATAGGGTTGTTTTGTAAACAATCTGGAATAATTCAGAAGCACCCAATGTATACGGAAGAGCTATTAGTGAGAATTCTAAGCGCAAGAGCTACTCCAGTCGAACTTGTCCACATTCCGCTTTGCGTAGACCTTTGGCTCACTTCAACCTAGGGTTGCTGCATTATGATTAATAATAAGTAAACGCAATGACGCGTGTTTTAGCTATTGATGGTTTAAAACACAAAATAAACAAATTAAAAGTCACAGTTGTAAGCGTAAATTACTTCATTACTTTTATATTCAAACAGGTTATAATACTGATGAAAAAGAAATCAGTCATGGCAATCCTAAGTTTTTTTTAGATATAAAAGTAACATTTTGCATGTGTTATTGAAGTTAAGTGTGTTTGAGGTATTTCCCTTAATTTTTTTTCAGTCGCATTTCGGAATCTAGAATATGCCAGATACTATGGTAATAGGCATACCCTCTAAGAACCTAATAACGTCGCCAAAACATGGGCGTACATAGTGTGCCTCCGCTAGTCCCGCTTAGGGAATAAAGATGTGATAACGGTGTGTTTTAATGTGTACTAATGGTTTTCGTTGTTGGACTGAGGAATGATATGAAATGAAAGCTTGAAGTTACACAAACTTTTAAATTTCTCCATGTATCTTTATCATCATGCCAGATCCCTTGCGGCATATTTTAATATTTAATCATTTAAAATTCTTTCTCTATGTATGTAGTGGTTATTCTTTCACCACATTAAGATTGCCCTCACAATTTATTAAACTGTACCTAGACTTTTGGAATACATATAGTATGCCTGATATCACTGATCACTGTTGTATAATATATATGCAAATTTTGCGGGCAGAAACTAGTGCCCGCAAAAGTTGTCTGCGTTGACTTTAGACAGGAACCTAACATTTTTCCAGGATAAAAACTATCCTATATGTTATTCCAGGTAATCAACTATCTGTGTACCAAATTTAATCCAAATCCATTCAGCCGTATTTTAATGATTGAGTAACAATCATCCAAACATCTAAACATACAAACTTTTACATTTATAATATTAGTATGATCTATCTATCTATCTATATCTATCTATATCATCACGCCAGCTCCCTCGCGGGGTAGGCAGAGAGTACAGAGTTCCAACAGGTTCTTTCCTGACATACCTCTCTGGCTTCCTCCACTCTCATAGTTCGTCTCATACACACTCGCCGGTTACGGAGACTCTTGACTTGCCCTTCAGCTAAGACACGGTCTATTTGGTCATGGTAAGATAGTCTAGGTCTTCTCCGGCACCTACATCCTTCCACTTTCGCATTGTATATCTGTTTTGTCATTCTTTCTTCTGGCATCCTTTCTATATGCCCGAACCAACGGAGCATACCCTTTCTCATATTAGTATGATGTCATATAAAAAAGCGTTAAAAATGTAACTACCCTTCACATAATAATGGTTATATTGGCATTTACATCGCATAAATTAACCATTTAATTTCAATTTACTAAACACAATGTGACAGCCCTGATCAAACTCGGTACTAACTTGGCCCGACTTGCACTGAATAGTACATTAAACTAAGTTTAAGTGCCTATCGGGTAGATCGCAGTGCGCGGCAGTGGCACAACTTTATGATTTATGGCAATAAGTTTTAAACAAAAATGGCTATCGGGGACTTTATGCTTTTCGACAGTCTTGTTCAGAATTCAAGATGGGTGTTTTTGATATGAATAAAAAGTACTTAGATTTACGTGAATATTACACATGAAAGGAAACTATTTTTCTCTCGTCTCTGCCGTGACCATGGGTACCGTAAAGCACTCTAATTGTCGGGAGTTAAATAATAAAAAATACTGCGATAAATTCCGAACAACCGTTCTATTTTACGGACGGCTTGATCCAGTGGTCAAACTGGATGGAGCGCAGTCGCAGGTTCGATTCCCACATGTACATATGTACAGGATGCAAGGGGGACACCTACCATCTACGCTCCCCAAGTCAACCTCTCCTGCCCGCGGTGCATCCTGCTGATCAACGGACGAGGCTCTGACGACCGACAATGGCGGTATAACCATTCAAATAGGGCGTAACTAAATTTTTAACCAGACCGGTGACGGGCAGCAGCGTCACTAGTGCGAGAAGTTACGCCTTGCGATCGCCAACCCGCATGCCCAGCGTGGCGATTATGGGCAAAACCTTCCATGGCAAGTCGAAATATACCACGGCCCCCAGTTCCCGGTCGCTCCGCTATTCCTGACCACGGCGGCGGTCACGGTTCCGGCGGGGCAGGGGGTGCGAAGAATCCCCGGACTACGATAGGCCGCCAACATGAACTGACCCTGGCTACGTATAACGGACGCACGCTACGACTGGATGAGCATCTTCTGCAGTTTGAAGAAGAACTGAAGTGCATAAGATGGCACGTTCTGGGTTTATGTGAAGTAAGAAGAGAGGGAGAAGACACCATAACCCTAGAATCTGGCCATCTTTTGTGCTTTAGAGAGGGAGACCAACTTTCCCAGGGTGGCGTCGGGTTTCTGGTCCATAGAGTCTTCGCTGACAACGTTTTAGAAATGTCCAGTGTGTCGACAAGGGTAGCATACCTCATAATTAAGCTGACCGAGAGGTACACCCTCAAGATCGTGCAGGTTTATGCACCGACTTCGGCACACTCGGACGAGGACATAGAGATACTCTACGAAGACATCTCTAAGGCCCTTCATAATACCCCTAGGGCACACTACAACGTTGTCATGGGAGATTTTAATGCCAAAGTGGTAGTAAAAACTGACAGCGAATCCTCAGTAGGACCATACGGCTATGACAGCAGAAATGATAGGAGGCAAACGCTCGTCAACTTTCTCGAAAGAGAAGGGCTGTTTATGATGAACTCTTTCTTTAAAAAACAGCCCCAAAGAAAGTGGACGTGGCAAAGCCCCGATGGTAAAATAAAAAATGTGATCGACTTCATCATGGCGGACAAGAGGCGCATATTTAGAGATGTCTCAGTGATCGCAAGATTTAAAACCGGAAGCGACCACCGGCTCGTACGGGGCACTCTGAATATACAATGGAAGCGCGAAAGAGCCCGCTTGATGAAGTCCAGTCTCCGACCGAATTTGCTCCAAGCCGCTATGAATTCCCAAGCTTTTCAGCTAAAATTGAAAAACTATTTCGCTGCGTTGGAAACCACTGACAGCGTTGATCAGAAGTTCGAGCAGGTGGTACAGACTTTTAGAGAAGAGGGTACTAAATTCTGCGAAACGAGGCGTACAGGCAAGAAATCTAAGCTTTCGGGGGGGACTCTGGAGCTTATGAGCGAACGACGCCGAAATGCTGCCTCAACCTTGTCAGAACACCGGGCCTTAAATAAAAAGATCACAAAGCTGGTCCGTCACGACCTCCGAGCTTTCAACAAGCTTGAGATTGAGAAAGCCATCGAGCAGAACCGGGGGTCGAAAGTGTTTGTCCAGTCACTTGGGAGAAACCACTTGACAAGGTTGACTACACAAGCGGGTACTGTGATCGCTTCTAGGCCGGAAATCCTCTCGGAAGTCAGGAATTTCTATAGCCAGCTCTACGCCTCACACGCACCTCGACCCTAATCTCTTAGAGGAGATCCCAGAGCCACCCTTACACGTCACTTCACAGAACTATACATGGCGAGCCATGTATACAAGGTGTTTTCAAGGGTCATCACGAACCGACTTGCGCGAAGGCTCGACGAGTTTCAACCCCCGGAGCAGGCCGGGTTTCGAAGTGGTTACGGCACCATAGACCACATCCACACAGTGCGGCAGATTATACAGAAGACTGCAAAGTATAATCTGCCCCTATGTCTAGCCTTCGTGGACTATGAGAAGGCCTTAGACACTGTCGAAACCTGGTCAGTTCTGGACTCCTTGCAACGATGCCAAGTTGATTGGCGATACATCGAAGTGATGAGATGCCTTTTTGAAGCCGCAACGATGACCGTCCAAGTACAGAACCAGCGGACTGAACAAATCCACCTGCGCCGCGGAGTGCGCCAAGGTGATGTCATATCACCAAAACTATTCACCAATGTACTGGAGGATATGTTCAAGACGCTGGACTGGAAAGGTCGCGGCATCAATATAAATGGCGCATACATCTCTCACCTGCGATTTGCAGACGACATCGTCATCATGGCTGAAACGTTGCAAGACCTACAACAGATGCTGGACAGCCTTGCTAATTCGTCTCAGCGAATCAGTCTCCGGATGAACTTAGATAAAACTAAAGTTATGATCAACAAGCATGTTGACCCGGGACCGATCGCCGTAAACGGAGCCTCCCTCGAAGTTGTTTCTGAGTATGTATACCTAGGGCAGTTGCTCCAACTAGGTAAAAACAACTTCGACAAGGAAGTTAAGAGACGGATACAGCTGGGCTGGGCAACATTTGGAAAACTCCGTCGAGTCTTCTTATCGCCCATACCTCAATGCCTAAAAACGAAAGTTTTTAATCAGTGCGTCCTACCTGTAATGACATACGGAGCCAAAACGTGGCCACTCACTGTGCGGCTTGTCCACCAGTTCAAGGTCACTCAGCGAGCTATGGAAAGAGCTATGCTCGGAGTTTCTCTTAGGGATCGAATCCGGAATGAAGTTATTCGTCAGAGAACCAAGGTTACCGACATAGCTCAGCGAATTAGCAAGCTGAAGTGGCAGTGGGCAGGTCACATATGCCGCAGAACCGATGGCCGTTGGGGCAGACTGGTTCTTGAGTGGAGACCGCGTGTCGGCAAACGTAGTATAGGGCGCCCTGTAGCTAAGTGGGGCGACGATATTCGTAAGGCAGCGGGCAGGGATTGGAGAAGGAGAGCTGAAGATCGAGCTCAGTGGCGTGCCATGGGAGAGGCCTACGTCCAGCAGTGGACTGACACGGGCTGATGATGATGATGAATGTACATATGTACATGTTCCGCCTATTATGTTTAATGGCGAGTCTCTGCGGGTGGTTAGCAGCTTTAAATATTTGGGGCACATTGTTACCGAGGATATCAAAGATGACACTGACATAGAGAGGGAACGTAGAGCACTGGCGGTCCGGGGAAATATGATCGCTCGCCGGTTTGCTCGCTGCTCGAAGGATGTAAAGATCACCCTGTTCAAGGCATATTGTCAGTCGTTTTACTCGAGCAGCCTCTGGATAAACTATACCCGCCGGGCTGCCAGTGATCTACGTGTCCAATACATCATTACAACATCTTTAGGGTACTGTTGCGGCAGCCTCGCTTTTGCAGCGCATCTAAGATGTTTGCTTAGGCGCACACGGACTGCTTACATGCGATTATTCGTAAGAAAGTTGTATCCCTACGACAGCTAGTAAGAAGCAGTCGCAACGGCATCTTGCAGATGATTGCTGCTCATCTGGACTGTCCCATCCAAAACAAGTGGATGTATGTTGGAATGGGTAATATAAATAATAATACATATATTTTTCTTTCTATGGCTGTATTTTTATCATCAATATGTTAATTAAATAATAATATTGTTATTAATGTCATAATATGGATTTATATCTGAAATAAATATATAAATAAAAATAAGACCATTTCAGATTTGGAATCCCTCCAAATGAGTCCTGCTGCTACTCAAAGCTTGTATGAGGAGTTAGTCAGTAAAGGGTCCAGTTCTGTGTGTGACATGCCACCCATTATTGATTTGACTGGTGATGATACCAAAAACAATATTCCTTCTATTAAAGGGCACAATAGGATAAAGAGGTTTTTAAAAATTAAACATATTATTAAGAAAACTAAAAAGTCACTAACTAGGCAAAATTATCTTAAAATAAATATTTGTTTAAGAAAAGAGCGCTTCCAATTAATGAATAAAATAGATTCATGTGCCAAGGAATTAGAGCACAACAAATCTAGATATGATTTAGATACTCAACAATTGCGAAATGAATTGTTAGTTAGGAAATTAACTTTAAAGGATATCTTTGCTAAATATGAAGCCGCTCAGATACAATTATGTCACCGTATGCAGGAAGCTAGTGAGTTGATAGATTAAGTGAAATATAATGCGGAGAGATATGAGTAGTGTTGTAAAAATGAGCGCCGAGCGCCGAGCCTTCAGCGCTGAGTCGACGCTTACGAGCGTTCAAGACTCGAGCGTTGAAGGCTCGAGCCTTTAAGGCTCTCGGAGCGTTGAAGACTCGCGCTATAACGCTGAGTTGCGAGTTCAAGCGTTATAGCTTTATAATTTATTTTGCTTTGATCGTCGAAAATCGAAATTAATTTAGACTTCCGAAACAACTGTGTAACAGAGGCGTATCCAACACTAGTACTTAACTAAGATTTTTGCATCAATTTTAATAAATGAAAAAAGTATGTATATTTAAAATTATCAATCAATCAAAACGATAAACGAAAGTAAACACGAAAATGCATGCTGCACTCTGAAACTTCAACACGAAACACGTATTTGTAAGAATTTATTTAGGGCAGCTCTTCAGCGCAGTAGCAAGTACAAGTGCAGTGATATGCCAATTAGTAACAGATTCAGTATCAGAGTTGGTCAGTAACAGAGTGTGTTTAAATTACACCTAAATATAAAAATTTATTCAAGTTGATACTTATGCAAGTTGTAGTTATTTGTCTGTGTACACCCGCCAAAGGCGCCGCGGGGCAGTGCGGTTGCGGGATGGGCGTTCTGCCGTGCCGAAAGAGTAGAGAGATTTAAAGAGTAGGCGAAAATAAAATTATTAAACAAAATAGGTAAAACAAATTCTTTGAAAGGGCCGAATACGTGTATGGGGTGCGTGCACACTGTACTCGTTGTATCGTATCATAGGTATTTAATTATGTGATCGTATTTCATATATGTATTTGGAACTCTAACATATAGAATTTGTTTGGGGAAGCCTAATACCAATAAAAAAAAAATTTTATTTGGTTTTGGATGACAAAAAGATACAATTTTTGTACACTCAAGGTTTGGGTATGCCCGATACCTACTATAGAAACAAACAATTTAATATATTATTTAATATAATAATTACTTACCTTCACATCTCTATCCTCATACGGGGTTGGCAGAGGTATACCTCTGCCTACCCGTAGGGGGTTAAGGGAATATAGTATACTGTGTACTTTACACCTACTATATGAAATCGCCGTCCCAATGCTATTAAATACAAACATTATTTTATATTATTACGGAAACGTTAGTGTAAACGAATTCTTAATTTTGCGGCACAAACATCAAACGCGCCGACAAAGGACTCGTCGGCGCATTTGACGATGTCTTTAGATTCGAGGTGTGCTTGCTATTATAGTTATAGTTATGAAATAAAGATAAATTAGGGCATATTGTACCTTACTCGAATCACTTAAAGTTGTATTTGCAAAGTAATAGGCAAAAAGCAATACATTTTTGACCGAAGCTGAACACAAAATGAGTTGAATCATACTGTATGTGTACGTGTACGTGTATTATACTAATGTTTTGTACATTAGTATAATAAGTGATCAAACGAACTTACCTGAAGTGAAGTTCGATCATTATTATACGAAGTCCTTCGTTCGAAGATATAAACTATATTAGCAGCTCTCTCGAGTCGCTTGGCAACCGCGCGTCATTTAGCCAATTGAAAAGTCAACGCCGCCTCTATGGTATCTGTGGACATAACCTCTGCAAGCATTCCTTTTAGAAGTAGTACATTTCAACTTTACTAACGGGCAGGGCGGGTTGGGTACTTATATCTTCGAACGAAGGACTTCGTATAATAATGATCGAACTTCACTTCAGGTAAGTTCGTTTGATCACTTATTATACTGTGTCCTTCGTTCTCGATATAAACTATATTAGCAGCTGTTTAGAGCTATAAGGGTAAAGTTGAAGTATACCACATAAAGGTTTTTTTCTTTTTTCTTTTTTGAGCGTGACCTCTAAAAAATAACATATCATTAGTATATTTGTACTATAATACATTCCCGTTCTTTGTTTTGCCATACAACACAAACAACAAATATATACACATATATTGTTTCTTACAACCAGTCTGTCTAACTTATTTAAAATAAATTTATATAATTAAATTCTATAACATATTATGTTATGTAGTGTAGATCCATCCCAACAAAACCTTTAAAGCACCTGTTATATACCTTTATACCACACCTGTTGTCCAAAATTCATTAATACCGGGTAATATTAATTAATCATTACTTATCAGATATCAGTGCAGTCTCTATCTGTTATGTCTTCTATAGAGATCTTTCTTCTATAGATATCTTCTATATAACAAGAGTTGAGGAATTGCCCATCTAGAGTTTTGTTTATATAAAATTAAATTCTTTATAATAATTCTTGTATCATTGACAACCATTATGAGACGAACTATGAGAGTGAAGAAAGCCAGGCAGGCATGCAAGGAAAGAACCCGTCGGAACCTTGCACTTTCTGCCCACTCCGCAAGAGATCTGGCGTCATAATATGGATAGATAGATATATATAGATAGCTAGAAACCCTTACTGTGTACTAGACCTGAAAACAAAGTCTGTTAGTACCCAATCTATAACAATATGATACAAATATAACAGGGAAACCTATTTCCCCACTAATGTGTCTTCCAACTGTTTTTTGTCAAATGATCTCCTTTTGAGTACGGTACCAAACGAAGGCTACGAAATAACTTGGTGATTATAAGAATGGTTTTGCTATCATTACATATTTAATTTATGATTTTTTTTTTTTTTTTTTTTTAAATATCAACATTCGGCTATATTTACTGTAAGTTATATTTTTAATCTTTAAAGACGTACATATATCAAAATTTAACATTTTTTTTTTTTTTTTTTGTACTAGAGTCCTTTGTACTAATGAACGTATATGGAATTAAGTCCGGTGAAGCTGTAAAGGCCTCGCGGCCATCAGCGTACATCACTCACACACACACCTTATCTGGAGATATTCCTCCCATAAGGCTATGTGCTTTACCTATATAATCTCGCGCCCCCCTCCCCCCAATTTTAGAGTCTGGAACGAAGGGCAGTACTAATGCGTGGTAAACAAACATAACCTACCCCAGTGTTATTACTATACCACTATTATTAATTCAATTTAAATTTCGAAACTATCCCGGAATCATTTCCATGTTCTGAGTGTGCGCCGACAAATAAATCCTTGGCTACATAAATATTTATGTATTACTTAACGATTCGTTCTTGCGCAATAACGCCCGCGAACGTTCGTTTTGGCAATACGATTGGACCACTCCTGAACCAATTACATTACTGATACTAAAAATACTAAAAAATACACTCCTAATTTAGTAATAACTTAAGAAGCGAATAAGTTACAGTCGACTAAACCGAACCATGGGTTACAACTGTATCATATTGGGAATCCTATTCATAACTGAATTATTTCATACCATGAAATTTTCATTTCATACCACACTTCCTTTGCTTCTTTGTATGTGACTGTATTTATAAGTAAAAACAAAAATTGCAATGGGTAACTTTCTAGTTAGTTCTAGATGTCCAACCGTGAGAATTGAGTGTTACTCAACTTATTATTATGTATCCCCCATTAATAATAAATAAATAATATCAAGTTCCTTAGGACTTAGATTATTGCTGATACTACATAATATTTATCATACCTGTGATAAGAATATACTTTTGATTATTCTTGTTTAAGATAATCCATACTTTCAAATACTGTAACTCAATATTTCATCCACCGTAGCTTGTCAACATAATATCATTAAATTTTCAAATGGATATTATTATCAAGTCATTTGCATGACTTTATTTTCTTTTTATATATACCTATTTATAAGATACATGTAACATGTGGATGTAATAATTTAAGTATAACAATACCAAAATTGCAAATTTTTGTATGATATCTCAATCCAATATTTTTTACTGAAACACCTTTAAATAAATTACAACATATATAGTGCTCTAAAACCAACTTGTTACTTTAATGGTAGCAGTTTGTACTTGTGTTATCATAACTATACCAGAAAACATCACTGGTGTTCAAAATAACTGTACACATTCCAAACTAATTACAAAACTATTTTTTTTTTTTTATAGTTATTAATTTCTTGAATAATCTTATTTAATTACATATTATTTATTGATTATCATATGATCAAACAAAAATACAGTAAAAACATCTAATTCTCCAAATCATGAATTGATGTATAGCTTTCCATTGTGTGCCTCAAATTTCTAATATTATTAAGTACACTATAATTGATGCAGGAAATAATCAAGAACCCAAAACCATTGAACTCATTACATGATAGAAAACTGAATAGGTACTAATAAATTTTCTATTAGTATATTTATTATGACTGTAAGGTCTAACGTGTTAGCATTAAGTTTTTATTTTTAATAAAAATAGCTATAAATTATATTTCAAATTATTAAACAATAGTGTTTCTAATAATAATGTTTCTATACATAATGTTAAACATATGTAGGACAAGATTCACTTGTCTGAAGTGCAAGTACTTGCACAAAAACCAATAAAATTATGTTTGTCGTTGAAGGCATTATTAGTGTCATAGATACATACCACCGTCAGTGAATACCTTTAGCCTCCAATATTATGGCTTCTTTGTAAAACCCATGTTGTATTCCTGATAGTTTTTCTGAATTTTTCAGCAACTTAAAAACCAAGTCCTTGTGTAAAATGCCTATCATGCTTTTTGTATCTCACTTTCTTTGGTAGGAGATTTCCAATGTCCAACGTGATGTTGTTTTTGGTGAACTGATAGGTACACTGTGACTTAATATTTCCATACCCAGGATGAGGATTGTAGTTCTATATTGGTTACAACGGTGGTCGTTTTATGAAATTTTAACTACTGGCTATGACTAGCTAGTTAATAATTCCATATTGATAATCCACTATATTAACACTCCTTTTATGCAAAATATATACTGCTGACCATAAAGGTTCTTATCTCAATAAAGGTTTCATGACTGTATTGTTAGGATTAATCTTTTCTGGCTACCCTGCAAGGAGTCTAGGTTGATAATATTGATAGATAATTATTAGTTCTATGTTAACTGGATAGACCAGGTATTTTATATTATCTTTTAAGTATCTTTGTGCATAACACAAATTATCCCACAACCTGCCTGCCGCAGCATCGGTAGGATAAGATATTATATTTGGAATGTATCCACAGTCCTGTTGCTTGTCAGTTACAACAGGCATTGCCATTAGTATATTACTTTGGCTTATTTGGTTATAAACCCTGTTCAGGAATAAGTATTGCTGGATTTAACTTTTTTATTTTTATTTTATTTTATTTTTATTTGGGAGGCTTACAGCTAGCAATACAGGTTAGTTTAGTGATTAGCAGTAAGAAGCCATTTACAAGCCACCACAGTTAAAAAGAAAATGTGCTCAATTAGTCGGAATACTGAATAATTAATTAGTTAGTAGGTTAAATAAATAGCTGCAAAGTCCTATGACAACATGGAGGAAGGAAAAACACTTTTAGTTAAATAGTTTTTGAATGCCGTTGGGCTGCTGGAAAATAAATCTAAAGCTGTATGGGTAGAACCAATCGTTTCATTAAACATTTTAGATGCGCGTATGAGGTAACTATTATGGCGATATAGTGTGCGTGTTTGCGGAACATGGAGCAGATTTCTGGGTCGGGAGTGGCGTGGAGGAACGTTAAGATATACTCGTGCAACAAGTTCTGAGCAATCAATTTTAGATTGAGCAATTTTTGTCAAATAGGATATGTCTGTAATATTTCTACGGATTGACAGTGGGAGCAAATGTAAGCGAGCACAGCGTTCATCGTAATTTTTTTGAGGTATTTTAAACTTAAAAAATAAAAACTTGGTAAACTTTTTTTGTACATTTTCTAACCTAGCCGAGTGAATTGAATAGTTGGGACTCCAAATTTGGCTCGCGTATTCCAGATGACTGCGGACATAGGCACAGTAGAGTATTTTGATAGATTTCATAGTCGAGAAAGAGTTAGTATTACGGATGATAAATCCTAAGGCTGAAGAGGCTTTTTTTGCAATAAAATCGAAATGACGCTCAAACGTAAGCTTACTGTCCATGAAAACTCCTAAGTCTTTAATGACGGAAGCACGAAATACATTTTGGTGATTTATTGTGTAACTATAGGTGAAAGCTTGCTTTTTTCTAGTGAAACTAATAACTTGACACTTAGATGTGTTGAGATCAAGGTTATTAGCTTTACAATAGTTGACCACTCTATTGAGGTCGTCTTGAAGTAGTACAGCATCAGAGAGGTCTTTAATGGTCCTATACATCTTCATATCATCTGCAAATAATTGAAACTTGGAATGTTTGATGCACGATCCAATATCGTTGATAAAAGCCACGAACAGTAAAGGACCCAGCAGTGATCCCTGGGGGACGCCGGAGGGAACAGTCAACCATGCGGACATAAAACCATTTAAAACTACAGCTTGAGATCTATTTAAGATATAGGAAGAAAACCATCTGAAGAGATCACCGCTAATACCTAGTCCAATGAGCTTTTTTAGTAATATATTATGGTTAATTCGATCGAATGCCTTGCTATAGTCGGTATATATAGCATCTGTTTGGTAGCCGTTATCCATATCCTTGGATATATCATCTGTAAATAATATAAGATTGGATACTATTGACCTGCCTTTGAGGAAACCATGTTGGTGCGGGCTAATGTTAGGGGATAGCGCGTAATATAACTGGTCATAAACAATGCGTTCAAAGACTTTAGCCAGGGTACAAAGCTTGGAAATTGGACGGTAGTTATCAATTTTGTTCTTGGGCCCCTTTTTATGGATAGGAGCGATAAATGCAGACTTCCACATTGCTGGAACAATACCCTCAGCTAGCGATCGTTTAAATAAAAGTGTAACTGGTTTAGATAAGTCCTCGGCACATCTGACTATGAACACTGCTGGAAGATCATCAGGTCCAGCGGATTTGTTAATATCAAGGGACTTAAGATGCTTTTGGACTAGAGTGTCATCAACTTTAATAGATCGTATACCGGGAACGGAAACAGAACCCGGTGTACTAGAATCGGATGAAGGGTGTGAGCTAAGAAACATAGATTGAAAATAGTTAGAAAAGAGTTCGCATATACCTTCGCCGGTACTAGAGACATTACCATTGTACGACATATGTGACGGAAAATTGCTATTCGTATGCTTACTTTTTAAATAGGACCAAAAAGCTTTAGGATTTGTATTTATGGCGGATTCAATTTTAAACAAGTATGATTTATAAAGGTTGCGTTCTAGGTCGTTAGCTCTGTCACGAAGTAATTCAAATGTAAGTCGATCAGAAATATTGCCATAGGTTTTAAATTTATTAAGGTACTTGTGTTTTTCTTTGAGAATTTTTGTAAGTGCACTATTGAACCATGGTGGATATTTAGAGTTATATGCCAGACGCTTGGGGATATGGAAATTTCTAATTTTAAATATACTCGAGTAGAAAATGGATAGTGCATCATCAATACTATTAGTGGTCAATAAATTATCCCAGTCTATCTTGGCTAAGTCGGAGCTGATAAGATCGTAATTGCCTTTGGAGTACTGGTAAACAGTGCGTTTGGGGGCTTTAAGAGGGTGGAATTTTAGAAAATCAACGTAAATTACTAAGGCTGGGTGATAACCATCCTCTTCAACTAAAGGATCAGAACAGGCAGCAACAGAGACAGAGTCATTGCATAATACCAAGTCGAGAATTTTGCCATACTTGTTATGAACTAAATTAAATTGTTGTAGGTTGCAGTAATGTATGGTATCAATAAAATTAGTTAATAAGTGAGCCGCTGGAGCCGATGCTCCGATACCGTCCGATGAAGTCGTCCATTTTATCGAACTCATGTTAAAATCACCCAGTACAATGAATTTGTCAGTCGGATTGGCTTGCATTAATTGTGACAATTTATCTAGAAATTCAAGTAATTGATTAGAAAAACTGTTGCCTCTATTTTGTTCACAAAGATACAAGGTGCATAAATGGAGTCTACTTAGGCTTTTATTTGCACAGTCGGGTCTAGTAAGAATAGATATCCAGATGTCTTCCGTACTAGATTGCCAGTGAATCTTATCGCAGACGATCAGGTCTCGACGGACCGCCACGAGGACTCCTCCTCCGCGCTGCTGTGACGTAGATGCATAGTCGCGGTCACGCCTCCACACTACGTACCTTTCGTCGAAGAGTTCACTGACCAAAATGCCCTCGATTAGCCAGGTCTCCGTTAGGGACAAGACATCGTAATTACTTTTGGCTAAGTTCCTATAGAAAATCTCTGTTTTAGTTCGCAGCCCCCGTACATTTTGGTGGTAGATGTTTAGAGCAGACATAATGGACTCGGTAAACTACCTATAAATGGGTCAAGAATTGGGTTTACCGAATGTACCTCAAGTTCAAATACTATGCTCGTCTCACTTCTTATGTAATATAATAGGGTTAACAACGCATTAAAATTGTCTCGATAACAGCAAAGGTGTGATATAAAAGTCAGGCGCACCAACCGAGTTCCTCCACGACAATCCCAAAATTTACTAATAATACCTAAGTCTAACGACAGATAGACACGGCACTTAATGAAAAATAAATATAAATAACTTAGTACCATAACATATGATAGTATAACAGTATGGTGAGTATTAAAGATAAGGATTAATCTCACTATTGGCTTAAATACAAAAAAACGGCAGACTAAACAAGTTAACAGAACATAAATAACCGAGGAACTATTAAAACAATAGATAACAATATAAAAGTCGAAAAAACAATGCACCAGTAAAGCAAAACACTTCAAATGTATGATAAATATAAAATGAGTGAGGGTAAAAAAAGGGTCCGAGCGCGGTAAACAATAGCAGGTAATTAGCAAAGGAATGCGGACTACGATTCTCAAAGTATTGGGTATCGCTATTAAAATTTCGTTAAATAATAGTGGTTTAGCTTCACGTACATATGAGTAGTAGATTGAGGAAGATATCAACTTATAATTTGCAAGTCTTGATCTGATTTTATGGTCATGATCTTCGAGGTGGTATCTCTTCTCACAAAAATCTTCATATGTTTTACCCACACAAATTGGAAGTTGTGTTCTTTTGCCCTGGTTTTGACTTGAGTGAGGAGTAATTTGTTCTTTAAAGTCAGGTGGTCGTTGACAAAGATCTTCCCAGGACCATTTAAACCGATGTCGTGGGGCGCCAGGGGGTTTTTGAGGAATCGTACGGCCCCTATAAAATTCTCCTTGATATATCTGTTTATAAATGAAACTATAATATTTTTATTATTCGACGAGCCGGTTGGGACTCTGTGGATAAAATTGATTTGATTTTTTGAGATTGGGAAAGAGACACGCTCACCGATCTTGGTGACTATATCGAACAAATTCTCTCGATCCTTCATTGGTACGCCTTTAACTTCTACATTATTACTTCGGAGCCATTGATCGGTGTCTTGCGAGTCCCGCTCCAGCTTTGAGATAACTGCCTTCAAATGAGCAACATCTTCGTGAACCTCATTCAATATCACTACCTTCTCTTCCAAAAGCTGTATTTTAGCAGGTAGTTCGATGGTGGCAGTTTTAAGATCGCTCAGTTCTTTCCGTATGAGTTGCACTTCCGACGTTAGACTTGAGAGAGGAGCAAGTTTGAGTTTAATGCTTGTCAACTCACGCATGATTGACTCGAGCAATATTGATGGAGAAGCAATAGGAGTGGGTGACTTGGGTGGAGCCTGGGTGCTGAGACTGCCTGAGCTTTTGCAGTTGATACATTTCCATGTGGCTTGACGGTCACCCAATTTGCGATATCCCATTTCTGTAACGCCAGAACAAGGATAGTCGAAGTGCCCCAAACATACCGTACATTTAATTGCCTCTGCCACTTCTTCACCACATTTACCGCAAACAACCATGACTTAAGATTGAGAACCACTGACTTCAAGCAATAATACGTGCGGTCGCAAGGACGTCTGCGAGCGTACTGATTTTTAATACAAGTACTCATAATTTTGCACAATTCTTTGTGTAATAAGCTCCAGTTTGGGCTATTTCAGTATTATTATACAAGTATGTCTAATAATGAAATCAATAAAAACACTATGTTTCTGCAAAGGAGTGACTTTTGTTATTAATAATGTATTGTTATACATAAACAATGTCACTTTAATTACCCTTTCAGTAAGTCTCCTTTTGGAGATATAATATGACAAATTGCTTATAGTTTATAGCAATAGTCTTTGTATTTACTGTTTTAGGCATGTTTAAGGTATGTATTTTAGGTAACATTTTTGATTCTTACCATTGTAGAAATGTGAACTGCACAGGAACACCTCATGGATGAAACCTATGAGTAGTATGACCTTCAGCACATATCTCGTATGGGCCCCAAGTCTTGCGGATCACGCCGATGTATCTCGTACACCACTCGTGTCCTTGAATTATCGTCAAGTCTTGCGGACCACGTCGATGTATCTCGTACATCACCCGTGTCCTTAAAATGCCATCGATCCTGAACAATCATCATAATTGATGAACGTCCCCCTAGTTTCTCTTATTGGAGGTATAACATTGCCAATTTATAGACGGTTAATAATCGTGTTCAGGTATATTTCGTGTTAAACTGTTTGTACACGAATAGGGACGTAGACTTCATAAGTTTACTTTTCGGACGACGAAGCTTTCCCAAATGACGAAACTCACGTCTCCAAATATTAGATATTATATAAATAAACAAGTTAAGCTGAAAAACACCACAAATAAACAACTATCGGTTGATCTTTTTAGAATGTACTTCTTTGCCAGGACGTAAACTTTTCTAAATTTGCCTATACGATGTTTTAAATTTATTTCACAAGGTCACTTGAGTATATTACAACCTTTTTGTTATACAATTTCAGTGCCATAACAAGTTATTAAATTAAATGTCGACCAAAAACTTTATTACAAAGCGTCGGCTGCCGCGCTTTCAAAAGAATGCTTGCAGAGGTTATGTCCACAGATACCATAGAGGCGGCGTTGACTTTTCAATTGGCTAAATGACGCGCGGTTGCCAAGCGACTCGAGAGAGCTGCTAATATAGTTTATATCGAGAACGAAGGACACAGTATAATACACACACACCGTCACGCCTATATTGGGGAATATATATAAGCGGGGGTGGCAGAGGTGTACTAAGTAGACCCACGTTCCGCAGACGATGTTAAGCCCCATGTACTAGGGGGCGAGCCTATTGCCATATACCGGGCACAATTCCAGACTCGGGACTCGTACTGGGAAGTTGTCGCTAGAAAAACTACACTTGTCCGACCTAGGATTTGAACCCAGGATCTCGTGATCACAAAGCGATGCGCTTTGCCACTAGATCAACGAGGCAGTATTTTTTAGTATAATTTATTAGTATAATATTTTTTTATTTGTACAGTACACACAAATAGATTTTTGAAACTATGTAAAATGTGTTGTAAACCCAATATAGGTAGGTACCTTTATGGTATTGTAATTCTTTTTTTTATTAAAGGATCATAGCCCCACACTAGGATTTATTCCTGTGTCGTGGATGCCTTAACAAATATGAAAATTTACATATACAAATACCCAGACTGAAACAAAAAAAAAGTGTAGAATTGTCCCGTGCGGTAATCGAACCCGCGACTATTAGACAGTGGGCGGAGGGCTTAAACGCTAAATCGTCCGTCGAATATAAATATAAATTGGATTTATATTTGATATTGAAACTAGTACTGGTATAATATATTTTATTTAGCGGTCATTAGGCACAACAGGCATTTTCATATTTGAGCGTCTCCATACTACGGAAGACACGGCCTTTGGTCCCGGTTACCACTTAGTGTGGTAGTCGTTAAGCCGATTTTGAAACCGCGGCTTGATAAATTCCAACAGCAGGTGGCACAAACCTGCCTCCACCAGTCTGCACTGGGTCTGCGTGGTGGAGTATGACTTAATCTCTTTCGCCTCAATATGTGAGAGAGGCCTTTGCCGAGCAGTGGGCAGTATAGGCTGATATTATATACTTGAGTAAGTACTTAAGTAGACAGTACTTGTCAAGACTAAACCAGCCTAAGCACCGAGGGGCGATGTTAAGAAGTTAGGTAGCCCCATTGATCATCTACCATTATCAAACCAGGTACCATAGTATTGCATTATCACAGAACTTATATACGTATGCCAAATTTCAGGTCAATTTGAAACCGCATGTGTTTGAAAAGTAGATCACAAACTACCTTTGAGCTAATAATAACGTTGACCCGGAAAGACAGAGAGACATACGAACAGAGCAAGTTAATTAAAAATTAATAGGTACTCCACGCAGTTAACACGCAGTTATGAACATGACTTAAAATCATCCATAAAACTGGAGCGTTGAGCTCGACGCTTGAGCGCGAGTCGAGCGTCGAGCTCAAGGCTTCAGTGAGCGGTTTAACTAAAGCGCTCGAGCTCGCGCTCGAGCGCTCTGTAACCGACTCGGCTCGGGACTCCAGCGCTTAGCAACATTTTGAGCGTCGACTCGAGCGTTTAAGCGCCGACTCGAGCGTTTTTACAACACTAGATATGAGTCTCTGACCAATAATCTCTCATATACCTGTACCCCCTTGTCATCCTCGTCTGGGTCCAGGCATGTGATACCTGTACAAAATTTCACTCAATCTGAAGTGGGCTGCAAAACACTAGTTTTCTCCGACCAAATTGGGACAAGCTTTGGTTCACTTTTACATAGTAAACTTAACCACAACGTAACCAACTGTTGTTATAATAATAATAATAATTCATTAATAAATAGGATTTCACACACAAAAATGGATAGTACAACTACAGTTGTTTTATTATTAGGAAACAGCCTAGGTATACAAAAAAAGTATTAACACCTTATTGCAATTAGGGAGTTTTATTTTGTGTGCTTTCCTTACTCTGACTACTTAATGATCAAACGAACTTACCTGTACATGAAGTTCGATCATAATTATATAATCAGGTTCATTCGCTGCGATTAGTTTACATATTGTAGTTGAGCTCCCATGTATCATGTATCAGCCTTGCACGAATGTTTTTAGTAGAAAAAGAAAAATATTCTACTAGCAACACTTTTACCTACCATTTTTACATTACAACGTCCGAGGTAATTTTGTTTAAAGCTATATCTATTTATTCATAATTTTGGGTGGGATAAGGATTCAATTTTTGGGAGGGTTATTATTAATCGCAGCGAAGGAAGCAAAATTATATTTCACAGCTTCATTCTTAGCGATTAGTTTACATATTGTAGGATGTTCAGAGAATACGAATAAATTGTGAAGAAAGCAATCAGGTATTTTATTAATTAGTTCACACTTTCCCTTTCACACTTTATTATTTCTTTTTACACTTTCCTAGTGTAAAAAGAAATAATAACTACACTCATTCTTAACGTGGCTCATTAGACTAGGATTATAGAACTTTCCAAAAACTGAAGATGATTTGCTCCAACCAGCTGTTTTGCGAATCACATCTAGACTTACACCTAGCGCGTTGACTTTGGAAGTGGCTGCATGCCAAGTACTGTGTGCGGTGAAAATAGAAGTATCTATACGGCTATTTTTTTAAAGTGTCTTTAATCAATTGGCTTAATCTTTGGCATAACATTTTTAAATGTAGTTTTCTGTAACTAATTAATAAGCAATCATTTTTATGAAGACGCAAAGAGCTTGTTTTTTGAACATATGACATCAAACAATTTGCTGGACATATACTAAGATTTTCATGGAAAAAGAGTAGTTTTCGACGAGGCGACGATGAGCTGAGAGTGGGAACCTTTGGTACTGGACAACGGAATCCCCGGGGCCAAATGCTGGTTGACTGCATGGAGAAGGAGGGACTCTTTATGATGAACTCCTTCTTCCAGAAGCGGGAACACCGTAAATGAAAATTGAATATCAACTTCAAGCTTGAAAGGTCTAGACTGACGAAGTCTATACTCCGTCCAGCACCTGTCCAGATTCAGGAGCCCGATAGCTTTCAGCTCGAACTGCAGAATCGCTTCGAAGGTCTAGGTGAGTGCATAAACGTAGACGATTATAGCAGCAGGGTAGTGGAAACTGTCCATACGGTCGGGCATAAGTTCTTTAAAACCCACCGTACAAAAAAAACCAAAAAGCTCTCATGCGTTACCCTCAAGCTTATGGAGGAAAGACGTAGGATGATCTTGCAGTCTCCAGAAGAAGTTTTCGAATACCAGCGGCTTAATAGGCAGATCTCTTAGTCTCTGACTCGCGATGTACGCGGGTATAATACTGACAAAATAAGAGAGACTATCGAGCGCAACAAAGGCCCTAAAGTGTTTGCAAGGGATCTGTCTATCGGACAGAGCCGGTTGAGTAAGCTGAAGACCCGAGACGGCAGGATTGTATCCTCTACACAGGAACTCTTGAGGGAAGTCGAGAAGTTCTACGGCCAGCTATACACATCAGTACAACCACCTGTCTGCAATCCGGCCATAGACCCAAGAGCCAAATTGACCCGACACTATACCGATGACATCCCGGCCATCAGTCTGTGCGAGATTAGTATGGCTCTCAAACAGCTCAAGAACAACAAGGCGCCAGGCGATGACGGTATAACAGCCGAGCTTCTCAAGGCTAGTGGAAAGCCGATATTGAGGGCTCTCCAGAAACTATTCAACACCGTCATCCTCGAGGGCAAAACGCCACAGTCATGGCGCGGAAGTGTGGTGGTTCTCTTCTTCAAAAAAGGTGATAAAACCCTCTTGAAGAATTATAGACCCATCTCACTTCTGAGCCACGTCTATAAACTGTTTTCGAGAGTCATCACGAATCGTCTCGCGCGCAGACTAGATGACTTCCAGCCTCCCGAACAAGCCGGTTTCCGAAAAGGCTTCAGCACCATAGACCACATTCATACGCTGCGACAGGTTATACAGAAGACTGAAGGCCTCATAAGAAGGCTCAAGGTCACCCAAAGGGCGATGGAGAGAGCTATGCTCGGAGTTACCCTGCGGGATCGAATCAGAAACGAGGAGATCCGCAGGAGGACGAAAGTCACTGACATAGCACTCAGAATTGCTAAACTTAAGTGGCAGTGGGCGGGGCATATCGCTCGTAGAACTGACGGCCGTTGGGGCAGAAAGGCGACCACGTACCGGAAGACGTGGAGTGGGTAGGCCCCCTACAAGATGGACCGATGACCTGGTGAAGGTCGCGGGTAGAAGTTGGATGCGTACAGCACAAAGCCGGTCGTTGTGGCGGTCTTTAGGGGAGGCCTTTGTCCTGCAGTGGACGTCTTTCGGCTGAAGAAGATACTGAGATTTTCATGGAAAAAGAGTAGTTTTAAAACAGGCTGTTAAGTGTTCAAACGGGATGTTTTAATTCGATCAGGAACTTTTGTTAAAGCTACAATAATTAACCCAATTCTTAATACATCTGTCATACTGTTGGTCTACTTCAGTTACTTTCATAGTGTCATGTCTTACGGTATATTATTGTGGGGTAGGACAGCTGACATTGACTCTATTTTTATCTTACAAAAAAGGGCTATTAGGGCCATCTATAACTTAGGTATTCGCGACTCTTTGAGAGAATTGTTTAAAGAAGCCAATATTATGACGGTCCCATGTCAGTATATTTATGAAAACATAATGTACACACGGAAAAATTTAGATCTATTTAATCAGCTAGGTGATAGGCATTGCTATAACACGCGACATAGAAATAAATTGGACCAACCGCAATTTCGTCTGTCTAAAATTCACACGTCTTTCATGGGGTACTGTGTTAGATTTTATAATAAAATTCCACTTGACGTCACTCAACTTAGTGAAAATAAATTCAAATCTTGTATTAAACGTACGCTCTGCAAGCGAGCTTACTATACTCTTGATGATTATTTAAAAGATAAAAATGCTTGGATAGGTGATGTTCCAGCTCCACCAGAATGTGGATAACATGTTCAGCTATTATTATTTATTATTCCCTCTCTTCCTTCTAGTAGTTAAATAAAATTTATCATTTTTCTTCCTCATTTCTTTATCTGTAAATGAGAGAACCATGTAGCCATTCACATGAATAGTTTAACTTGGTTAATTTAATTTAGACTCACCTGATACTACATTGTTCTCCCATACCCCACAACAAAATGTAGATGGAAAGATTGTAAAAATATTATTTTAAAAGAGTAACCGTGGAGTTTCTTGCCCTTCTTCTCCACAGGAATGACATTCCGAAGTGGTGGTAGAGTCTTTGTTACTATATTGACGATTCATAAATACTGTAATGGTTTACATGAATAAAAAATATTCTGATTCTGATTCTGATACTGTTCATAGGTATTTAAACTAAGAGAAGATAATATGATATGAATTGAAGAATCATTCAAAGATTTTTGTAATAATGATCTCCTGATAATTTTACGGCAATCAATGTGAATGTCTTGCTCAGGTTGTGAGATGATCTGAAAGGAGATTTTAATAATTTATTGTTAGGGCCGAATTCTATATAATCTGATACCGCTATCTTCTTTAATAGGGGAAACCATGATTGAGTACGCCAGTGTGGTACTACAATTATACCCATAGCTCTATCTGATATTACTTTTGCAATGTTTTTTGAATAAGTGCAAACGGTGAAAAAGCGTAGAAAAACATATTTCCCATGATAAAGTAAAGGCGTCTACAGCCCAAGCATCAGGATCATTTTCCCACGAGATATATCTGGGGCATTTAGCGTTACATCTACTTGCAAATAGATAAATGCTAGGTTTGCCAAAATAGTATATGATTTTTTCAAACGCTTCATCACACAACTCCCACTCAGTATCACTGAATTTTTTGCGGGACAGCTGATCAGCATTATCATTATCTCGTGTATTTATATATGAGGCAAATATCACTATCCTACGCTTCTCACACCATTGCCATATCTCTTGTGCAACATGGTTTAAATGTGGATATTGGATGCTCCCTATCCAATTAATACAAGAGATAACAGTAACATTCTCTATTCTTAGTATTATTTCACACCCGGAGCAATTTTTGGCAAAAGTTTTTAATCCGAATAAAGCTGTTTTCAATTCCAAAAAAATAATGTGCATATTTAATTCGTGTTCTTTCCAAAAAAACATTAGTTTCCCTATTATCACAATAACTGCCAAACCTAAGATATTTTTTATAATTCTCCTGTATGGGGACTAAAAAGTAATTTGTAAGTTTAATATAAACCACACACATACACCACCAAGAAAATGCTCGATATAAATTCGTTTTTTTAATGTGTGTATTTTGATATTGCCCTTATATTTAATAACGACTTAATGCAGTTATCAAAGTCGTTACCCTCAGATTTTGATTTCGGATACATGGAAGGTGAATTAGTTTGAAAAGAACAGGTATTAAAGGAAATCTTGCACCTATTTAACCACGACAAGACCAAGGAATCGTAAGTTATTTCTTTCCATTTAGAGAAGAAATATTTTAGGCGACTAGAATATACCTCAACTATCGTCTCCTGGTAATCGGCGCGAACGCCGACCGCTCCGACGTGTCTCGATGCCCCCGCTATTGAGAGCTGTTGGTCGTTGAATTCTGGCTGCTATGTCCGGCTTGGGAGTGATTTTTCGAGGCACCGTCTTGGAGTTTAATTGTTTGGATTACTTTTAATAAAATTATTTTTACTAAAAATGTATTTTTTTGAGGTCAGCGGCTGACCTCTAGACAGATTTTGCAGATTTAATTTTTTCGGATACATTTTCGCCGAATAAAAATGTTTTAAAATCTGTTTCATTCAATGTTCCTTTAAGATCGGGATTTATTGAAGATATGATTGTCACAAAGAAGCCTACAAGCATCACTTACAGGCTTTAATAAAGTGGTGTGATTTTGTTTCGAAATTAGCAGCTCTATTGCTCAAGCAAGAACAACTATAGCTACAGAAAGCTGTTTTCTCTCTTCTCTCGCCCTTTTCGTCCCTTCTGCGGGTCAGTCGGCTCCATGCGATCGCTTATCCCGAGCGATTGGTACAGCAGCACCTTTGCACTGCAAATTTCTTCATGTTTGAAGTTAGTTTGCAAATCTGCAAGATGCTAACTTCATCTATCGTGTCTATGGCGTGCTGTAAATGCCAAGACTTCGTTGGCTATATAGCCGAGCGAATTGCGAATTATTATAATTCGTAAATGCAGTGTGGCACGTTCGAATCCGAGCGCGCACTGTACTGCACTGATAATTCTTAGTGTGGAGCTACGTATAAAATAATAAACTATCTGAATGAAACGTGACGTCCTTATTCAAACTTAGAACTAATTTAGCTCAACTTGCACTGAATAGTACATTAAACTAAGTTTAAGTGCCTATCGGATAGATCGCAGTGCGCGGCAGTGGCACAACTTTATGATTTATGGCAATAACTTTCGAACAAAAATGGATATCGGAGACTTTAATGCTTTTCGACAATCTTGTTCAGAATTCACAGTAAGGTTATTTTTAATATGAAGAAAAAGACGAGATTTATGTAAATATTACACATGAAATGAAACTATTTTTCGGATTTCATCTATATAACGGCGAGAAGAGGGGGAGACGGGGTTTATAGCGGCGAAGATGACTTCGTGCTCATCGATGTCCACGTGGTGACCAAACATAAAGGAAATCTTGAAAATAATACTAGGTTCTTGTCCAGTACAATGATTTTCTTTGATATCTTAACTTTGGTAGCAAGATATAAGAGGACGCACACAATAATTCAAGATTAAAATTGTCACATGTAATGCTGTGAGGTCAGCTGCTACGCGATACGTCTGACCGCTCGCCCCGATGCCGATCTGCTTACCTTGATTAACTCATCTGTCAGCTGGCATTAGAACTAAACACACACAAGCAATCATCAAAACGTTGGGAATAAACTAAACGGTTATTAAAAAGACAATAATTGCTTGAAATTCTATTAACTGCAATCTTCAGATATCTTTCTCCGACATATGTATATTTAGCCTCTCCCGTGACTATGAATGCCGTATAGCACTCAAAACATAGAAACCTAAAAAATCAAGAATACTGAAATAAAATCCGAAAAAATAGTTTTATTTTACGGACGGTTTGTTCCATTGGTTAAAAGCTTAAGCCGATCCGCCCACTAGTACGAGTAATTGCGGCGGACTGGATGGCCCATTTATGGGGCACTGGGCGTCATGGCATACACCAATACCTGAATATGACTCTTAATATTTTGTAATAATTGCGACATTTTTTAATTGTGATATTTTTGAATTTTTAGAGAATATGTTTAAGTTCAAATACTTTTTTTTTTTTTTTTACCTTAAATTTTATTATAAATTAATTAAAAAAAAAATTAATTATTTAATTAATTTTCTGATTTTTATATTTGTTAAAATTTTTTTTTAACAATATTTTTTTGAACTTATTATAGTTTATTTTAATTCAAAAACTAATAGCAGCAAACATGGCTTGTTTGTGTAATGGACTCAAATTGTCTAGAAACCTACCATAATAAAAAAAACTAATATAACTACCTACCAAAGGGATCTGAACTAGTTCATTCGAGGCCTTTAGGAGGTATCGCGTGTGAGCGACGAAGTTGTAGTATTCTTTTACTACTATAGTAAAAGAATTGTAATAATAGGATAAAAAATAAATAATAATAATAATATTAGCCCTGTTAAGAAACTCTCCTACCGTTGGGCACGGGTTTCCTCTAAACTGAGAGGGTTTACGCCATAGACTACCACGCTGGCCCAGTGCGGGTTGGCGAACTTCACACACCTTCGAAATCTCTTAGGAATGCAGGTTTCCTTACGATGTTTTCCTTCACCGTTAAAGCAAGTGATAGTTAATTTCTAATACGCACATGCCTTCGAACCTGGGTTTGAACGCGAGACCTCTGACTTTGCAATCCAATGGTCTAACAGCTATCACTGCTTCTAAAAAATAAATAGTGTGGGTAAATTGTTGTATTTTTTTTTAAATTACAAATTGCCCGGGCCTTACGGAACGGTCGACTATCTCAGACTTATCTTAAATTGTCGTGATCACTAAGCTATACGATGCCCCGAATTTAAGCCTCAAGTTATTCCTAAGTAATTTAATTAAAACTATCCATAGCTTCGTCAAAATTATTTTAATCAATTTAATCTAAGCGCTTGGCCTTGATTATAATGAAACTAAACTGAGAGCTAAGCACAAACTATTAAACGTAATCGTAACGGTGTCGAAAAAGAGTCCTGTCACGCTCATCCTTATTTAGTAAATTTGTAGTACGAAAAGGACGGCATATAACTCGATAGCGTTACGCTAACATCAAATGGTTTGTGCTAAGCCCACTGTTCCTTAACGAAAAATTGAATCTAAAACTATTTGGATCAAAGTGAACTGAAAATTTCAAATAAGGGCTTGTTTTAACAATCTGTTGTTCAGTACTTTAAAACATTTAGGAGAGAAACTTTTGATGAAACTTCGGAGACCCGCATTATGGCAGCATGGTACATGGTGGCATGGTACTGTTGAATAGTTCCCGAAGTTTTAACACAATTCCGAAATAGTTAGGCGATCTAACTAATAAAGATCTTAAATTTATACTTCCTAATACTATTTGACGGACGATTTAGCGCAGTGGTTAAGAGCTTAAGCCGCTCTGCCCACTGTGTCTAATAGTCGCGGATTGGATTCTCGCCCGGAACAAATCTTTGTGATCTACAATTATTTGTTTCGGTCTGGGTATTTGTGTATGTGAATTTTCATGTTTGTAAACGCACCCATGACACAGGAGTATGAAAACCGAGTGTGGAGCCACTTTAAAAAAAATGTAAATGTGTAAGTTTGTATGTTTAGATGTTGGCTGAACGGCTGACCGAATTTGGATGAAATTTGGTACACAGTTTATTACCTGGATTATCACATAGGATACTTTATCCCGGAAGAATGTAAGTGTCCTGTCTAAAGTCAACGCGGACGAAGTCGGGGGCAGAAACTAGTAATATTTTAAGGAGGAAAGATATGTTTGTTTACAATTGATAAGCTCTGACTACTGAACCTTTATTTCAGTATTTTTTCACCATTAGAAAGCTAGATTGTCTAAAAGTATCATAGGCTATATAGTATTTTTAGTAATACTAAGATAATATATAAGTATAAATGACGGCCGTTGGGGCAGAAAAGTTCTCGAGTGGCGACCTCGTACCGGAAGACGTGGAGTGGGCAGGCCCCCCACAAGGTGGAGCGATGTCCTGGTGAAGGTCGCAGGTAGAAGCTGGATGCGTACAGCACAAAGCCGGTCGTTGTGGCGTTCCTTGGGGAGGCCTTTGTCCTGCAGTGGACGACTTTGGGCTGGTGATGATGATGATAGAAATATACATATGTACGTACAATACATGCAATAACAGCTCATGCGTCTGCAAAATGGTTTTAAAAATTGAAATAAATTAATTTCTTTTTAAAAAGGAATGTGTACTTGCAATTATTTCTGTATGGTGCGTTTACAAACTTGAAAATTGCATAGA
Source organism: Phalera bucephala (assembly GCA_905147815.2). Classification (NCBI taxonomy): domain Eukaryota; kingdom Metazoa; phylum Arthropoda; class Insecta; order Lepidoptera; family Notodontidae; genus Phalera; species Phalera bucephala. Next base: position 25,056,761 of record LR990615.1, read on the forward strand.
CAGACATCCAGACCGAAGAAAACATTTTTGGGGCACACAAAGTTTGTCCCATGCGGGCATCGAATCTGCGACTATTCCATTAAGTGGATGGAGTGGCTTAAGCTCTTAACCACTTAACCAAGCCATCGAGAATGATAGGAAAAGAATATTAATTTAAAAAATATTGCTCATTTCTACCGGGTGGCAGATGTACACCCACTAGATGTAAGGTGCCAAGTATGGGGGGGTGAGCCTATTTCCATTTCATCGGGTAACAATTCAAGATGGAGATAATGGATATTTTTTGGTAGAAAAAGTACACTCTATAAAAACTATGCTTAATTATAGAAATGCTACGAACAGTCACCTATCTCGGACTGATCAAAGTAAATATTATTTGCTAGGACCCACTACAACAACCCTAGACCTCGTGATCGCTACGCGCATTTTACTCCTCGAGATCGACGGGACAGATCGTCAAACTACCTCAATATAGAACAAAAATTGTCCATCAAGAGCAATCGTATCTATAGATTCTTATCACGTAAAAGTTTCAATTATACATACCGAATGCTATATATTATGCTATAGCAGTGATAGCCTAGTGGTTAGACCGTTGGCCTGCAAAGTCAGAGGTCTCGGGTTCAAACCCAGGCACGCACCTCTGTCTTTTCGAAAGCATGTGCGTATTTAAAATTAATTATATCTTTAACGGTGAAGGAAAACATCGTGAGGAAACCTGCATGCCTAAGAGTTTCTCGAAGGTGTGTGAAGTTCGCCAACCCGCACTGGGCCAGCGTGGTGGACTATGGCCTAAACCCTCTCAGTTGGAGAGGAGGCCCGTAACCAGCAGTGGGACAGTTTCCTAACAGGGCTAATATAAAAATTAAAATACCGAATGCTGCTAATAGAGCCACAATACAGCATCATTTATTACGCCTCCCTCGTTAATATCCTTTCTAATGAAAGAAAACAAAGGAAAATATATACATACGGAATATTAGGGTGAAACACGCGATATCCCTATTACGAAGTATTTGTAAATACGTGACAATCATTATTATAGTCTTTTTCACGAGACATGGGTACGGTGACGTTTCATCAAATTCCATTTTATGCATTTTTATTGTGCAATATTTAAATTAGGGAATCCAGAAAATAAACAATAATATAAAGATAAACCAAAGATGTATTATAACTTGCATTTAAAACATATACGCACATTTGCGTAATTACTGAAAAACTTAAGACTTTATATAACTCTATTTCTTAATTATGCAAATTCGAACGGTTTGCGTTCAATGAAATCGTTATAATCGATCAATTAAAAACTTAGAATGCCCCAGTAGCCATACTTTTGCTAGGCTGGTGGTAAGAGTCCACCAAAGGTAGTAACGTCATCCTATCAACGACCAGAAAAGGAAAATTTGAAACAAACCCTATACCAACCCGTCTGGCCAGCGTGGTATAGTAGGCCAAAAACCTCCTAACATGTTAAGACACCAAACGCAAAGGCCCCTAGTTCCCGGTAGTCCCGCTGTCTGCTGCCACGGTAGCGGTCGCGGTAACAGTGGGGCAGGGGGTGCGAAGAATCTCCGGGCTACCACACAAGGCTACCAAAAACACCTGACCCTGGCTACGTACAATGGACGCTCTCTACGGCTGGACCAACACCTCACTGAACTCGAGGTAGAACTAGGTCGCATAAACTGGCACATATTGGGGTTATCCGAAGTCCGAAGACAGGGCGAGGACACGATAACCCTTGAGTCAGGCCACCTGTTCTACTTTCGGGAAGGTGATCGGCCCTCTCAGGGCGGTGTCGGTTTCCTGGTCAACAAAGCTCTCACTAACAACGTTGTGGAAGTCAGCAGTGTATCGACACGGGTAGCGTACCTCATAATTAAAATCACCAACAGGTACACCCTGAAGGTGGTACAGGTATATGCGCCGACCTCGACATACTGCGACGACATAGCCGAAGCCATGTATGAAGACATAGCCAAGGTATTACATGGCACCACCAAGGCTCACTACAATGTTGTTATGGGGGACTTCAATGCCAAAGTGGGAGTACAAGAACGCGGCGAAACGATAATTGTACCCCACGGCGTGGGGCGCCGAAACCACAGGGGGCAGATGCTGGTCAACTTTCTGGAGTCGCAGGGGCTCTTCTTGATGAATTCGTTCTTTAAGAAGAAGCCTCATAGAAAGTGGACATGGCGAAGCCCCGACACTGTGACGAGGAACGAGATAGACTTCATCATGACTGACAGGAAGTCTATATTTAGAGACGTCTCCGTGATCAACAGATTTAATACCGGCAGCGATCACCGACTTGTCCGAGGTGCTCTAAATATAAACTTCAAGGCCGAAAGACGTCGCATGATGAGGTCTACTCTCAGACCTACTGCGCCTTAAATAGCTTTAGGGTCCGAAAAGTTCCAACTGGAGCTTCAAAATCGTTTCGACCTGCTGGAAACCGAAGGCAATGTTGACGAGAAAACCGACACAGTGGTCAAAACGCTACAGGATGTGTCTCGAAGGATGTTTCCCGGCAAAAGCGGTAAAAGAGAGTCTAAACTCTCGCTCGAGACTCTCGAACTTATGAGGCAGAGACGGGAAATGTCATCCACGCAGGCGTCTTCGCCGGATGGGAGGAACCTCAACCGGAAGATCCGGAAGCTGGTGCGACGTGACCTCCGATGTTCCAACACCCACACCATCGCGGCTGCGATTGAACAGAATAGAGGCACCAAAGTCTTCACTCGCCAGCTAGGTAAATCCCATCTGACGAAACTTAATACAGCGGATGGCAAAACCGTGACCTCCAAGTTCGAGATACTCGAGGAAATTGAGAGTTTCTACAAAGACCTGTACGCATCACGGATGGCTAAACCCTCGAATCCCAGCGCTGACGACCACAGAGCCCCACTCGCACGCCACGACACGGAAGACATCCCTGATGTCAACCAGGACGAGGTCAGAGTGGCTCTCGAGCAGCTCAAAAATAACAAGTCGCCAGGCGATGACGGAATCACCACTGAGCTCCTAAAAGCAGGCGGGACGCCAATCCTGAAAAAGCTAGCGAGTCTCTTTAATTCCGTCATCTACCAGGGCTTAACACCTCAAGCGTGGAGCGGGAGTGCGGTGGTTCTGTTCTTCAAAAAAGGTGACAAAACCTTGCTGAAGAACTACAGACCCATCTCACTCCTGAGCCACGTCTACAAGTTGTTCTCGAGAGTACTCACAAACCGCCTCGCTAGAAGACTTGACGAGTTCCAGCCACCGTAACAAGCCGGGTTTCGAAAAGGCTATAGCACCGTAGACCACATCCATACTGTTCGGCAGATTGTACAGAAGACCGAAGAGTACAATCAGCCGCTGTGTATGGCTTTCGTGGACTACGAGAAAGCCTTCGACTCCATCGAAACCTGGGCGGTTTTGGATGCTCTGCAGCGATGTGGCATCGATTGGCGCTATATCGAGGTGTTGAAATGTCTGTATGATACCGCCACAATGACCGTCCAGCTCCAGGATCAAAAGACCAACCCGTTCGAGCTGCGTCGAGGGGTAAGACAGGGGGATGTAATATCCCCCAAGCTCTTCACCAATGCACTCGAAGACGTCTTCAAGACGCTGGACTAGACTGGGCGGGGCATTAACATCAACGGCGAATACATCTCACACCTTCGGTTTGCCGATGATATCGTCATCGTGACAGAGTCACTGGAACACTTAAGCGAAATGCTGCATAGCCTAAATGAAGCCTCTCGAGGTGTCGGTCTCGGCATGAACTTGGATAAAACCAAGATCATGTTTAATGAGCATGTCACGCCGGGACCGATCTACATCGATGGTTCGATGCTCGAAGTTGTTCGGGAGTATGTCTACCTTGGACAAGTTGTCCAATTTGGTAGAAACATCTTCGAGAAAGAAATCAACCGCAGGATCCAATTGGGTTGGGCAGCATTTGGCAAACTACGTCACGTTTTCGCTTCGCCTATACCGCAATGCCTGAAGACTAAAGTCTTTAACCAATGCGTCCTACCTGTTATGACTTACGGGGCCGAGACGTGGACACTCACAGTGGGACTAGTCCACAAATTCAAAGTCGCACAGCGGGCTATGGAGCGAGCTATGCTCGGCGTCTCTTTGAAGGATAAAATTCGTAACGAGGTAATCCGACAAAGAACCAAAGTTACCGACATAGCTCGCAGACTCAGTAAGCTAAAGTGGCAATGGGCTGGTCACATCTGCAGAAGGACCGACGGCCGATGGAGCAAGCGTGTCCTAGAGTGGAGACCGCGACTTGGTAAGCGTAAGGTAGGAGGGCCCCCAGCGAGATGGACCGACGACCTCAAAAAGGTCGCTGGGACAGACTGGATGCGGAAGGCGGAGGACCGTGTGCAATGGCGCGTGTTAGAAGAGGCCTATGTCCAGCAGTGGACTACGATAGGCTGATTGATTGATTGATTGATCAATTCCTTTCAAATATGTACAAAATTGATTGCCGATTTCTTTATGAATATATATATATATATATATATATATATATATATATATATATATATATATATAAATATATATATATATATATATATATATATATATATATATATATCCGAACATACACGGTATGCTCAAAGTCAAGAAATTAATAAATAATAGAATACGTGGATGCGCCACATCTTGACACATTGAAGCAGATATTTTCATAGATTTTTTAAATAATAATTCACGTGCACGACGAATTAAGCTATATGACAAATTATTTTTCTGACGAATCGCTTGATTCGTAAATAAATAATGAAATTTTGAATTTTGCATTATTTTGTTCCTAAATTATTGTTATTAAAATCGATTCGTTCTACATTACCAATTATCTCGATGTGATTTTTCAATCGATTATGTTTAATTCATTTTTATCATCACCACATTTCTAGAAACGTCAAATCCCAAACGTCGCCCTACCCATGTCTGGTGAAAAAGACTATAGGTTATATAAATTGCGAGCTAGGCAGTTTCGAGCGCGATTATTGGGCGCTTGATCTCTTGTTTGGTGAAGCTTTTTACAAGCTTTTATTTAACTGGCAATGTTCATACGTTTGTCTGTCTGTCTTTCCGGTTAAAATCTTATGATCCAGTTTTCAAGCACTTGCGGGCATCTGATTGAGCTGAAATTTGACATACGTATGTAAAATTGGTGACAATGCAATAATGTAGTACTATGGAGCTGGTCTGATGATAGAGTCGTAAGGTGGGTATAGGAGCATGTGAATTATACAACGTAATCTCCTCGTGTTTAAGCTTGTTAGATTTGTATTGATAAGAAGGTAATGCAGAATCAATCAGATAGTGTTCAGGGACTCATGATGAAGGCGAATGGTGGCCAGAGGAACCACCCAACTACACAATATAACCCTGCCGTGTTTGGGCTCGTTGGATTTGTCTTGACAAGTACTTTAGACCCAAATGGTGTCCAAAGTCTGATTAGGGAGCCGAAAGGAAGCCATAGGAACTGCAAATATCTTCGTTGTTTTTTTTTTTGCAATAACACCTTGTGTTTAAGTAGGTCTTTTTAAATTAATAATATCTACACACATGCACACACTCATACACACACACAACAACACGCATGCGCACTGTTATATATATTCTATGAATCCTTAATTACACAACAGACACCTTTTTCTATCCCGACTGCATTTCCTTCTACAGTACATTCGCATCCCATACAGAAGCTCTGTCTCATCGTCATCAATCATTGTGTTATTTTTTAAGAACCTATTTCTTTTATTAGTCATAATAGGTAGCACGCACCCCCAGGCAAACACTCTTACAGACACACACACAGACGCATGCTGCCCGCAAGCCTGCACGCACTCACGCATGCACACACAAACGTACATATTTTAAACTTCTTGCACACTTAACATGACAAACAGTATTTTGTCTCTTAAAAAAACCTTTTTCATAAAAGCTTGGACACAGCATCCGACGAGACGATACCAACCTTTTGGCTTAAGTGCCGACTCCCAAGTAGCTTTTTATAACTCTGATTAGTATTTGCAGATCAGTGCCTATTGCAGCTAGTAAAACCGCTTCATCTGCATATAATAGACGGTTCACTACTAGATCACCCATTCGGACACCATTATTCATCGAATTCAGTCGTTGAAAACTTTTATTTAGATATGTATATTATAAACAGTCTAGCGTGTAACACGCAACCCTGTTTGATGGATTTTAACGTCAAACCATGGTCACATATACGCACGTCTTGCTGTCCACATAGGTGCAGCGAACGACTCGCAACAGAGGGCTGTTTATTCCATACTCTGATAAAATGTCCCAAAGTCTCTTCCACACACCTTCTTCAGATCCACAAAACCCCGGAAAATCTTCCGGCTCACTACCAGATGCTTCCCTACGATATTTTGGAGGGAGGAAACTTGATCCAGACATACTCTTTCAAACCTGAAATGAGATGAAACATGAAATTAATGTGCTGAACTAGATAGGAGATGCATACTTCTGTACACTACATCTACCTACAACCCGTCGCTCGGCGTCACGACGCCGTCCCGTCCAGTCAGATATAGGTATGACTATATATGTAAAGGTACTTTGTGTATGTGTCTTAAGACTTTTTGAACTGATAAACGAAGATATATAAAAGATAGGTCCCAGTTTAAACAAGTTATTTATTTTCGTAGCTGTCTGGCAACAGGAAAATAAAACTCGATTTACTCTGCAGTTAAAAATACCTACTATCTTTAAAAGGTCGACTGGTCCCTTACATATTGATTGAATGATAGTTGACGTGAAGTTTTGCGAAGAAATTTTATAGTAGTGTTGTAATTGGGTAGTGTATAAAGGAGAGGTGCGAAAAAACTGAAATAGCTAATAGTATTTTTAAATTTATTCCAGCTAAGTGTCGTGATACTAATAACATGGTATTCTAGATCGCTCGATCGTATTGAATGGTGCTTCTTTCCCTTCAATACATTCGAGAGACGTTATACGGTTCATTTCATCCAGTGTATATACAATTGTGAAACAAAACTATCCATGAATTTATCGCTACACAGAAAGAGCTATCAGTTTCTTCAGGACTTGAATTGAAATAAATATAAAATAAACACCGCCATTCCTTTATTTCCCAAACGGTGATAGCATAGTGTTAATATAATAAAATATACTGCGTTGATAGCAAAAATTAACTTTGTAGTGTGTAGGTACAACCTCATATCGCCGGCCATGTTTGGTCCCATGGTATTAGGAGGCGAGCCTACTGGGCATAATTCCAGAATCTTCACTGTTATATACAAGGTGTATTGTAAATAACGCAAGACCTGAGACACCCTGATTAGATAAATGCTTTACAAATTGCATACGAAAACCAATTTTCCAAATTAAAATTTTTAACCCCTTTTTTAAGCTCTTTTATATCCCAATTAACAATAAAACTCGTGTGTTTGTGTGTATTGAGAAATACGTTTTAGTAATGTATTTGAAATCTACGTACTGCTTTGAATCAACAATAATCTTAGTTTATTAAAGCGCACTAAAGGAGTATCAGCATTTTGTGCATAAGTTAAAAAAATGTAATAAACATTAAAAATTGTTGGAATCAATTCAGTAATCGATTTAGATCAAACCACTTTCAGGTCTTGCGTTTATTATGTTACACCTTGTATATGTTGCGTGTTTAAAAAAAAAACACCGTCACGCCTCTATTCCTCAAGCAGTTTGGCAGAGGTGTACTGAGTACATCCACTTTTCACCGACGATGTTAGGTCCCATGTAATAGCTGACGAGCCTATTGCCATATACTTGGCACAACTCTAGATTCCAGACTCATACCGGGAAGTTTTCGTTAGAAAAACTACATTTGTCCAACCTAGGATTTGAATCCAGGACCTCGTGATCACAAAGCGATGGGTTTTGCCACTAGACAAACGAGGCAGTCATGTGTGTTGTGAGTTTAACTCAAGTTATAATTAATAATCTTAAAATTCCGCACATATTTATCCTACATGTAGGTCTAGCAACGCACCTTTACACCATCATATTTATGACAACACAATAAGAGATAACCATAAAACATTGCACAAATAAAAAAGAAATAGTAAATCATTTATCTTCATTTATCGTGAAAATAAAAGTTAACGATTCACATATAACGCGACACAAAACAATGTAACGATTCATTACGTATCGCATTGGCAGCACGTGCTCTTTAATTTGGTAGGATTAAAGGCTATTACGTGTATCCAGATGATTCTTTAAGGGTGTGTTTGTAATGCTGAGTGGAGCGGACAATTGTAGAAGGATTTATGCGAGATTTAGATTTTTGTTCATACTCGTATTTTGTTATATATATCTGGTATCTAGAATCGAATTGAGTATAGTTACTACTACCTTTTTAAGATATCCATCTCAGCTTTGAATAAGAATGGTTGAGCTGAAAGGACTTTAGATACGGAAATTTCTTACATCAAGTTATTCAATATCCAAACAAAAAACACACAATCCAAGCTTTTTTTATAGCAGGTAACCAAAATAACATAACTAAATAACATTAAAAAACAACATTGAGATAATTTCTTACAATGTTACTAAACAATCTACTCTTTGGCCTAGGCCTGGGCTCCAATCCTAGCTCGGAAAGTATTGATTTGAAACTGAGGATATGGTATCGACGAACTATCAGTAGCAATCTAAAGTTTAGAATTATACCCCGTAAAACCAACAGGCTCGGCCCTTTTAATACTGGGTCAATATGAGAACCAACATCTCAGCCTATGTTTGTCCACTGCTGAACACAGGCCTCTCCAATCGCTTTTCAGGGTAACCGGTCCGATGCCACCTGCTTCCAATGACTTCCTGCGATTTTAACAAGATCGTCGGTCGTCCTACGCTGCACTTGCCAATACCTGGTCTCCACTCTAGAATCTTTCTGCCCCAACATCCGTCCGATCTTCGTGCTATGTGGCCCGCCCATTGCTACTTCAGTTTGCTAATCCTGAGGGCTATGTCGGTGACCTTGGTTCTTATACGAATCTCCTCATTCCTGATTCGATCCCTTAGAGAAACGCCAAGCATAGCTCTTTCCATAGCTTGCCGAGCAACTCTGAGCTTTTTTATTAGACCTATTGTAAGCGACCACGTCTCTGATCTATATGTCATCACTGGCAACACACATTGACTAAAAACTTTAGTCTTGAGGCACTGAGGTATTTTAGATGAGAAAATGTTGCGTAGTTTCTCGAACGCTGCCGAGCGGAGTTGAATTCTTGGACCTCTCTCTCAAAGTTTGACCTACCTAACCGGAATGTCTGTTCCAGGTAAATGTATTCGTCGAAAGCTTCAAGTAAAGTTCCCAACGGTGAGTGTGGTTGGTACGATATGGACATTTAACATTATTTTCGTTTTTTCCATGTTCAGTTTAAGACCCACTTGATACCCGTACCCAAGATACTCTGTTGAGGTCACCGAGCATTCGTTCTAGATCTTCCAGCGATTCCGCCATGACCACAATGTCGTCGGCAAATCGAAGGTGAGTGATGTATTCGCCATTGATGTTGATGCCAAATCCTAGCCATTCCAAGAGCTTGAAGGCGTCCTCTATGGTGGCCGTAAACAGATTCGGAGAAATGACGTCTCCCTGATTTACTCTTCTTTTTATGGGTATCGCCTTCGTGCACTGCTCCTGTACTCGGACTGACATGGTGGCGTTATTATACAAGCACTTCAACACTTCGATGTACCGATAGTCAATGTCGCATCGCTGGAGAGATCTAAGAACAGCTCAAGTCTCGATCATCAATCGGCAATCGAAGGCATTTTCATAGTCCACAAACGCCAAGCATAGTGGTCAAATATACTTCGCAGTCTTCTGTATATTCTGCCACAGCGTATGTACTCGTATGTGGTCTATGGTACTAAAGCCTTTCCGGAAACCGGCTTGTTCGGGAGGCTGGAAGTCATCAAGCCTGCGTTCGAGACGATTCGTGATGACTCTCGAAAACAATCTATAAGCATGGCTCAGCAGTGTGATGGGCCTATAGTTCTTTAGTAAGGTGTTATCACCTTTCTTGAAAAACAGTACCACCACACCCCTGTTCCATGCTTCCGGCGTTTTCCCTCCGAGCAAGACGGAATTAAACAGCCTCTTAAGGACTTTAAGTACCGGCGTTCCGCCTGCTTTCAGAAGCTCTGCGGTAATTCCGTCTTCACCCGGCGCTTTGTTGTTTTTGAGTTGTTTAAGAGCCATCCTAATCTCGTACAGGCTGATGTCCGGGATATCTTCAGTATAGTGTTGGGTTAGTTCGGCTCTTGGGTCTTTTACCAAGTCAACAACAGGTTCAGCTACTGAGGTGTACAACTGCCCATAGAACTTCCTTATCTCCCTGTGCACCTCCGACCTATTCGACGTTACGATTCCGTCCTCCGTCTTCAGCTTCGTCAACTGGCTTTACGCAATAGACGCGTCTCTTGCAAACACTTTAGAGCCCTTGTTCTGCTCTATGGTCTCCTCAATATGCCTTGTATTGAAGGACAGTAAATAGTGTCGCAAGGACTTTAATATCTGTCCATTGAGCTACCTATAGGAGTTAGCATCATCGGAGGTTTGGAGCGTCATGGAACGTCGCTCAGCCATGAGGTTTCGGGTGTAGTCAGATAGTTTTTAAGGCCTATTTTTACGGTGGGGCTTAAAATACTTCGACCCGACCGTATGGACAGTCTCTACCAGCCTGTTATTAATTTCGTCCACTTATGCGCTGCTGTCTAGCAATTCGAAGCGGTTTGACAATTCGAGTTAAAAGTTCTCGGGGTTTTGGATATATGCATAAGAAGGTCGGAGCGTAGACTTCATCAAACGCGATCTTTCCATTTTGACATTAATATTTAATGTGCCTCTGACCATTCGGTGATCACTGCCGATTTTTACCCTGTGAATCACGGAGACATCATTAAATTTTTGTCGCTTGGTGCTCATGATGATCTCATTTTTTGTGGAACCATCAAATCCGTTTCCTATGAAGCGGCTTCTGAAAGAAAGAGTTCATTATAAAGATCTCCTCTTTCTCCAGTAATTCGGTCAGCCTCTGACCCCTGGGGTTGCGCTGCCCGTATCCAAATTGCCCCACCTCAGCTCATCATCAACCCGTTTGCCCAACCGCGCATTAAAGTCACCCATAATCACTGTAAAGTGTGCTTTGCACGTATGTATGGCTACTAATGTCCTCATACTAGTACATTACTTCGACCTCATCATCTGAGTATGTCGAGGGCGGTGCGTAGACCTGATACTCAGAATATCTTTTGGATATTCTGAGTATCAGGTACGCTACCCTGCTCGACATACTAGTGATGGACACAATGTTGTTTATGGGTGACTTGTGGACGATAAATACGACACCACCTTGGGACTGCTGTTCGCCCTCCTGGTATTAAAACAAGTTGCCGGATTTTAAGGTTATCGTGTCCTCGCCCTCTCTTCGGATCTCCGATAAACCAACAATACTCCAGTGCAACTTGTCTATCTCTTCTTCCAGCTCAACTAGCTTCTCATCTGTCCTCAGCGTGCGTGCGTTGTATGTCACCAGAGCCAATTTTCGTCGTTGTTGATGGTAGCCGAATTTCGGCCGGAGATTCTTAGCACCCCTTGTCCTGTCGGTACCATGGCTACTACCGTGGCCAGGACGAACAGGACCGCCGGGGACTAGGGGCCTGGTTTTTTCTTTTCTTCCATAGTAATCATTGGGAGAATTAGCCATACTCGCCACGCTTGGCAGGCGTGTTGGCAAGCGCAGTTCGATGGTCGTGGAAATATCTAGGAGAACGCTGCTGCCCATTCCCTAATTGTCCCTTAGTCGCCTTGTAAGACACCCGATGGGATGAGATGGGTTGGTCCAATTCTAAGCCGGGAACCACACGGCACACAATATGAGAATATGAGATGGTAAATATGGGAGTGCATAGTTCACCTCTACCAACCCCGCATGGGAAATATTATCATTACAGTATTTATGATATCATTCTTTTTATTGCAACAACACTGTCACGCTTATATTTCCCAAGCGGGGGTGGCAGAGGTGTACGGAGTACACCCACGATTCGCCGACGATGTTAGGTCCCATGTAATAGGGGGCGAACCTATTGCCATATACCGGGCACAATTCCAGATTCCGGACTCATACTGGGAAGTTTTTTTTCGTTAGAAAAACTTTATTTGTCCGACCTAGGATTTGAACCCAGGACCTCGTGATCACCAAGCGGTGCGCTTTGCCACTAGACCAACGAATCAGTCAACATTTATTATTGCAACAAAGTTTCCACTAATGCATGTTGTTTACGAACGCACTGTTACTATGTGTTCATCTATACAATTAAAATTTAAGTGTCTCTTTGTAATGTCAAAATAACAGCTTTTTCCTAAATGCGGTACTTATTACAAAGACATACTTTTTGAATGTTTTGTCTGTCTATCTGTCTGTTTGTTTCGGTTAATCTCCGAAATAGCTGGACCGATTATGGCGGGACTTTCACTGGCAGATAGCTGATGTTATAAGGAGTATATTAACGCCACTTCTGTTTAAGAAAAAGATTTTTTGTTAAATTCCGCGCGGGCAAAGTCGCAGGGTACAGCTAGTATGTGAATACATAATCTAATATTATTTATGTAGTTACTGAACAACAAACACGCGGGTCCTAGCGATCCCGCGCAGCTCTCAAGAGCGTATTATATTCAAGAAAGAGCATGCTTCGGATGCGGAATACTCTCAATCCGCTCATCTTCGCTTAATAAAACCATATCTTTAAACAGTGAAAACCAGATGCCATGTGTGTCTATAGCACGTAGCTTAATCCTTCCATTAATTTTATTACTGCAATTCGTTCTTTTATTGTCATTCGCTTATATTAGGGTTTTTCCATCAGTTTACCCAGGTTTATTAATAAAAGGAGATATGACCGAATACTATCATTTTTTTATTTTGAAAGTCTCTTCCTGTGTGGCTTCTTGGTTTATAGAAAAAAAAATGTCACCATTTACAAGCAGCTTCTGCCTTACTATTATGACTATAGATCGAAGAGCTCACTACAGGTCTACTAGGTCGACTAAACTGTATTAATGTGTAAAAAATAAGTACTAAATGAAAATATTACCAAAATTTATAAAACAGCCGAGATTCATAGAAATTATATAAAACTGTTAAAAGTTTTCGAATTTATTAGACCACCTAGTTCAGTTTTTGCAAACCTACCCTTATACCGGTATTATACTTTCCATAAATAGCATCGACATACCAAGTACAATACCTAGCGCTGCATCACCGAAACGCGACTTCGCTTGAGATGCAAAATCGCTAATTGTTTAACGCTAATTCTAAGTAGTAACGGCTACGATGCCGTAGAAAAAGGTAATAAAAGTTCTATCACGCCTATATTCCATTTTTCTTATTATTTTTTTCAATTTTTGTTTCTTATTAATTTTGATCCCATTACTGCTTGTTTATCATACCTGTTTTACTCAAAAATGGTGGTTTTAACAGTTAAATATAACCTACAAACCAAAATATAAACCAAACAAAAAAAAATGTTTTAAAAATACTATAATTTCCTAGAAAGTTCACGCAACCAATGGCTCATATTTCCATAACGTGCGCGAATGGCCGCATTAACATATAAAAAGCCGCGTCACTTATAAATGGAATGGCGTGTTTACATTATGAGGACATTAGCTAACACGGTGTGACTAGGCAAATATTAACAGCATATTTACACAAATGATATATAAATAATCACTGCAATGCCTAAATTTTCAAAAAAGACAGAGCTACTGTTTACAACTGCACATCGTAAATAGAGGTATGCAAAGCTTATTGGCAATTATACCTACAATATGTTAATATTATTTTTGATAGATCTATACATAGGATCTCTTTCTCTCTCATAGAGCCCAAGTACTCTTTTTGAATGAGATGTTTCGCCCCATAGTTTGAACTGTGGAGCAAATCGACGAATGCTTTTATTTAGCTTGCAATGTTTTTTCGTTAGTTTAAATCTTGCCGAATTAAAGCTGAATTAAAACAACTTAATCTTATGCTACGGAGTTGAAATTTAACATGTCAGTTCAGTTCCAATGAAAATGCATTTTTATGGTCAGCATGACCTGATTATACTGTGTCCTTCGTTCTCGATATAAACCATATGCAGCTCTCTCGACTCGCTCAGCAGCCGCGCATCCTTTAGAGACTTGAAACGTCAACGCCTCCTCTATGTTATCTGTGGACATAACCTCTGCCACCATTCTTTTGAAAGCGCGGCAGCCGATGCCTTGTTATAAAGTTTTAGTCGACATTTAATTTGATAATCTTGAAATACCAGTGAAACTGTATAATAAAAGGTTTTAATATACTCAAGTGGCCTTGTGAAATAAATTTAAAACATCGTATAGACAAATTCAAACGTCGTGGCAAAAAAGTACATTCTAAAAAGATCAACTGATAGTTGTTTATTTTTGACGTTTTCAGCTTAACTTGGTTATCTATATCATCACGCCAGCTCCCTCGCGGGGTAGGCAGAGAGTACAGAGTTCCAACAGGATCTTTCCTTACATACCTCTCTGGCTTCCTCCACTCTCATAGTTCGTCTCATACACACTCGCCGGTTACGGAGACTCTTGACTTGCCCTTCAGCTAAGACACGGTCTATTTGGTCATGGTAAGATAGTCTAGGTCTTCCCCGGCACCTACATCCTTCCACTTTCGCATTGTATATCTGTTTTGTTATTCTTTCTTCTGGCATTCTTTCTATATGCCCGAACCAACGGAGCATACCCTTTCTCATCTTTACACCGATACTATCTTTCATACCTACTCGCTTTCTTACTACGCTGTTGCGAATACGGTCGGTCAGCGTGACTCCGCACATCTTCCGCAGAGATCGCATTTCGACCGCATTTATCCTGCTTCCGTTCTCCTTCTTACATACCCAACTCTCACTGCCATATAACAGCGTTGGGCAAAGCACTCCGTTATGCATGGCCAGCTGCGCCTTTTGGCTTAAGTGCCGGCTCCCAAGTAGCCTTCCCATCGCACCATTCACTCTATTACCTGCATTCACTCTTCTCTCTATATCAGCGGTGTATTTCCCATCCTTACTGAAGGCGCATCCAAGATATACAAACTCATTCACTTGCTCCAGCACATCGTTACCAACCACAATCCTTGCATTCGTTCTGGTTTCTTCCCGTTCAAAAACCATAATTTTGGTTTTCTTCACATTCAAATGTAAGCCATTGTTGTTATTGATATAATATCGGATATTTGTAGACGTGAGTTTCATCATATTAAGACATGTGAAAGTTTTATCATCCGAAAAGTAAACTTATGAAGTCTATGTCCGTGTAAAACAGTTTTACACGCAATTACTAACCTGCAAACAATTACTAACCGTCTATAAATTGGCGATGTAATACCCCCAATGAGAGAACTTAGGGGGACATTCATCAATAATGATGATTGTTAAGGATCGATGGTAATTCAAGGACACGGGTGATGTACGGAATGCATCGACGTGATCCGCAAGACTTGATGGTAATTCAAGGACAAAAGTGGTGTACGAGATGCATCGACGTGATCTGCAAGACTTGGGGCCCATTCGAGATATATGCTGAAGGTCATATTACTCATAGGTTTCACCCAAGAGGTTTCCCTGTACAGTTCACACTTCTACAATGGTAAGAATCAAAAATGTTACCAACATACATACCTTAAACAGTAAATGCAAAGACTATTGGTATAAACTATAAGTGATTTGTGATATTATATCACCAAAAGGAGACTTTATGAAAGGGCGATTAAAGTGACATTGTTTATGAATAACAATACATTATTAATAACATAAGCCACTCCCTTGCAGAAACATAGTGTTTTGAATTGATTTCATTATTAGACATCATCATCATCATCTCAGCCTATACTTGTCCACAGCTGAACATAATAATAAATATCCGTCCGATCTTCGCGCTATGTGGCCCACTCATTGCCACTTCAGCTTGCTAATCTTAAGGGCTATGTCGGTGACCTTGGTTCTTCTACGAATCTCCTCATTCCTGATTCGATCACGTAGAGAATCGCCGAGCATAGCTCTCTCCATAGCTCGCTGAGTAACGCTGGGCTTTTTTATGAGACCTATAGTAAGAGACCACGTCTCTGATCCATATATCATCACTGGTAACACACATTGGCTTAAAACTTTAGTCTTTAGGCACTGAGGTATTTTGGATGAGAAGATGTTGCGCAGTTTCCCGAACGCTGCCCAGCCGAGTTGGATTCGTCGATTGACCTCTCTCTCAAAGTTGGACACACCTAACCGGACTACCTGTCCCAGGTAAATGTATTCGTCGACAACTTCAAGAGTAGAGTTCCCAACAGCGAGTGCGGTGGGTACGACATGGACGTTAAACAATATTTTCGTTTTGTCCATCTTCATTTTAAGACCCACTTGTTGAGATACTCTATTAAGGTCGCCGAGCATTCGTCCTAGATCTTCCAGCGACTCCGCCATGACCACAATGTCGTCGGCAAATCGAAGGTGAGTGATGTATTCGCCATTAATGTTGATGCCAAGTCCTCGCCATTCCAAGAGCTTGAAGGCGTCCTCTATGGTGGCCGTAAACAGTTTCGGAGAAATGACGTCTCCCTGTCTTACTCCTCTTTTTATGGAGATCGCCTTCGTGCACTGCCCCTGTACTCGGACTGACATGGTGGCGTTATTATACAAGCACTTCAACACTTCGATGTACCGATAGTCAATGCGGCATCGCTGAAGAGAACTAAGAACCGCCCAAGTCTCGATCGAATCGAAGGCTTTCTCGTAGTCCACAAACGCCAAGTATAGTGGCCGATTATACTCCTCGGTCTTCTGTATAATCTGCCGCAGCGTATGTATGTGGTCTATGGTACTAAAGCCTTTCCGGAAACCGGCATGTTCGGGAGGCTGGAAGTCATCAAGCCTGCGTTCGAGACGATTCGTGATGACTCTCGAAAACAACTTGTAAACATGGCTCAGCAGTGTGATGGGCCTATAGTTCTTTAATAAAGTGTTATCACCTTTCTTGAAAAACAGTACCACCACACCCCTGTTCCATGCTTCGGGCGTTTTACCTTCGAGCAAGACGGAATTAAACAGCCTCCGAAGGACTTTAAGTACCGGCGATCGGCCTGCTTTCAGAAGCTCTGCGGTAATTCCGTCTTCACCCGGCGCTTTGTTGTTTTTAAGTTGTTTAAGAGCCATCCTAATTTCGCACAGGCTGATATCCGGGATATCTTCAGTGTAGTGTTTGGTTAGCTTGGCTCTTGGGTCTTTTACCAAGTCAACAACAGGTTCCGCTACTGAGGTATACAACTGCCCATAGAACCTCTCTATCTCCCTGAGCACCTCTGACCTATTTGACGTTACGTTTCCGTCCTCCGTCTTAAGCTTCGTCAACTGGCTTTGCCCAATAGACGCGTCTCTTGCGAACACTTTGGAGCCCTTATTCTGCTCTATGGTCTCCTCAATACGTCTTTTATTGAAGGACCGTAAATCGTGTCGCAAAGACTTCAATATCTGTCCATTGAGCTGCCTATAGGACTTAGCATCATCGGAGGTTTGGAGAGTCATGGAACGTCGCTCAGCCATGAGGTTTCGGGTATAGTCAGATAGCTTTTAAGGCCTATTTTTACGGTGGGGCTTAAAATACCGACCGTATGGACAGTTTCTACCAGCCTATTGTTGATTTCGTCCACTGATGCGCTGCTGTCTAGCAATTCGAAGCGGTTTGACAATTCGAGTTGAAAGTTCTCGGGGTTTTGGATATGGGCATAAGAAGGTCGGAGCTTCATCAGACGTTTCTTTCCATTTTGACATTAATATTTAATGTGCCTCTGACCATTCGGTGATCACTGCCAGTTTTTACCCTGTGAATCACGGAGACATCATTAAATATGTGTCGCTTGGTGCTCATGATGAAGTCTGTCTCATTTTTTGTGAAACCATTAGGGCTCATCCAGGTCCATTTCCTATGACACGGCTTCTGGCCCTCCTTCTCCAGAAATTCGGCCAGCCTCTGACCTCTGGGGTTGCGCTGCCCATATCCGAATTGCCCCACTCTCAACTCATCATCAACCCGTTTGCCCAGTCGCGCATTGAAGTCACCCATAACTACTGTAAAGTGTGCTTTGGAAGTATGTATGGCTCTACTAATGTCCTTATACATAACTTCGACCTCATCATCTGAGTATGCCGAGGTCGGTGCGTAGACCTGTATGACCTTCAGCGAATATCTTTTGGATATTCTGAGTACCAGGTACGCTACCCTGCTCGACACACTAGTAATGGACACAACGTTGTTTATGAGTGACTTGTGGACGATAAATTCGACACCACCTTGGGACTGCTGTTCGCCCTCCCGGTAGTAAAACAAGTTGCCCGATTTTAAGTTATCCTGTCCTCGCCCTCTCTTTGGACCTCCGATAAACCAACAATACTCCACCGCAACTTATTTAACTCTTCTTCCAGCTCAACTAGCTTCTCATCTGTCCTGAATGTGCGTGCGTTGTATGTCACCAGGGCCAATTTTCGGTTTTGGTGGTAGCCGAATCTCTGCCGGAGATTCTTAGCACCCCTTGTCCTGTCGTTACCATGGCTGCTACCGTGGCCAGGACGAACAGGACCGCCGGGGACTAGGGGCCTGGTTTTCTTACTTTCTTCCATAATTGGGGGTGTTTGCTATACTCGCCACGCTTGGCAGGCGGGTTGGCGAGCGCCGTTATTGGTCGTCGAAGTGTTAAGGGAACGCTGCTGCCCATTCCGTAGTTTTCCCTTAGTCGCCTTGTACGACACCCGATGGGATGAGATGGGTAGGTCCTTTTTTTTCGTGCGGAAATCCTCATGGACTTCCGCCAACCTCGGGGGAAGCTGGCGGGGCATGTCGGACTCGTACCGACTAAAACCCCACGGTGGCCGGCACTGGCACGTGTCAGAGGGGCTCCGGGATCTCCGAGTGGAAAACGCTGGTGCCCCCCTTGTGTCGCGCTCCGAAGAGCCCGCCTCGAGAGGGGAAACTTGTAGCTTGCTTCCTTCCCTGCACCGTCGCGGTACTCACGGCGGCGTGGGCCATACCACGCCGCCATCCTCCTCGGGGTCGCGTGTGAAGGACGCTTAGGGCCCCCGCCCCAGCGTCCCATAACCCCAAAGGCCCCCCTGCGGGTGTTGGTGCAGGGGGGGGGGATCCCCCACCAGATGTTGCGGCAGGGGACACAAGTTAGCCCGTATTATAAAGCCCCGGGCTATTGGGCTGGGGGGCCTGGGCGGCCTGTGCCTCCGCCCCGGCGCCTTCGCCTTCGGCGATCGGGATCGGGAGAGGGCCGATCCCTCCCTCCCGCCCTTCTCCTTCTGTGACATCACAGTCTCGCAGAAGGAGGATACGGCCCCCCATGCCAAATCCCCTGCCAGCATAGCCGCTACTATTGCCGGCTAGGAGAGGTCCGGTCCAATCCGGTCGACAGGGATCCGCCGCTCGGAGGCCTACGCTGGGCACTCGACAAGCGTGTGCTGTGCGGAATCCCGGTCCCCACTACAGTGGTGACAGATCGCCGTCGCCTCGCGTCCGATCTTGCTCAGATAATTACCGAAACAGCCGTGACCGGTGATTATCTGAGCAAGCCTGTAGGAGATTCGCCCACTCCTCCGCTGTTGCCAGGCTTCGAAGGACGGCAGGATGGCTTGGACGACGCGCCTGCGCGCGATGTGCTCCTGGCTGAGCCTAGCGCGCCACTCCTCCAGAGCACGTCGTCGTTCCCGCCGTCTGATTTCGAGCGCGGGCACGCATTCGTCGCTTTGGTGGACGACGCGAGTTCGGTCGTAGACCCTCGCGTCCATGCCCGCCAGGATATCGAGTGGCGGAAAGCGTGCTAAGTGGGTCGCCGCCTCGAAAGATACGGTCCGGTATCCTCGTGCGATGCGGATGGCAATCTTGCGCTGCAGGCTATAGATTTTGGTCCTGCAGCGCCGGACGCCCGACAGTCGGTGTGACCATACAGGCGCCCCATCGAGAGCCACCGATCGTACGACCCCCCCCCCCCCGTAAAGGCGGCGTACCTCCTCCTCCGACGGCCCCCCGAGTTTGGGTAGCAGTGTATGCATGGCACCTACTACCCTTTCGACTCGGGGGACAAGACGCTCGAAATGCTCTTCGAAGCCCCAGCGACTGTCCAGGGTGAGGCCCCAGTACTTTAAGTACCGCCCCACCCGGACTGGCGAATCTCCGACGCGAACCCACGAGTCGGGCGGTTCCCTGCTCCTAGGCAGTTTATGGAACCATAGCGCCTTGGTCTTATGAGGCGCTATCTGCAGGCCCAACTCGCGGATCTTGGCGACGACGACCTCTGCTCCAAGCTCGGCGAGCCCAAAAGTCCTCTCGAAGGTGTCCCCCTCGGCCACTATTAGAGTGTTGTAAGCGTAACAGACGACACTGATGCCGGGGGGGGGAGATCGACACGCAGGACCGCGTCGTAGGCGAGGTTCCATAGGAGGGGGCCCAACACGGACCCCTGCGGAACCCCACAAGACACCTCCCTCCTGTGCAGTGTACCGCCCTGTCCGATGTACTGGATGTACCTGTCACGCAAGTAGTCCCCGACTACGGCTTGCAGGTACGGGGGAACGCGATGATGTTCTAGCGCCCCCCGGATCGCGTCCCAAGGCAGGGAGTTGAAGGCGTTGACGATGTCGAGACTTATCGCCAACGCCACCCCGCCCCGGGACACGGCCTGCGCCAACAGGGAGCGGACGCGAATGATCGCGTCCACCGTCGAGCGCCCCTGGTGGAAGCCGTACTGGCTATCAGCCAGGTCGGGACCGACGCGCGACAGATGCCCGCTGAGACGGGCGGCAAGAATCCTCTCGAACAACTTGCCGCACTCGTCCAGCAGGCATATCGGATGGTACGCACAGGGAGAGTCTGCGGTCCTGCCTTCCTTCTTCAAGAGGACCAGGCGAGCCTCCTTCCAGGCCGTGGGGAACTTGGCATGTCGGAGGCAGCTGCTGAACAGCCGCCTCAGCCTGTCCCCCAGGGTGGCCAGAGCGATCACCCACGCCCGCCCCGGTATACCGTCGGGGCCAGGCGCAGTATTACGAGCGCGCAAGCGGCTGACGGCTCGGTCCAGCTCCTGTTCGGTCACCCCCAACTCGTCGGTGTAAAAGGCCGACGAAATCGTCGGGGGGACAGAGGGACTATCCCGGACTGTCGGGAATAGTGCGTCGATGACCCGACGCAGCAGTCTGGGGTCTAGGGTCTCCGTCAGGGGGGGGCACCCAGGGGCGAAGCTTACCCAGCACTGCCCTGTAGGGGCGCCCCCATGGATCCCTGTCGAGTCCCTCTAGGAGCTCGCTCCAAGATTCGCGCATTCGCGATGGCAATTTGGAGCGCCTTTGTAGCCGCTCGATAGCGCTCGTATGCTCCGGCCTTTTCCTCCTCGGTGGCTCGCCTTCTCCTTCGGGCTCTAGTGTACTGACGTCGTGCGCGTAAGCAGAATTCGCGCAACTGCGCTATCTGCTGCGACCACCAGTACACTGCCGTTCGCTTGGGGCAGCTGGCCCGGGGCATGGCGGCGTCACATATCGCCGTTATCGTGCCCCGGAACCAGGCCGCCTCCCTTTCCGGATCGGACCAGACCTCATCAGCGATTTCTAGCCATGCCGCGACGCTGGCTGCGGCCTCGAGAAGATCTCGGTTAAGCCGCTTGAGAGACCAGCGTCGCGGGGGGCTGCCTGCACGGCCGCTGGGGCGGTCGGGGGGGCGGAGGGCCACATCGAAGACAATGTGGCGGTGGTCGGATAATGTGACCACCTCCTCCGCTACGCGCCACCCCGACAGCGCGCTCATGGCCGAGGGAGTCGCCCACGTTAGGTCGACGACCGACTCCCTCTGCCACCACACGCATGTGCTAACGGACCCCCGGTTCACGAGCCGGAGGTCCAGCCCAGCCGCCCACTCTTGCAACGTCCCTCCCTTCGGATCGTCCCTGGGGTTGCCCCACGCCCTAGCGTGGGCATTAAAATCCCCGAGGACGATCGATGGACGAGGCCGGCATCTGCGAATGAAGTTAGCCAGCCCGTCCAGGTACACCTCGTAGTCGGCGAGGGACCTATTGGGAGAGACGTAGCAGCCCACTATGGCCATTCTTCCCCACTGCACAGCTACATAGCCGTGCCCTCTTTTCAGTAGGGAGCAGGGCGGAGCGCCCTCCCCTCCTCCCCAGTACACGGCGACGGAGCCCGCATCATCCCCGAACCAGCGAGGATGGTCCGGGACACGGTAGGGCTCCACCACTATCACCAGTATGTCCAGTGCTGTCTTTTAGAACCTCTTTAGCTAGTAGGCATTATAAAGTCATCAGTGGCCACCTCTACAATATCATAAATAAATCATGTAGCATTTACTCCCTTTCAAAGTATGAGTGTAAAATAAAAACAAGCAAATGGCTCCTGTCCAAAACTTATACAGACACTGAGGAAATTCTAAAAATCTCGATTTTATAATAGTATATAGTTAACGAATAAATTTAAATAGCTGGGCTAGCAGGTGCACAAATAAAAAATGTAATAGGTTCTTAGTCTGCTTATGTAAGTACCAAATTCTGTGAGAGAGCCCTGGTACCCATAATAATAATAATAATAATAATAATAAAGCCTTTATTTAACAATCTTACATAAATATATTTACAATATAAACTTATTTACTCGTTTGACACCGGTCCGTGAAGATTGTCTTGCTGTCCAGCATAGGCCTCCCCTAGAGTACGCCACCGAGTGCGGTTCAGAGCTTGTCTTCTCCAAGTATACCCCGCTATTTTCACAATATCGTCTTCCCATCTACGTCGCTGTCTCCCTTTCTTTCTTTTGTGTTGTCTCGGGCACCATTCTGTTACATCCCTAGACCATTTATCTATGTTACTCCTAATCATATGACCTGCCCACCTCCATTTTAGTTTTTTAATGCAGTACGTAATATCTGTGACTCTTGTTTTGCTCCTTATAGTATCTAGCTTAATTTTATCTTTTAATTTAATGCCCATCATGCTTCGCTCCATACTGTGCTGGCAAGTTTCTAATTTGCGTATGCTTTGATTAGTTAGGCTCCACGTTTGGCACCCATATGTCATAACAGGCAGAATGCAGGAATTAAATATTTTACCCTTTGCTTTCAACGGTACGAAAGGATTCTTCATTATCTCTTTGAGAGACCAGTATCTTTTCCAAGCCAAAGTGACTCTGTTATTTATTTCTTTCTTTGTGAGGTCTATTGGAGATATGATCTGTCCTAGGTATGTGTATTCATCCACATATTCTATATTGTTACCGTTAACGGATATAGGAATGTTTTCAGAGCTTGACATAATTTTTGTTTTTGCAGTATTCATTGATAGTCCCACTTTATCACTTTCATACACCAGTTGCTTTAACATCTTTTGTAAGCTTCTTGGGTCTTCAGCAATTATTATTAGATCGTCTGCAAATCTTAAGTGGTTTAATCGCACTCCGTTAATATTCAATCCGTACTTATCCCACTCGAGACGTCTAAACACGTGTTCGAGAACAGCTGAGAAAAGTTTGGGTGACAAAGGATCCCCTTGCCTTACTCCTCTTTTTATCGGAAAATAAAACTCGTACTGGTACCCATAACACAAGTTAAATCTTATCATGGGTACCAGAGTTTATCCTTTTCTAAATGATGACTAGACCATGTAACAGATTGTAAGTTTTTTCCCAATGTATCACTTTTGTTTGTTGAAATAAATATTATTATTATTATTATTACCAAGGCAACTGATCAATCCGCAACGCTCTGCAGTAACAGGTCCTGAGCGTTGCGGCAGTGGTTCAAGTTACCCTGGAGAACTCTTTGGGGATGAAATTTTAAGCCGTCTCCATTTCGACTGGCGGGCTGCTAGTGCCCGCAGCCATGGCATTTGGTGCCATGGTGGTCTCCTGGGTGCCGGCAGGGGAAGAGGCCTGCTTCCTCTTTCCCTTTGGGGGGCTGCACTTCTTGGCGTGCAGCCGATGGTTGGATGCACATCCCTTGTCCACGCATAAGGGACATCGTAGTGCTTGCGCCCGGCACTCACTGGCCCTATGACTAGAGTCAGCGCACCGAAAGCATCGGGCTCCCCGGTCGACGTTGTTGGGGCACATGGCCCCAGAGATGGGTTGGTCCTATTCTAAGCCAGAAACCACGCGGCATATTAGACATACTTGTATAATAATACTAAAATAGCTCAAAGTGGAGCTTATTACACAAAGAATTGTGCAAAATGATGATCACTTAAAAAGGTAAATCCAGGAATACTTATCCCTGAACAGGGTTTATATACAGATGAGCCAAAGTAATCTCTACTTATGGCAATGCCTGTTGTAAATTACAAGCAACAGGACTGTGGAAATATTCCAAATATAATATCTCATCCTTCCGATGCTGAGGCAGGCAGGTTGTTGGATAATTTGTGTTACACACATAGATACTTAAAATATAATATAAAATACCTGGTCTATCCAGTTAACATAAAACTAAGAATTATCTATCAATATTATAAGCCCAGACCCCTTGCAGGGTAGCCAGAAAAGTTAAGTCCAAACAATACAGGCATGATACATTTGTTGAGATAAGAACCTTTATGGTCAGCAGTATTTATCTTGTATTAAAGGAGTTTTAATATAGTGGAGTACCAATATGGAATTATTAACCATTATCTGTTCATAACCAGTACATGAAATTTCAAAAAACCACCAGTGTTGTAACCAACATAGAACTACAGTCCTCATCTTGGGTGTGAAAATATTAACCCACAGTGTATCTATCAGTCCACCAAAAACAAATCACGATGGACATTAGAAGTCTCCTATCAGAAAATGTGAGGTAAGAAAAGCATGCTAGGCATTTTACATAAAGACTTGTTTTTTTAAGTTACTGAATAATTTAGTAAAACATTCAGGAATACAACATGGGTTTTACAAAGAAACCATCATATTGGAGGCTAACGTACGTATATACTGACCGGTATGTAACTATGTATCTATGACGCTAATAAAAATGTGTGTCAGTCTGCCTTCAACGGCAAACATAAGTTTATTGATTTTATGCAAGTACTTGAAATCCAGACAAGTGAAGGTTAAAAATCTGGTCCTACATATGTTTAACATTATGTATAGAAACATTAATAGAAACATATTTTTTTTAATAATAATACAATTTATAGCCATTCTTATTAGAATTTAATTAAAGATGATCACAACTGTGCTATAAACCTTATTCCACAAAGAAACTTGCTCTAGCACATCGTTACCAACCACAATCCTTGCATAAGTTCTGGTTTCTTCCCGTTCAAAAACCATAATTTTGGTTCTCTTCACATGCAAATGTAAGCCATTGTTCATGCAGTCGTCTCTCATAGCTGTGACTTGTGTAGTGTGTCATAAGTAATGATTGATTATTATTACCCGGTAGTATTGAATTTCGGACAACAGGTGTGCTATAGCAGGTGCTTCAAAGATTTTTGTTGGGAAGGATCTACACTATATAACATAACATGTTATAGAATTTGATTACATAAATTTATTTTTAAGTTATTGTTAAGTTAGACAGACTGGTTATAATCATATATGACAATTCCAATCCGTTCTCACCGTAGTAGCCTGAATTTACTCAGTATACCACCCTCCAATAATAACGTTTCACAAAATAATCCACTTCATCGAATGTTTCGATATTGTAACAACATCCCTATTGACTGCGACATTTTTCAATACAGTCATACAAGTTTTAAACTAAAAATTACTAAAACACTTCAGCCATCTTCTTCGTAAAACACTAGATGTAAATATTACCATATATTCCTTGTTATTTTGTTTTTCTTTTCATATTGTGTAAATTAATTGATGTCGTTTAATATTTATAGAGGATCCTATTTTTATATTAGTTTGCATTATTTGATTTTGTATTCCTATACCTTTTTATGTGGCATGTTTTTGTTTATATAGTATATATAAATTGTGTACAGTCAGTTAGGGCAGCAGATATTATATATTGCATGTAATTCAAACCATTTATTATACACTTGTCTGCATGTCTGTTACTGTACCTATCAAAATAAATAAATTAATTATATGTATATATTGTGTTTGTGTTGTATAGCAATGCAAAGAACGGGAATGTGTTATACGAGGCATGCCTTTTAAGTTTTGTCGTTTGAAGAAAAAACACAACTAGAACCTTATAGTACTTTTTATTGTTATTCAAAGTATTCACCGAGTAGCTTAATACACGTTTCCATTCGCTCAAACCAGTTATTATAACATTTATTCCACTCTAAAGTGGGGATGTTCAAAATTGCTGACTTGAAAGCGTCGACTGCTTTGTCACCGGACTGGAACCTTTGACCACGAAGACTTTTCTTAATTTTGGGAAATGTAAAGAAATCGTTAGGGCTTAGGTCTGGACTGTATGGAGGATGGTCAAGAATTTCTACTTTTTCCTGCTTCAAATACTCAATCGTTTGACGAGCGCTGTGTGAGCTTGCGTTGTCATGGTGTAGGATGATGCGTCGCTTTGAGTTAGATTTTCGAAGTTCGGCGATGACTTGTGGTAAACAAACTGTGGTATACCACTCTGCGTTAACCATTTTACGGTCTTCAAGTGCAATAGTCGCAACATGGCCGGTTTTTCAACGAACGTGGCCACCATCTTCTTTGAAGTGCTTCGAGAACGAACAACTTTAGTCGGCTTTGGCTCATCTTCAAAGACCCAGATTGTAGATTGTTGTTTGGAATCACGATCGTAGGCATAGATCCAAGATTCGTCAACACTGATGATGTCGTAGACGTGATTTGACTTTCCTCGGTTGAACCTTTGCAGAGTTTTCTTACACCATCTGACGCGGGCCGCCTTGTGATCGTCGGAAAGCAGATGCGGTATCCAACGGCAACCTAGCTTTCTCACACCAAGCGCTTCATGCAAGATCTTCTGAATGGTTGTCCCTGAGATGCCTAATAGAGCCTCAATCTCTCGATACGTCACATGACGATCTTCGAGAATTAGTTGTCTCACAGCAATGATGTTATCTTCAGTGAAGGCGGATTTTGGGCGTCCATCGCGAGATTTGTCACTAGGAATTTTAAATTCCAGCGTTCGACAGTCCGCAGACATGGGGCTTCATCACTGAACACAGATGTTAGCTCTTCAAATCACTGAAGCCGTGTCAGACCTCTTCTAAAGTTGTACAAAATTATTACATTTTCCTTAGAAAGCTTCATTTTCGTACGTAACCTGACAGATTCCAATCGACGCTGTGACTAAACAATAGCGTTAATCCTAATACTTTCAACTGTTTTGAGATTCAAAATTTAAACACATTCGAATATAGAACAGTACCAAATTTAAAATTGCCGGGAAATATGGAAACGACAGAACTTAAAAGGCATGCCTCGTACTACAAATGTACTCATGACATGTTTTTTTTCTTCAACTACTTCAACAAGGACTTCGCATAATAATGATCGATTTTCATTTCAGGTAAGTTCGTTTGATCACTTATTATACAACCAGGATTGGCTCCAAACGAAGGAACTCCTCAACGGGTAATAGCATAGACACGATATTTTTCATACACAATTAATAATGATTGGTCGTTTTAAATTGCACAATTATTACCTGCTGCATAAGCTTGTTCTTAAAAAGTATTTTTAAAAATAAAATTATTAACATTTCGGAAATTCGGACTGTGGTGCGAAACACTACAGATTATTTTCAGTTTCGTGGAATCAGACCAACAACAAATCAATTTTAACAGAAGTAAAATAGTTTCGCTGGTACAAAAACATTAATAAAACGCTCATTCGACACAAGTTATATTGTGCTCATTTAAATCGTCCCAAAATGAACCTCTCCCGTTACGAATAACAAATTATGCGTATTAATTACAGCGATGCGCATCACTGAATATACGCATAAATTTTAATCCCTCTGGGGCACAGCGCAATATCACAAGATATGTTATGCTTTACTCATTAAATTAATTCAGAGAACAAAATTGTAGCCAGTTGACAGCTTGGCGCAGAGCTTAAGAGCCGCCTACTAGATCGAGTAGACGCGGGTTCGATCCCCGGATGGAACAAATCTTTGTGTGTTTTACCCACCCACAAAAAATTGGTAGGGACTGCGTGTTTATGTATGTGAATTTATGTCTGTAAATGTAACATGGTTCGAGTGTGGGGGGGTCCCGGTTTTTTTAAGTATTTACGCTAAGTCGGTGGTCCCGGTTAACACGTAATGTGATAGTCGTTAAGCGAAGTTGGAAATCTTGTAGGCGGCTTTATAAGTTTCAATAGTGGGTGGCCACAAACCTGCCTCCACCAACTTGAACTAGAACCTGGTGGTGGATTATGAGCATGGTAATCTCTCTCACCTCGATTTATGAGAGAAGACTTTTGCTTAACAGTGCAATAATATGGTCTAGTATTAAGGGTCTGTTCTTATAATATTACTCTTAGAAATAAATTGCTCACATTCAAAGCGAGGTTTCCGTAATATCACCAAGAATTTTCCAAGAGAATTGTGGCCTTTGCATTTCTCGGCTCGACGGCCTGATGCATAGCTCGTGTTAGATGTTTTCATTCTAAAACCACTCTTAAAGAGATGTAGATAAAGTGGATAAGGTTTTATTAGGCCGTAGTATGCTGGAGTGATTCAACCATTTCACGGCCACTGCACGCTACAGTCTCGGTCAACTCGACAATCAATACTTGAGGGATACCTACTAAGGTTGATAAATTAATAAACGCTCTCGAACAGGTCAGCGCATTTTCTGAGCCATACTTTTATAAATGACGTAGTTCTATACGATACTAGGGATCAACTTTCCAGCGTCTTCGTACGGGTTAATTTTGTATTCAGTCAGAACAAATAAAGCCACGAGGTCCTGGGTTCAAATCCTAGGTCGGACAAATGTAGTTTTTGTAACGAAAAATTCCCAGTATGGGTCCGGAGTCTGGAATTGTGCCTGGTATATGGCAATAGGCTCGCCCCCTATTACATGGGACCTAACATCGTCGGCAAAACGTGGGTGTTCTCAGTACACCTCTGCCACCCCCTTTGGGGAATATAGGCGTGGCGGTAAAGCCATTAACCCTGAGAATTATACTAGCAAAAGATCTTTCTCGTCAGAAATTACTGTAAGGTTCGGTGTATGCAATAAAAGATGTTGCCTATTCAAAGTATAAGTATATTCTTAACCATATACTATGGGTTACAACAGTATTTATATTAGTCCTAATGAAAAAAAAATTAAACAGAAGTTTTACTTTTTTTTCTAATACATATTTGACAATATGATATTTAAAATATTTTTGTTGTTAATAGACTTTAAATTTAGGCTCTTTTACATTTTAGTTACAAGGTACATGTATTTTTTTTTATTTTTAAAATAGTCCTATTTCATAATATTAAAACACTATCCAATATTTTATTTTTATCTACTCAAGTTATATATATGTTTTGCTGCATTCGCACATTTTAAATCATCAATTTTTTATGACAAAAGATAATATATGTACGAATTTTTTCAATCTTGTCTTTTTTTGCAAAATAACTGTAATAATAATATCTTAACGATAGAAACAAAATTACTTATAATTAAAATTATACATTTCTTAACAATAAAAAATAAACTTAAGTTTTAACGAATAAGCTTAAAATTACTTAAGCTTACATACACCGTGTAGTAACTAATAAGTATATTGGTCATACCCGTAATTATTGTAATTAATTATTTTATTTAAAAGAATCCTTACCTAGAGGGCCCTTATATCTATAAACTTTATCGATATCGATCTTGTTGTTAAACACGCATAATTAATATCCCAGAAATATCCTCTATAGGCACAGAATTTACGATTTCTGGCACTTCTAACATTTAGTAATAAAATTCAATTATGTTCGTGACGTCACATTTCATCCTTATGATAATTGCGCTAAGTGAGACACCCGTATCAACTAACGAATTACATAAGTAATTATTTACAGATAACTGCATTGTGTAATAAAAATCGACAACTGAATGGTTCATTGCTATATTTACGAGCAAAACTTGATTTGATAGTTGAAGTCTCTATGATAGTGTTGTATGCTTAATTTGAAAACAAAGGGGTTAGAGGCATAATTACTTTTTCCTCGAAAGTATGTAACTATATTATACACATCTCAATTATCATAAACGTACCTACTTGTAAGGCGACTTTAAAGAATGATTTCAATTGTGACGTTGAGTAAAGTTCTCAAATTGGAAACTTCTAAGCCGTAGCCTAAACAGAAAAGACTTAAGTGTATATAATTTAAAAAACACAAATAAATATGCTACTTTTTATACCACTGACCATTTCCATTATACTGAATTAGTAACTTATACTCGCATTACTCTATGGGTGTAATAAAAACAAAATAGCTGATAACATATAATACCTTGCCTATTTCTGACCGCAAAATGTTTTTTTTTCACATATTATTTCAAACCTTTTAAAATGTTTGTAAGTCATACGATTATACTGGACATGTCTAAATGACTGAAATAGAAGATCCGCATTTGAATAGTTTAAATCGTAAACTAACGCTTTAGAATAGCTTAAAGCGAAAAGTAGTACATAGAACAAATAGTAATGAAAAATAAGAAATAACAGGACTCAGGTCTTCATATAAGAACAATAATTATGGTGTGCCTGTAGGTAGCGACAAATAAATAAAAGTAGCGACAGTTATATAATTTTCCATATTATATTAGCTATATGAGAGAACGTATAAGTTGACTTGCCAAAAAAAACAAATACTTAGTTGTAATTTGACGCGTATGGTAAAAAAATTAAGCGAGAAAAAGTGTCGTGGAATGAAAATATTACAATCAAAATTATGTGAAAGAACTTTCCTTGGTAACTGTAACTGCTAATGGAAATTCTGAGTGGAGGATACTTATATTTCTTCCTAAAAAATCTGTAATAAACTAAATGTTTATTTATGTCACGCTTTGCTAGACTAATAGAAATCACAACCGGAAAGATTGTCCTTTTTGCATATCATGTTAAGGTTGCATCTGTATACTAAATTTTGGCATAATATTATGGGAAAACTACAATCGTTTTCACATAATTGCCTCTTAGAAATTCAAACACCATAAAATTCAAACATTGCCCCATATGTAAACCTTATAAATTGAAATATTTTGTTTATTTAAGCGAGTAAATAACTAAAACAATACTTGCATAATTATTATACCTATAGTTCCAAGAACTCTCAAAGCAAAACTGCATATCATGTCATTGTAACACAGTGCGATCGTATACACCTTCATGCATTACTAAATGTGAAAAGATCAGTAGTTCCATTGAAATTAATAAAAAAATATCTGAATAAATTAGATCCTCTGAATTCTTTAAATTTATATTTTTTTATTTGATTGGACTTGGCATTTTGAATTTATGCTGAGATGTATATAGCAGTATTGTGACAAAAATTGAAAAACATAATCCAATTCGTTACGATTATTCTTTTTTTATTAAAGTAAAATACATTATGTTATAGTAAAATGAAAAATAATTATGCATACCTATCATGTTAACCTCGCGGAACATTGTGTTCATTGCAAGTATGTAAAATAAATATAATATTTTTGCAATCAAAAGAATTTAATTACATGATTTTTGGACAAAAAATACGACATGCCGGTCACACTATCACCCTTATAAGAATTAAAGAATACCTTTTTGTTGTAACGCAGAAAACATGTGTAGATAATTAGCAAAATAACACTAAGAAAAGGACTTCCAAGGTCCAAGGAAGGTCCTCATCTTGGACTTTCTGAAATTTGAATAATCGAAATGCAAAAAAAAAAACATGCAATTTTCCTTTCACACTAAATAGTTTTACGTCTTCAAAATCGAACGCCTTACATTAAATTGCACTTGAACTATACCATGGATTATTAATAAGGGTTATTTTCTGAATTGAATGCAACACAAGCATTTTATATAACTCGTTGGTACTTAAAATTTTTTGAACTATATTTTAAAATTCAAGATACACATGCCAAAATCAATCAATAATTAAAAAAAAAAATATATATATATATTGTGCTTAAATAGTTGCACTAATGGCCTAAAATGCCTAAACTATAACTACAATACTCCATGTTATATATTATACCTACCTAAACATACTACTATATTTCTACTAATCACTATTTACCCTACACTACACTTAGCACTCCGGGTCCACACAAAGATCGTCCGGGACTTTTACTACTAGCGCCGGAACCAACTGCCTGATGCTGGCACCCCATCGCTTGCATTTCCTGATCATCGGCATCAGAATCGCCTTTTTCTTTTAAACTGAAATTCTTCTGTTAGCCACAATACCGTGCACGTGACACACGTGACTCTGAGTACGAGGGAGGGTTGGTTCATCTCGCATGACCACTCAGCTTATAATCTTTTATAAACTTTTGTCTTCTGTTTTGCGGAAACTCTTGAGCATTCTTCATACGTTTCGTTTTTTTTATATTCAGTTTTCTTTAATTACACCTCAACGCAACGGTACAAATAAATCAATTAGTCCTTTTAGGGAAAAAGAATTTGCACTCCGCGGTAACTACCCGACACCTCACGACGCCCGCGTCGACAGCGCGTGCCTGGCAGGGTCGCCATGTAAGGTTCGGTGTATGCAATAAAAGATGTTGCCAGTTCAAAGTATAAGTTTATTCTTAACCATATAATATGGGTTACAACTGTAATTATATTAGTCCTGTAACTACTACACTACATTACAAATAGTCTGTCAATAGATATTTTCAAGTAAATACTGTTTGTTTAACAGTTTGAATGTGAATAAAACCAAAATTATGGTTTTTGAACGGGAAGAAACCAGAACGAATGCAAGGATTATGGTTGTGCTGGAGCAAGTGAATGAGTTTGTAGGTATATCTTGGATGCGCCTTCAGTAAGAATGGGAAATACACTGCTGATATAGAGAGAAAGTGAATGCAGTCAATAGAGTGAATGGTGCGATAGGAAAGCTACTTGGGAGCCGCACTTACGCCAAAAGGCTCAACTGACCATGCATAACGCAGTGCTTGTCCCAACGCTTTTATATGACAGTGAGAGTTAGGTATATAAGAAGGAGAATGAAAGCAGGATACATGCGGTCAAAATGCGAGCTCTGCGGAAGACGTGCAGAGTCAAGTTGACCGACCATATTCGTAACGGCGTAGTAAGAAAGCGTGCGAAAGATAGTATCGGTGTAAAAATGAGAAAGGGTATGCTTCGTTTGTTCGGGCATATAGATAGAATTTCGGAAGAGAGAATGACAAAACATATATACAATGCGAAAGTGGAAGGATGTAGGTATCGGGGAAGACCTAGACTTTCTTACCATGACCAAATAGATCGTGTCTTTTGTGTGTGTGTGTGTGTGTGTGTGAGTAACCGAAGCTGTTGGCCACGGGGCCTTTACAGCTTCATCAGACAAGAGGGTGAGCGTGCTCGAGCCGGAAGAGCAAGGGGGCAACTAGCTCAAGGGCGCCTCGAGGAGGAGCGGCTTCGGCTTGGGCAGTCGCTACGGGGGAGGGCGTATGTATAATGATAGCTTTAATGATCATGTGAGAAAGTACTATTTCTCTACTTACTCATCAGATTCTGCTGTGAAACCTAAATAGGTAGGTAATGATGTGTTTCTTTTTTGTTTATTTATTTATTTTTATTTTTGTATCATTAATATGCCACGTATGTATGTTCTAATATGTGTTAGTGTTTTATTTTCTTTGTATATAATATTTCAAATTTATACGGCTAATGTAGGTATAGGAATATGTATATAAGTATGATTTCTAGCAAGTGCACCCCCGTCAATACTACTTACAAATCTATTTCTCCATCCCAAGGTTGCCTGGAAGAGATTGCTTTTAAGCGATAAGGTCGCCCTTTGTGTTACTTTTAAATCTTTTTGTTATTTTGAGATGTATCTTATTGGTGCACAATAAAGAGTTATCTATCTATCTATCTTTCATGCGGTGACCCTAAACTCCATAACTATGAGTAGCACATGCAATGCCTACATTGCATGTGCTCCATATTTTTGTATATAAAGAGTTGTTTGTGCATTTGAAAGGTGGTACCTTTAATTATTTGAACGAAACGAGTGATTTGAAGGGAGCTAAATAGGTAACTAGACTGTAACTGTTTACCTACATTGATATTTATTTCGCTATTTCCTACATGAAATTATACTTTTTCTTCTTATTTCTATTCAATAAAATAAACTTTTCTTTCAGAAAATAAATTATTTTCAACGCCCCAAGACGAACGCTGAACAAAATATAATCGAAATTCCAATACGTACATAGATCAATTTGCATTTATAAAGGAAACATTGAGTGAGTGAGTGAGTTACAGGATAAAATCGAATCATTCACGACCGGGATGTGTAAAAAAATCATACTCTATGCTTTTGCCGTTTAGCCATGTTGCCTTCGGAAATATGTTGTGTATGAATATTATTAATATTTGATGCTTTATTGTGATACAGTAAAATAAATTTCAGAATACATATAATCACATTTGTATTTGTTATATTGAACACGAATCTTTATCTACTACATCACGCCAGATCCCTTGCGAAGTAGACAGAGAGTACAGAGTTCCAACAGGTTTCATCCTTACAGGTCTTTTTGGGTTCTTCCACTGTCATAGTTCTTCTCAGTACGGAAATTGTTGACTTGCCCTTGAGATAAGACACGGTCTATTTGATCATGGTAATATAGTCCAGGTCTTCCCTGGTACCTTCATGCTTCTGTTTTCACATTGTATAAAGATCTTTTACAATTTCCTCGTTGTTCTAGCGGCGAATAACGCGCGTAGCGATCACAAGGTCATGGCTTCAAAACCAAGGTAAGACGAAAATAAATTTTTTTTGGAAAAAAATCCCATATTAGTCCGGAGTTTGGCATTGTGTCCGGTATGATGGCAAAAGGTACGCCGCCCATTACATGGAACCTAAGTTCGTTGGAAAAAAGTAGGTAAAGGACACCTCTGCCACCTCCACTTGGGTAGTATGGGTGTGACAGTATATATGTTTTGTTTTTATCTTTTTAACAAACTGTTCCTATGGAACGTTGAAGCGTACTCGTAAACAGACGAATCTAGTAGTGCATAATAGAAATTATGGGGTCCTGGGTTTGAATTCCAAATCACATTATGTGTTATTTTTCTACCGAAAATTTACGGTAGCGGTACAGGATACAAGGTTTCTACCGATCAACCAATGCCTACGCCGGATTCTTGGTATATACTGGTCCAAAAAATTCTCCAACGCAAATCTCCAAGGAAAGCGTAAAAGTAGCTGTCCTAAGCAGACCTGGCTGTGGACAAACGTTGCCGAAGCGAAGGCTATAGGCAAGAACTGAAGCGAGATGAAACGCGAATCTCAAGATTGACCGGGATGGCCGCGCACTGTTGACGCCCTTCTCCCCATCTGGGGGACTTAGAATCTTAAGTCAAAGTAATTCAAGTACGGAATATGGTATTATAATCAGCCCATAGCAGGCCAAAGCTGGACATAGACATCTACAATCGCACGGTAAAAACTTGAATGGTACGGTATAATGGCGATAATATTATTATTACACCTTTATAGGTATAATGCAAATAAGCTCGCCTCCTATTACATTGGAATTTAGATCCTCGGTAAATCACCTATACCATAGAACACCTCCACCACCCCGGCTTGGGGAGTTAAGATGCGACTAAGTATTATTTTTTTATGTAAACAGTTATGCAAACAAAAGAAATAGTAAATTAATATGATAATATTATTATAAAACTTCTACAGCGTACGGTATATAACAGTAATTTTCCTTAGTAATTTCCTTTGAAAATGTACTAAATTAAAGTAAATTTTCTAATTAATAATCTTGACTAAACATTAGCGAATCAACTAACAGACAGTTTAAAATAATTTTCCGATACAAGTACCCATAATCTGGAGTAGACTTTGAAGTTACTGTCAAACACACCAGTTGATTTAACGTCGTTAATCAAGGACTTTAAACCTTGGAAACTGGCACACATAAATTTGTGAAAGACGCTGAAGCACAATCGAGCTTGTAATAGAAGTTAATGTCATCTGGTGCCGGGCACTAGAACAATATCATTTAAATTTGCTGTAAAAATTGTTGAAAATGTGCGCGGGATAAAAATGTTAATATTTTGATTTTTAAAGTTACCATTGCTAACAACAACTGGGTCGTATTTTAACACAAATTCGTTAAATAAAATAATCAGACAGAACGTGGTAAGTTGCTATAAAATACTATAAGGAGTTTACGTATCCGATCTTGGAAGCATCTGGCAAAAGGTAAGGCCCACAGTTAGTGTCCAACAGTATTTAATGCTGGTTTTTATCAATATTCTGTATATATATATAATATAAACCAGTTTTTAGAATATAGGCTAGTGACATTTTAATGTACCGTAAAATGGCCCTGCTTTCAAGCAAGCGAGTATGCATACATTTGAAACATAATAAACTAGATATTTATTCACAAGATGCATGCTTTCATAAAATGACATAGGTCTGGC
This sequence comes from Phalera bucephala, assembly GCA_905147815.2. Lineage (NCBI taxonomy): Eukaryota > Metazoa > Arthropoda > Insecta > Lepidoptera > Notodontidae > Phalera > Phalera bucephala. Next base: position 25,093,469 of record LR990615.1, read on the forward strand.
GATTTTAGCATCTTACTAAATTATTGTGCAGTAAAGAGTCCAATATTTTGTGTTCAGAGTATATTTGGTTTACTCGCTTATGAAATGGAATTTAACCAAATCGCGTAAATATATCATGTTTACGACTTTTGCAAGTATTCTAGTATTACTAACCCTTCGCAGCTTTGCATTTTATGATTGGCCATTCACGTCAGCTCCAGAGATGTCTGATGTGTCAGCTTATTACAACAGCCGCCTTAGTTTGCAAATCTAACCTTAAATGCGCTTTTTATGACTTTTGCAGAGGAAAATTTTCCAGAGGTTCTTAGTTCTTCATAGGGAAAGATTGCGGTGAGTGGGACTTCTGCTATACTGTGAAACTTTCGCAGTAGCTTCTTTCAATACGTATACTAATAGGGCAACTCTGAAGTCTCCAAATTCTCTACTCACTCGTACATTTATTACAAGAAAAAACGATTATAAAATAATATAATATTATTATATAATCGTTTTCTCTTGTAATAACGAAAACACGATTGCTCTTCTGCATTCAACTATAGCAACTGCCCATACCATGACGTCCCTCTTTGAAGTACCTTTTAGCTAGTTAGCTAGCGTTAGAAAGCTTGCTAGTCTTTTTTTACTTTCCTTTCTATTCTAGCTTGAGGGGAATTATTGCATGCTCGCTTTGTTATCCGCTGAAGCTATTCATGCTCCTCGACCAAAAGCGTACTCATTCACACTGACAATAAATCTTTATGTAAACTGAGCTATCTGTCCACGACGCTGCGCCAATGCTAATAAAGAAAAAGCCGGAATCGAAAGGCAGATTTAGAGCTAATTCCATATGGATGGATCCGAGATATATTTGACGTTGATGGGCGATATAGGTCGAATGGGACTTTAAGCACTTTTGCAGTGGCATCCAAAAATCGTTTAGTGAAATGATTTTGCATGGTATATTTATTAAGTATCGAAATATTCGGAGCTATATGGTTGAATTTTGCGCTTGTCAATATTGCAGGCGTTGTAGCTGATGAATGCTAAATAAAAGAAGAAGATCTAATGCCATTTCAGTAACTACACGAATCAGAGTAACAACACGAGATCAAAGTAACTAATCTACAAAAACTTTACGATCATTAAACATTTTCCGACCAACGTATTTAAAAAAAATCAGTCTGTTTATTGCACGTAATAAGAGGGTAATTAGTATTGACTATTAATTACACAACTGTATAGAAAAACAAAGCTAACTATATTTCGGAGAGATCTTTACTAAGAATTAGAATTAGCAAAACTTGACTATACCTCTATTACAACATGCGATCCATCAACCACACAAGACAATCCAAAACATTTAAGTACAACAACAACTCCAAATTCGCTAAGCCAATTAAAAACCTACAATACAATGGAAATTCACGTGTCTTGTAGCCGTGGCGTGGTCTAACTGAATCAGCCGCCACGAAGCGACGGCCAGCCCAACTTGAATTATTTATCGTGTGTTTTATACATTCGCCTCTGACGGTCTCAGGGAGGTAAATAACGCTGTTCTAATATTTTCAAGGTACTATGTACATGGAAACATGAAATTAATGTTCAGTGAGGTAAAGGCGAATTTTTGGATTATCAAACAAGTGCTATGAACCAACTAAATTGAAACCTAAATTCAAAGTGATAAAGTTAAACTACTTTATTCATACAAATTCAATTTTTAATCTGTTGAATAAAAGCTATCCAATGATTAAAAAGTCATCCTTACAGCAATATTCGGTATGTTTTCAATTGTGCATAAACAGGTTGTAAAAGACAAATGTGCATAATCTGAAACAGGTGAGAATATCCTACAATAAGCAATATTATTATAAAGATCCAATGCAATGAGTTACAAATAATAATGTTTTCATAACATTCAAGGATAAGTAAAGGAAAACTAACAGATGCATGTTGTAGAAGGTGCAAAACTACCTAATGCTTATTTTAGCCCAAGTTCAACGTGACCGACATTAGGTAGCTTAAGGTCATGAAAATGCCTTACTAGCGGTAATAATATTTTTTTAGCATTGGTGTTTGGAGGCCGTTTGTAGTTATTTGTGTAAATAGAACTATTATTTTGTACTTACTGAGAACCAGTTAACAAGACTTGTCTGAGTCTTCCTGTATCTTCATTTTTGTTATACTCAATGGCTTAGATTGTTAGAAGACCTTATACAACCAATCTATATTTTAACTAATCTAAGGTTAACCGGGATCGGATGCCCGCTTTGCAATGTAGTGATGTTAGTTCTTAAAAAACTTTGCATTACCGCATCTGCCTTACTCGAAGCTACCGCGAGTCCTTCCACTGTCTTCGTCCTATCACTCAATCTTAAGTCCCCTGAAGTCCTGAAGTGGGCCCTTGGCTCCGACAAGAACATATACCGCGTCCTCAATTGCCTACCTAATCAACATATTCCACAGAACAAAAGGAAATTGATGTCTTAGGCGCAAACCTTATAAATTCCATCAGCCTCCTCAAATCTCTAAGAACGCCTTCCACTAGCATACCTCGAAAACTTTTTTACTATAATAGCTAAGAATATTCTTATCAACGATCAATTTCCTGGCATTTTAGCTACACTTTTATGTCTACCAAGTACCCCGTATCACGGAGCACAGTGCTTCGACAAGCCGTACCCCATTCTACATTGGTCCCCTATTAGTCGTCTCCAATATGTATACAAGGATATTCATACATTCCAATACATATTGTCCTCTTAGCCCAATATCAAATCAGATTGCCCAGTCATGTACAAACTTGATTAGCAAAACAATCCGATTTCGTGGGCACTAAACAGTCTACGAGGCGTGGTCACGTTTGCAAAATATTTGTGCGTCGGGTTGGACGCGTTATGTGCCGTTTTATAGACGTAGCCCTCGATAATGGAATATAGATCGAAATACTGTGACGCCTTCGGTTGGGGGCATGTAAAATCAGGTTCCTAAGCTTCCACAATCGACCCAAGACAAAAATAATTTAGAAGATTACAGTGTTCGTAATTTTGCTTTTAAAAGTAAACTTTGCCACAGAAATATTATGAATAAATGAAGCTTAAATATTATAAGAGTAATATTAACATTCTTCTCATACCCGTTTGTCCCCGGAGTCACGTTTATATTCCCCAAATGTGAGTGCCAAAGGATTGAACGTAGCGGTGTGGTACCGCGGTGATTTTAATAACCACTAAGGTTAAGCAGCGTTCGACTAGGTCAGTCTGTGACAAAACTGTGATGTCACAGAAGGAGGAAGCCGAGCGGGATCGGGAGAGGGCCGATCCTGCTCGACGAAGGCGAAGGCGCCAGGCAGGGCACAGCCCGTCCAGGCCCCCCAGCCCAATAACCCGGGGCTTAAGAATACGGGATAACTCGCGTCCCCCCTCTGTTACAACATCAACAGGGAGGCCTTCGGGGTCGCGGACGCAAGGGGCGGGGGCCCTGAGCGTCCTTGACGAGCAACCCTGAGGAGGACGGCGGCGTGGTGAGACCCACGTCGCCGTGAGCACCGCGTCGGTGCGGGGTCGGAGCATGTCATCAAGTCTCCCTCCAATGGCAGGCTCGTCAGAGCGAGGTACAAGAGGCACCGGTGCGGTCCATACGGAGATCCTGGAGCCCCTCCAAAGTGCTGATGCCGGCCACCCTCGAGTTTTTAGTCGGTAGGAATCCGACACGCCCCGCGAGCTTCCCCGAGGCTCGCGGAAGTCCTATGCAAGATTTTACCGAGGTATCTTATCTTATCTTATCTTAAATTGGCTTACCGGACCGAGGAAACCTCTGGCGCACTTCGACCCATGGGATCTTTTGTGCTGTCCTTGCCCTAATGCTCTTACGTACCTGAGGTGTCCAGTACTCCCTGTATTAGGTTGTAGATTCCAGCAGGGGGACAGAGCCGTAGTTCTTCTGGGTTTGGATAGGCCACTCCCAGTAGTTCCATTCGCCGCGCAGCCAGAGCGTCGCAGTGACAGATGACGTGCTTCATGGTTTCAGTTTCTGTGCCACAGCACCTGCATACCACGTCGCCGCATAGGTTCATCTTGTGTAGATGTTCTTTCGTGCCATAGTGGCCTGTGAATGCTCCCGTTATTTGCCTTAGTTGTAGTCTACTATATTTTAGTAGTCTCTTGCAGTCGCTTTCACACCATGTGGAAAGGAATTCCTTTGAGTGTCGTAGCCCTGTGTGTGCTTCTCATTCTTTCTTATGTTGTTCTTGGGCATATTTAAAGAGTGCGCCTCTATAGGCGCCGTCTGGTATGCCTATGAACGGTTCTGGACCAACGGGTTTTCCCATTGCTCCCTTCCTGGCTAAGTCGTCCGCACGCTCATTGCCATCAACTCCCGTGTGCCCAGGGACCCAGACTAACCTGACCGTGTTGCGCGCTCCACATCTGTCAAGAAGGTATGCGCACTCCGCAGCCAGTGCTGAGTTTAGCTCATAGGAGCCGACGGCCTTGAGGGCAGCCTGACTATCACTACAAATGTAGATTTTCTTGCCCGTGATTCGTTTGTCCAATATCTCTTTTGCACAAATGTTTATCGCATAGGTCTCTGCCTGGAATATTGATGTAAACCTGTCCATGCTTTGGCTAAGGCTATATCCTTCCGTGTATACTCCGGCTCCTGTTCCAAACTTGGTTTTGGATCCGTCAGTGTACCATATCATTTGCTCATTACCAAGGTAAAAAAAAGGTCAGTCTGTGATGGGTGACCACTTCTTGTATTTTGATTTTTGAGCGTATCCGTGCTTTAGAAGATATGCTTAACCATTAATGATTGTTAGTACTACTTCTGGTAGTCATTAAGCAAAGTTAGAAGCATTTGCTTTCACTAATCCGCACTGGGTTCGCGTAGTAGAGTATGACCCTTTCCCTCTCACCTCTATTTGTGAGAGAAGGCTTTTTCCTAGCAGTGTGACAATAAAGGCTGATTTAAGAGTGGCAGCAGAAGTGTATTATGGTCACTCGCATTGCACCGATAATTTTAGGTAGATGATAGGGACAAGCTTATTACCAATTTTCTACCTATATTGTGACCTAGCACTTCGCGATTGTCGGACGAACTATGCTCCACTAGACCAACGGAGCAATCAGTACTAAAAAGACACATAAACTCTTGGCTGTACATTTTACGTACTCCTCATGTTGCGTATAGCCCGGTGTAAACCATTATATTCTTTTCTAATTCATAATTTAATAATAGGCGCGGTAGCAGGATCGGGCCTTGCCGGAGTTACGCGAAGGTCACTGATTCAACAAGTCCAAGGTCAAGAAAACTCACACATTAACATTCCAGTATATAGGCTATAATTTAATGAGTTACATTTTATTCTCGTAAAGAAATTTTGTATCAAAATATATTTATTGATGGTGTATCCTGAATGAAAATGTTTATGAACATTGATGGCTGTTTGTGTTCAATATCAAAATTCGTAGTTACAAGCTTGGATATAACATGTAATGTTACTTACCTAGGAACTATACCTATATAATCCCTAGCTGTCTCGTTCCACAACCGTAACACAATAGACCCAATTATGATAGTAATAATCTACTCTAACCATATTTGCATATTTCCATTTTCGCATATCGTTGAGGACAAAATATAAATCAAATTTGATAGTTAAATCCTTTTACTGGTCTTCTTTTACGAATAATTTCTAAAAATATAACATTATTCCATTTCTACATCACTTCACACAAAAACAATATTGAGTTCAACTCAACTTTCCGCTTGAAATACTTAAATTGCCTTTCTTTATTATCTAGACCTTAAATCTAATCTTGACGGACGATTTAGCGCAGTGGTTAAGAGCTTAGGTCGCTCCACCTACTGTGTTTAATAGTCGCGGGTTCGATTCCCGCACGGGACAAATCTTTGTGTGATCCACAATTATTTGTTCCGGTCTGGGTATTTGTTTGTGAATTTTCATGTTTGTAAACGCACCCACGACACAGGAATAAATCTTTGTGTGGGGCTACGTTTTAAAAAAAAAAGAAAAAAAAAGAAAAAAGAAAGAATTGTATAAGTACGGTGACTGGTTTTGAGAGGCTTTTGAGTAAATATTTTTCGACGGACAGTAGTCATGAAATTCCATTAGGATTGTTTATTAATTTTTAGTTCAAAATCCGCTAGACGAAGTTCAACAATTGTACTTAGAATTCACGATGCTAGTCTCCGGACTGACACTGAGTTTTTTTCTATAGAAAAACCTCAATAACCCTTTGTGCCTGCTACAACATTTTATCTATCTAGGACTCGTACTGTACAGAGGACATCGTGATCGCTAGCCGACCCATACTCAACTAGACCAACATTTATAGAACTGACTATGAATATATACTTTTTTTTGGGACTAAGCCCGCCACATATTCCCACCATTGTAACTCCTGTAAGCCAGGATCCACAATGGTCTCCTTACATGACATCAAAGATTGAACCTTACCCGTGAAGCGCATTAAATGTTTCGGAACTCATAACAAATTTAACTAGAAAGAAAAACAGGAGGAGTAGGAAAAATAAAGTTCCATGAAGACCTTTAACAGCATCTATGACCTTTAACAGCATCTCGTAATCTATTGACGTCTCCTATTGATCCTAATTTTAAAGCTGTGTTAAATTGGTTATCCCTTTTTGCAAAGTTCGCTCGTAATATAACAAGCTAATATTTTGTTTAAACATACTTTCATAGAAACAAAACCATTCATTTTGAGAGTAGAAGAAGTCAGAGAAGTCTGTAAGAAAAGAACCTGTTAGAACTCTTTACTAACTGCCTACCCCACAAGGATCTAACGTGATAATATAGAAATATAGAAAATAATTTAAATTTGAGATGTATGACTATGGATGCACGATTTTGACGCACGACTATGAATCTATTCACGGTTCCTATATGAGACCCTGCTACTAAATCATGTTAGCCTTCTTTAACGCTTTTCTCTTAGTTTACTGGTAACAAAATAATCGATGATTCTGTCAAAGACCACAGTTATTCATCAAAAATGAGCTGGATGAATATTCAAAGTATTCATTAACCCCATTTCTGAATCAATTGACAACTCGTATTTGACCCTGCTACGAACAACATTTTAGCCTTGGTTAATCATTCTCCACAAGCTCGTATAACTAATTAGACCGTTACACAAACAACTCGCGCATATAACAGATGCCGTTATTTTCACCCATTGTTTACTGCTTGTTTTGTTTAATTATAGTGAAACAGGCCAGTTTTGTTGTCTTTGTATGCGATAAATGGCAAAAAGTTGACCGTGACTTAAACACGCGAGGTTCACCCTTGAACCTCCCACTTAACTCTTCTACTACGGGCAATGGCTTTATAATTTATAAATTATTCAGGGAGATTAATCAGTAGACTGCTTTTTGCGAATTTGTTTAAATGATGTTTTTCGCTGTATGCTTTTAAAGATATCTTAGCTGACTGTTTTAAGACAACGTAACACTTTTCTGCCATTAGAAATATCGTAGATATTGTTAAACTCCCTGACAAAAATTAAAAAGAAAATACAGAACACAGAACTGATATTTTACTAGCTTCAATTATTTGCTGTCTCGTTGGTCTAGTGGAAAAGAGCATCGCTTTGTGATTACGAGGTCCTGGGTTCAAATTCTAGGTCGGACAAATGTTATTTCTAAAGAAAACTTCCCAGTATGAGTCCGGAGACTGGAATTGTGCCCGGTATATGGTAATAGGCTCGCCCCCTATACCATGGGACCTAACATCGTCGGCGAAAAGTGGATGTATTCAGTACACCTCTGCCACCCCCGCTTAGGGAATATAGGCGTAACGGTGTTCAACTTTTTGTTCGTAACTTTAATGTAATGCTTTAGTTACAATTTGTCAAATGAAATTAATTTTATTGATTTCCGTTCAACGACAAATTAAATCATTTATTACCTACACAAAAGTGCTGTTGTATAGAATAAATGGCTTCTAGTAAACTATCTTAAAGTTGATGTCATCACGATAAGGGTAATTTGGTACCGAGCCTTGAATGTAACTCACGCGATCTGCACCCTTAACCACTACCAATGGTTTTAGTTGTGAAGCAAAACTTTAAACAAGAAGTACAGTACGCGTGATTTAACTTACCCGGATTGAAGCTAGCTTTTCCAGACTGTTGTACATGTGTAGTCGCTGAGGAAAAAGTACTTATAAAAATGTATTGCCTACTAAAATTCAATGATTATGTAGAAAACAGTCTTTATAAAAATAAACTTATCAACTAAAGCTCAATTACCATGTTTAGTTTGATTAGAAGTAGTGACAGATACTAATTACATGGTGCTGGACATGATCTCTGTTTTATTTTGATTGATCTTCAAATATTCTAGTTGGTACCTTATCACCAGCCGAATGACGTCCACTACAGGATGATCTCCTCCATAGATTGCCACAATGACCGATTTTGTGTTGTATAGAGTACAACTTTTGTTTTTCATTTTCACCAATCTTCAGTACCAGTAAAGATTGCTCAGCACCTTAATTCCACTAAATTTCATTAAAGATTTTTCTTCATTATTTAAATTGAAATGGCATTTCATGTAAGCCCGATTATATTCAAAGTTTCTAGACCGGAATAGAACAAAACCAGACTTAACCCGTATTGGAATGATTTGAACAAAACACGGAAACAATAGTAGGGGCATCCATTAGGAGGATTAAGAGCGAACCTTGGCCTTCGGAACACAAAGGGTGCACGACACGGTTCCGATTATAGAAGATGAAGGGGTCATGCCACATGGCCGCGTTCAGTAGGCTGGTACGTCACACAGCTGTGACGTCATATGTGACCTTAATTTATATCATAGTTAATAAATTTAAGGAAGAGAACATTAAAATGTGCATACACTCATATTTGCCATGGTGTATTGAAGAGACAAGATGGACTAAAGTTGGATGCGGAAAGCACAAAACCGATCTCTATGGCAATTTTTGGGAGAGCATGTCTTGCGGTGGACGTCTTTCGGAACTACATAAAAAAAGAGCAAAATATTTTCAAAATTGTGTTGATACCTTATGCCGCTCCACCCACTGATTGGTTTCGAATCCGATACCTGTATGGTACAAATCTTTGTGTGACCCACAAATATTTGTTTCAGTTTGGATGTAAGTTAAGTCGTAGGGATAATTCGTACTGTCCCCACAGTACGAATTATCTTAGTTGAATTAATATAAAAATATCCAGTCTATATTCAATAGAATCCAAGTCAATACTAGGCATGCCTTTTAAGTTCTGTCGTTTCCATATTTCCCGGCAATTTTGAATTTGAAACTGTTCTATATTCGAATGTGTTTAAATTTTGAATCTCAAAACAGTTGAAAGTATTAGTATTAATGCTATTGTTTAGTCACAGCGTCGATTGGAATCTGTCAGTTTACGTACGAAAATGAATCTTTCTAAGGAAAATGTTCGTGCAATAATTTTCTACAACTTTAGAAGAGGTCTGACACGGCTTCAGTGTTTTGAAGAGCTAACATCTGTGTTCAGTGATGAAGCCCCATGTCTGCGGACTATCGACGCTGGTATTTAGAATTCCAGCGTGGACATACTAGTGTTAATGACAAATCTTGCGAAGGACACCCAAAATCCGCCTTCACTGAAGATAATCATTGCTGTGAGACAACTAATTCTCGAAGATCGTCATGTGACGTATCGAGAGATAGAGGCGCTATTAGGCATCTCAGGGACAACCATTCAGAAGATCTTGCATGAAGCGCTTGGTGTGAGAAAGCTAGTTTGCCGTTGGATGCCGCATCTGCTTTCCGACGATCACAAGGCGGCCCAAGTCAGATGGTGTAAGAAAACTCTGCAAAGGTTCAACCGAGGAGAGTCTAATCACGTCTACGATATCATCAGTGCCATCCTGATTCCAAACAACAGTCTATAATTTGGGTCTTTCAAGACGAGCCAAAGCCGACTAAAGTTGTTCGTTCTCGAAGCACTTCAAAGAAGATGGTGGCCACGTTCGTTGGAAAAACCGCCCATGTTGCGACTATTGCACTTGAAGATCGTAGAACGGTTAACACAGAGTGGTATATCACAGTTTGTTTACCACAAGTCATCGCCGAACTTCGAAAATCTAACTCAAAGCAACGCATCATCCTGCACCACGACAACGCAAGCTCACACAGCGCTCGTCAAACGATTGAGTATTTGAAGCAGAAAAAGTAGAAATTCTTGGCCATCCTCCATACAGTCCTGACCTAAGCCCTAACGATTTTTTTACATTTCCTAAAATTAAGAAAAGTCTTGTGGTCAAAGGTTCCAGTCCGGTGAAGAAGCAGTCGACGCTTTCAAGTCAGTCAGCAGTTATAATAACTGGTTTGAGCGAATGGAAAAGTGCATTAAGCTACGTGGTGAATACTTTGAAAAACAATAAAAAGTACTTTAAGGTTCTAGTTGTGTTTTTTTCTTCAAACGACAAAACTTGAAAGGCATGCCTCGTAGAACCACTTTGATAAACTTTACATTAAACCTTGCACGGAAATGAGCAGGCAATTGAAAAAGAAAATAGGTACTACAGGCATGTCGATTTTAAACCATTCTCTTCATTATGATGTCCAATTGCCAGCTTGGTTTACATTCTTCCGCTGGCCAGTTACATGGTACTTTCTCTGCTCACGAATGTAATCTCAAAGTAATCATCTCAAACAAAGACAGGCAGTGACAGTCATGTAGCTTTTTACTACCGCCTAATAAAACAAATACCTTACCTTTTGACCCTAAATAATATTAAGTTACGACGTGTTTTCTCTGTTATCTCTGCGAAAATGTATACCTGTGGAAGCCATTGTCTCCTTTTATTGCTGTTTCGTGTGGTTGCCCAGTTATCTAGCGGAATTTATAAATAGAACACACAATGTGTCCAGCTAACTGACCGCATCGCAACAGTGTACAGTTAGGAAGGCATGATAGTATCGGTGTAAAGATGAAAAAGGGTATGTTTCAAAAAACGAATAAACAGAAATATACACAAAACGAAAGTGGGAGGATAGGTGCCAGGTAGACCTAGACTCTCTTACTAGGGGTGCTTAGTCAGACAACCTCCCCGTGGTGCATCCTGGGCGTCGCCAGCAGCCTCCCCGTTACCCGGAGGGACTGCTGACGGCGGCGAATAGTCTGGCGCGTGGTGGAAGACGCCTCGCTGGCCCCCATACTCTCCAGCTTTTGGAGAGGGTGTGGCGCAGAGGAGATGTTGGAAATGCGTACCCCAGGGGGCTCTAGGTACCTCTCTGGATATCAGAAAGGACTAGTGAGACCCTGCAGGTGACGAACTGGGCAGAGAGGGCGCAAGGCCCAGGTACACTGTACACGTGTTGTATGTTTGTGTGTGGGTACAAAGTACCCACACACAAACCGTATACCAACACATTATACCGTACGATAATAACAAATGTTGGGAGACTGAATAGCTTTTTATAAGACAAGTGAGGTTTAACCACTGGAACTAGTGTTCCAGTTCACAGCGCGATTTGCCGTGATTTTGCGTGTTTCTGCAACCAATAGATTAGGTCATCATCATCATCTCAGCCTATACTTGTCCACTGCTGAACATAGGCCTCCCCAATCGCTTTCCAGCGTAACCGGTCCGATGCCACCTGCATCCAACGACTTTCTGCGATTTTCACAAGATCGTCGGTCCATCTGGCAGGCGGTCGTCCCACGCTGCGCTTGCCAATACGTGGTCTCCACTCTAGAATCTTTCTGCCCCAACGCCCGTCCGATCTACGCGCTATGTGGCCCGCCCATTGCCACTTCAGCTTGCTAATCTTAACGGCTATGTCGGTAACCTTGGTTCTTCTACGAATCTCCTCATTCCTGATTCGATCGCGTAGAGAAACGCCGAGCATAGCTCTCTCCATAGCTCGCTGAGCAACTCTGAGCTTTTTTATGAGACCTATAGTAAGAGACCACGTCTCTGATCCATATATCATCACTGGTAACACACACTGACTAAAAACTTTAGTCTTAAGGCACTGAGGTATTTTGGATGAGAAGATGTTGCGCAGTTTCCCGAACGCTGCCCAGCCGAGTTGGATTCGTCGATTGACCTCTCTCTCAAAGTTGGACCTACCTAACCGGACTACCTGTCCCAGGTAAATGTATTCGTCGACAACTTCAAGAGTAGAGTTCCCAACGGTGAGTGCGGTGGGTACGACATGGACGTTACACATTATTTTCGTTTTATCCATGTTCATTTTAAGACCCACTTGTTGAGATACTCTGTTGAGGTCACCGAGCATTCGTCCTAGATCTTCCAGCGACTCCGCCACGACCACAATGTCGTCGGCAAATCGAAGGTGAGTGATGTATTCGCCATTGATGTTGATGCCAAGTCCTTGCCATTCCAAGAGCTTGAAGGCGTCCTCTAAGGTGGCCGTAAACAGTTTCGGAGAAATGACGTCTCCCTGCCTTACTCCTCTTTTTATGGGGATCGCCTTCGTGCAATGCCCCTGTACTCGGACTGATATGGTGGCGTTATTATACAAGCACTTCAACACTTCAATGTACCGATAGTCAATGCGGCATCGCTGGAGAGATCTAAGAACCGCCCAAGTCTCAATCGAATCGAAGGCTTTCTCATAGTCCACAAACGCCAAGCATAGTGGCCGATTATACTCCTCGGTCTTCTGTATAATCTGCCGCAGCGTATGTATGTGGTCTATGGTACTAAAGCCTTTCCGGAAACCGGCTTGTTCGGGAGGCTGGAAGTCATCAAGCCTGCGTTCGAGACGATTCGTGATGACTCTCGAAAACAACTTATAAACATGGCTCAGCAGTGTGATGGGCCTATAATTCTTCAGTAAAGTGTTATCACCTTTCTTGAAAAACAGTACCACCACTCCCCTGTTCCATGCTTCCGGCGTTTTCTCTTCGAGCAAGACGGAATTAAACAGCCTCTGAAGGACTTTAAGTACCGGCGTTCCGCCCGCTTTCAGAAGCTCTGCGGTAATTCTGTCTTCGCCTGGTGCTTTGTTATTTTTGAGTTGTTTGAGAGCCATCGTAATGTCGTACAGGCTGATGTCCGGGATATCTTCAGTGTAGTGTCGGGTTAGCTTGGCTCTTGGGTCTTTTACCAAGTCAACAACAGGTTCAGCTACTGAGGTGTACAACTGCCCATAGAACCTCTCTATCTCCCTGAGCACCTCTGACCTATTCGACGTTACGTTTCCGTCCTCCGTCTCCAGCTTCGTCAACTGGCTTTGCCCAATAGACGCGTCTCTTGCGAACACTTTGGAGCCCTTGTTCTGTGCTATGGTCTCCTCAATACGCCTTGTATTGAAGGACCGTAAATCGTGACGCAAGGACTTCAGTATCTGTCCATTGAGCTGCCTATAGGACTTAGCATCATCGGAGGTTTGGAGCGTCATGGAACGTCGTTCAGCCATGAGATTTCGGGTGGAGTTGGATAGTTTTTGAGGTCTATTTTTACGGTGGGGCTTAAAATAATTGGACCCGACCGTATGGACAGTCTCTACCAGCCTGTTGTTGATTTCGTCCACTGATGCGCTGCTGTCTAGCAATTCGAAGCGGTTTGCCAATTCGAGTTGAAAGTTCTCGGGGTTTTGGATGTGTGCATAAGAAGGTCGGAGCGTAGACTTCATCAGACGCGATCTTTCCATTTTGACATTAATATTTAATGTGCCTCTGACCATTCGGTGATCACTGCCGGTTTTTACCCTATGAATCACGGAGACATCATTAAATATTTGTCGCTTGGTGCTCATGATGAAGTCTATCTCATTTTTTGTGGAACCATCAGGGCTCATCCAGGTCCATTTTCTATGAGGCGGCTTCCGGAAGAAAGAGTTCATCATAAAGAGTCCCTCCTCCAGATATTCGGCCAGCCTCTGACCCCTGGGGTTGCGCTTATATAGATTAGGTAATAGAGGAAGAAAAACAGAATCCTTTGGGGGAAAATCAATCTACGCTAATTGCAGCGCGGCCTTCACAGCTTTGTCGAACAAGAGGGCGAACGTGCAACCACTACTCTCCAGCCAGAGAGCTAGTGAAGTTAGAGGGAGCTGCTATGGTGGTATTTTTTTCTTTCTATTGTCACATGGCGTCAAATCCCCAGTACTATGACAATTAGCTTGACCTCTATTATATTGGGATCTAACATTGCTGGTCAAATATGGTTCTACAAAATACACTCCTGCCAACTTCGTTTGGGAATATCTTCTGACTTAAATATCGTTACCAATAACGTCCGCTAACTACACGAATTGAATAACTCTTATAAAATTTAACCATTCAAAGTGGACACCGAATCCCTCAATTTCAAAAGCCACAATGGTAATAAAAGTAATCAGAGTATTGCAATTATGCGAAGCATTGTGAATTGACATCGGCTTTTTGGGTTTAAACGATCCTCCTTCTGAATAAGGGTTGGTTTAAAAGTACAGTAACATCTATCTCCATCGATATCATTATATCATATAGTATATCAGAGTTCCAGCAGTTTATTTTCTTACAGGCCTATCTGGATTTCTTCACTCTGATAGTTCGTCTCATACACGTTCGCCGGTTACGGAAACTATTGACTTGCCTTTCATATTCTATTTGCTCTTCTATATCTTTGTTTTGCAGTAAAAGTTTTTCGGCTGGTGATGATACCTGTTTTCATAGTTCACTTGGTGATAGTAAGAGAGTCTTTTTTTTTTACCTGGGGAAAATCCTGCGTAGGACTTCCGCGAGCCTCGGGGGAAGCTCGCGGGGCGTGTCGGATTCCTACCGACTAAAAACCCCAGGGTGGCCGACATCAGCACTTTGGAGGGGCTCCGGGATCTCCGGGAACGCACCGGTGCCCCTCTTGTGCCTCGCTCTGACGAGCCCGCCATCGGAGGGAGACTTGATGACATGCTCCCCCCGCACCGACGCGGTGCTCACAGCGACGTGGGCCACACCACGCCACCGTCAGCATTCACGACGACAAAAAAACGACGAATCCGGAACGCGGCACCACATCGACGAAAACACGTAGTAGACGAGTATCTTAAATCAAAAGAACATTATGAAACAGAAGTAAGACTGGCACTGACAAAGAGCTGGATGACTGTACAAAACAAGAAAGGGAAAGCCTATGGGATGGGATTTATAGAGTAATAAAGAGCGCGGAGAGGAGGAAAGAGGACACGCCCCTCGTGAGGGACGGGAAGGTGCTGAATCCTAATGAAAGCGTAAAACTGCTTGCGTCCACGTTTTTCAAACAAGATGATCCACAACATGACACACTGGAACACACAATGATCAGGGAAAAGGCCAGACAAATCAGAGAAGAACAGGAAGTGGACGATCACGACCCGCCTTTCACGAGAGGCAAACTAAAACAGACAATGCTGAGCTTTAACCCTAAAAAGGCACCAGGAATCGATGGATTCACGGCGGACATATGCCAGGCATCCATCCAGGCCAGGTCTTAAAATGTCATGCTTCCCAAAGGCCTGGAAAGAAGCCGTGGTCATCACACTCAGGAAACCTGGCAAAAAAGATTACACAGAACCTAAATCTTATAGGCCTACCGATTTACCGGTTACTACCGATTCTGGGCAAAATCTTCGAAAAGATGGTAATAACTAGGGTAAATTGGCACATCCAACCCAAAGCCAACGCGAGGCCATATGGCTTTACACCGCAGCGCTGTACCGAGGACGCCCTCTATGACCTCATACAACACATTAAAGAAGGCCTAAATAAAAAACTTATTAATGTCGTTGTATCTTTAGACATAGAGGGCGCCTTCGATAGCGCATGGTGGCCAGCGATAGTCTGACAACTCGCTGAAAAACGATGCCCGCAAAACATTAGGAATCTGTTGCACAGCTACCTTGACCACCGAAGAGTCCGAGTTCGTTATGCCGGCAAGGAACACATAGCCGAGACCACGAGGGGCTGCGTACAGGGTTCTATTAGCGGCCCTGCGCTATGGAATACCTTGCTGGATCCACTCTTGATAGATTTGGACAGCCAGCAAGTGTATTGCCAGACCTTCGCCGACGATATCGTCCTGGTTTTTTCGGGGACAGAAACCCTACACATAGAAATAGAAGCAAATAAAACCTTGGAACGAATAAACAAATGGGGAGAGAAAAATAAACTTAAATTTGCACCTAATAAAACAAACGCCATAACAATTACTAAAAAACTAAAATATGACATACCAAAATTAAAAATGGGAGGGATAGATATACAAATGAAAAAAGAAATAAAAAATTTTAAATCAATAATTGACGACAAATTAACTTTTTAAAAACACATGGATACAACTTGTAAAAAAGTAAAAGAAATTTTTAAAAAACTGACAAGAATGACAAATGTAACATGGGGACTGAACTCCGAAATAACCAGGACGATATACACGGCGGGAGTGGAGCCGACGATCCTGTACGCCGCCAGCGTATGGGCACCTGCCGCGCACAAGAAAACGAACAGGAAAATATTAAACGACATCCAAAGGGGCTTCGCACAGAAGATCATCAGATCCTATAAGACCACCTCACTCAATGCAGCAATAATTATTTCAGGGTTGCTGCCCCTAGACCTCAGAATTCAAGAGAATGCGGAACTCTATGAGGCGAAACGCGGCAAACCACAGGAGATATTGGCGGCGAGAGAGCTGGAGGAGAAGGTCTGCTTCCTTAGAAAACTGCATCCGGCCGAAGACCCACAAGTCGAATACCAAAGCTCGGGAATTGTTGATACTTCTTCGGGTATAAACATATTCACTGATGGTAGCAAGATCAACGGCAAAGTGGGAGCGGCACTCACGTGCTGGAGGGACGGTGTGGATATACTTTATCGCAAATATAAACTTGAACACTTTTGTACCGTATTTCAGGCAGAGCTTTATGCACTTAAACAGGCAACCGAAATAGCCAAGCAAACCCCCCCCCCCCCCCCGGAGGAGGAGGAGGACGGCGGTGTGGTGTGGCCCACGTCGCCGTGAGCACCGCGACGGTGCGGGGGGAGCATGTCATCAAGTCTCCCTCCGATGGCGGGCTCGTCAGAGCGAGGCACAAGAGGGGCACCGGTGCGTTCCCGGAGATCCCGGAGCCCCTCCAAAGTGCTGATGTCGGCCACCCTGGGGTTTTTAGTCGGTAGGAATCCGACACGCCCCGCGAGCTTCCCCCGAGGCTCGCGGAAGTCCTACGCAGGATTTTCCCCAGGTAAAAAAAAAAGACTCTCTTACTATCACCAAGTGAACTATGAAAACAGGTATCATCACCAGCCGAAAAACTTTTACTGCAAAACAAAGATATAGAAGAGCAAATAGAATATGCAAGGAAAGTCAATAGTTTCCGTAACCGGCGAACGTGTATGAGACGAACTATCAGAGTGAAGAAATCCAGATAGGCCTGTAAGAAAATAAACTGCTGGAACTCTGATATACTATATGATATAATGATATCGATGGAGATAGATGTTACTGTACTTTTAAACCAACCTTTATTCAGAATGAGGATCGTTTAAACCCAAAAAGCCGATGTCAATTCACAATGCTTCGCATAATTGCAATACTCTGATTACTTTTATTACCATTGTGGCTTTTGAAATTGAGGGATTCGGTTTCCACTTTGAATTAAATTTTATAAGAGTTATTCAATTCGTGTAGTTAGCGGACGTTATTGGTAACGATATTTAAGTCAGAAGATATTCCCAAACGAAGTTGGCAGGAGTGTATTTTGTAGAACCATATTTGACCAGCAATGTTAGATCCCAATATAATAGAGGTCAAGCTAATTGTCATAGTACTGGGGATTTGACGCGATGTGACAATAGAAAGAAAAAAATACCACCACAGCAGCTCCCTCTAACTTCACTAGCTCTCTGGCTGGAGCGTAGTGGTTGCACGTTCGCCCTCTTGTTCGACGAAGCTGTGAAGGCCGCGCTGCAATTAGCGTGGGTTGATTTTCCCCCAAAGGATTCTGTTTTTCTTTCTCTATTACCTAATCTATTGGTTGCAGAAACACGCAAAATCACGGCAAATAGCGCTGTGAACTGAAACACTGGTACCAGTGGTTAAAACTCACTTGTCTTATAAAAAGCTATTCAGTCTCCCAACATTTGTGTTTTTATCGTACGGTATAATGTGTTGGACCGAAGACCTGATGAAGGTCGCGTGTAGAATTTAGATGGGTATAGCACAAAACCGGTCATTGTGGCAATCTTTGAAGAAGGCCTATATCCTGTAGAGGACGACTTTCTGTTGAAGATAGATAAAAAGACAAGAAAATATATTGTAACTCCAGTTTTCTGTAAAGGTTGTAAATGAGAACTAAAGTAGTCATCATCCACCGAGACAGGTTCACTGCGAGCCAAAGGCGACATAAAAGATTGCAATGATGACTGTGCTCTACGTATCGACGTCTTTCAGTGACGATGATAGTCATTCAGCAATTTATGTCATTGTTTTCAACGACATAAAAACTTTAGCCACCAACATACTGTATAACAGCGTAAACCTAATGATCCATTCCAATCTCGGTCTCAGACCTATTCGCGCCTTTATTAAAAAGGCGACAACCCAATATTTCGCGAATCAGAGGAATCCGCTAATCCTAGCCGCCGCCGACTACGAACCTAACTCCCCTCCTATCAGCCGCTACCGCCGTCCGCGGCATGTTCTCACCGACCCTTCTGATGACCTTACATTCCGTCTGTCGGATACAGAAACCACACACAGGATCAGACACTGACCTCGCCGGCGAGGTCGAAGAATCCCTTGCCCGCCCTCCGGTGCAGAGCACCACGGCGAGACACCTAGTATATGTTCTCCCTCATAGCAACTGCCCAAGCCGAGGCCGTTCCTTCTTGAGGTGCCCTTGAGCTAGTTGCCTCTGTCTGTGTGAATGATGTACGCTGTTGGCCGCGAGGCCTTTACAGCTTCACCGGACTTAAAGGCGAGCGTGCAACCACTACGCTCTAGCCAGCCAGAAGGGCAAGAGGCGCATACTCGAGGGCGCCTTCGGTTGGGACAGTCGCTGTAGGGGGACGGGTGCACTACTAAGTGCACCGGTCAATCGCCGGCTATGGGAGGGGATCTACTACTACGTCGTCGTCGTCGCCCGTATTCTGAGCGGAAAGAAGGGATGACAAAGCATCGGGGGGGTCGGTGAGAACATGTCGCGGCCGGCGGTGGCGGCAGGGGTCGGGGGGGGGAGATCGTAGTCGGCGGTGGCTACGATTAACGGATTCGCATGGGTAGATGCGTTCGCGAAGTGACGTGTTGACGCCTTTTTAATAAAGGCGCGAATAGGTTCGAGACCTAGATCGGAGTGGAGGGAGTTGCCTCTTTGCCCTATTGGCTTGAACGTAGTGGTTGCGCGCCCGCCCTGTTGTCTGGTGAAGCTGTAAGGCCCGGCGGACAACAGGGCAGATCATTCACACACACATACCTAATTACATTATACTGTGACTTTACAATGGCGGATTACGAAGATTCGATTTTCTTCCTGAACGGTTAAGTTTTCCTTCAAATTCGTCTGTTACGGAAACACGAAATCGTATAGAATCGCTGTGACGAATCACTTTTTTATAATAACGCTATTCAGTCCCCCAAAAATTGTGTAATTACGGATAGTATAATTTGTGGTAACTCTTGCTTTATATGGAAGCTGTAAATGTCAACTAAAGGAATCATCATATTTAGGCGATAAATATCATAGCCGAAAAACGTTCACTGCAGAACAAACGCCTTCTCCAAAGATTGCAAAGACGACTGTGTTGTATGTATCGACGTCTTACGATAACTATGATAAGTCAATCAGCGATTTATATCACTGTTTTTAACGGTATAAGATGCTGAATATTCTCACATAACTTACCACTATGCTCCATACTCATATAGATTAATAATATCAGCCTATATTGTCACACTGCTAAGGGAAAACCTTCTCCCTTAAATCGAGGTGAGAGAGATTAGGTCACACTCCACCATGCGGACCCAGTGCGGGTCGGTGGACGCACTTTTGTGTCCACTTTCTGTTGTAATTTATCAAGCCGCCCATAAGGCTCCAACTTGACTCAACGACTTTCACATTAGATCAACGGCTTAACGTGCCTTCCTAATCAAGGAAAAACTTATAAATGATATTGCCTCAATGGTGTACCCATCTCATGCCAACCGAGCCAACGTTGCTTAACTTTAGTGATCGCTAAGAACACCGTGGTGACACAACACCACGAGCACCTAATATATAGATTAGTGGAAATAATACCCAATAGATTTGCTCAGGGGATTACGCGGCATGCCTTTTAAGTTCTGTCGTTTCCATATTTCCCGGCAATTTTGAATTTGGAACTGTTCTATATTCAAATGTGTTTAAATTTTGAATCTCAAAACAGTTGAAAGTATTAGGATTAATGCTATTGTTTAGTCACAGCGTCGATTGGAGTCTGTCAGGTTACGTACGAAAATGAATCTTTCTAAGGAAAATGTTCGTGCAATAATTTTCTACAACTTTAGAAGAGGCCTGACACGGCTTCAGTGTTTTGAAGAGCTAACATCTGTGTTCAGTGATGAAACCCCAGGTCTGCGGACTGTCGAACGGTGGTATTTAGAATTCCAGCGTGGACATACTAATGTTAGTGACAAATCTCGCAAAGGACGCCCCAAATCCGCCTTCACTGAAGATAACATCATTGCTGTGAGACAACTAATTCTCGAAGATCGTCATGTGACGTATCGAGAGATAGAGGCTCTATTAGGCATGTCAGGGACAACCATTCAGAAAATCTTGCATGAAGCGCTTGGTGTGAGAAAGCTTGTTTGCCGTTGGATACCGCATCCGCTTTCCGACGACCACAAGGCGGCCCGCGTCAGATGGTGTAAGAAAACTCTGCAAAGGTTCAACCGAGGAGAGTCAAATCACGTCTACAATATCATCAGTAGTGACGAATCTTGGATCTATGCCTACGATCCTGATTCAAAACAACAATCTACAATCTGGGTCTCTCAAGATGAGCCAAAGCCGACTAAAGTTATTCGTTCTCGAAGCACTTTAAAGAAGATGGTTGTTCTCGTTCGTTGGAAAAACCGGCCATGTTGCGACTATTGCACTTGAAGATCGTAGAACGGTTAACGCAGAGTGGTATACCATAGTTTGTTTACCACAAGACATCGCCGAACTTCAAAAATCTAACTCAAAGCGACGCATCATCCTGCACCACGACAACGCAAGCTCACACAGCGCTCGTCAAACGATTGAGTATTTGAAGCAGGAAAAAGTAGAAATTCTTGACCATCCTCCATACAGTCCTGACCTAAGCCCTAAAGATTTCTTAACATTTCCTAAAATTAAGAAAAGTCTTCGTGGTCAAAGGTTCCAGTCCGGTGAAGAAGCAGTCGACGCTTTCAAGTCAGCCATTCTGAACACCCCCACTTTAGAGTGGAATATCTATCTATCTATCTATCTATATCATCACGCCAGATCCCTTACGGGGTAGGCAGAGAGTACAGAGTTCCAACAGGCTCTTTCCTTACATACCTCTCTGGCTTCCTCTACTCTCATAGTTCGTCTCATACACGCTCGCCCGATAGGGTGGAATAAATGTTATAATAACTGGTTTGAGCGAATGGAAAAGTGTATTAAGCTACGTGGTGAATACTTTGAAAAATAATAAAAAGTACGATAAGGTTCTAGTTGTTTTATTTTTCTTCAAACGACAAAACTTAAAAGGCATGCCTCGTAAAATGGAATCGTGGGTCCATTCCATTTTTCTCGTCTTTCGTCTTTTCTCGTCTTCAATAAAGCAAATTACATAACACGATACAAATCGCAAATTGAAACGCTTCACAAAATCGATTTTCGTAACATTGAGCCTGTCACTGCAAATTACTGACTTAATTGGAAAAGCTTAAGCCCTTTGAATAAACGGCCGATCCGTTTCATTAGTTTGATATTAATTTCTCACATAAAGTGAGTGCAACTTAAGCGTTTTTACTTTAAAGGGCTTAGGAAAAAAAATCTTAACCCCAAAAAGCATAGATGCCGCTGCAAAATTGTAAAATGCACTGTATTCCAAAATGGCTCGCCGGTTAAAAAAACAGGACTCGATTTTAAAAAACGCATCGACGTTTAGATGGATTAAATACGGCTGAACGAATTCAGCTAGCAGTAATTAATAGAGCAGACAATCAAAATAAGAGTTTTAAATACTCAACAAAGATGAATAATTACTTCGGACTCTAACACCCATATCTATAAAAATGTCTAAGTATATACTTTTGTTCGAGTAATTACTTAGTAAATTTTTATTCTTCAGTTGAGGAACTGTCAAAAGTAAGAAATTTCAAAAGTAAGTTTTCTTAGACAAGTAATAGTCGTCAAAATTTCGACTGATAGAAATCTTGAGAAGTTAATTCTTAAAACTAAGGAATTACTTTTCCATAGATACTAGTATAGTGGCTGAGATGTAGAATTGTAAAATTCTCGTCTTTTTAAGAAAGAAGAGAAAGAAACTCCACGGTTGGTCTTTTGAGTTGTTGAGTTTTACTATTCTACACCGCAGGCTCCCATTTAGGAAACTGTCTTAGATAGATAACTCTTTATTGTGCACCAATAAGATACTTCTCAAAATAACAAACAGAACTAAAAGTAACACAAAGGGCGGCCTTATCGCTAAAAAGCAATCTCTTCCAGGCAACCTTGGGATGGAGAAATAGATTTGTAAGTAGTATTGACGGGGGTGCACTTGCTAGAAATCATACTTATATACATATGCCTATACCTACATTAGCCGTATAAATTTGAAATATTATATAAAAAGAAAACAAAACGCTAACACATTAGAACATACATACGTGGCATATTAATGATACAAAACTAAAAATAAATAAATAAACACACAACAAACACATAATTACCTACCTATTTAGGTTTCACAGCAGAAAGTCTTAAGTTTTATTTTTATTTATTATAGTATTTATACATTCAAGAGACTCATAAGTCAATTTAATTGTCTGCTTGTTTTTGGGAAATATCTAGGTCACTACGCCATCTTTTTATTTGTCATTCCAGTATTCGAAATGTGTCCCACACAATCCGAATTGAGCTTGACTGATTTGTAGCTCGGGACGGTAATTTTTATTTTAAATTAGTCCTGTAAAACCTTGTTAAAACAGTTCTACTAGCCTGTTACACTTCCAATTTATGCGCATGCGTTTGTTTTGTTATATATTCATAAATTATAGCCGATGTATTATTCTGATGTATAAGCTATATTTATGTAAATTTCATTAAAACCTGTTCTGTATTTTTTGCGTGAAAGAGTATCGAATATACATCCATCCTCATAAAATTTCACTTTCATACATGTAGGTTCTTTCGGTTTAAATTAAACATCGTGCTTCGAGTGAATAGTTAATTCTTCGTTTCTTCAATATTTTTCTTATTTTCTAATTGAAATCCTCATCCGTTGTTTCTTGCACGATCCTCTTTACACTCCTCCTTTTGTCCATTTATTATTATTAGAATATTTCATTGATATCATTTTTTTACTTTAAAATTTACGAGAGTCAAGATTGGGCTGATTTATGGTTGGTTTATGGTTTTGTTACTTTTTTACCGCTTTTTTTTGTGTTTCTTTACAAAGACATAATAAATTTACTAAAAGATTTGTAATATATGTTTAACAAGTTACGTGTACTTGCATGCAATTGTCGTAGACGTATTTGTATCATCTCTTTAGTTTGGGACCCCTCGATACGGGCATGCCTAGAAGGGGACCATGTATAAGAATTTAATTATTTAATGAACCGCCATTTCACAAATTTTTAAATGGGTAATTGTGTTCTCATATTGTCAATTTAAATTCGTATTTTGAGAATAAACATTTTTCATTTTCATTGTCATTTTCATACCTTCCTTCCATATCTCACTCACACATTCCTTCCTTCACTCTTAATATTTGCATACATACAGATAACTATCATCTTTC
The DNA here is from genome assembly GCA_905147815.2 of Phalera bucephala. NCBI lineage: Eukaryota > Metazoa > Arthropoda > Insecta > Lepidoptera > Notodontidae > Phalera > Phalera bucephala. The sequence goes on from LR990615.1 coordinate 25,117,441, forward strand.
AAATCTCAATAATTCTTTTAAGTATTTGGATACACTTACAATCCCACATAAATAACTAGCTGCGCCACGCGGTTTCACCACGATGCTAATACGGTCGCAACGCATCGCCCGCCCACGCTCTTACTTCGTTTTCGCTTAGCATTCGTTTTGACTTTTTTTCTTTTTGCTCGGCTCCTTAGGGTCGTAGCATAATGTTAAATAACCTAAAAACTTCCTCAAGCAATCGGACTATCAAATGAAACAAAATATTTTACAAATCCAACTGGCTGTTCCAGTGATTAACCAAACCCTTTAGCTTTATTATATTAGCATACATAGGATACGACGTCCTCTACATAATACCAAGATCGCAGAACATAAGAATATCAAAATCGCGGTATGATTTTGTTGGTAAGCAATCTGTCAGGCGATTTTATCTTACCCCGACTTAGCTCTAGCTTGTATAGCATCACTTGACCCACTTCACTTGCATGATAAAATCTTCAGAGAATGCAGTCAGGCATTTTTATATTTTCTATTAAGAATTTCATTGAGAGCAATATGTTTGAACATAATTAAAAAATGTAGATGAATTTCTTCGCCGGATCTTCTCAGTGGCGGCCGCGTTCCGATCCGGTGGTAAATTAGAAGTTAAATTAGATTTAAAAAAAAAATATGAAAATTACCTACAACCCTTGAGTGCTTATATGGCATATATGCAATCAGAGCATGTCGCTAACTCTTGCCCAGTTAGAAGTCATTTGACCAGATGTTGTTGTTGTTTTGAGTGATCTACGCTGTTGGTCGCGGGGCCTTTACAGCTTCACTAAATAAGAGGGCGAGCGGGCAACCCCTACGTTCGATTTGGACAGATATAACTCTAGTTTAGCACGAACAATTTACCGTTAGCGTAATGCTATTGAATTAATATGCCAATCTTTTCACACTAAACATCTGCCAAATGAAGATAAAGGTGACTGCATGCTTTCTCGACCACGTGACGGTAACGTTTATTCGGAACGTGCTAAGTCGTCGGGTAACTTCAAATGCTCTCGCATTTAATGCCATTACATTTATCTCTCGAAACTTCTTCACAGATTCTCTACTAAGTACCATTTCACACCGTACTGTAACCATATAAAACTGTAGTTTAAAAAGAACAACACAAACTTATATAATAGATTATGATGATACCCATACCAATGGGTATCATTATAATCCCTTATGATGATGGATTATAATACTTATACTATATTAAAATTGGTGTCTATACAAAGCTTTTTGACTGACACATAAAAAAAAACTAGTTAACAATATTAAATAAGCAAACTTATTTTACGGTGAAATGAAAAATAAAAGCTAAAAGATCCAAGATCTTGCTGGAAACTTGCTGACTTTGAAGATATAGTGTTTTAATTAATTATAGACAATAAGTCAAGTATTACATGGGACCTAACATCGTTGGCAAAAAGTGGGTGGTCAGTACACCTCCACCTATTTTAGTAAAGTAAATTAAGATCAATTTTCACGACCTGTTGTACTATGTGTTCTAAGATTAAATGTCACTTCACTGTCAAGTCACAGAGTTGCCGTTGGTTATGCAATTTATCCAAGTTCTTTTTTAATTAGTAACCGTGTGACCCATCTCTTGAAATAATTCCTTGAAGGTAGTAAAATATTACTAAATGATAACCATAATTTCACACTATCGCCCCTTGTCATTGTCATCCAAAGGCCAAGTGATCCTTGTCGCACTATATATAATTATTATAATTTAATTAATTAATATTAATATTTCAATAACAGAGGGACTGCCGAAAAAAAAAGCTGTTCCTACACTTCATGCACTTCAAGAAGTATATGGATTAGAGACTTAATATTACAAATATTTGTATCGTCTTGTAAACGGAATACACAATGTTACGAAATTTTCGCGATAGAAATAAAATCTAAAGTTATCTCCATTGCTTTACATATTATGATGCCAACCTGAAACACTTAAGAAATAATTGTAGCAAAGATCTTGTAAAACAGTTTCTTTTAATTCAGTGTGATTTTTTTAGAAAATGGTAAAATTTGTTTTAAACACATACGTCGTTTATTTCCAAGCGCGCGCTCAATATATCCGTCCCTTATTATTATTTTGTAAAGTAATTGCATCACTGTCTTTCTCCCGGTCGATAAATGGTCGATCGCGGTAGGTCCTTTCTGATAAATTATTTATTCTTACCTCATTGTACAAAAATTTTAGGACTTGTAATCTATTTTACATCGCACTTTAATGTCAGTATCCTTCATATCGTCCTTTTTATATTTGTTACGGTCTAAAAGTCGCCAAGGAACATTAAGTTCAAAAGAAACGTGAGCGGCATCTGGAAGTGCTAAATGTTTTTCGATAACTATTGGGCCATAAGTCGAACTCGCGTCGAGAAAAATAGGTCAACGTTAAGAAAACTAAAGAACGCAATGGGGCGTTTGTGAAATATTTCAACAAGCCTCGTAACACGAAGGGGCAAGAGAATAAAGACCCTCTCATGCCCTTTTTGCCAAAAGGATAAGCAATGGTCTTTGTAAGAAACCCACATTATAGGACCGAGTGTGATCGCGGTGTTCCCATTTGTTGCCAAAATGTCTTCGTCAAGTACAAATCTTTAGATTTTTTTAAAGTTGTCTAGAAAACGGAGGTGTCCTTACAATGTTGTCCTGTTTTGTTAGCCAGTAACAATAGTAGCAAAATATGCAAAAGGCAATAAAACTTAAAAGCCGGATGTCGACAAGATAATTAGGTTAGCTTTTTAAGAAATAAACCTCTACCACATTGCAGTTAATTAATGAAGCATTATGAGCAAAAGTATGAGCCAGAACTCAGTTAAGTGGTGGGACTATATAGGATAAGAAAAATAAATAAAACACACTAGAAGCGCATTTTCTAAAACTGCTTCAGCCAACAATCGGATTCATACTTGCGAATTAGAAGCATACAGTTTGTCATTCTATCATCAAAATGTTGATAAGAATTTGTTGCCACTCGTGACGTTTTGGGACTTCCAGTGGCATTGGTTTCGATCAGTCTATGGATGAGAAACTTTAGAATGTAAGTTAAGCTGTGGATTTTGCATGCTTTTCTACCTAGTTTATAAAATACGTTAGGTGCCATATGATATATTTCTTCGAGTTTAAAGTTAAGCACTTTCATTTCTAACCCGTCAATATACTTTCGTCTCTCGACATTCCTAAAATGGATGCTTTCTATCAAACAACTTTCAACATACTTAAGATCCTTCGGTCTCGTCCGTTTCCGTAAATCTAATAAAGCACTTTATATTTACTCTTGATCAAAGTAAGTATTGGTCTGAAATACCTATTTTAATAAAGTATGCAAATTAAACTGCACTCTCGTCTATACCTTAAAGTTACCTAAGTTAAGTTCTACCTTAAATGAACACAATCAACCGAAAATAACCTAAGGATCAGTGAAAAAAGTTTTAATACAACGTTGCAGGGAAGGCATTAAAATAATTAAGGAATCGACAATGTTGGAACCTTTTTCGCTAAAGGAAAACCTATTGGAACATCAGGTATACCTATTTTACCTAGGTGTTCATCAGTTGAGGAACTTTTTGTATCATGTACTGATAATTTTTGAACATTTGACATCACATTAAACGGTACGTACTAGGAGGCATCAAAACGTAGTGAGAACGACATACTCCTTGGTAAAAAAAAAATACTGGCAGGCATAGCTCAGATACATATTTGTAATATTAATAAAAAAAATCTTCGATCTCGTTTGCTTCGTGTCGGAACGTGTTCTCGAAAATGGAGAAAAACGAAGTGCGAGCCGTTATTAAATACCTCTGTTTAAAAAGTTAACGCCGCAAGAGATTCATTGCGATTTGGAGGCAACATTAGGAGAGTCTGCTCCGCCGTATTCCACTGTCGCAAGGTGGGCTTCTCAATTTCGAGTAGGGAGAACGAGCACGGAAGACAAACATCGTTGCGGCCGTCCATCGACGTCAGTCACCCAAGAAAATGTTGCGAAAGTCGAGAAAATTGTATTGAGCGATCGAAGAGTTACCATCCGATACTTAATTCAAGAAACGGACATTTCATATGGAAGTATTCAATCCATATTGAAACAATCTTTGAATATGAGAAAAGTCTCTGCAAGGTGGGTGCCGAGAATGTTAACCGACAGTCAGAAACAAAATCGACTTGACATTTCGAAGATATTGTTGGACAAGTTTCAAGAAGATTCTGAAAACTTTTTGTCTCGTTTCGTAACAATGGACGAAATTTTGATTACCTGAAGCGTGTAACCACTATTACAGGCCAATATTATGCAGCTTTAATTCCCAAGTCGAGGAATGCCATCAAAGAGAAAAGAAGAGGGAAACTTCGAAGGGGCGTGCTGTTTCATCACGACAACGCACCCGCGCACAGGTCGACAGTTGCGATGGCTGCCATTCAGCAAGCTGGCTTCGAATTGGTTGACTATCCCCCTTATTCACCAGATTTGGCGGCTAGCAATTTTTATCTGTTCCCCAAATTGAAAAAATACTTAAGAGGAAACAGGTACGAAGACGGTAACGAGGGGATGGATGCCGTGGAGAGCTTTTTGCAGGACCAAGTCAAAACTTTTTTTTGTGAAAAAGATTGAAGCCTTGGAAAAACACTGGACTCGGTATAAAGAGAGACTCGGAAACTATGTAGAAAAATAAATTATTAACTTATCAATAGTCATTATATTCTATCTCATTCTCACTACTTTTTGATCCCTCCTCGTATTTTTCAGACTCAATGGATTTTCATTCTTAAATCGTAAATCGTAATTATGTTCATGAAGTATTATCAAATAATATTATGACGAAAAGTCAACTTTAGTGTAACAGAAAAAAAGTATAAAATATCGCCTTGTAGACCCTGGTTAAAATTAAACAAAAAAATGTTACCAAATGAGAATTTCCGAGGTAGCATTCTATTTACAAGCTTTAATTTAACTTGCACTGTTTGTATGTTTGTCTGTCCGTCTATCCTTTTTTTTAATTCTTTATTGTACAAATAGTTACAAAATATAAAATTAAAATTAAAGAATAGAAAGAAATGTACTAAGGCGAGCTTAACTCAAAGTCGAGTTCTCTACCAGCAAATCTTTGAGTGATAGAGAAACAAATCATCAAAAGGAGGATAGTAATAAGTGTACAACACAAAATATATTAGAGGTATAAACTACAGATATATATCCATAAATGTACTACATACTATACAATACCATAAAATAATATACTACATAGAAATATACAGACATACATACAAACATCTTACATAGATAGGAAATGTTGTCTAATTCTTCTCTTGAAAATCTGTAGAGTAGGGCTATCACGTAAAGAGTGAGAAAGAGAGAGTTCCATAAACGCACAGCACACACAGTAAATGAGCTATCATATCGACTTGAGGTATGTCGGGGTGTACTAAGTAAAAGAGAAGAGGTGGAGCGACAGCTACAGGTGGAGCTACTTAAAAAAGGGATCGGTATAGCATTATATACAAATTGCGGAAGAGACTGGCGATCTAAAAGGTTGTTAAAATATCTGCCACCAATAATTAGTGCTTGTGATTTTGCCGGGTTTATCAAAAGGCCAAAGCTTTTTGCCCAGTTATTAATATTTTGGAGATCAATATTGATGGCAGCGATGGCAGCGGTAAAATCATCGACTTTGAAATGGTGATAAATTAGCAAGTCGTCTGCATAGAGATGATAGTGTGAAGATATAACTTTAGTAATTGCATTAATGAAAATTGAAAAAAGTAAAGGAGAGGGTACGCCACCTTGCGGAGCCCCCGCAGCCAGATTACACCTTTCAGAGGAGGCCTCATCAGAACGAACCCACTGCGAGCGACCGCGAAGATATGAGTCCAGAGATGAAGTCCAGTAAAACCAGTACAGTGAGAAGCTTATTTTCGCGAAGCGAATAAGGCCTTGGACCGTTAGAGGCACACTAACATTTAACTTGGTCATAAAGCTGTCGGAAATGGCTATTTTTGTGGCGATAAAAACACTTAATCGTTGGTAGATGGTTCTTTTAGTTGCGAATTGATGGTAGTTTGATATTTTTTATTTAGTCCTGGACTGTAAGAATAATGTAATAAAGGTGAATTTAATATTGTGTTAATTTCTTGTTTAAAAAGGCTATTTTGTATTAGACCGCGTCGTTGGTTAGATAGCGAATGATGCGGCTGGCAATCATCAGGTCCTGAGTTCGAAGTATGGGCCGGAAAAAGTGTAAGGTTTTGGCATTTTACTTTTCGAATAAATCTCAGTAGCGACCTGGTATCTGGAATTGTGCTTACATTCCCCAAGCAAAGTTAGCAGAGATGTATTGGTTATACACCCATTTTGCTGATGATATTTGGACCTTATATAATAAAGCGAGAGTAAGTCTATTGCTACACCGTGAAAGATTGTAGATTCAGAATTACTACTACTGAGAATTTAATTAAATAATTGACTTAAAAAAAGAAACCGGACAAATAATGCAAAAGAAACACAACTAAAAAGCGAAAAATATTTTTGAAGGCGATCTCAGTCACCGAGTTAAAAAAAAATTTTTTATCTTTAACTTATGTGTTATTTTGGCATTCTTTGAACTCGATTTCTTTTTTATAATTAATTATTTCGACCTTTTGACAGCAAAATTATGTCAGCCGACAATAACAGAAAAGTTTCAAGTTATATATATAACTTCAAATATAAATTTGAAATTCACAGGAACGTTATTTATTTACCGACATGTTTACGACTCCACCTCACCAACTACGCGGCAACATCTTATTTATTACACGAATATAAAACGAACACCTACGATACGTATTCCTATAAATTCTCACATATTGACACAGAACCAAAAACCCTTCGAGAACCCTTGTAACTTATGTGCAATTTTACCCCGAATGTAACGAAAAATTCCTAAAATGCCGCGCCGAGGTTCAATATCGAGGGCCTAAGGGTCACTACGAGAAACCATTGTGTAGAAGAATAATAGCCAACATTGGTTTGCTAAATCCATCTTGACATTCTCAAGGTTAGGACGCAGTCAAATTGAAGGCAATTTTAGTAGATAGTTGCTATTTCATAATAATAATAATAAAGAAACATACCTTGTGGTATAACATAATAAATTTAATACCTGAAGGTAATTTGTTCTAAATCGGCAACTGAAACTATTCCAAATATTTTTAAAATAAGTTATTTTTTATTTTTTTAATATTCAGAAAAGCTGTTACTCGTTCTGTTCCCTGTATAAAACAATACTTAATAATTATTCAAAGCATTACGGCTATAAAAAAAGTGTACTAAAAACTCCCAGTTTGCTCCTTTACATTTGTATCTATAATTGTGACTCTGACTTAGAGGATTATTCCCAGGACAAATTCGTACATGATCAGGCGATGATCACTACAAGACGCATCGGGTAAGGCGCCACCTATCCAATCGGGCATCTACACTTGAAAGTGTAACGTCAATAGAAGATTCGCCCATAGGGCTGCAAAAGGTCGGTGGTGCTTCGGGTGTGTTGTGGATGGAAAGGTTCATCTCAGCAATGAAATCTTCTATCGCGCACCGGCGATCAGTGTCGGTGTACCTAAACTTGCCATATCAATGAGTAGACGACGCATTGACGTCGGTGCCGATGATAGTTTTACGGCCCGCAAGCGCCCTCAAAACGTGGCGGAGTTGGTATAAGTGTGGAGTGACAGGGTGTGAATATTGAAAATAATAGCTCACAACGTAAACCCTATATGATGGGGATGAAACCTCTGCGACAGCACAGTGTGACGTCATAAGATGTTGCAGTGACGTAACTGTATATTTAGAACTCGACACGTAGACACTACCAAAATTGAAATTTCACCAAACTTGGGTACAAAAATCTAGGCACCAAAATTAAATTGTACCACACTATTTTAACATATAGATTCTGATATAAAAACATATAATATATAACAGAAGTTAAAAAGCATAGCTATACTATGCTATACCCTTGATTTTAAATAACGTGGAATGGAAGGCAAAGTTTTTGTTTTGAAACACACCCACTCGGTTGGTGATCTGAAAGCAATATCGACAGTGTTTTGTTCAAGAGTTGTACTAGTATTATAAGGTATAAATAAGAAAAAAATATCTCAAACTCATCCGACGTGGCGTTCGAAATTAAACTGTAGATAGCAGCAATAAATTTCGAATTTTCGTGGCAATGATTTAAACATTGGCACATTATTGTTTTTTCTGTCCATTTAACCTCCGGCTAGAGAGACGGGTGTTTAAATTTGTTGTCTGGTATATTGTAGCTTTTGAAAGGCAACACCAATTTCAATTAGATTTATCTTTCTCTGGAGTTAGTTGGAGTAGGGCTCCAAAGCTAAAATCGTTGATGTATAAATGTCAATAAAACACTTACAAACGACAATATTACACTTTTTACATTTACCACCGGATCGGATCGTTGCTTACACAAAAAGAATCGGCGTGAAACAGTATTTTAACTTAATTTCTTTTATTTCACTTGCCTTTGTAATGCAAATATTTTTTTTCTCGAAATGGCAACACTGTGCTTAATGATTACTGATCTAGGAGCTGCTTTAACTCAATCTGCTTTATCGTCAAGATAATCCAAAATTTTACAACAACAGTTTCTATATTTGCCAAATGATTCAAAACTGTTCTTAATTGTATTTTTCATCGGAACTAAGCTGCGATCTGCGATCATCACAACTATTTATAAATCTGAAACAAATTTGGCTACCTAAAACTATGAAATATTACGGAAATTTTTGTTTTACGGCTTCTTTGATCTAATGGCTAATAATGCGCGAACACAATGTCCTGAGTTTAAATTCTGGGTCGGACTAAATCGATACCTCCTAAGTATAATGAGTCATCTAACAAATTTAGGTATTTTATTATTTTGGTATAAACATACATAATAAACCATGTATTTAATGCTAGTGTTAAAAAAATTAAAAACGATCAATAATTACTGAGATAATTTCACGTATACTAAATCAATTTCAACATCAGTTAAAATCGTACATTGTATGCTGATCCAAATAACATCGTACCAGAGTACGCGGGGCGTGAGGGTAGACGCATCGATATAAGTTTATTGCGGCTCAGTATACGATGAGTGGCGGCGAGTGCGCACGCAATTTTTTGTTAATATTGTTCGTTTCACATACTGAGTTCTTAGATTTACGCGAATATTACACATGAAATAAAACTATTTTTTTGGGATTTTATCGCGGTTTATTTTGATTTTTAAGTTTCCGAAACGTCGGAAACTTAAAAATCAAAATAAACCGCGATAAAATCCGAAAAAATAGTTTTATTTCATTGTTTGTTTCGTGAAATATAAGTGTGATTTTGTTATTTTGTTTGATAATTTTTGATCACATCGCTTAGTACGCCATACTGATACAACTACAGTTCCACCAGTATAAGGCGAACAAACCTTATAAAAAAGACACGACTCATCTGGCTATAATAAGGTACTAATTCAATTTTGTTTTAGAGTCTCCATTGTCACCTGATGCAAATTTGACGCAAGAGGAGCTATCAATACTTGATGATGTGGATTTGATATTAATAAAATGAGCAACATATTTCATAATATTTTGGCGTAAAGCATGGATTTTGATGTACAACTTACATGAATATAACTGGTAGTTAAACCATTTTACTACTGAGGCCCGACGGCGTATCCCCAGAGATGTACATACAATGTCATTTAAGAACAAAAATCAGCAAAATCATTCTATACCAAAGGCTTCCAATCTTTATTGAAAAAACATCTAATTTATTTCGAATTAGTTTGATTTCATTAAAATATAAACGATTTGCCTTTAAATCGCTCACCAGTAAAATTACTATAACGTTAGTTGACTCATTATACTTAAGAGGTATCGAAATGTAGTTTTCCTATCGAAATATTCCCACAATTGGCCCGGAGTCCAGAATTGTGCTCAGTATATAGCAATAGGCTCTGTAGAGTGTGACCGAGTTGTACCTTTAACCTTTCACTGCCTCGCGCTACAGGGGCTCCGCGCCGTAGCTCCGCAGGTCGGTAGGGGGGTCTCGAATTTCCTGCAGCTTGAAATAGGGCGCTGATTTCCTCTTGATCGGTTTGAGTTGGTTTTAAGTGGTCGCAACGTGACATCCGCAGCGTAGAAAAGTTTTTGTTAGACTGAGCAAGTGATTATATGCAGCTTGAGACCAAGTTTAAGTTAAATTTTAGTTTTCGTAATGCACATTTAAATTTGCAAGCGGTCAGTGCGCCTTGGCGAAAGCAGTTTCTAGTTAGAAGGCGTAACCCAGTGTAATTGAATGAATAGAAAGAAATTAAGAATTTAGGCCAGGCATCGGCTTGGGCGGCCTGAAAAGTGTTCTGGTATGGAGCCAGCTCAATTTTACTGTTTTAGCTTACTTAAACTATCTCTGTTCCCAACACAAGATAGACTCCTCAAATTACTTCTCTACATGTTTATAAAGTTCCATAACATACAACTAATATTTTAAATTCTGGAAAATACTTTCACTGCTAAGGGAGTAAAGATTTTCGTAGGTATAGTCAGTGACATCGCTAAGTCAATGTTCGGGGTCTTTTTTAAAATCACCTGTGCACAGCTCACAATAAAAACAAAAGTTTGGCATTAAATCCATTAGTTTTCTTGATCTAAATATATGTTCATAATATATCAATAAAATACCAAAGGGTTTCTACGGGACGAGGGCTATAGGACCGTGTCCACGTAAGCCTTCTGGAAGTCCTGGTAAGACTCACGAGTCTCAACGAGATTCATAAATATAGATATCTAATATAAATGCATATTTTAGTACGATGTGTTGGACTAAATAGTCGGGACACGCGGTCGCAGGGTTTTTACCATTGATTGTAAAATAAAAGGTATTAACAATTTTCGTTTTTTTTTCTTTTACGCTAAAATCTTGCATTTAGTCAAATTTCATAATAATTTTGGGATAACGGGAAGTACCCTTTAGGCTTTAATGAGTAAGTTTAAATGGCTACCTTATTAAATTAAGTGTCTTAGAAGCTTTGGTTTTTTACACTGCCAAGGAACCGTAATAGGTATCTTACATACCATGCAACTCGATACTTTTACCCGTTCCTAAGGAAAAGGGCTGCACCTCAAACAGGCAGATGGACAACAAGATAATCTTACAAAATTTCCGTTTTTACCGACTAAGGTACGGGACCCTAAAATTTAAGTATGTTCAGTGACTTATACCGTTGACTGTACATTACTCAGTGTGTAGAAATTTCGTAACGCTTAAGTTTCAGAACAAAGTTATCTTGACTTCAAGTGAGGCAATTTTCGTATTAATATTTGCTTTCAGGATTTTTGACAACAATCTTCTCGGCTTTCAAAGTTGTTTTTTGGCCTTTATTTCATTAATCACGTCTGTTTATTAAAAGTTTTAATACAGATGTTGTGTATCAGATTTATTTTGCTTGTAGTGTTGATAAAGAAATACTACAAGCGATCTTGTTTATTAGATGTATTTTCCTTATAGCGACGATGAATAAGTACATTGAGCGGCATATATTGATGTACACTCTCGATTGCTTAAATCGGTAACATTATTTTACAAATGTTGGTGAACATTGTCAAGACAAAATATTGCTTATATCTAAATAGGATTACCTACCTACCTACCTATCTAGATATTAAACCAAGAAAAATGATAGATTTGAGGCAAATAAAGTGTGGTAGTGAATTAAAAAACTAACAATGTTCTATGACTTAAAATTTCCTTTTTCAAACCAATTTTCGAATTCAGGACTACGTGATTGCAAGGTGTACCAACCCCCAACGAGGCAGTCACCAAGAAAATCATCCATCAATTTCTAAATCGAAAAGCTCGACATTTACTACTCCCATAGTTCGTTATTACAATATTTATTAACTTGATTTAATTAAGCCACATCGCATTTTGTCGCAACTCAGCCGTTGGTTCACTTTTTATGAACATTTTACATGCTATCCGAAGATAGCAGCGGTTTTACAACTGTCTATATTGCCAGGTTTACAGCTTGAAACGTACTTGTTCAGCTATTGATTGAACTTTATTTAATTTATTTTTATTAATACGCGCATGGCCTATTTCTTTTTATTTAGTCTTGGGTTTCCCACATCTGGAGAATTTGAGACTGAGCATATGAAAAAATATCCCAACAGAAATATAGCTTTGCTCTATTTGCCTACATCATCACGCTAGATCCCCTGCGGCTTGGGTAAAAAATACAGTGTTCCAAACTTGTTCCAGACTTTTCTGGTTTCCTCCAGTCTTATAGTTCGTTTCACACATGCTCGCCAATTATGGAGACTTTTGACTTTCGGATAAGACGCAATCTATTTGTTTATGGTAATAAAAGACTAGTTGTTTTGCAGTGTATGTTGTTTCTTTTTTTCTTCCGACATTTTATAACTGCGCTATACACACAGCGCTGTACACTGCTACGAGGCGCGGCGGTGTGTTAGTACCCTCTTACCGAATAGTTCGATGGGAATTTTAGTGCAGTTTTTAAGGGCTTAAGCTGCTCCACCTACTGTGTCGAATAGTCATGGTTTCGATTCCCGCACGGAAGAAATCTTTGTTCGACTCATAATTATTTGTGTCGGTCTAGATATTGGCGTTTGGTTGGTGAATTTTAAAGTTTGTGACGCGACGAAGCAGGTAGAAATCCAAGCGTGGAGCAACGTTTTTTTTTAAATTAATAAATCAGTATGCTCGTCATGTGTATGTGTACACGCCGCCCGAGAACAAAATAGGTTTACGCCGGCCGTTGTCCTCGGCCGGTGTGGTAGCCCTACCAAGTATGTAAAAAGCTTCTTTTCTGTCAAAATATTTACTCGTGCGCTCTGGGTATAGAAAATAACTCAACGGTTGAAAGGTAATTTGTACTCGTATTAAGCAACATTTTATGAAATTTACGATAATGCAGTTCAAAGAGACGACAGAGAATCATGATTATCGACATAGCTCACAGGATCATCACGCTGAAGTAGCAGTGGGCTGGCCATATTTGCCGAAGGACCAACGTTATACACAGGGTGGCTGGCAGTGGTTGGAAAAGAAGAGCCAAAGACTGGGCTTAGTGGCATGCTTTGGAAGAGGCCTATGTCCAACAATGGACTGATACGGGCTGATGATGAATTGAAAAAGAACCACTAAACGAAAGTAATTTCCCTAGACTTTAGTATAAGCATTCCAAGTATTGGCATTTATCAATTAAAAGTATTTTCTCTTATATTGTTAAAAAAAAAAAAAAAACACCGTCACGCCTATATTCCCAGAGGGGGTGGAAGAGGTGTACTGAGTACACCCACGTTTAACCGATGATACTAGGTCTCATGTAATAGGGGGCGAGCCTATTGCCATATATCGGGCACAATTCCAGACTCCGGACTCATACTGGGATTTTTTTGTTAGAAAAACTACATTTGTCCGACCTAGGATTTGAACCCAGGACCTCGTGATCACAAAGCGGTGCGCTTTGCCACCAGACCAACGAGGCAGAGGCTGGGCTTATATTGTTCAACTGTGAAATTAATTAAATGTCGCAAAATAAATTGCCTTTCATCCCTCAATATGAACACCTTTTCTTAGCTCGTGTTTCAATTCGAATCATAGCTAAGGCAGACTACAGACTAAGAAATGCGCTTGAAAAATAGCAGTTGGTCACACACCGTTCACATCTCCTCACGTCCCGGCTTGCCCCAACGCACAGCACCCTGCACACAATCCCCACATCTACATTCATATTTACTACAAAAGTTTGGTCCAACTAAAGCGTTAAGTCACCAACCCACCTCTCTACTTGAATTATATACACAGGAGTTAAGGGGATGAGGAGGTATGGAAACACCAATATCGGTCTTGTTACTTAGGAAACATATTTCCTCTTATCTCCGCTTTGGTAGACTTAAAGCTTAGATGATTATCATTACTTGCGTCAAAACGACGACCATATCAAAGAAGAATGTACGGTCTGAAAGAATAATAAAACAAAATAAATCTCCATCAATCTTTTAAAACAATACCATTTACTGATGTTATTGCCCTCTCCCGACATCGATCTCAAATCTACAAATAAAGATATAAAGACGATTCGAGTGGAATCTTCTCTATAGATATACTTGAGTGTACAAATTGTGTATTCACATGATACCTTATAGGGTCGGACGGATAAGTAGATATACTTCACAAAACTAAAGGTTTCTTTGGATGATTATGATATGTACACCAAAACAGCATAGTCAATTTCGATGAAATTTAGCAGTCAATAAATAAAGAAATAATTAATGACTAACACAGCTGTCCTACGAGCGTACTTTGTGCACCTACATTCCATTGAGGTATTTTTGGTTTCAGTGTGTCGGGAGACAAGTCTATCGCCACTCTTCGGGGACAAAATATCATATATCTTTGGATTTTAGGGCTAATAGGCTTCAAGGCATATACAAGCTGCAACATAATAAACGCAAGACCTGAAAGTAGTTTGTTCTAAATCGGTAACTGAATCGATTCCAACAATTTTTAATGTATTTTACATTTTATTTAAATTTGCAAAAAAATGCTTTTACTCCTTGAGTGCGCTATAAAAAATTCAATTTATTTGATTCGTAGCAAGAAGAAGATTCTAAACGCATTCCTAAAACGTATTTCTCAAAACGCACACATACACGTACAAGTTTCATTGTTAATTGGGGTATAAAAGTGCTTTAAAAAAGGGTAAAAACCTTTAAATTTGAAAATTTGTTTTTCGTTTTGAATTTATGAAGCAATTCTCTAATCGGGGTGTCTGAGGTCTTGTGTTTAATATGTTACACCTTGTATATACTCATGTTTCGGAAAACTTAGTGGTGCGGGCTAGAATATGACCCTTAGATCTCCTTAATACAAGGTGAATATTTAATACCTTGCGTATCAAGTGAGCACATACACATACAGGAGAGGCCTATACTCAATAGAAAGTTGATGTAGGCTGATTGATGATAATGATGAATTATTTCAATTGTAAAGCGTGCTACGAAATTTCACCACCGTAACACCTGTAAAACGAAATATGGAACGAGTCCCATAGAAGACACCGAGATTTAAATATCAGGAGCGCTATATCAAGGAATCAGTAACAAATTTAATAAGAAAGAAATGAAGGGAGCTGAGCCTATTTGTAGGATTTTTGTTTGATTCCAGTATGGCCATACAGTGTGGTATAGAAAGCTGTTGATGATGCTGATAATAATCACTTGAACACACTCAAATTGCGTGTTCCATATCTATTACGTATAGAAATTATCAAATTGTAAAGGAAAAGTGTCGTACTGGAAACGCGACGTAAAACAAACGTAAGTGCTTCAAGGTCCCCTGATAATACTTTGCTAAGTGCTCATTGCCCTATGTATCCATCCCCGTTGTTCCATGTAGGTATTTTCGCTATTACCTCGAATATATATTAGGTGCACATAGATAAATTGAGATATATTACTGGGATTTTTCTAGTTTTTGTCATCTCGAAAATCAACGTCATGATTCCCTATGGCAAAGATAAGATCGTTACACCTATATTCCCCAAGCGAGTACCATCAATATCACCCCTATACCCCAAAATAAATATCTCTCACGATGTTAAGTCTCATGTAATAAAGGGTAAATTTAAGAGAAGGGTTATAACATGCATAATTTCAGACTCTGGGTTGTTATTGAGAGTTTTTAAATACCTCCTTATTAAAAAACCTCCGATAGAAAATCGCCATGTCTCGTGTTTTCTTAGTCACGTGATCACCATTCCTGACCAGAACAACAAGGCAGTTTAATCAAAATATAGATTTTTTTCATATTAGAGTACAACTATTTACCAATACATATTGCATTTGACATCTAACAAAGTGGCGCGCACTTGCCGGCGTCACAATCAAATATCTTAAGCCTAAAGAGCTATCCAAATAGACGGTTTAGATAACAGAGCATTTCGATCGCATGTAATATAGATTTCTGGGACATTGAATTTTTTTACATCTCGCTTTTTAGCACAGAGTTTGAATCGAGCAATGCGACCGGTCAGACTGCAAACGCCATAAAACAGTCGCGAATTTCGTTACATTAAAAATTTCGGTCACTCGCTTAGTGCTCTTCATAGGGCTTAGCATGAAAATCTTGACATTAACTCTAGCGACGTGACGCTAGCGAGTTTATATGCTATCTTTCTCATACTATAATTTACTAAACAAACATGTCAACGCGAGTACTTGCGTAAGCTAACGTCAATCTTTTCGTGCTAAGCCCTCGGTCTGTCTATGTGAACGAACCTTAGTCGTCAACCTTCTTTGTGCCTTTTCGTCGCAAATTGCGCTGTCACGACGATCCTTTGAAATCCAATTGAGTTAGAATCGGGCTGTTTGTAGCATAGGTTTCGTAACACGTAGAAAAGAACATTGGAGACCTATGTTTTTTGCTTCGCTTTGACATCCGGTGATAATGAACCCTTAAGATTTTTTGATTACTTAAGATACATAAATTTATATCGTTTTCAAACATTGGGATACATTATATAACTGGAGAAAAACGAACTTAAAAATACATATTTACAATTTATTATTCATTCTGATTTAACTACATACAATAAAAAAATTATATAATTTGAATATTAAATTTATTTATCGTGCCGAATTATTTATTAGATAGTTTTATTTTTATTTTTTTACTCAAAAAATCTTACAACTTGAAAATAGATATAAGTAAAATAATAGAAAAGGAAGGCAAATTACAGGTTTTCACAAATTAGTAATAGAATTTACGAAGGAACTTAAGACAGCAAAGTAAAGAACGACATAGAGATCAAAGGATTAAACGTTTAAGGTCTTTATAAGGTATCTCCCAAAAAAAATATCAATGATTAGTGACATTTTCCGACATTCAAATGCCATTGATTAGTGTCATTTTTTTTAAATATTTAATATCCACCATTATAGTATGAATACAAACTTTCTTAAGTAAGTTTTGATTTCCATGTAAGGTTCTTGATTAAGTACAAAAAAAAACAATTTAAATAGACGGCATGGATCGAGTAGTCGCGGGTTCGATTCCCACACGGGACAAATCTTTGTGTGATCCACAAATATTTGTCCCGGTCTGGGTGTTTGTGTATGTGAATATCATGTTTGCTAACGGACTCAGGAAGCAGTGATAGCCTAGTGGTTAGACCGTTGGACTGCAAAGTCAGAGGTCTCGGGTTCAAACCCTCGCACGCACACCACGCACCTCTGTTTTTTCGAAATTATGTCGTATTAAAAATTAACTTGCTTTAACGGTGAAGGAAAACATCGTGGGTGAACCTGAATGCCTAAGAGTTTCTCGAAGGTGTGTGAAGTTCGCCAACCCGTACTGGGCCAGCGTGGTGGACTATGGCCTAAATCCTCTCAGTTTGAGAGGAGACCCGTGCCCAACAGTGGGAAAGTTTTAACAGGGCTAATATTATTACGCACTCACGATACACTCATAAATCTAGTACGGGGTTACGCTATTTTTTCAAGAAAAGAAATAATTTCAACAACCTCCCCGAGTAGGTATTTCTTATTCTTTTAAAATACGAACAAAAACCTTCTCAAAAGAGGGCGTAACGAACTCATTCGCTCAGTTAAACGTGGATTAACTCTATTGTGTTAAGAAGCAAACGCTCTCACTAGAGTTCATTTAGAGGTAGCCAAGTCGACTTTTTCGCCACAACAGGTTATAGCGAATATGGGGCCAGATTGACATTAGTGTAACACTGTCAAATATGCTATCCTTTTCACACTGCAAATTTTGTCCAAAAGATGGCAAGGATAGCACGATTTCTCGACTACATTACTGTAACTTCAAACAGTTTATGCTTAGCTCTCTAAATTCTCGCTTTAACGTTCACATTTTCCTGTAACCCTTTTTTATTATTGGCAACAACAACAAACTAACACTTATGAAGCAGAAATCCGTTAAGGAAAGCTGACAGTCGGACTGTAACGAATGGTTTTATGTCGACAAACACAAAAAGTGGCTTTTTAGCTGTCTGCTCCAAAATTCTCATACTGGTTACCTGTTGGTTGTGGTTTTTTTAACAAAAAACTTCCCAGTATGAGTACGAAGTCTGGAATTGTGCCCGGTATATGGCAATAGGCTCGCCCCCTATTACATGGAATCTCACATCGTCGGTAAAAAGTGGGTGTACTCAGTACACTTCTGCCTACTCCGCTTGTAGAATATAGGCGTGACTGTGTGGCTTTTAGTTCAAACTTATGAAGTATGTTTTACTGTTTATATAATATGATGTCCGTTAGATCATGTCAAATATGGTTTATGGAAGACATCTCACTCCAAACAGTAACGAATTATTTCGTTGTTCAATTAAAAATAATGTTATGTTTGTCCAAATCCCTCTGGTTCTAAATTCTGTCTAATGAAAGCTGAGAGTTGATAATGGCGGCAAATTTAAATAAATTAGCTCGTGCAAACCCGGATGAACTGGGAATTAATGGAATTGGTACTTAAATACTTTTATAACCAAAAAATAAGTAAAGTATAAGAAAAAAATAATGTAAATAATTTAATGATATTAAGGAATACACATACACATAGGAGAGTGGAGGAATGCGTGAGGAGAAGGAGTAGGAAGGCAGATTGATTTTAAATGTCATATTAAAATTTTATACATATTCTTTGTCAATCCTACAATTTAGTCAAATCTAACACAAAAACTCTTATGTTCAAACCTTTAAACCACTTATAAAAAAAAGAACATAGTATATTACTTTCCATCTGTACTCGGGCAAAAATATAAGCTTGCTAACATAATACATGTAAGTCTAAACTGTTACATCTCCCTTGCATGTATAATAGTCCACATATGAATTGTCCACATATGAATCCCTATGCTATGATTACTCGTGCAGTAATCTTGTCCGTAGCAAGCAATGCATCGAGGGGCACATGTGCTACGTGGAGCAATTAATTCTGCTTACACCGCCGGGACACGCCAACATTACATCCCTATTACGTCTACTGTGTTGTAACGTAGTACGTTTAGTTACGGTGGTTTTCGTATTTAATAAACTAGCGGCAACATATGATAGCACTTTTGTCAGATTAGAATAATGAATATTTTTATAACTTCTTGAGCGTAGTCGCTCTAGACCGCAGTGCAATAAAGAGAGCTCTGTTCGAAGTTTTTCTATATGAGCGAATGAGAAATATTTACCAAGATAGCGCTCAGAAATTCCAAACATAAATAACAGTGGGCAACTGACGACCATTTTTTTTTTTTTTTTTTTTTTTTTTTTTTTTTTTTTATTTGTAATTAGACACTGCGGGCCCGGTTTGTCCCGCACCTTTTTTTGTGTAATTTATGTGTTGTTAGTATTTGCACTTGTATGGTACATGCCGCTTATTATTAGCTTATTGTTACAGTGCTTGGTATTTGTTTGTAGCGGTACTTCAGTAGAGGTTTTTTTTTTTTTTTTTTTTTTAAATTTATATTAATGATTTTGTAAGTGATGAGGCTTTCTGTTTTGGCTTGCCTTTGAGCGAGAATGCCTCAGTTGTGTAGGTGTTTGGCTGCTTGTGAGGGTTTCCTTTAGGCCTCCGCCTCCAGCAGCTTTTTAACAACTACCATGTCTCGACTGCGAATAGCCATCTTTATGTTGTATTCTTTTATTTTTTTGGTCGCAGCTGCCCTCGCCCTGCTTATTAGTGTAGCCGTTGCGTCCCCTTCACAGCTGTCTGTGTAGTAGACGCAACTTCCAGTGTGGCGAGATATAGCTACGACCGCGTGTGGATAGCTTCCGTGGAGCTTCAGTCTCTTGGGGACCGCTCGCACTATCACCACCCTTTCACTCGTTAGTCCCTGAGACTCATGCACGGTGAGGATGCGCGACCCGTTTCCCGACGCATAGCCCTGGCCGAGGAGGATTTCCTTCTCGGCCTGGGTGTGCACCAGAAACAGGGTGTTCTCCTGGTGTTTCGGAATTTGCGCTCCCGTGTACTTACTGAGGCTCAAGGACCTCACGAGGGATTTGGACGAGTATATGCCCCCATATATCTCGTTGAGGGCATACGCTACGTCCATTGGGTTTCTGTGAGTGCAGAGCAGCTCCCTGTTGACAAGCGCCACGGAGTCTGGGCGGTTGTAACGCAGTCGAAACAGGTTCTCCCTATCAATGAACGGCAGTTGGTTGCAGTCGCCGACGAGAAGAGCCTCTCTCGCGCCAGTTATCTTGATGGCCATCACTACGGCTCCAAAGTGGTTCATGAGTGCCTCGTCGATGATAATACGTGTGCACTCTTCACCTTCTTTCAATCCGTTGACCAGCATTGAAGCCATAGTGCGGACCCTCCTCTTGGTGTTTGTTTTAACTTTTTGCGCGAGTCTCTCCCTTAAGTCATTCGCTGCCTCGGTTGTAGATGTTATTAGGATATCGCTTTCGATGTTGTAATTTGCGATTATCCATGTTGTTTTTCCGCATCCAGGAACCCCGTTGACCCATGTTATTTTGGGTACGGTCCAGTGCTCGATTGCAGGCCCCCGACCCCGGCCACTTGAGACAGTTTCTGCCATCTCAAGTATCCGGTCGTCGAGCACCACCCTCGTGCACTTCGCCGCAATCACTATTGGGTCGTTAGGGGGGGTTCTGAACTTGTGTTTGCCGGTCCGCCGGGACCCCTCCTCATCGTATTCGACGAAACCGCTGGTTCCACTATAGGCCGCCATGTACCTCCCCGACATTTCTCCTCTTAACGTGGTGGAGTTGTCGTTGTCGTACACCGCCGCTTCTGCCTCCTCGAGCTTCACCTCTAGCAATCCTTCATTGCCCAGGTGATAGGTTTGCAGGATGGATCTACAGGTCTCACTATTGACCCTTCTTGTTGCTTTGGTGATTGCTTTGAACTCGAGGAACGCGTTTTTTGTGTGTTGCAGCGGCTCCGTCGCCTCGCTGAGCTCCGGCGGATCGACAAGCCCCATCTGGGCTCTTGTTCGAGCCTTTTCCGGCTGCTTATGACTTTTGGGAGGGGGCTCCCTCAAGAACACTTCGGCGGCGACTGCCACCCCCTCCGCCCGTTGGTTCCCCCTGATTTTTTTCCCCAGCACACTTGGTATGCCGAGGACCGCCTTCCCGAGCGCCGTTGTGAAAGACGCGAGTTTTTTGGCACCTGTAGTGTCCTTTGGCTTCTGCTTCGCTGTGCTCTCCTCGAGAGCTGCCCTCATTTGTAGGCGTTCAGACCCGCTGAGCCCGTCTTGAGTCGCTGTGGGGTGTCCCCAGATGTCAGTTGGGGTTTTTGTGATGAGGTTTTCTGGCTGTCGAGGCCGTAGGAAGTCGAGGTTTTGTCCTCTATCCTCATAGACCACTACCTCGTGGTGTTTTGAGGCTTCTACTATCCCGATGTGGTCGGCGGCCTCACCTTCCTCAAATTCCACCACCATAGCGTCTACGCTTACTTTTGTTGGCTTGTCACCCTTCCCCGCTAGGCTGATCAGAAAACTGCATGCTTTGGCGAATTGGGAGGTGTTTTCGCCCGCTTGGAATAGTGCCACGGTCTTGTTCTTGGTTTGCACTATTCTGCACGCTGTGTTTCCGATCCCCGCGTTCTGCAGCTCGTTGAACTTCTTACGCTTCATTGTGTTCTTAAACGAGCTGCCATGAAGAAGGGAGGCAAGCCCGGGCGAAATTGTTACCCGTTTGGGGCCGCTTGCGTTGCAGTAGCCGATGCCAATGCGCTCGGAATTATTGTCCATAAACAGAGCGACTGATTTTATTTGAATACCCGGCTTCCCACGTTCGCCTCTCCCAAGAAAATGTATGCTTTTGGGAATGGCGACTGCCAGAGGTGACGTAGGGTTTTGTGTTGGTGTGTAAGTGTTGTTGGTGGCTGTGTTTGTATCTCTTGGGGAAGTTTTTGATGCCAGAGTGCTGTTCCTTCTGAGGCAGATGCGGATAACCTTATCTGCAAACTTCAGGAAGTGCGGTCTCGCATCGTCGTCTGCCATGATGGCCGCCAGTTTGGTCCTGCTGAGGTTTTCGTTTAACCTCTGTTGCAGGTCCAATCTGTCAGCCGCAAAGCGCGGGCAATCCAGGATTACGTGCCACACAGACTCACTGATGTTGGGGTCGCACTCACACCCGGGGCTGTCTTTTAGCCTGAATCGGTGCAAGTATTCCGCTATTCCTCCATGTCCCGTCAAGATTTGCACTTGGTTGGCTGTCAACCTTGTTTTCCTTACGATGGAGTAAGCTCGCTCAACATCGGGGAGGAAGGTCTTTGTGACCAGCCCTGTGCTCGAAGAGTCATACCTGGCCTGCCATTTACGGACCGACTCTTCCCTGATGGTTTTCTTGACATATGACAGGGGTATATTGTTGTAATCTGTGTGGGTGGCAGATGCCTGGGCCGCCGATTTCGCCAGATGGTCGGCGCGCTCATTACCGGCGGTCCCCACGTGCGCTTTGAGCCAAAAGAGGCGGACTTCCCCCCCGGCTGCTCTGATCTCATTTATGCTCCCCTTTATGGTTTTGGCTAGAGGGTGCGTTGTTTTTGGATTGGCCAGCAGGTCGAGCGAAGATCTCGAGTCGCTCATTACGTTTGCTATTTTTACCCCGCTGGCTTTTATCATTTGCACCGCTCTATGGAGGGCATAAAGTTCCGACTGGAATACAGTGCAGTGGGGGTCAAGACTGAAGGTTGAGGACCCGGTCTCCCTTCCCCCCTCCCACCACGTTACTGCAGCTCCCACTCTGCCGAGTATTTTACTGCCGTCGGTATAGATGTGTGGCCCGACTATGTTGTGGCTTTCCAGGGTTTGAGAGTCCGTGCTCTCCAGGAGCCCATACTCTGTTGTTGTGAGTTTGGAGGGGTGAGGCTGTTCTCTGAAGCTCACCCTGTGCTCCAGTTCCCTTCCTGGTGGTATATAGTCTTTTCTGATCCCTCTCTTGGCTGTGTAAAGAGCCGCCGCCTCCTGTACCCTTAGATCCAGGGGTAGCAGCCCTGACAGAGCTAATGCCGATGTAAGAGACACTGTGCGATACGCCTTGCAGATCTTTTGAGCAAAGCCCCTCTGGATTGCTTGCAGACGGTTTTGGATCATCTGCAGTTCCGTAGATTGGGACCACACGCTCGCAGCGTACAGCACAATTGGCTCTATTACCGCGACGTAGATTGTTCTAGTTATCTCACCGTTTAGACCCCACGTCACCTTCGCCGCACGCGCAAGCTGTTTGTATATATCCGCAGCTTTCTTACTAATTGCGGCTACGTGTGGTTTGAAGGTGAGTCTTTTGTCTATGGTGAGTCCTAGGAGCTTTATTTCGTCAACCAGTTGTATTTTTGTTCCCGACATGTAGATTGCCGGAGTGGTGTATTTCAGCTTCCTTGTTAGCAGCATTGCATTTGTTTTGTGTGCTGCGAAGCTGAGTTTGTTTTGTCTACCCCACTCCACCACCCCTGCCAGGACTGTGTTGACGTTCGGCTCCATGTCAGGTGATGTTTTTCCTGAGAAGACTAGAACCACGTCGTCCGCGAACGCTTGACAGTGGACGTCCTGGCCAGATAGTTTTTGCAACAGGGTATCAAGGATTATGTTCCAGAAGGTCGGTCCTCCTATGGATCCTTGGACACAACCTTTTGTGGTTACCCTTTCACACGTTGCTCTGGCATAATTGACCTTGATCTTTCGGTCTTGGAGGTAGGACGCCACCATTGCGTACAGGTTTTTCGGACACTTCCTTAATGATAGCTGATGTTTTAAAGCTGGCCACCACGCGTTGTCGAAGGCACCCTCTATGTCCAGCGAAACTATGACTACTAACTTCTTCTTGTCGATTTCCGACCTCACATGTTTCACTAGGTCATAGAGAGCGTCCTCTGTGCCACGCTGTGGCATGAAGCCGTATTGGTTTACACTCAGTGTTGGGAGAATATGCCACTGAATGCGGCTTATCATGAGTTTCTCAACGATTTTCCCGAGAACTGACAGCAGGCCGATTGGTCTGTAAGACTTTGGTTGGGTGTAGTCTTCCTTGCCTGGCTTCCGGAGTATGACAACGTGTGCTGTCTTCCATTGCGTCGGAAAGTGCGCCAGCGACATGCACTTATTGGCTATCGCTAAGAACACTCCCCTGTCGCTTTGAATCGCCTTCGTGCATATGTCGGCGGTTAACCCATCCGCCCCGGGGGCCTTTTTTGGATTTAGCGCTTTGAGTACACCTTCCAGTTCGGCCCCCGTGAATGGAGGGTCATCTTTTGACAGGCTACTTGACTCCGCCGCTTCGTTATTGTCAGTCACTTCTCGGATTTGAGTATGGTAAGGTGTGTCTGTCGTCGCAGAGTCACTTGGATAGAAGGTGGTTGCTAGGAGGTGCGCCGATTTCTCCGGGCACAAGGTGTTCCCTTCTGTATCTCTCAAGAGCACATCCTCCTGCCTCCTAGCTGTTTTCCTTATGACTCTGTATACACCGTCCCATAGGCTCTCTCTATCTTGCGTTGAGCAGAACTCCTTCCAACTCCTGGTTTGGGCTTCGTAGGCTGCTTCCACGTACCTCTCTTTGGCCTCTCTGTATATCTTGGCGACGTACTCGAGTCGGATGGGTGCAGCGTTTTTTATCCTCCTTTTTTTACGCAGTGCGTCTTTTTTGAGGTTCTCGAGGGTATGTGTCCACCACGGTGGTTTGGCGTCCACCCTCCACTGACCTACTCTGGGTATGGCTACTTTACAGGAATCCTGTATTTTCGCCGTGTAGGTTGTTACCACTGTCTCCAGGCCCTCCGATGTTGACACTTGCTCAATGACGTCGGGTGTTAGGTTGGCTTCCGCCAGTGACGTCTCGAGACGGGTTGAGAATTCCTGCCAGTTTGCCTTCTTTGTATTGTATCTGCGCGTGGAAGTAGGGGCCGGACTTCCCAGTCTTCCCTCCAGGCGCAGAGTGAAGGTTATGGCGTTGTGGTCTGATGTTGTTAGACCTCTCTCTACGCGCCAGTCCTCTACTTTTGACAAGAGAGGTAGGCTGCACACTGTCACATCGACTATGCTTGTGTACAGCCTGTCCCTCCTGACCGTTTCGAAGGTTGGCGTGTTGCCCGTGTTGAGGACTTGGAGATCCATTTGGTAATTTTTAGGGGACGCTTTTTCCTGCCCTGGATGTCTTTCAGCTAACTATGATGAGCATACACTCTTTAAAAGTGCTACATCTTCTGTTATGACTTTGAAGTGTGTCAGTTTGGAACTTATTGAGGTTCCAATACACAGCCAAGAGTAGCACTTAGGCAATTACACGGTTATGAACTCCGGTAAATATAGAATATTGAAAGCTGTCAAAAGTGCCATCCTGTGATGCCACTTACTTAGAAGAAGTTAAAACGATTACTGTAATATGTGGCTAAGTAAATTGCTTTGTTATGGTGTTTATCCCCGAAATTAGACTGGCCATTGTGGTTTGTATTTTAGCATATTAAATGCAATTCTCTTTGTTATATCTCAGTTAGGATTTCAGATTCAAAATTTTTATAGGTTGGAAGTCATACGTAATGTATCCTGACTATTATTATGCCTATTTTAATGAATTAAAATAAAGGCGTAAATGCCCTCTTCTTGTAATATCCAATGAAGAGTCACTGATTGCTAGCTAAAGGACGGAAGTTCTGCTACCAAGCAGCAATATAGGCGCAGATGAAGGAACATTATTTGATCAAGATCGTAGAGGTTCCGGTCTCAGTTCCGGAACTAACGAAAGTGGAAGGCAACTAGGGAAAAATATTGACACTTATTTATAAGTGTCAATATTTTAAGCGAAAGTTCTGTTGACCAAGGAGCTTTAAGGCTTTCCGTAGATGCAATGTATCTTGATAAGATTTTCATGTTTGGAATCCGGAATCTGTCTAATTCAGAATTTTTCCAAATCTGTGCGTCATGTGGAATACTGTTGGTGTGTAGTTGAATTACACACTACCTGATTGACTCACAGAATACAGAAATTTAATCAGAAGCCTAGCGTTTACGGTTGCATAAATTAAAGATTGAGCCATATCAAATTGATACTTCAGATGAGATATGACACTACTCACTTAACTATCTTCTTGTTTAACTCACAATTCTTTGAGAGAAATAGACCTAGTTGACTTGAATTTCCACTATGTCAACTTTAAAGATTAACTCGTTTCCAATAGGAAAACGCTTAGGACGTTAGACACTATAAATCATCACGGTATTCTGGAGATGGAGAACTAGTTATGTTATTCTATTTATATTTTAAAGTCATTACTACAAATTCAAAAAATATCCCTATTTTTTCATATAGGTGAAAAATTAAGACTAGCCTTTTCAAATAATGGGAAAGGCTTCAGAGATTCATGGATCAAAATAATAATATAATACTCTTTTATCTGGGAAATATGTATCTGCTTGAATTTCTTTATCTAGAAAATACGTAGTAACTGAAATTAATGATCTCATATCTAATAATGTTACAACCAATGTATTATATAGAATACAATTGTTCTTTAATCAGTGACGATACATCGCCAGTTAACCATCAATTAAATAGTGTCTACCTCAAAAGTAACAATAAAAAAAAATTATAGCATCCTTGTCACGCCTATTCCTCAAGTAGGAGTGGCAGAGGTTGCCAACATTGCCGGTAAAATGGTGTTGATGGTGTGAATGGTGTTAGTGGCCTCCATGAAATACAGAGCAAACGAATAGTTATTATACTGGGCACAGTTTCATTCTCCGTACTGCTTCTGAAAACATTTCCATAGTCAAACCCCAATAACAGTTTCTCCAACCTAGGATTTGAACCAAGGTGATCATCAGATCACGGAGACCTACAAGGAACTGATAGAAAATTAATATAATATGTAAATGTGTGCTTCTAACCACCCCTTTAGGCATAATTGTCGCAAGTAAATATCTTAAAACGTGCCAAGCTTTCATAAAAAGTGTAGAATGTGAAATACGACAGTAAAGCTTTTCAAATCAAAAGTCGTACATCATTCAAAGGATTTATCTCTGGCACAGCGACCAAAAACGATGTTTTATCCGCTTTTGTATTTACGTGCTATGTTTTCGATGCCGTAGTCGTTGTCAACGTGTCAATATCGATGTACTTTTTTAATGTTAAATGATTTGAGACTTACATTTTTAGTTATATATAAAGTAATACATAATAGATTGTCTCGTTAGACTAGTGGCGCGTAGGGCATTTGGCAATCACGAACTTAAATTTGAATACTAGGTGGACAAAGTCTAGTTTTGTATCGAAAGACTCTCAGTATCAGTCTGGCACCTGGAATTATGCTCGGTACATTTTCTTTAGGGGGGCTTTGTCCTGCTATGGACGTGTTTTGGCTTATAATCATATTGGCAATAGCTGACTCTATAGTGTATTGTACCCCTAGTATATTTGGACACATAGTCTATCTCTGCCCCACGTAGAGAAAGACAGGCGTGTCAAAGACTTCAGTGCAACTAATAGTAATTTAATTTTATCTCGTCCAGGAGTTTCATATTCTATCATTGCAAATTCCTCATGAGGGCCAAAATTTGGCAATGTAATTTTTTTTTAGTGTAATGTACTCCATTTTTTGTCATTTACGGGCGGGAAACCCCTTCACCCTTTGGCGTAAAACCTAAAATATGAATTATTTGTTCGGTTTAAACACTTGAAAAATAAAATTCAAGTAAATATAACACTGAACTACTTATATTCGAATTGAAATGGTGACACAGTGAATATTCTCCATACGTTTGTCGAGAACGTTCGTCAGGGTTACCAGTAGTGGCTAGATATTATTCACTGCTAGGTCCCAGAAATTATACATAATCAAACCTTATAAAAACCCAAAACAACCAAAACAATCATACCAAACCATACAAACATAACATAACCATACAAACAGCCAAAATTTTAACAAGCAAAAAAAACTTTCTCATATAAATAACCTACACTGTTATGGACTAAAAATGTATAAACTCCCCAAACTTTAACGAACTAAAACCTCAATGTTGTTAATTACTATATTACGTATTCTTTTGTTGGCATTTTACTATATCTTAAATAAAAAATAGTACTTCGTTATTCTTGTGACAAATTTCAAGCACTACACTAAACATATCGATAGTCAAACTACTGATAGGACTACATGGAATAAACGGTTCATTCCCACTTGTTCTACTAAATAGTTCTCAAGTAAAACTAATGGGATTTTTTCTCACACCATTTTTAGTTTTGTATTCAATTATTCATGGCAACACACTGTACGTAGGGCTGAGTATAACTGGCAAAACAGATAGGATACACATGGTGGCCAATTTACCCTACAATTTTCGTATCTGGTAGCCCTGACGTCCGCATTTGAAGCTACACAGCACTCGCGTATGTACGTCCCACTCAGTTTGAAGTGCGATCATTTCCGCGCACTTCACGCTGTGGCGTGACAACGTATTTGAAAATGTAATTGATTCTCACATATCTATATTCTTCTATGTTTACAGCTAGCATTTACTGGTGGCTATCGAATGTTTTACTAGAATGGCGTAGGTATTCCAGCAAATGATTTAGATTTGGGATCAACCCGATAAATTTCTTGAAGTTACAAATATACAAAGAAATCTTAAAACGTTACATATACAAGGTGGAACATATACAACGCAAGACCTCAGACACCCAAATTGGATTATTTACAGCTTTACGAATTCAATACGAAAATCGAACTTCTAATTCAAGAAGTTTTCTACCATGGTTTTAAGCTCTCTGGTTTTAACCACAAAACCTGTACTTTTGTGCGCATATTTATTTATTTATTTATTACAATATGGAAATTTTACAGCAAATCAAAACATAATAGCATCGGAACAGAAGACTGAGAGCCAATAACAAGTTTTCACTTATAGAAATATTTTAATATTACTTAAGCAAATAAGTACTAATCTTCCAAAATCATAATTAAAATATAGAAAAGAAAACAAAATAGAGGTAACATGATGTATATATATTAGGAAAGTATTAAAACGGCCGTATTGCTTTGAATAATGGTTAAATTTTGTTTAATACAGCAGACTGGACAAGTAACAATAATTTTTGTTAATTAAAAAAAAAATTAACATACTTTCTATCTATCTATCTATCTATCTATCTATAACCTCACGCCAGATCCCTTGCGGGGTAGGCAGAGAGTACAGAGTTCCAACAGGTTCTTTCCTTACATACCTCTCTGGCTTCCTCGACTCTCATAGTTCGTCTCATACACGCTCGCCGGTTACGGAGACTCTTGACTTTTCCATCAGATAAGACTCGGTTTATTTGGTCGTGGTAAGATAGTCTAGGTCTTCCCCGGTACCTGCATCCTTCCACTTTCACATTGTATATCTGTTTTGTCATTCTTTCCTCTGGCATTCTTTCTATATGCCCGAACCAACGGAGCATGCCCTTTCTCATCTTTACACCGATACTATCTTTCATACCTACTCGCTGTCTTACTATGCTGTTGCTAATGCGGTCGGTCAGCTTCACTCCGCACATCTTCCGCAGAGCTCGCATTTCTACCGCATTTATCCTACTTTCATTCTCCTTCTTACATACCCAGCTCTCGCTACCATATAACAGCGTTGGGACAAGAACTCCGTTATGTATGGCCAGCTGCGCCTTATGGCTTAAGTGCCGGCTCCCGAGTAGCTTTCCCATCGCACCATTCACTCTGTTCCCTGCACTCACTCTTCTCTCTATGTCAGCGGTGTATTTCCTATCCTTACTGAAGGCGCATCCAAGATATACAAACTCATTCACTTGTTCCAGCACATCGTTACCAACCACAATCCTTACATTCGTTCTGGTTTTTTCCCTTTCAAAAACCATAATCTTGGTTTTCTTCACATTCAAGTGTAAGCCATTGATCATGCAGTCGTCTTTCATAACTGTGACTAGTGTTTGCAGATCAGTGGCTGTTGGCGCTATTAAAACCGCGTCATCTGCATAAAGTAGATGGTTTACCACTAAGTCACCCATTTGTACACCTTCATTCATCGCTTTCAGTCTTTGAAGACTTTTGTCCAGATATATTATAAACAGTCTAGCGGACAACACGCAACCCTGCTTGACGCCGATTTTAACGTCAAACCAGGGTGACCTGTTACCACCCACCCGTACGCATGCCTTGCAGTCCACATAAGTGGACTGGACGGCTCGCAACAGAGTGCCATCTATACCATACTCTGGCAAAATGTCCCAAAGTCTCTTTCGCACAACTCTGTCAAATGCCTTCTCCAGATCTACAAAACCGCAGAAAACCTTCCGGCCCACTGCCAGATGCTTCTCTACGATGTTGCGGAGTGAGAAGACTTGATCCGAACATCCTCTTCCAGACCTGAAACCCCCTTGTGCCTCGCACAACATTCCATCGGACTTCACGCGCATTCTCCGTTCAATAATTTTACCGTACACCTTGGCTGCCAAGCTGATCAAACTGATGGCTCTGTAATTGGCGCAGTCATATTGTGAACCCTTGCCTTTATACAAGGGTACTATGACTGCGCGGCGCCAATCTGTAGGGACTCTACCGGTCCTCCAGCAAAGGTTTGTAAGGGCCCGGAAAGCGTCCCGGACGCAAGTTCCACCATATTTGATCATCTCGGCAGATATCATGTCTACTCCCGCAGCTTTACCGTTTTTCATACTTCCTATCGCCCATTCAACTTCTTCCATAGTGATGTCCTCCGTTGATTCTGGTGCCGCAATCTCGCCTTTAGGCACGTCTGCGGCATCAGCACCCGGGTCATCTCCATACATTTCTCCAAAATATTCACTCCACCGGTTTAGCACAGCTTGTGTGCCTGCAAGAATGTCACCATCTTTAGATTTTATCCTTTCCATTCTGGAGCCTGACGAATCACCTCGAGCCTTTCTCACCTTGCTCCAAAAGAGTTTGGTGTTGTTCTCGAAGTTCTTCGCCAGCCTCTCCTCCTCAATCATACTGGCTCTTTCACGCTTTTCTTTCACTAAAGTTTTAGTGGCATTCTTGCATTGCCGGTATATTTCTTTCTTCATCTCTGTCATACTGGCATTCAGGTTCAAAGAAGATACATAGTCCTGCCACGCTTTCTTCTTACTTTCTACGGAGCTTTGCAACTCCGCATCCCACCATGCATCACCTTTTGCTGTAATATGCTTCTTTGAGCAACCACATACTTCTTTCGCGGATTCCACCAAACTCTCTTTCAGGCTATTCCAGCATTCATCTACATTTGAGTCCGAAGAGCCTGCTGTCAAAAGCTTGTCCCGGACTCTGTCTTCATACATTCTCCTCACGCTCTCATCTTGCAACTTTTCAACCTTTAATCTTTCAAGGTCTCCGAAGGGGATACGCTCTCGCCAGTGCCTCCACTTCCTGAACAGACCACTAAACCGCGCAACTACGAGATAGTGGTCTGATTCCAGAGTGGGGCCTCTATACGCACGCGTATCTTGTAGTTTGCTTCGGAGACGGTTATCAACCAGGATCAGATCTATCATGCTTTTTTGTTCATTCCTTCTCCACGTATACATATGTATGTCCTTATGCTGGAATATCGTATTAGACACAAGGAGACCCCTTTCCAAACAAACATCTACAATGAGCTTACCTGCATCATTCACTCTCTTATCACCATAAGGACCCAGAGCAGCGTCGCAAGTTTGCCGCCTGGTTCCTACCCATCCGTTCAGATCGCCACACAGAATCACCTTTTCGTTAGCCTCAGCCAAATCCAGAACTTCCCTGACATTATCCCAAAACTTCTCAAGGTCCTGGGGTGTCGACGAGCTTACGGGAGCATACGCTGCGACCAAAAATACTCTAGTGACACCCAGTTTTAAACGGACCCAGAGAAGTCTCGCATCGCACAGGCCATAATCTCTCACTCCAGAGGCCAGGCGACGGGACAGCAAGATACCCACCCCCATGCTGGCACGACTGCTCTGCGGTACACCAGACCACAGAGCCATCGTTCCATCAGGCAGATCACAGGTTTCACTGCCCCTCCGCTTAGTCTCTGTTACACACAGAGCATCCAGGCGTCTCTCTTTCATTACATCAATCACCTCATGCATCTTATCTTCCATACCACCTCTTACATTCCAAGTGCCTATTCGGCACTCTGCACCCCACGACTCGCCAGTTCGGGGCGTTAACATACTTTAAAAATAGTTAAAATGGATTCAATTGCCGACTTAGTACAAACTACTTTCAGGTCTTGCTTTATTTATGTTACACCTTGTATATTCAGGAAGAAGACTCAAGAAGTTACAGATATAGAAGGATCAAATTGACTTTCTACGGTATGTACCTGCGTTATTAGTTGTCTAGTAAAACCACTAATTTTAGATGTAACCCTATTAAAAAGACATATAAATACCAGAATTTTCGTCAGCTGTGCACTTAAAACTGCAAGCAAGCATGAAATATTTGGTGCAAACGTGCTTAATATTTTTGTTCTAGATTTTCCCAAAAAACAGAATAGGTTATAGTTCTAAATTATACATTTCGAATATTTCTTAACTTTTATGATTTCGAATTCCCCTCTCCGGTATAACAAAGTCATAAAGATGATATATTGGACTATTATACTGTGTCCTTTGTTCTCGATATAAACTATATTAGCAGCTCTCTCGATTCGCTTGGCAGCCTCGCATCCTTAAGAGACTTGAAACGTCAACGCCTCCTCTATGGTATCAGTGGACATAACCTCTGCGACCATTCTTTCTTTTAGCGCGGCAGCCGGTGCCTTGTAGTAAAGTTTTGGTCGACATTTAATTTAATAATCTTGTTATATCACTAAAATTATATAACAAAAAGATTGTAATATACTCAAGTGACCTTGTGAAATACATTTAAAACATCGTATAGGCAAATTCAGAAAAGTTTACATCCTGGCAAAAAAGTACATTCTAAAAAGATCAACTGATAGTTGTTTATTTGTGGTGTTTTTAGCTTAACTTGTTTATTTATATAATATCTAATATTTGGAGACGTGAGTTTCGTCATATTATGTTTTGTGAAAGCTTCGTCACCCGAAAAGTAAACTTATGAAGTCTATGTCCCTGTTAGCGTACAAACAGTTTAACACGCAATATACCTAAAAACAATTATTAACCGTCTATAAATTGGCAATGTTATACCTCCAATAAGAGAAATTAGGGGGACGTTCATCAATTATGATGATTGTTAAGGATCGATGGCATTTTAAGGACACGGGTGATGTACGAGATACATCGACGTGGTCCGCAAGACTTGACAATAATTCAAGGACACGAGTGGTGTACGAGATACATCGGCGTGATCCGCAAGACTTGGGGCCCATACGAGATATGTGCTGAAGGTCATACTACTCATAGGTTTCATCCATGAGGTGTTCCTATGCAGTTCACATTTCTACAATGGTAAGAATCAAAATGTTACCTAAAATATATACTTTTAACATGCCTAAAACAGTAAATATAAAGACTATTGCTATAAACTATAAGCAATTTGTCATATTATATCTCCAAAAGGAGACTTACTGAAAGGTTAATTAAAGTGACATTATTAATAACAAAAGCCACTCATTTGCAGATACATAGTGTTTTTATTGATTTCATTATTAGACATACTTGTATAATAATACTGAAATAGCCCAAACTGGAGCTTATTACACAAAGAATTGTGCAAAATTATGAGTACTTGTATTAAAAAAGTTAAATCCAGCAATCCTTATTCCTGAACAGGGTTTATAACCAAATAAGCCAAAGTTATATACTAATGGCAATGCCTGTTGTAACTGACAAGCAACAGGACTGTGGATACATTCCAAATATAATATCTTATCTTACCGATGCTGCGGCAGGCAGGTTGTGGGATAATTTGTGTTATGCACAAAGATACTTAAAAGATAATATAAAATACCTGGTTTATCCAGTTAACATAAAACTAATAATTATCTATCAATATTATCAACCCAGACTCCTTGCAGGGTAGCCAGAAAAGATGAATCCTAACAATACAGTCATGAAACCTTTATTGAGATAAGAACCTTTAAGGTCAGCAGTATATATTTTGCATTAAAGGAGTGTTAATATAGTGGATTGTCAATATGGAATTATTAACTATCTAGTCATAGCCAGTAGTTAAAATTTTATAAAACGACCAGCGTTGTAACCAACATAGAATAACAATTCTCATCCTGGGGGTGAAAGTATTAACTCACAGTGTACCTATCTGTTCACCAAAAATAACATTACGATGGACATTGAAAATCTCCTACCAAAGAATGTAAGGTACAGAAAGCATGCTAGGAATTTTACATAAATACTTGGTTTTTAAGTTGCTGAATATTTAGTAAAACAGTCAGGAATACAACATGGGTTTTACAAAGAAACCATCATATTGGAGGCTAAAGGTATTCACTGATTTTGGTATGTATCTATGACACCAATAACGCCTTCAACGGCAAACATAATTTTATTGGTTTTTTGCAAGTACTTGCACTTCAGACAAGTGAATCTTGTCCTACATATGTTTAACATCATGTATAGAAACATAATTATTAGAAACACTATTGTTTAATAATTGATATACAATTTATAGCTATTCTTATTAGAATTTAATTAAAGATAGATGATCACAACTGTGTTATAAACTTTATCCTACAAAGAAACTTAATGCTACCAATAGACCTTAGAGTCATAAAAAATATACTAATAGAAAATTTATTAGTACCTATTCAGTTTTCTATCATGTAATGAGTTCAATGGTTTTGGTTTTTGATTATTTCCTGCATCAATTATAGTGTACTTAATATATTAGAAATTTGAGGCACACACAATGGAAAGATATACATCAATTCATGATTTGGAGAATTAGATGTTTTTAATGTATTTTTGTTTGATCATATGATAATCAATAAATAATAATTAATTAAATAAGATTATTCAAGACATTAATAACTATAAAAATATAGTGTTGTAATTAGTTTGGAATGTGTACAGTTATTTTGAACACCAGTGATGTTTCTGGTATAGTTATGATATCAGAGATATAACACAAGCAAAAACTGCTACCATTAAAGCAACAAGTTGATTTTATAGCACTATATAATAATATGTTGTAATTTATTTAAAGGTGTTTCAGTGAAAAATATTGGATTGAGATATCGTACAAAAATTTGCAATTTTGGTATTGTTATATTTAAATTATCACATCCACATGTTACATAATAATAATATAATAATAATATTATATTATATTATAAATAGGTTTCCCTGTCATATTTGTAGTATATTGTTATAGATTGGGTACTAACATAATTTGTTTTCAGGTCTAGTACGAAGTAAGGGTTTCTAGCTATCTATCTATCTCTGTACATATCATCACGCCAGATCTCTTGCGGGGTGGGCAGAGAGTGCAAGGTTCCGACGGGTTCTTTCCTTGCATGCCTCTCTGGCTTCCTTCACTCTCATAGTTCATCTCATAAGGGTTTTCTATAATACAAGAGTTATTATAAAGGATTTAATTTCATATAAACAAAACTCTAGATGGGCAATTCCTCAACTCTTGTTATATAGAAGATATCTATAGAAGAAAGATCTCTATAGAAGACATAACAGATAGAGACTGCACTGATATCTGATAAGTAATGATTGATTAATATTACCCGGTATTAATGAATTTTGGACAACAGGTGTGGTATAATGGTACATAACAGGTGCTTTAAAGGTTGGGATGGATCTACACTACATAACATAACATGTTATAGAATTTGATTATATAAATTTATTTTAAATAAGTTAGACAGACTGGTAGTAAGAAACAATATATGTGTATATATATATATATATATATATATATATATATATATGTTGTGTTTGTGTTGAAATATACTCATGATATGTTATTTTCTAGAGGTCACGCTAAAAAAAAAACAAGAAAAACACCTTTATGTGGTATACTTCAACTTTACCCTTATAGCTCTAAACAGCTGCTAATATAGTTAGTGTAACGAAGGACACAGTATATTAAGTGATCAAACGGACTTACCTGAAGTGAAGTTCGATCATTATTATACGAAGTCCTTCGTTCGAAGATATACGTACCCAACCCGCCCTGCCCGTTGGTAAAGTTGAAATGTACTACTTCTAAAAGGAATGGTCGCAGAGGTTATGTCCACAGATACCATAGAGGAGGCGTTGACGTTTCAAGTCTCTTAAGGATGCGAAGCTGCCAAGCGAAACGAGAGAGCTGCTAATATAGTTTATATCTTCGAACGAAGGACTTCGTATAATAATGATCGAACTTCACTTCAGGTAAGTTCGTTTGATCACTTATTATAGTCTAGTTTCAAACATGGCGTCTATCTTCCACTCGGCAACCGGCATTAAATGCAGCTCACCAACTATACATCCAGCTTTCACTGAAGCTGGAAGCCGTCCAGTGGAAATGGTGCAATTAGCTGCAGCGACGACGGACTGCCAGCTATTTATCTTGTCGTGTATTAAAGTAGGTCTTAGTTCAGAACAGTCCACATTGTTATACTGAAATAATTAAATGCGACAATATTTTCTGTTAGTAGTAGTACTCTAGGTAGTACTTAAAGAACTTTGACCGCAGAAAGCTGCGTTTTTGTGTTATAGTAGATCAAATTTGAAGGGTACTACAAGGTTTGAGCAAAACGTAAATAAAGACATAAGGTGCCTTTGAGAATATTCCCTACTACAAAAATAAATAAATAAAGTACACACACATATTAATATGTTCTGAATTTAGTTTTGGTTTTTTCATGTAAGCATAAATGATTGTGGCGTTCTTGTGATGTGATCTTTTGGCAGATATCATGATATTAATAATCATCTATTAATTTTATAAAGTTGACAGATGAGTCCATAGTCTAACTTGTTATGTATCAAGCAAAGAGAATTATAGACAGGTTCTTTTAGACTATAAATAAAATGATTTTTAAACTATTTCTACATTTCGGTCACAGTTTTCGGCTGACTGTGAGACATTATTTAACGGCCAACACTTTTTAAATAGAGCGTTAACAATAAGCATACTGTAGCCACACTCACTTAGTTAGCGGCTTATTTTCAATGAAATTACGTAAAAGAAAATAAGCTTATTATCAAGCTTCTTTGCTTTGTAGCTTAATATGGGCGGTAGACCTATAACCGCTAATTGTAAGCCAATTATATACATAGTTAGCTTTCCTACAGTAACTTTTTACAGTGCCTTTTTATGGTAACTTTAACTACAGCGTCTCTGAAATCACCTCTAGCCCGTTATAGTATACAATAATAGTACAAACATTTCTCAGTTTGATAACATTAGATTTTCATCTAGAAAGAGTGAACTTTGATGAAATGGCGCTGCCGGTAATTGCTGTTGGAGAAATTGAGTTGCAATTGTATTGTAAACAACTGCAAGCTATGAGCGAATTATAGCCATTTATCCTATGCAACGTTCCAAATCGGGATAGTGTAACCGCTCACAAGTGCAATGGGATAATTTAGCTAAAGTTTGTTGTTTTATGAATTAGTAAACTGGAAACCAGTTTTATTAATGGCGTTTGTTTTATACTAGTTTTAGTGGGCTTTAAATACACTATTACTATGAGCCGAATAATACCGATTGCAAGTTTTCCTCCTTCAAAGATTACGAGTTCTATACTTTTCGCATCCCGTTTTTTCCTGCGACTTTTGCCAGGTCGTCGGTCCTTCTGTACTTTCGTAAATTTATGTTATATTGAAGACCCGTAAAGTAGTAGAGTTTTGGGAATAGTTTTATATTTGATACCCTGAAATTAACCAGATTAATTGCAAATAGTAACTATATTCACAGTAGAAAAAGTAGAATGGTAGCTGATGCTATAATTTTTTTTGGTCATCTTGCAAACCTCACGCTAACACGTGACAAAATTTCAGTTTTCTATGTTATACCATTTCACAAAAAAATATCCTCGACTAGTAAAAGAGTACGAAACGCTCAGTTAGCCGGACTTACACTTAACCGATTCCTTTTTTTATATATATTTTAGGAATTTAACATTCAATAACATAAACTTATGATGCTCAAAAACTATTGTTACAACTATAAAAAAATGACAATAAAACTACCTACAAATCGAATAAAATTAATATCTGTATCACGTTTAACGATAAACATAAAAAAGTTTCTGACTATTTATGTCACAAACCTAGGGCTATTACTAGAAACATTTGATAGTTAAAAGATAATTACACTTTGCTGTCTGCAGCATTAATTTAGTTACTTACTCAAATGGACGCATTAAAGTATATATGAAAATATTTTTGAGTGTACAATCAGTTAAATATTATTTTATCAGCTAAGTTATTAAAATACTAAGTAGAGCCTAGCGGTAACTTGAGGGGTCTGAGGACTTAGCATTAGATACAACTACACGAAACAAATTTGCTAAATAGAGATGAGGGTGATAGCATGTTTTCTCCACATCATCACGCTAACATCAATCTGTTCGTGCTAAGCCCTCAGCACGAACCGATTGACGCTTTCGTAAAGTAATAATAATATTTATTGTTTATTATAATTATATTGCGGTTGGCAATCAGAATCTTAAATTTGAATGCTAGGTGGACAAGGTCTGGTTTTGTATCTAAAGACTCTCTGTATAAGTCTGGCATCTGAAATTATTCCCGGTATATTGTCTTTAGACCCCCGGCTTTGCCCTGCTATGGACGTCTTTCTGCTTATGATAATATTGGCAATAGAGTCGCCCCTAGTATATTGAGATACACAGTTCATCTGTGTCCCACGTAGAGAATGACAGGCGTGACGAAGATAGATAGATAGATAGATAACTCTTTATTGTGCACCAATTACATAGATATTAAAATACAAAAAAAAGAACTTAAAGTTACACAAAGGGCGGCCTTATCGCT
Organism: Phalera bucephala; assembly: GCA_905147815.2. NCBI lineage: Eukaryota > Metazoa > Arthropoda > Insecta > Lepidoptera > Notodontidae > Phalera > Phalera bucephala. Next base: position 25,156,435 of record LR990615.1, read on the forward strand.
AAAAAGCAATCTCTTCCAGGCAACCTCAGTTGCCTGCAGCTGAAAGACTTCAGTGCAAATAATAGAAATTTAATTTTATCTCGTTCAGACTTTTCATATTTTATCATTGCAATTCTTAATAAGGATCAAAATGTGGCAATGTATTTTTGTCATTGTAAAGTATCCCATTTTATTGTATTTACGGGGGCTAAACCTCTGCACACTTTGGTGTAAAACCCACAATATGAATTATTTATTCGGTTTCAACACTTGAAAAATAAAATGCAAGTAAATATAACACCGAACTACCCATATTCGAATTGAAAAGGTGACACAGTAAAAATTCCCGATACGTTTGTCGAGCACGTTCTTCAGGGTTGCCAGTTGTGGCTACTTATTATATGCGGCTAGGTCGTAGAAATAATACAAAATCAACTTTATAAAACAAACAGCCAAAATTTTAACAAGAAAAAATTCTTCTCTTACGTATGCCTACACTGTTATGTACAAAAAATATACAAGCCCCCAAATTTTAACGAACAAAAAAAACAATATCATCAATGTTGCTTATTACGATCTTATGTATTCTCTATAAAACAAATATTTTAAAAAAACAAACAAACAAAATTTGTTATTCTTTGTGACAAATTTTAAGCACAACAGTAACTATGCTAGTTCAATAGTTCTACTACTAGACGGAAGAAATAAGCGATTCGTTTCAACTTGCGTATACTTAACAGTTCTACGGTAGAAATAATAGGTTTTTAGTCACACCATTTTTGTTTTTATATTCAACTACCTATGTCCCGTGGTTTAACCCTCCGTTTACCACAAAGCTAATATGGTTGCAACGCATTGCTCGCACGCGCTATTACTTCGTTTTCGCTTAGCGTTTTTTCTACTTTTTCTTTTTTTCGGCTCCTAAGGGCCAGAGCGTTAAGTTAAATAACTTAAAACCTTCCTCAAGATTTTGGCTATCAAATGCAATAAAAACAGTTTTTCAAATCCGACTGGTAGCTTCAGATACTAGCGCGTTCATACAAAAAAAGACGAACTCATTAGCGTTATTATATTAGTATAGATATAGATTATGCCAGGTTATCCATAGGGCTAAGTATAACTGGTGATACAGATAAAATACAAATAATAGCCAATTTATCACTACAATTTTCGTATCTGGTAGCCCTAACAACCGCATTTGAAGGGGCACAGCACTCGCGTAAGTACGTCCCATTCAGTTTGGAGTGCGATCATTTCCGCGCATTTCACGCCGTGACGTGACCACGCATTTGAAAATATAGTTGATATTCACATATCTATGTTATCAGCTAGCATTTGCTGGTGGCTATCGAATGTATTATTAAAATGGCGTAGGTATTCTAGCAAATGGTTTAGTCGTGGTTTGTTGATAAATCCCCATTTTGAAGTTACAAATATACAAAGAAAGCTTAAAACGTTACATATATTAGAAACAGATTCAGAAGAAAGGTTTAAAAAGTTACAGATATAGAAAGAACAAATTGTTTTTATGCAGTATGTCAAGTAAAACTATTAATTTTAGCAGCATCTCTATTAAAATAGATAGTAAGCATGAAATATTTCGTGCAAACGTGCCTCATATTTTCGTTCCAGATTTTTCCGAAATACAGAAATAATGTTTATAGTTCTAAATTATATAGTTAATCTTAATTCAGAACTTTTATGATTTCAAATTCCTCCCACGATAACAAAGTCGTAAAGATGATAAAATGGACTATTATAGTCTAGTTTCAAACATGGCGTCCATCTTCCACTCTGCAAGCGGCATTAAATGCAGCTCACCAACTATACATCTAGCTTTCTCTGAAGCTGAAAGCCGTCCAGTGGAAATGGTGCAATTAGCTGCAGCGACGGGGGACTCCCAGCTATTTATCTTGTCGTGTATCAAAGTGGGACTTAGCTCAGAACAGTCCACAGTGTTATACTAAAATAATTAAAGGCGACAATATTTGCTGTTTATATTACTCTGGGTAGTGCTCAAAGAATTTTGACCGCAGAAAGCTGCGTTGTTGGGTTATATTAGATCAAATTTGAGGTCTACAAGGTTTGAGCGAAACGTAAATGAAAACATAATGCGCCTTTGGGAATATTTGCTACTGCACAAATGAAGAAATAAAATTTAATATGTCCTGAATTGTATCTTTAGCATCATGTAAGCATAAATGATTGTGGCGTTCTTGTTAAGATCTTTTGGCAGATATAATGATATTAGTAATCATCTATTAATTTTATAAAGTTGTTAGATGATTGCATAGTCTAACTTGTTATGTATCAAGTATGGGAAATTATAGAAAGGATCTTTTAGTCTATAAATAAAATGATTTTTAAACTATTTCCACATTTCGGTCCCAGGTTGCGGCTGATTGTGAGCCCTAATGGCTAATACTTTTTATGTAGATCGTTTACACTAAGCGTACAGTGACTAAACTTATTTAGTTAGCGGCTTATTTTCAGTGAAATTACGTAAAAGAAAATAAGCTTATTTACATGCTTCTTTACTTTGTAGCTTAATATCGGCCGGTAGATCTATCACCGCTAATTGTAAGCCAAGTATGTACATAGTTAGCTTTCCTACAGAAACCTTTTGCAGTGTTTTTTTGTTTTTAGGGTAACTTTAACTACAGCTTCTCTGAGATCACCTTCAGCCCGTTATAGTATACAATAATAGTACAAACATTTCTCAGTTTGATAGCATTAGATTCTCGTCTAGAAAGAGTGAACTTCGACAAAATGGCGCTGCCGGTAGTTGCTGTTGCAGAAATTAAGTTGCAATTGTATTGTCAACAACTGCAAGCTATGAGCGAATTTGTAGTCATTTATCCTATGCAACGTTCCAAAGCAGGAGAATACAACCGCTCGCAAGTGCAATGGGATAATTTAGCCAAAGTTTGTTGTTTTATGAATCAGTAAACTGGGAACCAGTTTTATTAATGGCGTTTGTCTTATACTAGTTTTAGTAGGCTTTGAATACACTATTACTATGAGCCGAAAGATACCGATTGCAAGATTTTCTCCCTCGAAGATTACGAGTTTTATACTTTTCGTATCCCGTTCTTTCTTGCGACTTTTGCCAGGTCGTCGGTCCATCTGTACATTCGTAAATTTATGTTATATTGAAGACCCGTAAAGTAGAAGTAGTTTGGGAATAGTTTTATATTTGATACCCTGACATTAACCAGATTTATTGCAAATAGTATTTATATTCACAGTAGAAAAAGTAGAATGGTAGCTGATGCTATAATTTTTTTTTGGTCAACTTGCAAACCTCACGCTAACACGTGACAAAATTTCAGTTTTCTATGCTATACCATTTCACAAGAAAATATCCTCGACTAGTAAAAGAGTACGAAACGCTCAGTTAGCCAGACTTACACTTAACCAAATCCTATTTATAATATTTTTTTAGGAATTTAACATTCAATAAAATAAACTCATGACGTTCAAAAACTATTATTGCAGCTACAAAAAATAACAACAAAACTACCTATTAATCGAATAAAATTCATATCTATCACGTTTAACGATAAACATAAAAAAGATTAAAGAAGTTTCTGAATATTTATGTCACAACCCTCGGGTTATATACTACTAGAACGGGATATTACTAGAAACATTTGATAGTTAAAAGATATTTACACTTTGCTGTCTGCAGCATTAATTTTGTTAGGTACTCAAATGGACGCATCAAAGTTGAAAATATTTTATGGTGTACAATCAGTTAAATATTATTTTATCAGCTGAGTTATTACAATACTAAGTAGAGCAGTAACTTAAGGGGTCTGAGGACTTAGCACGAACAGATACAACTACACAAAACAAATTTGCTAAGTAGTTATGTATACCAGACCAGTACACAGCTCAGTGCAAGTACTTTAAAAGATGATGCAATAATAAGTGATCAAACGAACTTACCTGAAGTGAAGTTCGATCATTATTATACGAAGTCCTTCGTTCTCGATATAAACTATATTAGCAGCTGTTTAGAGCTATAAGGGTAAAGTTGAAGTATACCACATAAAGGCTTTTTTTTTTACTCTAAAAAATAACATATCTTGAGTATATTTGTACTATAACACATTCCTGTTCTTTGTATTGCCATACAACACAAACACAACAAATATATACACATATATTGTTTCTTACAACCAGTCTGTCTAACTTATTTAAAATAAATTTATATAATCATATTCTATAACATGTTATGTTATGTAGTGTAGATCCATCCCAACAAAACCTTTAAAGCACCTGTTATGTACCTTTATACCACACCTGTTGTCAAAAAATTCATTAATACCGGATAATATTAATCAATCATTACTTATCAGATATCAGTGCAGTCTCCATCTGTTATGTCTTCTATAGAGATCTTTCTTCTATATAACAAGAGTTGAGGAATTGCCCATCTAAAGTTTTGTTTATATAAAATTAAATCCTATATAATAATTCTTGTATCATTGACAACCATTCTGAGACGAACTATGAGAGTGAAGAAAGCCAGGCAGGCATGCAAGGAAAGAACCCGTCGGAACCTTGCACTCTCTGCCCACCCCGCAAGAGATCTGGCGTAATAATATGGATAGAGATAGATAGATAGCTAGAAACCCTTACTGTGTACTAGACCTGAAAACAAAGTCTGTAAGTACCCAATCTATAACAATATGATACAAATATAACAGGGAAACCTATTTCCCCACTAATGTGTTTTTCAACTGGCATGTGGTTCTCTTTTTTATTTTTCTTTTTTTTTTCATATTCTCTTTTTGAGTACAGTACCAAACAAAGGCTACGAAGGGGTTTTGGCGGGAAGTCGAAGAGTGATGTTGTCAATTTGTTTTAATTCCCAAAACTTGTGTTATTTCGACTAATAATGTGTAATGTTGGTGGAATATTAACCATTATGTGTTCTTATACGTGCATGAGTGAAGGTAATTGTAACAAAGTGATAAAACGTGCCTTTTCAACTTCCCTCAAAACGGCCGTCGCAATTGGTATGTAAAGTATCCACCGCTTTACTATCGAGGGTGGGGTCCTTCATTAATTTCATTATCATCGTTATCATCAAATTCATCGGGGAGTCAAATTAATTAAAACAAACACGAATATATATCTCACTGGACACTGGCAAAATACACTTATAATTAGTGTGAAGCCATAACTTGAAGAAGAAGAAGAAGAAGAAATTGTCAAATTATCCCTTTTTGAGTACGGTGCCAGACAAAGGCTACGAAATAATTTGGTGATTATAAGAATGTTTTTGCTATCATTACATATTTAATTTATGATTTTTTTTTTTAATATCAACATTCGGCTATATTTAATGTTAGTTATGTTTTTAATCTTTAAAGATGTACATATATCAATATTTAACATTTTTTGTACTAGAGGCCTTTGTACTAATGAACTTATATGGAATTAAGTCCGGTGAAGCTGTAAAGGCCTCGCGGCCATCAGCGTACATCACTCACACACACACCTTATCTGGAGAGATTCCTCACATAAGGCTATGTGCTTTACCTATATAATCTCGCCCCCCCCCCCCCCCCCAATTTTAGAGACTGGAACGAAGGGCAGTACTAATGCGTGGTAAACAAACATAACCTACCCCAGTGTTATTACTATACCACTATTATTAATTAAAGTGAAACTTTTATTAGATCGTTACATACTTTTTGGTCTGTGTGTTGCATGTCGCGTGACACGCGACATGCCCGACCGTCACTCGACATGCCCGACCGTCACGCGACATGCAACGCGCTCGCCAGAGCGGTCAAGGCCAATATGTTTCACTTTTACCGTGGTTTCATAAAACCACACAAGGATTTTTCAATTTAAATTTCGAAACTATCCCGGAATCATTTCCATGTTCTGAGTGTGCGCCGACAAATAAATCCTTGGCTACATAAATATTTATGTATTAATTAACGATTCGTTCTTGCGCAATAACGCCCGCGAACATTCGTTTTGGCAATACGATCGGGCCACACCTGAACCAATTACATTACTGATGAAAAAATACACTCCTAATTTAGTAATAACTTAAAAAGCGAATAAGTTACAGTCGACTAAACCGAACCACGGGTTACAACTGTATCATATTGGGAATCCTATTCATAACTGAATTATTTCATACCATGAAATTTTCATTTCATACCACACTTCCTTTGCTTCTTTGTATGTGACTGTATTTATAAGTAAAAAAAAAAAATTGCAATGCGTAACTTTCTAGTTAGTTCTAGATGTCCAACCGTGAGAATTGAGTGTTACTCAACTTATTATTATGTATCCCCCATTAATAATAAATAAATAATATCAAGTTCCTTAGGACTTAGATTATTACATACTACATAATATTTATCATACCTGTGATAAGAATATACTTTTGATTATTCTTGTTTAAGATAATCCATACTTTCTAATACTGTAACTCAATATTTCATCCACCGTAGCATGTCATAATAATATCATTAAATTTTCAAATGGATATTATTATTATTTTTTCGTTTTCGTTTTATTGTGTATTCCACAATATGGTATAGGCCTTAATGAACTAGCTACCTGCAACCGGGCTCAATGCAAACGCAACCCATCCTATTTAAACAATTACCCACATTATTTTAGTTATTCAATTTTTTTTTTCTATTTTGTACTGTTGTAATTAATCTTGTTAGATTTTAGTTTACAAACAAACTCATGTAAGTACAAATAGTGGTGATGATGACTATATATTCAAGATCCCACTGTTGTTGGGTTTACATAAGTGAGTATATCAGTGTTCCTACATACTAGCTTGGTATTTATTGTGTACTACGCCTACCGGCAATTTAATTTAGTTTAATTTTAAATTATGTTTCTCAGTGAGTGAATGTAAATTCTTATGAGAAATAAAGTTCTTTAACCACAAGTCATTTGCATGACTTTATTTTCTTTTTATATATAGATATTTATAAGATACATGTAAAATGTGGATGTAATAATTTAAATATAACAATACCAAAATTGCAAATTTTTGTATGATATTTTTTACTGAAACACCTTTAAATAAATTACAACATATATAGTGCTCTAAAACCAACTTGTTACTTTAATGATAGCAGTTTGTGCTTGTGTTATCATAACTATACTAGAAACATCACTGGTGTTCAAAATAACTGTACACATTCCAAACTAATTACAAAACTATTTTTTTTTATAGTTATTAATTTCTTGAATAATCTTATTTAATTACATATTATTTATTGATTATCATATGATCAAACAAATCTATCTATCTATCTATAACCTCACGCCAGATCCCTTGCGGGGTAGGCAGAGAGTACAGAGTTCCAACAGGCTCTTTCCTTACATACCTCTCTGGCTTCCTCGACTCTCATAGTTCGTCTCATACACGCTCGCCGGTTACGGAGACTCTTGACTTTTCCATCAGATAAGACTCGGTTTATTTGGTCGTGGTAAGATAGTCTAGGTCTTCCCCGGTACCTGCATCCTTCCACTTTCACATTGTATATCTGTTTTGTCATTCTTTCCTCTGGCATTCTTTCTATATGCCCGAACCAACGGAGCATGCCCTTTCTCATCTTTACACCGATACTATCTTTCATACCTACTCGCTGTCTTACTATGCTGTTGCTAATGCGGTCGGTCAGCTTCACTCCGCACATCTTCCGCAGAGCTCGCATTTCTACCGCATTTATCCTACTTTCATTCTCCTTCTTACATACCCAGCTCTCGCTACCATATAACAGCGTTGGGACAAGAACTCCGTTATGTATGGCCAGCTGCGCCTTATGGCTTAAGTGCCGGCTCCCGAGTAGCTTTCCCATCGCACCATTCACTCTGTTCCCTGCACTCACTCTTCTCTCTATGTCAGCGGTGTATTTCCCATCCTTACTGAAGGCGCATCCAAGATATACAAACTCATTCACTTGCTCCAGCACATCGTTACCAACCACAATCCTTACATTCGTTCTGGTTTCTTCCCTTTCAAAAACCATAATCTTGGTTTTCTTCACATTCAAGTGTAAGCCATTGATCATGCAGTCGTCTTTCATAACTGTGACTAGTGTTTGCAGATCAGTGGCTGTTGGCGCTATTAAAACCGCGTCATCTGCATAAAGTAGATGGTTTACCACTAAGTCACCCATTTGTACACCTTCATTCATCGCTTTCAGTCTTTGAAGACTTTTGTCCAGATATATTATAAACAGTCTAGCGGACAACACGCAACCCTGCTTGACGCCGATTTTAACGTCAAACCAGGGTGACCTGTTACCACCCACCCGTACGCATGCCTTGCAGTCCACATAAGTGGACTGGACGGCTCGCAACAGAGTGCCATCTATACCATACTCTGGCAAAATGTCCCAAAGTCTCTTTCGCACAACTCTGTCAAATGCCTTCTCCAGATCTACAAAACCGCAGAAAACCTTCCGGCCCACTGCCAGATGCTTCTCTACGATGTTGCGGAGTGAGAAGACTTGATCCGAACATCCTCTTCCAGACCTGAAACCCCCTTGTGCCTCGCACAACATTCCATCGGACTTCACGCGCATTCTCCGTTCAATAATTTTTTTTTTCAAACAAAAATACAGTAAAAACATCTAATTCTCCAAATGATGAATTGATGTATAGCTTTCCATTGTGTGTGCCTCAAATTTCTAATATTATTAAGTACACTATAATTGATGCAGGAAATAATCAAAAACCCAAAACCATTGAACTCATTACATGATAGAAAACTGAATAAGTACTAATAAATTTTCTATTAGTATATTTATTATGACTGTAAGGTCTATTGTTAACATTAAGTTTTTGTTTTTTTTTTCTAATATAAATGGCTATAAATTATATATCAATTATTAAACAATAGTGTTTCTAATAATAATGTTAAACATATGTAGGACAAGATTCACTTGTCTGAACTGCAAGTACTTGCACAAAACCAATAAAATTATGTTTGTCGTTGAAGGCGTTATTAGTGTCATAGATACATACCAAAGTCAGTGAATACCTTTAGCCTCCAATATTATGGTTTCTTTGTAAAACCCATGTTGTATTCCTGATTGTTTTTCTGAATTTTTCAGCAACTTAAATACCAAGTCCTTGTGTAAAATGCCTATCATGCTTTTTGTACCTCACTTTCTTTGGTAGGAGATTTCCAATGTCCATCGTAATGTTGTTTTTGGTGAACAGATAGGTACACAGTGAGTTAATACTTTCACACCCAGGATGAGAATTGTTGTTCTATGTTGGTTACAACGCTGGTCGTTTTATGAAATTTTAACTACTGGCTATGACTAGATAGTTAATAATTCCATATTGACAATCCACTATATTAACAATCCTTTAATGCAAAATATATACTGCTGACCTTAAAGGTTCTTATCTCAATAAAGGTTTCATGACTGTATTGTTAGGATTCATCTTTTCTGGCTACCCTGCAAGGAGTCTGGGTTGATAATATTGATAGATAATTATTAGTTTTATGTTAAATGGATAGACCAGGTATTTTATATTATCTTTTAAGTATCTTTGTGCATAACACAAATTATCCCACAACCTGCCTGCCTCAGCATCGGTAGAATAAGATATTATATTTGGAATGGATCCACAGTCCTGTTGCTTGTCAGTTACAACAGGCATTGCCATAAGTAGACATTACTTTGGCTTATTTGTTTATAAACCCTGTTCAGGAATAAGTGTTGCGGGATTTAACTTTTTTAATACAAGTACTCATAATTTTGCACAATTCTTTGTGTAATAAGCTCCAGTTTGGGCTATTTCAGTATTATTATACAAGTATGTCTAATAATGAAATCAATAAAAACACTATGTTTCTGCAAAGGAGTGACTTTTGTTACTAATAATGTATTGTTATACATAAACAATGTCACTTTAATTACCCTTTCAGTAAGTCTCCTTTTGGAGATATAATATGACAAATTGCTTATAGTTTATAGCAATAGTCTTTGTATTTACTGTTTTAGGCATGTTTAAGGTATGTATTTTAGGTAACATTTTTGATTCTTACCATTGTAGAAATGTGAACTGCACAGGAACACGTCATGGATGAAACCTATGAGTAGTATGACCTTCAGCACATATCTCGTATGGGCCCCAAGTCTTGCGGATCACGCCGATGTATCTCGTACACCACTCGTGTCCTTGAATTACCGTCAAGTCTTGCGGACCACGTCGATGTATCTCTTACATCACCCGTGTCCTTAAAATGCCATCGATCCTTAACAATCATCATAATTGATGAACGTCCCCCTAATTTCTCTTATTGGAGGTATAACATTGCCAATTTATAGACGGTTAATAATCGTTTTCAGGTATATTTCGTGTTAAACTGTTTGTACACGAATAGGTACATAGACGTCATAAGTTTACTTTTCGGGCGACGAAGCTTTCCCAAATTTTAATATGGCGAAACTCACGTCTCCAAATATTAGATATTATATAAATAAACAAGTTAAGCTGAAAACACCACAAATAAACAACTATCGGTTGATCTTTTTAGAATGTACTTCTTTGCCAGGACGTAAACTTTTCTAAATTTGCCTATACGATGTTTTAAAATTATTTCACAAGGTCACTTGAGTATATTACAACCTTTTTGTTATATAATTTCAGTGCCATAACAAAATTATTAAATTAAATGTCGACCAAAAACTTTATTACAAAGCATCGGCTGCCGCGCTTTCAAAAGAATGGTTGCAGAGGTTATGTGCGCAGATACCATAGAGGCGGCGTTGACTTTTCAAGTATCTGAATGACGCGCGGTGGCCAAGCGACTCGAGAGAGCTGCTTATATAGTTTATATCAAGAACGAAGGACACAGTATAATAACAGACTATTGCTCATGCAAATTAATTCCAAGTACTGTTTTGCTGAATCGGCTTAACTTGCCTCAGCCGCGTATTTGTCATGTAAACAGATATCAGGTTACGTGTACGTACGATGCCTATAAATAGCCATCGCCAAGCAAAGTACTTTTAATATCGACTCAGCTCTCTTATCGTTCGCACAAACCTTAAGCAATACTATTGACTGCATAGTATTTTGTATATTCATTATTAAATTAATATTGTTAAATAAATATATTTTAATAAAGTCTCGCCGGCCTTTAGATTTGACTGGCGCAGCCGAACGGTAGGATTTCAGTCGCGATAAGTGCTGGAGCGGTCATATCTGACAAGCTCAGCGCCGTGTAGGAGTACAAGCATCGATTCCGGACCACAATCGCCTGGCTGAATCCTAGAAAAGGACCTACCTTCGAACAAAGAAATTTGTCAAGAAGTGCCTGCAGATACTCAAAGAGGGGGGGGGATTCGGCATGAAAAATTGCAGCATTGTGTGAGTTCTGACTTTTCCCACATGTTCCTATTTTTCTGTCTATTCTGAATTTAATTGGACAAGCATCGCTAATTTCATTCAGATCCCGACCCTGTAATTCCCGTCAAAAATCACGGGAATTATTTGGATAAAAGGATATCACATATTTAGACAAGCATCGCTAATTTGTGATTAAAATTAGGACCTCACGGGATTTAGACAAGCATCGCTAAGCCTTAGATCACCAGTTAGGGCCGTAAGAATCAGTAATTGTAGAAAGTCAAATTGGAAAGGGAACAGGACATATAATTCACTTGAAAGAGCATATTGGATCCCAAAACCTACGTATATCTGATCAAATTTCATACATCTTCTGCGGCAGTTATCACTTTGTACTTCTTAGCACTAAATCCAGACAAACAAGGGAAATAAAACCGTATTTGAAAGCCTGCTTTAAAGAGGCAATAAGGGAGATACCAGTCGCACTAATAAACGCACGAATTTTGACTAAGGACTTTAATATTTTGGGCTATGAACTATCTTAAGGCGTAAGTAGTAAAGTAACTAATTTTGCTGCTTGAGATAAATCGTATGGGTTTAATATATTATTGGGATCTTTTTTTGGGCCTAAGTTGGGAGGAGATATAAAGGAACACAGAGACTATTGCCACAAATTTAAAGAACACAGGCGTGACGACTAAATGAAAAAAAGGCGAAAGCGCGAACAAGAAATAAACTGTATTATTACGACCAACATCTTGTGACAGAAATTATAAGAAAACCTATAGTATCTGAAACAGCCGCAGCAGTACTTGAAAGAAAAAATATACTTATGCTTATGTTATAATAATAATAAACAAGCCTGGGCTGTCTCATTGCTGTGCAGAGGCCTTCTCTTACAAATCGAGATGAGAAATAATAGATTATACTCCAACATGCGAATCTAGTGCTGTTCCAACATATCAATGCGGCAATAAGGCGAAGACCAATCCGCACTGGATCGACGTGGTGTGGAGTATGACCTTATTTCACTCCCCTCGATTTGTGAGATAAGCAGATAGCAGTGGGACAGTATAGGCATATTTATTACAGCATTTCATACACACTTTCGAGACGACAACAGATAGGAGAATATATTATTTGCTATTCCAGGCGATTCTAATTTTCAATCAAATGTACCTATCTTTGGATGAGAACCAGTTTCCTCGGCCCCACGAGTTTATCCCGGAGAGGTGGACAACTGATAAAAATGATCCACTCTACTACGGCAATGCTCATCCATTTTCATATCTACCATTTGGTTTTGGATTAAGGAGTTGTGTAGGTACGTATGGAGTTGAAAGAGCAAACGAAACTAGTTTTAATCTATCTAGCATCAGACGAAAGATGTCCATTGCAGGGCAATGGCCTCCCATGCTGAAGCTGTAAAGGTCACGCGACCAACAGCGTAGATCATTCATACACACAAAAAAGGTGGCAGAAATGTACTATAGACGCCCACATATCGTTGACAACGTTAGGTGCTAATAAAATGTCATCCATAGCACAATTGCATCTTAGGGGACAATTACAGGCTCCGGACAGCAACTGAGAATTTTGAAATAGAAAAATTACAATCTTTGATAAAAGCTTTGTCCGACCTAACATTGGAACCCTGGAACTCGTGATCCCCAGCCATAACATACTTCGTTAGAGCAACATGGAGTTTGTATGTAACAATATTATAATGGAACGTAAACTAATTATCGACGCGATACGGTAAATTAACTATATTGTGTTAGTATAATTAGTCATTGTTTCAATTGATGTGATTGCCAACGTGTAGTAATACAGCCTTAGGCACATCGCACACTTTATAAAAAATATTGCGCACCCTTTGATCTATCTATATCATCACGCCAGGTACCTGGAGGGGTAGGTAGAAAGTCCAGATTTCCCATGTTAATTCCTTATAGGCCTTTCTCGCTTCCTCAGCTCTTGTCTTGTATGTCCTCTCGTGTATGAGACGAGTTCATCTTATACACGCTCGCCGGTTGCGGTTGTTCAAGAGCATTGAAAAAGAACGAAAAATCCTACTGTTTAACTATGACCCATAGAACGTGTTTTAACTGAAAGGCAAAACTGCTTTAACGTGAAATAAAACTATTTTTCGGATTTTATCGCGGTTTATTTTTGATTTTTAAGTTCCCGACGTTTTAAGTGCTTTGTACTATCCTTGGTCACGAGAAAGACTGAGATGTTAGACGTCCAAAAGGCATAGATGTTCCGGAGTACCCGCAAACTTCTTAATTATTTTTGTTGGTCCGATCTACGCAGAATAAGCTCACAGTGTCTTCAGGCCTTGCAGTGTTATTCTTGGTTTTGGATTTGATTATATTAACTACCGGATCCCAAGTCGATGGAAGCACCCAACCATCTTTACTATTGAAATTAGGATGTTTGTAATTTCAATAGCCTCGCGAACCATCCTTGGTGGGTATCGGTGTTCTTTCGCGAGGATTTGTGGTCTATCAAATCTGATGTTATGGCGGGTGCGGTCAAGGACATGTTGTTAGGTCTTGGCTTCCAAAGCACGTTAAAGCAAACGCTTTAACGTGCTTTGGAAGCCACGCTTAGCCATTGCTCTCGGCTTTCACTTAATGTGGTAGTCATTAAGTCGAGTTTGGATGCCTTATGGGCAGCTAGATCAGTTCCAATAGCAGGTCTTGCCTCCACCAGAAGTATTCGCGTGGTGGAGTATGACATAATCTGTCTCACCTCGATTTGTGAAAGGAAGTCTTAACCCAGCAGTGAAACATTTCAGTCTGATTTAATATTTTTAAAACTTGACTGAATAAACGAGAATAATATATAATTTACTAACAGAAACAGATTTATTTTTATTGGGTATAAAAATCCGCGGTCTGGAATTGTGGGAGTAATGGTAACAGTCTCAATTCTATTACATCGGGACCTATCATAAGTGGCGAAATATTGGTGTACACTGTACACCTCCACCACCCCCGCTTAAGGAATTTAAGCGTGGCTGTAGTAATTCATTTCAATCCACTATTTAAACTTTCCAACAGTTGCAAAATCTGTTGGGAAATTTGTAACTTCAGTTTGACCCGAACCCGAACGTATGCTTTAAGCTTTACTTGGTCCAATAGCAAAGTCAATTATCATGTAAATTGCATCGTTAGCTGACGACAAATCTGGACTGATGAAGTATCTACGGGTATGCGATATTTATTGGACACAAAAAAAGTTACATAAAATCGATGTTTTAATCTAATTTTAACTATGACTACGACAACATATGTTTAAGTTTTAAAAATTTGATTCGTTCTAATTACTTCTAATTATGAGTGTCGGTAATGGGACGAGGTTAGTTTGTTATCTATCTCTTTCACTTTATTTATCATCACGTCAGGTCTCCTGTCGAGTAGGCAGAGAGTACAGAGTTCCAACGAGTTTTTTACTTACTTCCTCTCTGGCTTTCTCCACTCTCATTCTTTTTTTCACATGTACGCTCGTCGGTTGCAGTTAGTTCGTTGTATCGTAAATAATGATACATCGACCTATACTGTATGGGTCAGTACAGGATGATTGGTCATAATGCACCACGTGGACCTAGTGCGGATTAATGAAAGCAGATTAGTGGACACCTGCAGGGCTAACACAAGCACCGCAACAAAATATATATTAGGGATTGTGTCGCCCTAGACATGAGTTAACCGTTTTGTCTTATTCGCTAGCATATCATGCCGTGTTTATGATATTTTTTTATGAATTCCTTCATAGGACTTAGTACGAAAAAAATGACTTTAGCGTGACGCTAGCAAGTGATCGTACAATCATATTATATGTATATTTAAGAAATGTATAGTGTGACAAGGATATTAACTCGCGTTACGTTTTCGTCAATATTTTCCAGGTAAGCCCACAGATTCAAATACTTTTATCTTGCGGAACATACAACTAAGTAACGACAAAAAACATAGGGATACATTTTAATAAGTGAAAGTGCAATTTATTCCCTTCTACTTCGAAAATAAAACGAAAAGGGGTTAAAGCAATGAATATAAAAATGCAAATGTGTTGGAGGGAGGAAAATGGAATAGTTAGACGTATATATAGGCAGATTTGTGGATGGGATTCAAGCTAGGATAATGCTATTATTTTTACCTTACTAAATTCCGTACTTATAAGTATTACGTATACAAGGTGTAACATAATTAACGCAAGACCTGTAAGTAGTTTGTTCTAAATCGGTAATCGTAATTGATTCCAATAATTTTTATAATGTATCTTCCATTTTTTATATTTGCAAAATATGCTGTTACTCCCTTAGTGCCCTATAACAAACTAAATTTATTCTTGATTGCTTTTCTAAAACTTATTTCTCAATACGCACACATACACGTACAAGTTAAATTGTTAATAGGGGTATAAAAGAGCTGAAAAAAATTTATCTAATCGGGGTGTCTGAGTATTGTATGTGGGTGTATCGTAAACAACGCAAGACGCGTTGTTTACGATACAGCTTGTATATTGGACTAAAATTATACTGCCTAATTAGTTCTGTGTTCAAATCCTTGGAGGAATAGTATTATTGGGGGCTTCCTACAGTAAAATTCTCAGGCAGTACAACTATTAGTTCAGATGAAATAAAACTATTTTTTCGGTTTCTATTATGGTTTTGTTTGATTTTAAGTTCCCCACGCTTTAAAAGGCCCCAACGTCAGTAGGGGGGCCTTCGGGGTCGCGGACACAAGGGGCAGGGCCCTGAACGTCCTTCACGAGCGACCCCGAGGTCCTCCTCGGTGCCGTGGTAGGGCCCACGTCGCCGTGAGCACCGCGTCGGTGCAGGGAGGAGCGTGTCATCAAGTTTGCCCCCGATGGCAGGCGCTTCAGAGCGCAACACAAGAGGGGCACCGGTGCGATCATACGGAGATCCCGGAGCCCCTCCAAAGCACTGATGTCGGCCACCCTGGTGTTTATAGACGGTAGAAATCCGACACGCCCCGCGAGTTTCCCCTGAGGCTCGCCGAAGTCCTATACAGGATTTTCACCAGGTAACAAAAAAAAGGTCAAAAATTTTATGTGTAACATTCATGTGTAATATTCGCATAAATCTAAGAACTAGTTATATTTATACTTAGTTCTTTATTGTACGCACAATTTATTTTCACAAAAAATTGAATTCACAAGTAAATTAAAGTACAAAGGCGAGTTCGCTAACAGCAAACCTTTGAGTGAGAAAGAAACAAATTACCAAAATGAGGATAGGAATAAGTGTACAAAACAAAAGAAAGGAAAGAAAAAGATAATATTAAATGGAATAGGTATAAACAGATATATATCTACAAATATACTACATGATATACATTACCATAAAATAGACTACATGATTATGTACATATCTACAAATATCTTACATAGATACAAAAAGACGTATAGAGTGTGGGAGAGAATTCCATAGGCGCATAGCAAGCGCAGTGAATGAGCCATCATATCGACTTAAGCTATGTCGAAGTGCACTAAGAAGAAGAGAAGAGACAGAGCGACAAGGTTTTCCCCTTGGGAATAGACACTCAAAGCGTTCGCGAAGAACAGAATAAAGCTGACAGAGAATATGACTATCCCGACGTAGCCACCTCTCATTATTAATTCAGATTGAGAAACTGTGCCCACTATGATGGTAATAGGCTCGTATCTATTGCATTGGGATTAACATCGTCGTCAAAATTTAGGTATACATCTCCGCTACCTCCACTTGGGAAATATAGGTGCGATGGTGTTTTTATTTTATTTGTAATAAATCTGCCCACACTGTTTTACTACTGGGCAACTCACGCAAATGCATATGAGACAGATTATGTCATACCCCACCACACGGATCCAGTGCGGATTGGTGGAGGCAGGTTTGTGACCAGCCACCGTCAAAACTTATCAAACCTATATTATACCGCACACAATTCCACTTATAGAATTAGATAAATCTAACGCATTGATATACATTATTTACCTCAATGATCTAACGTGTCTTTCAAATCACGGAGACGCCCAAAAATGTAATTTCTAAAAACGATCACCCATCTCAGACATAAACTTGGTGAGCTGTAAAAATACTGCCTCAACACCTACGTATCTATACTCATAAATATTCAAATTCTAACTTAATTTTAAAGTTATACGTTTAATAACAAAGTTACAATAACAAGCTCAAAATTTTCGCCAACTAATGAAGCAGAAGTAATGTTTGGAATCAACGTGCCGTACTCAGACGCAACGTACTCACTAGAACATATAGGCTACTTGAACTTCGAAAGTATAATAATTAATTTAATTAAATTCCTTTGTGTGTAGGTTAGAAAGTCAATATGTTATGTCGCAGTTGATTTCTAAAATTATCTATATCACAGAGCGCCTGGTTAGTAAATTTTTCGTGTAAATTTCGTTTTGGAAAGCAGCGTGTTTTAGGAGGCTTTTTTTTACGGAAAATAGAAGTTATATTGGGGATGTATTAATATACCACCATTAATATGG
This sequence comes from Phalera bucephala, assembly GCA_905147815.2. Classification (NCBI taxonomy): domain Eukaryota; kingdom Metazoa; phylum Arthropoda; class Insecta; order Lepidoptera; family Notodontidae; genus Phalera; species Phalera bucephala. The sequence continues at coordinate 25,174,318 of LR990615.1, forward strand.
AATAGATGGCTTAGCAAACACAGATTGAGGTAAGAGTGATGTTGTCGAGAAAACGTACTATGACGTTTTCTTAATTATTAGTATCAGAGTAGTTATTCAGAATTAGTAAATTTGTAGCGTAAAAAGGATTAATCAACAATCAACTCGATAGAGTTATACTAACAACAATCTGTTCATTCTAAGCCCTTATGCTTAAGCCGTCTTGCTCAATTGTCATTAGGGTAACGCTATGGGTTTTTTCGGCCACAGTGCGAATAGGCCAATATAGATTCGGGCCATGGTGCAAAACTGTGATATTTGAGGGAAATTTAGACGGTTATCCAACGCACATAAATTTTAATAAAAATACACTAGAACAAACCACTGTCACACACGCACACACGCGCACACACACACACACACGCACGCACGCGCGCGCACACGCACGCGCGCGCACACGCACACGCACACACATTGTGATGAATTGTAATATTCTTTTAAGAAAGTTACAGCTAGTTTTAGTTTAGTTTAGTCAAGGAGAGATATGGAGTAAAATTTGATTTTATGTATTCAATTTTCTCAAATAATATTTTACAAAACCCTATCTCGAATACATATTGTTACGTTGCGGGGTAATTAAATGCCGAACAACGTGCGAAGTACTTTATTAGGTGCTGTAGGCACAAAACAATAAATCAAATGCAATTACACACAAGCACTAAACACGCACGATACTACTCTCGTTACTAACCAAATACTACTTCCAAGTCGCTGAGTCACTCGTAGTATCCGTATATCGATGCTAAGGTCGCCGGTGTATTCCACTTAGATCGCTTGTTCTCGATTTGATCGCTGTCGCTTCCGATGAGAGACTGTGTCCGTCTTTGCGTTGAGTGTTCCTTTTATACTCGTATGAAAGTTCTAGAATGGACGTGAACCCTCTAAATACGTCGATAGAAAAGTACATAGAACCATAGCCGGCGCGCCCCACAAACCGGTATTATTATTACATACCTATTAGTACTTGGCCAAGTAGGTAGTGCGTGGATCGACATCCCCCGATAAAGGATTTTCGAGATATCGAGGTATATCCGGGTCGTAACAATATTGCAAATGTTCTGTTTAATGGTATATTGGATATGTATAAAATATACACGAAAAAAGCTAAAGATATTCTGTATAACTTTTATGAATGACTTTTTTATTTTAATTAACAATATCTGAATTATTAAAAATCCTGCATTTTGGGTCCTCCAAACACATTGTTGTCAAGGTCATCAAACAAGGGAAATTCCCAAGCAAAAATTCTCAAGGTCATTGACGTTAGTACAGCCCTTAAGCAACTGGCAGAAATTGGATGAGAGTAGCCGAGATCTTTTGGCCCGCGGCTGAAACATTTCATGATAGTCGCAGAGTTGCCGTTCGCTAAGTAATTTACCCAAATTTTTTATTTTTAATTAGTAACCGTGTGGACCCACCTGTTGAAATATATCCTTGGAAGTAAGAAGATTTTACTAAATGTCAATCCTAATTTCACACCAAAACCCTGTGTCAGTGTTATCCATAGGCCAGAACATCTTTGTCGCACTGTATTTTATGTGATTTTTCATTCAGAGTTAAAACTAACAATATTGATGTCAATGATTGACTATTTTAAAACAGTTGCAATGCAAGACTTGGGGCCCAAGGAGAATCGTACTTGGTAGGGTACAACATAAATATATAGTTCAAAATGACTTAATATCTAATGCCCGGTTAGTAAATCTATGAAACGACTGGTTTAAGTTTTGTAATAGTAACATTTTTAACGAGACGTAACCTGAAACTGTTCCTAAAAGACTCGTAGGGCAAATTACCGAAGGTTTATTACTAATGGATGGAAGCAGCTACGTTCCGTAAGCATAAGGTGTTAATATACATAATGTAACGTCAGTGAATTGTCAAACTTACCATCCGTTGTTAGTTAGTTACTTACGCTTTGTAGAAAATTAAGAGATAGTAAGCGAAACAGGTTGTTCATTTATTAAGCATAAGATATCAGTGAATCCAAACTAAAAAGAGTCTTTCTTTTGAAATTCAATAATCTGTTTTCGTGCGAAAAAAAATCTCAGTCACAGTTCAGAAACCTGGGACCTAACATCGTAGCATACTCAAATGAGACTGATGCTTCTTTGGTTATCATCATTATATTAATACGTGAAGTAAAAACTTTGTACCCCTTTTTACGAAAATTGCGCGGACGGAGGAGTATGAAATTTCCCACACTTATACAGAATGCTAATATTATTTTTTAATTATGCATAAAAAATACATTAAATAAAAAAAAAACACATTACACACACTACCATGTATTTGACACAATACCCTCAAATTGTGAATAGATTAATATTGTTTGTTTTTAATATTATTTGTCTATAGTCTTACTGAATGTCAAACATAACCAGCAAACGATGAAAGAGTTTTTACAAAAAACATCGATTACAGAGAAGTTTTGTATCATTAATTAAAATATCGAAATATGTATGTCAAGTTCAATGGACAGCATATTCTTTATGGTTTTTTGTTACAATAAAAAAGGTATTCTTTATTTTCATAATTTTTTATTTATTTAAATGTCATATAGTTTATTTGAAAAAATAGGCAAAATAGCAGTGTAGCCTTGGCGAAACCTGTGATTATAGAAGTATAGTCTTTGACAATAGAACCTTTATAATTTTCAAAGTTATAATTTAAATTAATTATGGTCGAATTTCGACCAATGGGCGATAACTAGTCACCATAAATATATGTAATGTACAGACGTCCACTTACGGCGGCAATCAACAAATGAATGTCGTAACGTCTTGTTGACACGGGCGCTTTTACAACGCTGTATCGTTCTAGCGCTTAATTAACGCGCGATGAAAAAGCGCTCGTGCCAACGTAGGGTTACTCTTTGCTATTAATTAATATATATATATATATATATATATATATATATATATATATATTCTCCTTGTATCTTCATCACACGTATCTTTAAGCTTATGTGGCACAAAAGATCCATTTTCAATTCAGATTCCAACTTCCACAACGGACTAAAGAATAAAAACTAGATACTCGACTCGTGGTGTTCTTGTGATGAAGAGAAGCAAAGCTTCCACTAAGAATTAGCGATGTGTAAACTCTATTAACTTACACGAGTTAACTCGAGTTGCACTTAACTCGAGTAAACTCGAGTTGCAATTAACTCGAGTAAACTCGAGTTGCACTTAACTCGAGTAAACTCGAGTTGCGCTTGACTCGACTAAACTCGAGTTAGTTTTTTCTAGCTCGGGTTTGGACTGGCAGTACATGAACGAATTAAGCGTAAGAGCGAGAGTGCGATTTGTTCGTTGTGTGCGCGATTTATACTCCCTCCATAGTTTATCAGCCGAATGATAATAACACGAAGTTTGCCGATTTAATTGATTAATTGATGATCGGCAGAATAAATAGAAGTAGGTTAACTGACAAGAAATTGTTTTGTTGTTTCTTGAGCATTACTATTCTTCAGAAAATACTTAGTGAATATAAATTTTATGTAAGTGGTCCTCGGATATCTTGTTGATTAGGTAAATAATGTTTTAATTTGAATACTATAATGATTAAATCAAAGTTCTTATTGCGAAAAATTGTTTGAAGGCAACAAACAGACAAAGTCACCATAGAGTATTAGCTACTGCCTAAATAATTTGTAATTTAGAATAGCTAAGTTATTTAACAATATTTTGATTATGATGATTAAATTATTAATAAATATTATTTTGTGACGTCTGCTAAGTAACTAGTTTTGTTGTTAACCATAGCAAAGATTTAAAACAAAAATACATGAGTGCATATGACATACTATAAATTCCTTTTTTATTTCATTTTCTATTTGCCTACTACTAAGATTAGTAATAGTAATCGTCCCAACACATATTTGTCGTATCCTATTATTTGAAAATCAGTTAATGGAATGGCGAGCAGTTATTTTCATTGTAGTAAACTTGTAATCTTGTCATAGATATACTCTATGATTGCTCGAGTGTGTTTAGTTGTGAAGCGATGACAGATGACATCTTTCAGATGACGAATCACTGATGACAGATAGTCGTTGTAAGATGGCAGACGGTACTGCGTTGTTAGTCTATTAGCAACGTCTATTGGACGTATCGCGCAGCAGCTAACCACACTGCATTCCATGTGACTATTAATCTCCAATTATTGTGCGCATACTCGCATATTAAGGATGATCAGTGTGCTGGATGAGACCCCAGTGTTATTTCAAGATTTCTTTTATATTCGGCCACCATGCGGACGAATATTAAAATGAAGATAAATACAACTTTCACCGTTAACAGCATTGAAACGGCCATCCAGAAAACCTAAGGGCCGTTATGTTTATTACGAAGCTTTTACGAAGTTTTAAATATTGTCACGATCGGATCAGGTCATTGTTCATCTTGCTAACTCGGGTTACTTAACTCGATTTCAATTTAAAGTGCGTGAATTTTAACTCGTTTTAACACGAGTTGTGTTTTTTCTGAGTTGGCACATCTCGAATAAAAATATCCAAGTTCATTAGTTAATTGAAAGTATTTAATGATCAGGCGCTCGTATCACCGAGAAAATATTAAGATTCAACTCGATCGGTTTAAGATCGGTGACCGTTTGTGGCATTTTCATATTCGAGTATCTCGGTGTTTCGGAAGGCACGCTAAGCAGTTAGTCCCAGTTACCACTTAAAGTGATAGTTGTTAACCTAAGTTGAAAGCCCTAAAGCGCTTTGATAAGTATCAACAGCAGATAGCCATAAACCTGCCTCCATCAATTCGCATTAGGTCCGCGTGGGGGAGTATGACCTAATCTCTCTCACCTCGGGATGCGGGATGACTTTTACCCAGCAATAGAAAAATATATACTGTTTTGTTATACAAGGTGTACCATAATTAACGCAAGACCTGAAAGTAGTTTATTCTAAATCAACAATGAAATCGATTCCAACTATTTTTAAAGTTAGTTATTTAAAAAAAAAAAAACCCCCGTCACGCCTATATTCCCCAGAGGGGGCGGCAGAGGTGTACTGAGTACACCCACGTTTCGCCGACGATGTTAGGTCCCATGTAATAGAGCGCGAGCCTATTGCCATATATCGGGCACGATTCCAGAACTTTTCGTTAGAAAAACTACATTTGTCCGACCTAGGATTTGAACCCAGGACCTCGTGATCACAAAGCGATGTGCTTTGCTACCAGACCAACGAGGCAGTTATTTTTTTTTATATTTCATAAAATGCTGTTGCAAGGGGGACACCTACCATCTACGCTCCCCAAGTCAACCTCTCCTGCCCGCGGTGCATCCTGCTGATCAACGGACGAGGCTGACGACCGACAATGGCGGTATAACCATTGAAATATGGCGTAACTAAATTTTTAACCAGACCGGTGACGGGCAGCAGCGTCACTAGTGCGAGAAGTTACGCCCTGCGATCGCCAACCCGCATGCCCAGCGTGGCGATTATGGGCAAAACCTTCCATGGCAAGTCGGAATATACTACGGCCCCCAGTTCCCGGTCGCTCCGCTATTCCTGACCACGGCGGCGGTCACGGTTCCGGCGGGGCAGGGGGTGCGAAGAATCTCCGGGCTACGGTAGGCCGCCAACATAAACTGACCTTGGCTACGTATAACGGACGCATGCTGCGACTGGATGAGCATCTTCTGCAGTTGGAAGAAGAACTGAAGTGCATGAGATGGCACGTTCTGGGTTTATGTGAAGTTCGAAGAGAGGGAGAAGACACCATAACCCTAGAATCTGGCCATCTTTTGTACTTTAGAGAGGGAGACCAACTTTTCCAGGGTGGCGTCGGGTTTCTGGTCCATAGAGTCTTCGCTGACAACGTTTTAGAAATGTCCAGTGTGTCGACAAGGGTAGCATACCTCATAATTAAGCTGACCGAGAGGTACACCCTCAAGATCGTGCAGGTTTATGCACCGACTTCGGCACACTCGGACGAGGACATAGAGGTACTCTACGAGGACATCTCTAAGGCCCTTCATAATACCCCTAGGGCACACTACAACGTTGTCATGGGAGATTTTAATGCCAAAGTGGGAGTAAAAACTGACAGCGAATCCTCAGTATGACCATACGGCTATGGCAGCAGAAATGACAGGGGGCAAACGCTCGTCAACTTTCTCGAAAGAGAAGGGCTGTTTATGATGAACTCTTTCTTTAAAAAACAGCCCCAAAGAAAGTGGACGTGGCAAAGCCCCGATGGTAAAATAAAAAATGAGATCGACTTCATCATGGCGGACAAGAGGCGCATATTCAGAGATGTCTCAGTGATCGCAAGGTTTAAAACCGGAAGCGACCACCGGCTCGTACGGGGCACTCTGAATATACAATGGAAGTGCGAAAGAGTCCGCTTGATGAAGTCCAGTCTCCGACCGAATTTGCTCCAAGCCGCTATGGATTCCCAAGCTTTTCAGTTAAAGTTGGAAAACCGTTTCGCTGCCTTGGAAACCACTGACAGCGTTGATCAGAAATTCGAGCAGGTGGTACAGACTCTTAGAGAAGAGGGTACTAAATTATGCGAAACGAGGCGTACAGGCAGGAAATCTAAGCTTTCGGGCGGGACTCTGGAGCTTATGAGCGAACGACGCCGAAATGCAGCCTCAACCTTGTCAGAACACGGGGCCTTAAATAAAAAGATCACAAAGCTGGTCCGACGCGACCTCCGAGCTTTCAACAAGCTGCTCGATGGCTTTCTCAATCTCAAGAACCGGGGGTCGAAAGTGTTCGTCCAGTCACTTGGGAGAAACCACTTGACAAGGTTGACTACACAAGCGGGTACTGTGATCGCTTCTAGGCCGGAAATACTCTCGGAAGTCAGGAATTTCTATAGCCAGCTCTACGCCTCACACGCACCTCGACCCGAATCTCTTACGAGGAGATCCCAGAGCCACCCTTACACGTCACTTCACAGAAGACTTGCCCGAGATCAACCTGGATGAGATCGAGTTGGCCCTTAAACAGCTTAAAAATGGAAAAGCCCCGGGTGAGGACGGCGTCACGACTGAGCTTCTGAGGGCAGGAGGTACCCCAGTACTTAAGGAGCTTCGGAAGTTATTTAACACTGTCCTCTACACTGGGAGAACTCCGCAGGCATGGAACAGAAGCGTGGTCGTCCTGTTTTTCAAAAAGGGTGACAAAACCCTTTTGAAAAACTATCGACCCATATTGCTTCTGAGCCATGTATACAAGCTGTTTTCAAGGGTCATCACGAACCGTCTTGCGCGAAGGCTCGGCGAGTTTCAACCCCCGGAGCAGGCCGGGTTTCGAAGTGGTTACGGCACCATAGACCACATCCACACAGTGCGGCAGATTATACAGAAGACTGCAGAGTATAATCTGCCCCTATGTCTAGCCTTCGTGGACTATGAGAAGGCCTTTGACACTGTCGAGACCTGGTCAGTTCTGGACTCCTTGCAACGATGCCAAGTTGATTGGCGATACATCGAGGTGATGAGATGCCTTTTTGAAGCTGCAACGATGACGGTCCAAGTACAGAACCAGCGGACTGAACATATCCACCTGCGCCGCGGAGTGCGCCAAGGTGATGTAATATCACCAAAACTGTTCACCAATGCACTGGAGGATATGTTCAAGACGCTGGACTGGAAAGGTCGCGGCATCAATATAAATGGCGCAAACATCTCTCACCTGCGATTTGCAGACGACACCGTCGTCATGGCTGAAACGTTGCAAGGCCTACAACAGATGCTGGACAGCTTTGCTAATTCGTCTCAGCGAATCGGTCTCCGGATGAACTTAGATAAAACTAAAGTTATGATCAACAAGCATGTTGACCCGGGACCGATCGCCGTAAACGGAGCCCCCCTCGAAGTTGTTTCTGAGTACGTATACCTAGGGCAGGTGCTCCAACTAGGTAAAAACAACTTCGACAAGGAAGTTAAGAGACGGATACAGCTGGGCTGGGCAGGATTTGGAAAACTCCGTCGAGTCTTCTTATCGCCCATACCCCAATGCCTAAAAACGAAAGTTTTTAATCAGTGCGTCCTACCTGTAATGACATACGGAGCCGAAACTTGGCCACTCACTGTGCGGCTTGTCCACCAGTTCAAGATCGCTCAACGAGCTATGGAAAGAGCTATGCTCGGAGTTTCTCTTAGGGATCGAATCCGGAACGAAGTTATTCGTCAGAGAACCAAGGTTACCGACATAGCTCAGCGAATTAGCAAGCTGAAGTGGCAGTGGGCAGGTCACATATGCCGCAGAACCGATGGCCGTTGGGGCAGACTGGTTCTTGAGTGGAGACCGCGTGTCGGCAAACGTAGTGTAGGGCGCCCTGTAGCTAGGTGGGGCGACGATATTCGTAAGGCAGCGGGCAGGGATTGGAGAAGAAGAGCTGAAGATCGAGCTCAGTGGCGTGCCATGGGAGAGGCCTACGTCCAGCAGTGGACTGACACGGGCTGATGATGAAAATGCTGTTACTCGTTCTGTTCGCTGTATTAAACAAAATTTAATAATTATTTAAAGCATAACTGCTATTTTAAATGTATTTCTGTTACACACACCTCAATATGCAAACAAAAGTTAATTAATTTTTAAATTTTATGGTTAGTTTGGGTACCAAAGAGCTAAAAAAAATGGTAGAATACTCCTTAAAATTGGACGTTTGATTTTCGTAATGAATTCGTAAAGCAATAATCTGATTGGGGTTTCTGAGGTATTGCGTTATTTATGTTACACCTTGTATATTATATTTAAGGATTACATAACTTATAATGAAAATTTTATTTGTACAGTAGGTAGTAAACTTGAATAGAGATTATTTTCCACTGACAAACTCTTTTCATTAAGAGGCACTGTCATCACAATAGTTTTGCAGTTTTCAGCTCGATCATTCTGACACAGGTGACAGTTTCTGGAAATTCTATACCTACACAAGCATTTCCGGACGCTTACTAGCTATAATGGGAGCGTCCGTTTTTACAAGCTTTTATTTAGCTTGCAAAGTTTGTTAGTTGGCTTAGGTAAATCTTGTAAGCTGAATTAGAACCACTTCTAATTTGACAAGTGAATTCAATATTGAGGACAATGTATTTTTATAATAAGCATGAACTATACCCAAGATTGGCTCCAGGGGATGGAATTCCTTAACGGGCAATAGCATAGACACGACATTTTATATATACATTTAATACTGATTAGCCGTTTTAAAATACACCATTATCTGGCTGCATAAAAGCTTGTTTTTAAAAAGTCTTTTTAATATAAAATTATTTAAATCTTGTTTCCTGGCGAAAAGATTTCACCAAAAAATTGTCACCTTCCAATTTGTTCAAGAAATTCTTACTCTATATCTTAAAGACTACTTTTCAAGAGATAAGGACAACGGTAATTCATTATGCCTAAATCCACGCAAATAATCAGAAAGAGCCGGTGTGTCATTACTGTTGCCAAGTGCTGTCGGCTTATTCGGGCTACGAGATATCCCAAACAAATGCTCTGAAAGTAGAACCATCAGCAAGATCCACTCTTTAACCCCATAAGCCGTATAAGTAGCGCGGTTTATATTTACCCCGAGATCTTTTCTTTCGTTTAGAATGGACGAAAATGGCGCTATTATCTCCTAAGGGCTTAGCACGAAAATTTTGACGTTTGCGGGACGCTAGCGAGTAGTCATGTTGTCACGTTTATGTTAAATTTACTAAATAAAGTAAATTTAAAGTGTGACAAAGATGACTTATTAACTCGCTAGCGCTCAACGCACAGCAATCGTGATAAAAAGTCACTAGAACAAACCACAAAACCGCTGTCGTTGCCAAAAATATAGACGCAGTCTCACACACGCACTCATTATTAGTAGCGCTGTTTATATTTTTACTGAGTTCCTTTCTTTCGTTCAGAATGGAAGAAAAATGTTGCGTAATGTTTTTGGCACTATTATCACCACCTGAGGAAAATTTTGACGTTACCATGACGCTAGTAACTAATCGTGTTGTCACATTTATGCTTATTCTGTAAATTTGTAGTGTGACAAGGATGCTTCAATCACTCAATCTTTTCGTGCTTAGCTCTTTGGTAGTCCGCAACGCTTTTGTTTGGGTTTCTATAACATCCAAAATCTTAGTTATATCCCATTTTGGGTAAGATTTAAGGTATGTTCTAGCTTTGACAATAAAATAACAGTATACTTTAGGTAGATACTTTTTTTATGGACATCATGCACTAATGATATAGTTTAAACACAAGTTAGTAATGAAATGGTATCTTTATTATACTCGCAGTAATAATTTTGCTTATCAATAACTCAAGTATCGGATGATTATAAGCACTAAAAAAAATCTAAGTCACCTTGCATGTATGCAAGATATCACGTTAGGTATCTCGCATTGCAATTATAAATATGTAATGTACAATTTAATTTATTATACTACAATACATATACGAATACGATATGTACAATGAACTTTTTTCGCGACTTCGTCCGCGTTGACTTTAGACAGTCTATCAATCTAGGTAATAAACTATCTGCGTGCCAAATTTCATCCGACTTTGGTTTGCCGTTTTTATGTGGTTGAGTAATAACATCCAAACTTTTACTTTGCTTAGGTATATTTTGAAGATTAATTTGATAAAAATGTACAAGGTTAGTGACGGACAATTATATTTTAATAATAAAAATTCTTTTTTTCAGATTTCCAAAAGATGAAAATTAAGAAATGCCTGGCTCACCAATGTGAATAGAAAAAATTGGCAGCCCAAACCATCTAATGTGGTTTGTTCCAAGCATTTTAAAGCTCATTTATTAGATCACAGTGGCTTACGTACGGTACTTACTGGTACTGCGATTCCAACCATTTTTGATGCATCCTTCCAAGAAGTAAGTATATACTTACCTATACACTACTACTACCATAGTTATAAAGCATTTTAGTACCTATGCAAACCCTTTTGCAGGTGATATGTAAATATTAGGAGCTTTCTAGACAATTGTAAATAGATGACTGCCTCGTTGGTCTAGTGGCAAAGCACATCTCTTTGTGATCACGAGGTCCTGGGTTCAAATCCTAGGTCGGACAAATGTAGTTTTTCTAACAAAAAGTTCCCAGTATGAGTCCGGAGTCTGGAACTGTGCCCAGTATATGGCAAGTCCGGTCTGTGTAAGTTATTCAAAATAAATTAATTAATTCAAATTCTATAACATGTTATGTTATATAGTGTAGATCCATCCCATCAAAAATCTTTAAAGTACCTGTTAGAGCACACCTGTTGTCCAAACTGATTACTACCGGGTTATAATAAATCAATCATAACTTATCAGATATTAGTGCAGTCTCCATCTGTTATATCTTCTATAGAGGTTTACTTTCTATAGATATCTTCTATATAACGAGAGTTGAGGAATTACCGATCCAGGGCTTTGTTTATATGAAATTAAACCCTTTATTATAATTCTTGTATCATAGAAAACCCTTATCAGACGAACTATGAGAGTGGAGGAAGCCAGAGAGGTATGTAAGTAAAGAACCTGTTGGAACTCTGTACTCTCTGCCTACACCGCAAGGGAGCTGTCGTGATGATATAGATAGAGATAGATAGAAAACCCTTACTGTGTACTAGATCTGGAAACAAAGTATGTTGGTACCCAATCTATAACAATATAAGACAAATAAGACAGGGAAACCTGTTTCCCCTTTAAAGTGTCTTCTAAGTGGCATGTGGAAGGTTTTTTTTTAATATTGTCAAATTATCCCTTTTTGAGTACGGTGCCAGACAAAGAAAAATTAAACATTTTTGGTGTATGTTTTGGCATTTGTATTAATGTGTGGTAATGTGTGGTAAACCAATTTAACCTACCCCACTGTTATTAACAAAAAAAAAAATCGAAACTATCCCGGAATCATTCCCATGTCCTGAGTCGCCACATTAATATTTCTATATCACTTAACGATTCCTTCTTGCGCAATAACGCCTGCGAACATTCTTTTTTGGCAATACGATCGAGCCACACCTGTACCATTATATTACTGATGAAACCAACACTCTAATTTAGTAATAACTTAAGAAGCGAATAAGTCACAGGCAACTAGACCAAACCACGGACTATAACTTTTTGATACCCTGAAATGCCACAACTCCTCTGCTTCTTTGTATGTGGCTGTTTTTTATAAGTTGAAACTGTAATGATTAACTTTCTACTTAGTTCTAGATGTCCAACCGTAAGAATTGAATGTCACTCAACTTATACATGTAGTACATACATATCATTGTTATTTCGTTTAATGTCATAATAATATTTTGTTGGGGGTCTATCCAAGAGCGTGCTCGTCGCGACCCCTGCCAGTCATTATGGCTGCAATCTTGGACCGAAGTCGTACCGCAGTGCGGGCTAGGGCGTCCCCCCGACGACGCGACGCGTACCGGCCCGCCCCCGTCGGTACGATTATAGGTGGAAGCGGCGATGGGGCCGCCACCCATCACGCCGGGCCCGAACTGGCAAGTCGTGGGGTGCAGAGTGCCGAATAGTCACTTGGAATGTAAGACGTGGTGTGGAAGATAAGATGCATGAGGTGATTGATGTGATGAAAGAGAGACGCCTGGATGCTCTGTGTGTAACAGAGACTAAGCGGAGGGGCAGTGAAACCTGTGATCTTCCTGATGGAGCGATGGCTCTGTGGTCTGGGGTACCGCAGAGCAGTCGTGCCAGCATGGGGGTGGGTATCTTGCTGTCCCGTCGCCTGGCCTCTGGAGTGAGAGATTATGGCCTGTGCGATGCGAGACTTCTCTGGGTCCGTTTAAAACTGGGTGTAGAGTACTAACTAGAGTATTTTTGGTCGCAGCATATGCTCCCGCAAGCTCGTCGACACCCCAGGACCTTGAGAAGTTTTGGTATAATGTCAGGGAAGTTCTGGATTTGGCTAAGGCTAACGAAAAGGTGATTCTGTGTGGCGATTTGAACGGATGGGTAGGGACCAGGCGGCAAACTTGCGACGCTGCTCTGGGTCCTTATGGTGATAAGCGAGTGAACGATGCAGGTAAGCTCATTGTAGATGTTTGTTTGGAAAGGGGTCTCCTTGTGTCTAATACGATATTCCAGCACAAGGACATACATATGTATACGTGGAGAAGGAATGAACAAAAAAGCATGATAGATCTGATCCTGGTTGATAACCGTCTCCGAAGCAAACTACAAGATACGCGTGCGTATAGAGGCCCCACTCTGGAATCAGACCACTATCTCGTAGTTGCGCGGTTTAGTGGTCTATTCAGGAAGTGGAGGCACTGGCGAGAGCGTATCCCCTTCGGAGACCTTGAAAGAATAAAGGTTGAAAAGTTGCAAGATGAGAGCGTGAGGAGAATGTATGAAGACAGAGTCCGGGACAAGCTTTTGACAGCAGGCTCTTCGGACTCAAATGTAGATGAATGCTGGAATAGCCTGAAAGAGAGTTTGGTGGAATCCGCGAAAGAAGTATGTGGTTGCTCAAAGAAGCATATTACAGCAAAAGGTGATGCATGGTGGGATGCGGAGTTGCAAAGCTCCGTAGAAAGTAAGAAGAAAGCGTGGCAGGACTATGTACCTTCTTTGAACTTGAATTCCAGTATGACAGAGATGAGGAAATAAATATACCGGCAATGCAAGAATGCCACTAAAACTTTAGTGAAAGAAAAGCGTGAAAGAGCCAGTATGATTGAGGAGGAGAGGCTGGCGAAGAACTTCGAGACCAACACCAAACTCTTTTGGAGCAAGGTGAGACAGGCTCGAGGTGATTCGTCAGGCTCCAGAATGGAAAGGATAAAATCTAAAGATGGTGACATTCTTGCAGACACACAAGCTGTGCTAAACCGGTGGAGTGAATATTTTGGAGAAATGTATGGAGATGACCCGGATGCTGATGCCGCAGACGGAGGCAACGGAGTCAACGGAGGACATCACTATGGAAGAAGTTGAATGGGCGATAGGAAGTATGAAAAACTGTAAAGCTGCGGGAGTAGACATGATATCTGCCGAGATGATCAAATATGGTGGACCTTGCGTCCGGGACGCTTTCCGGGCCCTTGCAAACCTTTGATGGGGGACCGGTAGAATCCCTACAGATTGGCGCCGCGCAGTCATAGTACCCTTGTATAAAGGCAAGGGTTCACAATATGACTGCGCCAATTACAGAGCCATCAGTTCGATCAGCTTGGCAGCCAAGGTGTACGGTAAAATTATTGAACGGAGAATGCGCGTGAAGTCCGATGGAATGTTGTGCGAGGCACAAGGGGATTTCAGGTCTGGAAGAGGATGTTCGGATCAAGTCTTCTCACTCCGCAACATCGTAGAGAAGCATCTGGCAGTGGGGCGGAAGGTTTTCTGCGGTTTTGTAGATCTGAAGAAGGCATTTGACAGTTGTGCGAAAGAGACTTTGGGACATTTTGCCAGAGTATGGTATAGATGGCACTCTGTTGCGAGCCGTCCAGTCCACTTATGTGGACTGCAAGGCATGCGTACGGGTGGGTGGTAACAGGTCACCCTGGTTTGACGTTAAAATCGGCGTCAAGCAGGGTTGCGTGTTGTCCGCTAGACTGTTTATAATATATCTGGACAAAAGTCTTCAAAGACTGAACGCGATGAATGAAGGTGTACTAATGGGTGACTTAGTGGTAATTCATCTACTTTATGCAGATGACGCGGTTTTAATAGCGCCAACAGCCACTGATCTGCAAACACTATTCACAGTTATGAAAGACGACTGCATGATCAATAGCTTACACTTGAATGTGAAGAAAACCAAGATTATGGTTTTTGAAAGGGAAGAAACCAGAACGAATGTAAGGATTGTGGTTGGTAACGATGTGCTGGAGCAAGTGAATGAGTTTGTATATCTTGGATGCGCCTTCAGTAAGGATGGGAAATACACCGCTGACATAGAGAGAAGAGTGTGTGCAGGGAACAGAGTGAATGGTGCGATGGGAAAGCTACTCGGGAGCCGGCACTTAAACCATAAGGCGCAGCTGGCCATACATAACGGAGTTCTTGTCCAGCGAGAGCTGGGTATGTAGGAAGGATAATAAAAGTAGGATAAATGCGGTAGAAATGCGAGCTCTGCGGAAGATGTGCGGAGTGAAGCTGACCGACCGCATTAGCAACAGCATAGTAAGACAGCGGGTAGGTATAAAAGATAGTATCGGTGTAAAGATGAGAAAGGGCATGCTCCGTTGGTTCGGGCATATAGAAAGAATGCCAGAGGAAAGAATGACACAACAGATATACAATGTGAAAGTGGAAGGATGCAGGTACCGGGGAAGACCTAGACTATCTTACCACGACCAAATAAACCGAGTCTTATCTGATGGAAAAGTCAAGAGTCTCAGTAACCGGCGAGCGTGTATGAGACGAACTATGAGAGTCGAGGAAGCCAGAGAGGTATGTAAGGAAAGAACCTGTTGGAACTCTGTACTCTCTGCCTACCCCGCGAGGGATCTGGCGTGAGGTTATAGATAGATAGATAGATAATATTTTGTGCCCTCGCCTACCGACTTGGGATCTGGCGTGGTGCTATAATTAATAATAAATAAATAATATCAAGTTCTTTAAGACTAAGATTATTGCTGATACTACATAATATTTATCATTCCGGTAATAAAAATATACTTTTGATTATTCTTGTTTAAGATTATCTATACTTTCAAATATTGTAACTAAATATTTCATCAACTATAGCAGGTCAACATAATATCATTAAATGTTTTAAGTAGGTATTATTATTAAGTCATTTGCATGACTTAATATTTTTACTTTTCTTTTTATATATAGATACATATTTATAAAATACATGTAACATGTGGATGTAATAATTTAAATATCACAATATGAAAATTGCAATTTATTTGTATGAGATCTCCAATCCAATATTTTTACACTAAATTCTGCGGCTGGCAGAAACTGGATGCGAGTAGCCGAGGATCGTATCCAGTGGCGTGCACTTGGAGAGGCCTTTGTCCAGCAGTGGACTGCTATAGGCTCATGATGATGATGATGATGAGGTACATAGTTACATACCAAAGTCAGTGAATACCTTTAGCCTCCAATATTATGGTTTCTTTGTAAAACCCATGTTGTATTCCTGAAGGTTTTACTGAATTTTTCAGTAACTTAAAGAACAAGCCTTTGTGTAAAATGCCTAGCATGCTTTTCTTACCTCACATTCTCTGGTAGGAGACTTCCAATGTCCATTGTGATTTGTTTTTGGTGGGCTGATAGGTAAGCTGTGGGTTAATATTTTTACACACCGGATGAGAATTGTTGTTCTATGTTGTTATAATTCCATATTGGTACTCCAGTATATTAAAACTCCTTTAATAAAAAATATATAATGCTGACCATAATGGTTCTTATCTCAATAAATGTTTCATGACTGTATTGTTAGGACTCATCTTTTCTGGCTACTCTGCAAAGGGTAGATAGTATTGATAGATAATTATCAGGATTATGTTAACTGGATAGACCAGGTATTTTATATTATATTTTAAGGATGTATGTGTGTAACACAAATTATCCCACAACCCGCCTGTCTCAGCATCGATAAGCTGAGATATTATATTTGGAATATTTCCACAGTTCTGTTGCTTGTCAGTTACAACAGGCATTGCCATAACTACTTTGGCTCATCTTTTTATAAATCCTGTTCAGGGATAAATATTGCTGGTTTTACCTTTTTAATACAAGTGCTCATTATTTTGCATAATTCTTTGTGTAATAAGCTCCACTTTGGGCTATTTCAGAATTATTATGCAAGTATGTCTAATAATGAAATCAATCGTGGCTTATGTTATTAATAATGTATTTTTATTCATAAACAATGTCCCTTTAATTACCCTTTCAGAAAGTCTCATTTTGGAGATACAATATCACAAATAGCTTATAGTTTATAACAATAGTCCTTGTATTTACTGTTTAAGGTATGTATGTTAGGTAACATTTTTGATTCTTACCATTGTAATGTAAACTGCACAGGAGCACTTCATGGGTGAAATCTATGCATACTATGACCTTCAGCACATATCTCATATGAGCCCCAAGTCTTGCGGATCACGCCGATGCATCTTGTACACCATTCGTGTCCTTGAATTACCATCAAGTCTTGCGGATCACATCGATGCATCCCGTACACCACCCATGTCCTTGAAGTATCATCGATCCTTAACAATCATCATTATTGATGAATGTCCCCCTAATTTCTCGCCTTGTAGGTATTTCATCGACAATTTATAGGCGAGACGCCAATATATAGTAATTGTTTACAGGTATTTTGCTTGTAAAACGGTTTTTACACGAATAGGGGCATAAGACTTCGTAAGTTTACTTTTCTGGTGATAAAGCTTTCACTAGTCTTAATATGATGAAACTTACGCCTCCAAATATTCGATATTATATAAATAAACAAGTTAAGCTGAAAACGCCACAAATAAGCAACTATCAGTTGACCTTTTTAGAATGTACTTTTTTGTCATTACATAAAAAATTTCTGAATTTGTCCATACGATATTTTAATTTATTTCACAAGGTCACTTGAGTATATTAAAACCTTTTTGTTACATAATTTCACTGATATTACAAGATTATTAACTTAAATGTCAACCAAAAATTTTGTTACAAGGCATTGGCTGCCGCGCTTTCAAAAGAGTTGTCGCAGAGGTTATGTCCACAGATACCATAGAGGAGGCGTTGACGTTTCAAGTCTCTAAAGGATGCGCGGCTGCCAAGCGAGTCGAGAGAGCTGCATATGTTTTATATCGAGAACGAAGGACACAGTATAATTATGATCGAACTTCACGTACAGGTAAGTTCGTTTGATCATTAATTGTATTTTTGTGGGTACACCTGGGATGAAGCATTCCAATTTGCGAAAAACGGATTTAATATAGTAACTACATGGTTGAAGAATAACTCTCTATCACTTAACGTTGAAAAAACAAAACACATAAGTTTTGCATTACATAACATCAATAATAATTCAATAAATGACGCCCATGAAATCACTATTCATAATTGCAACAACACTACAACGTCTCCCTGTATTTGTCCTAAGCTCAGTAAAGTTGATGAAGCTAAATACTTAGGAGTCATAATTGATAAAAATCTTAATTTCAACTCGCACATGAACGTCCTAACATCGAGAACCAGGAAACTGATATTTGTTTTTAAAAATTTGAGACATGTGGCTAACGAAAGAATTCTCAAGAATACATACTTTGCTCTATGCCAATCTTTATTAACATATTGTATAACTATATGGGGCGGCGCATCGAAATCTTCTATAATTAAAGTTGAAAGAGCTCAAAGGGCGGTACTAAAGGTCAGCAACTTCCTTCCATTCTTTTATCCAACGACAGAGCTTTACGACAAATGTGAAGTTCCGACAGTTCGTCAACTTTTTGTATTACAATCAGTTATTAGAAGGCACTCTCTTTTAAAATTTGATCCATCTCTTCGTAAGCGGAGAAATTAAATGGTATGTCCTACAACTCCTTTCAAAACAAGTTTCTCACATAAATTTTTCGGTTTCCTTGGTAGTTATCTGTATAATAAAATTAATAAAGAATTATTGATATATGCCTTACCTAAAACTCAATGTAAAAAGAAGGTGCACAAGTGGTTATTAAGCCTGAACTACACCAAAACCGAAGATCTTTTTAAAACCATGACCTAAACACACGCGCGCACACACGCTGATTCACACACACACAAACACACACACATACATATTTTTTTAGAATGCACATAGATTAATTTTATCTTGCTTCTCTTTTATCTCAAGTAACTAATGTTATATAGATAAATATACCTGATTATTACCTAATAGCCAGCTAACGCAATTCCATTGAACGAGGTCCTGGTAATCTGTCAAACAGGGTCACTTAGTACAGATACCAGTCTCTTACAAAGTTTTAAATAATGCTGTTATTGTAATTAGATACAGTTTAAAAGAATTTTGTAACTACTTTGTAAAAGAGAAAAATAAATCTTTATTATTATTATGTATGCATTTATTTAAATACAATTTCTTATAAAATATATATAAAAATACAAAAAACAAATATTCTCAAATATATTATATAAAAAATGTGCTCCACTGACAACGGGGTCTACGACCCAAGCTACTGGTGGTCAGGGCTCCAAAGAGAGAAATCTCCTCACGATGCGCGCCGTGTCCAATACTACCGCCTTCTGTATCAGGCCCTTCACCCAACTGCCAAGCGAGAGCTTCTCGAGGTGTTTATCGAAGCTCTTCGCTATTTGGCCGTTGACTGATACGACCATCGGAATAGTTGAATCAACTTTCCACATGGCGGTAACCTCATGAGCCAGGTCCAAATATTTAGATATTTTTTCTTTTTCGGCCTTCACAAGGTTCTCATCATGCGGAATGGTGACATCAACTAGCATTACACGACGCATCGATCGATCTATTATCACGATATCAGGCTTATTGGCTACAATAGTCCTGTCCGTGATAATATATCGATCCCAGTAGAGCGTGATATGACCACTTTCGGCTGGAAGAGGCTGGTACTTGTAGTACGGTACTTCAGAGTCCACAAGGCGATATTTAAGAGCAAGTTGCTGATGGATAATCTTAGCCACTTGGTTGTGTCTGTGCAAGTACTCTCCGTTAGCAAGACGAGAACAACCGGAAACTACATGTCTAATAGACTCACCGGGACGGTGGCATGCCCGACAAATGTCAACCGTGCCGTCCTTTAGGATGTGCTTCCGGTAGTTGTTCGTCATGATAACTTCGTCCATAATTGCAAATACAAACCTTCAGTTTCCCCAAAAAGGTTGCTGAAGCATAGCCAAGTCACGGAAGAGAGGTGGTCCACATCAGGCCCTGTAAGAGCCCGATAGAACCGTCCGTGTAGCTCCTTGCCCTTCCATATGGCTGTGCGGTCCGAAATACTTAATACCTGGGGCCTTCGCCAGTTCCCGTTTGCCAAGGAAAGCGGAGTTAGGCCTCTATCGATTGCGGCAGCATCTCGATACATCACCACGGACACACTCAAAAAGTACTGTCTTAGATTGCACACCTCGCGGTTGTGTAGTGTCTTAGCGTTTAAAAACCCACGACCACCGCACTTCCGCGGGATGTACAACCTCATAACAGACGACCGCGGGTGATGCATACGATACGCTGTCAGCAATCGACGGACCTTTCTATTCAGGGCATCCAGTTCAGACTGAGTCCAACTTAGTATGCCAAAAGAGTAAGTAAGAACAGGCATGACCCAACCATTGAAGGCTCGGACCTTATTTCCACCTGATAGAAGGCTTTTTAACTCTTTTATCAGGCGGCCAAAGAACCGATCTCTCAATGATTGTTTCATATCCTGTTCAGCTATACTTAAGGCTTGTGACATACAAAGATACTTGTAGGAATCCATTTCAGAGAGAGACCTGAGGGATATATCTTCAGAGAGCTGTAGATTAAAAGAATCTTCAACTCTCCCACTTTGTACATGGATGTCTGCACACTTGTCTACTCCAAACTCCATTCCGATGTCGTTGCTAAAATTGCCGGTTATTTTGGGCAACTCCATCAAGTTTGTTTTCTTCGAAGCATGCAACTTAAGGTCATCCATGTACAGTAGATGAGATATAGGCTCACTCTCCCTCCGCAAATGGTAACCTAGCTTTGAATCTTTAAGTATAGCACTTAATGGATTCAAAGCCAGGCAGAACCACAATGGACTCAAACTGTCGCCCTGAAAGATACCCCTACTCATCTTTATCAAGTCCGACGAGCCAGAAAGGCCTCCATATCCTGGATGACGAAGAACTGTGGTCCACTGCCCCATACACAAACCGAGGAAAGAGCATAGCGCCGGGTATACTTTGTATAGCTCTAGCACTCTCCTTAGCCATGTATGAGGCACCGAATCATAGGCCTTCTTATAGTCAATCCAGGCCATGGAGACAGTCTTTCTGGATCGTCGCACCTGTTGGCAAATGGCCATATCAATAAGGAGCAAATCCTTTGTACCCCGGGACCCCCCCTTACACCTATTCTGAGTAGGCGATAGAATGTGCTGTGCCTTAAGGTGATTATTGATTTTTGTTCTCAGAATGGATTATTATTATTATTTCACAGCTTCATTCTTAGCGATTAGTTTACATATTGTAGGATGTTCAGAGAATAAGAATAAATTGTGAAGAGAGCAATCAGGTATTTTATTAATTAGTTTACACTTTCCCAGTGTAAAGAAATAATAACTACAATCAGTCTGAACGTGGTTCATTAGACTAGGATTATAGCATTTTGCAAAAACTGAAGATGATTCGATCCAACCAGCTGATTTGCGAATCACGTCTAGACTAACACCTAGCGCGTTGGCTTTGGTAGTGGCTGCATGCCGAGTACTGAGTGCGGTGAAAATAGAAGTATCTATCCCGCTGTTAGTTAAAGTGTGTTTAATCCATTGGCTTAATCTTTGGGATGATAATTTTAAATGTGGTTTTCTATAACTAATTAATAAGTGATCATTGTTAAGAGGACGCAAAGTGCTTGTTTTTTGAATATATGACGTCAAACAAGTTGCTGGACATATACTGAGATTTTCATGAAAAAAGGGTAGGTTTAAAACAGGCTGTTAAGTGTTTAAACGGGATGTTTTAATTCGATCAGGAATTTTTATTATAACCTCTTGATTTTCAACAATATTAATATTACTTAATTTAATTAATGATGAAGTTTGAACTCGATGTGCAATCACAAGCGCCAATAACGTTGACAACTTTTTTGACAAATTTTCTAAATTAAGTGAATGGTCATAATCCAGCTAAATAATTCAATACTACGTTCGGATCCCAAGTTAGATTATATTTTGGGGCATTAGGCCGGAGATGAAAAACTTCTTTTAATAAATCGTCTAACACTCTCATCGTTAACTTAGGATGATCCTAATACCAAAGATAATACCGATTTCAATCAATCAGCCTATCGCAGTCCACTGCTGGACATAGGCCTCTCCTAACACGCGCCATTGCACACGGTCCTCCGCCTTCCGCATCCAGTCTGTCCCAGTGACCTTTTTGAGGTCGTCGGTCCATCTAGCTGGGGGCCGTCCTACCTTACGCTTACCAAGTCGCGGTCTCCACTCTAGGACCCGCTTGCTCCATCGGCCGTCGGTCCTTCTGCAGATCCAGCCCATTGCCACTTTAGCTTACTGAGTCTGCGAGCTATGTCGGTAACTTTGGTTCTTTGTCGGATTACCTCGTTACGAATTTTATCCTTCAAAGAGACGCCGAGCATAGCTCGCTCCATAGCCCGCTGTGCGACTTTGAATTTGTGGACTAGTCCCACTGTGAGTGGCCACGTCTCAGCCCCATAAGTCATAACAGGTAGGACGCATTGGTTATAGGCTTTAGTCTTCAGGCATTGCAGTATAGGCGAAGAAAAAACGTGACGTAGTTTGCCAAATGCTGCCCAACCTAATTGGATCCTGCGGTTGATTTCTTTCTCGAAGATGTTTCTACCAAATTGGACAACTTGTCCAAGGTAGGCATATTCCCGAACAACTTCGAGCATCGAACCATCGATGTAGATCGGTCCCGGCGTGACATGCTCATTAAACATGATCTTGGTTTTATCCAAGTTCATGCCGAGACCGACACCTCGAGAGGCTCCATTTAGGCTATGCAGCATTTCGCTTAACTTTTCCAGTGACTCTGCCACGATGCCGATATCATCGGCAAACCGAAGATGTGAGATGTATTCGCCGTTGATGTTAATGCCCCGCCCAGTCCAGTCCAGCGTCTTGAAGAAGTCTTCGAGTGCATTGGTGAAGAGCTTGGGGGATATTACATCCCCCTGTCTTACCCCTCGACGCAGCTCGATCGGGTTGGTCTTTTGGTCCTGGAGCTGGACGGTCATTTTGGCGGTTGGTCACATACCGATTTATGGGAATCAATTGTGCCATATTAGGCTCCATTGTCAAATAGTGTAGACAAGAAATTTATTACCCTTATGATTGACGGTTCTAAATAATCAAAGTTGTTAAAGCTACAATAATTAACCCAATTCTTAATACATCTGTTATACTGTCTATACGTATTTAAACTAAAAGAAGATAATATGATATAAATTGAAGAATCTATCAAATATTTTTGTAATAATGATCTGATAATTTCACGGCAATCAATGTTAATGTCTTGCTCAGGTTGTAAGATGATCTGAAAGGAGATTTTAATAATTTATTGTTAGGGCCGAATTCTATATAAATTGATACCGCTATCTTCTTTAAAATTGGAAATCTTAGTTAAGTACACTAGTGTGGTACTACAATAATACCCATAGCTCTATCTGATATTACTTTTTGCAATGTCTTTTGAATAAGTGCAAACGGTGGAAAAGCGTAGAAACATATATTTGCCCATGATAAAGTAAAGGCGTCTACAGCCCAAGCATCAGGATCATTTTTCCACGAGACATATCTGGGGCATTTAGCGTTACATCTACTTGAAAATAGATCAATGCTAGGTTTGCCAAAATAGTGTATGAGTTTTTCAAACGCTTCGTCACACAACTCCCACTCAGTATCACTAAATTTTTTGTGGGACAGCTGATCAGCATTACCATTGTTTCGTGTATTTATATATGAGGCAAATATCACTATCCTGCGCTCCTTACACCAGTGCCATATCTCTTGTGCGATAAGTTTTAATGTGGACATTGGATGCTCCCCATCTTATTAATACAAGAGACATCAGTAACATTATCTATTCTTTATTCTATTTCACACTCGGAGCAATTTTTGGCAAAAGTTTTTAATCCGAATAAAGCTGCTTTTAATTCCAAGAAAATAATGTGCATATTTAAGTCGTGTTCTTTCCAAAAACCATAAGTTTCCCTATTATCACAATAAGCTGCCCAACCGCTGCTAGATGCGTCGGGGAAGATTTCTAATTGGAAATTATTGAATCTGAAAGGGTTACAGAAGTACAGTACAGTTGTATTGGATTTGTGTGTTATGATGTACCTTATTAATCAGCTTTTAAATAATTCGAAGATGATTATTACATATGTATTTTAAAATATATTTACAGAAATTACAAAAAAACTTAAATTATATGCAAGTAAGCCTCAGAAAGGTTTAGCTTTTCAATAACGAGCGTGTTTTATCCTTTGTGTTCCAGGATTTATCTGGTACGTTAGTTTTTCATCTTTGAGTGGAGGTTCATGTAATCATTTAAATAATAGTGAAGATAAAACGTGGTCTAAATAGCAAAATGATATAACGTACTTTTCTTGATGTCCATAAAGTTTCATAGCTTTGATATACGTGGGTGTCGGAATATATCTCCATAAACTTGGTTTGAAGTCCAATTTCTCGGCAATTGCAAATTAGTCATGAATGCACTGTATCAGTTGCCTCTCAGGAGAGTCCTCTGCCAGGTTAGGATCAAAACAATTGAGACGGATTCCTAAAGCCACAGTGGCTATTGATTCCAGAGCCCATAAATTCATTTCTACGTCGATTTTTTCTTTTATCATGTTGTTCTCGTCTCGAATTGATCTCATTCTGTAATTGAAATGTAACAGATTTAGTTCATTTATTCCATTTTTAAAGTGATGTCAGAATGACTACCATGAGTTTAGTTGGATTTTACTGTAAATAAACGAGTTCGATTCACATTTTTAATTTCTCGCGTAACTCTCCTGGTGAAAACTAGGGTCGCTATATTTTTCTCATACAAATTTGTAAATAATTCTTACGCTGTCACTAATGAGAGTCTTATGTCTCAACTGAGGCAAAAGTGTGATTTTTCTGAGAGCCATATTTTCCGCTTGAAATCCTCCAATTTGTTTTTAGCTGTCACACAAATATAAAAAAGTGGCGTAATGCATTATTTAAGATATGTAGAATGTAAGTAAATGGCCGCAGGCCTAGAGGCGGACCATGAGCCAGATGTAGTGATGACATCGTGAAGGTAGTTGGAAATCTGTGGAATAGGCTAGCACAGGACCGGAACGAATGGCGTGATAGACGAGAGGCCTACACTCAGCAGTGGGTAGATACATTTATATATATATATATATATAGGACGCTCCGAAATAAAAATCAGTGCCCGATATTGGTGAATCTGTATCAGCAATGCTATATAATATCATTATTGTGTAGGTTAAAGGAAAAGCAGCCTAATACAGTAGTTAAAAGGTCTTTTGAATACTGTATCAGTACAGAAATACCTCTACATATCGAAACTACTAAACACGTGGAAAAATGATTTACGAATAATTCAACCAACATCATGTAAGTTTATAAACAAAAAAAATTATCAAAAGATCATGAACAAAGAATTGAATCAGAAGATCATGTACAAAGAATTGAATCAGAAGATTATGTACAAAGAATTGAATCAGAACATCATGTACAAAGAATTGAATCATAATCACTCTGTGATTAGTCCTGTAACTTTATTCGCCTTTTTCTTCTTGTATGTTTTCCTATAGTATTCAAGAAACATGAAAAGGCGTATTTTTAACTAAAATGCTAAAACGGACGAGAGAAGATAATAAAATAGTACGGAAAAAAGAGAAATTGAAACGAAAGTTAAAACGCCGGCGTGAAAGGTTACCGACGTAATCGCGTTCGGTTTCGCCGATACCTATATCTTCAAAAGACATAGATTCCCCGGAGACTCATCCAGAAGATGAGATTGTGGTAGCTGAACCCGAAATCAGTAAGTATACTTTGATTTCTGTATGAAATAAATTTTACCTATCATTAATATTATAAGTCAGATTTGTTCCATATGTACCCTCTGATTTTTATTCAAATAACGTGTGGTACATGTTATTTACCGTTTCGGTGGAATGGTTTTAAGGCTCTGGGGACGAAATATTGGAAGGTTCTCTTGTACTTGAAAGGTCTTTGTTAAAACCTGGTAATATGGAGTCACTCCCAAGAATGAGTTTAAGCTTTGTATAGTACTAACTACTACTTACTACTACTTTTGTGTAACTACCAGTTACACAAAAGCTTAAAAAAGTCAGAACATATATTTGCATATATCTATTATTGCAGGCCCTGATCCTGAGAGCATTGGGGAATACTATGAACAATGACAAAGAATATGGTCAAGAGATAAATATAGAAATAGTGAAGAGGGTCGAGAACATTCTAAAAAATGGTCTCAAACCTGAAATTAAGACAGATTTAGGCAATAGATTTACTAAACCGAAAAAACTATTGCTTTTGGATGCCCCAAAGTTAAATATTGAATTGGAGGGGCTTTTATCAGGGTCTAGCAAATGCAGGGACAAATGGATTGAGAAAAGGCAAGAGAAACTAGGGTCGGCAATATCAGCACTGGTAACAATAAATCACAATACCATAATTGATAAAGGTATTGACCACCTTAAAACCATTCAGATGTTGGCTGATGTGTCCAGGCTATTATGTGATATACATTATCAAGACACTAACAAACGAAAGAAAATCATAGCATATAAAAGCAAATTCAGTGGAAAACAATGAAAGAGACAATTTTATCTTCGGACAAAAATTCAAAGAAACCGTGAAGACTGCAAATGCTATCTAAAAGTCAGCCTCATCCATTTTCAAGTAAAATCAATCACAAGCAGCGCATAAAAGTGTTGAGTTTCTTGGTAGTCAATCCAGGAAACAGGAAAACTTTAGGCCTCTCTCGGCGACATCAATACAACAACGCGACAAACTTAAAGGTAAATATTTTCTGGTCGGTTAAAAAAAAATATTGTCTGTTGGCTAAAGATTACCGCAGATAATGTTGTATTGTCTTGGAAAAAGGGATATAAGATACCTTTTAAGAAAACACCTTACCAAGTGATTGTCTCAAAAAATTCAACAATTTCAAAGTCCGAAAAGAATATGCTAATTACAGCTACAATTATATACTAATTTAAATAAATTTTATTTACAGGAACATTTCAAAATTGAAGATAATAAGAACATTATGGAGATTAGCTACTAGAGGCAGTTACATGTGTACAATTGATTTGAAAGATGCATATTATTTGATTCCAGTAGATAAAAGTGATAAAAAGTACCTGAGATTTAGTTTTGAGAATATTTTATATGAATTTAGTTGTATGCCATTTGGTCTGTGTACTGCCCCCCTAACTTTCACAAAATTACTCAAGCCTGTCATAGCATTCTTGAGAAATAATGGCCATAAATCAGTCTCATATATATATTGATGATATTAATTGTATTGGGAACTCATACATTGAATGTTTAGAAAGTTCCCAATGTACTATAAAACTGTTGGAATGTCTTGGTTTTATAATTAATAGGGAAAAAAGTAATTTATACCCTTCCCAATTAATTGAATATTTAGGATATTTTGTTAATACAATTGAAATGGCTCTTTCTGTAACAAACAAGAAGCGTTGCTCAATACCATTAATACTGGACAGATTTGTCAGTGCCCAGCAATGCACCACTAGAGAATGGGCACGGCTTATTGACACTTTAATAGCAAGTTGTCCAGCTGTGTGATATGGTATTTTTTATACAAAAATCTTGGAGAGATATAAATGTTGGGCATTATGTCATTCCAATATATTATATTTTAGCTAGTTATTCCAATATAATTTTGATTATATTATGAATATTAATAGTGATTGTAAATAAGATTTGTTATGGTGGATGAATCGTATTAAAGTTTCAAAAAATCCAATCAGAAAATTTAAATTTGACTAAGAAATATATTCAGATGCCTCTGGTACCGGTTGGGGGGTATGTTCTGGTGGTCAGGTAGCTAGTGGTTTTGGGACAGAAATAGATAAGAAAAACCACATAAATTACTTAGAGTTACGTGCTGATTTTTGGGTTTACAATGTTTTTCTAAGGACTTAAAGTCATGTCAGGTCATACTACGCATTGACAACACCACAGCTGTTCATATATAAATAGAATGGGTGGAATACAATACCAGAAATTAAATATTCTGACTAAAAATATAAAGCAGTGGTGTGAAGCCCGCCAGATCTGGTTATATGCTTCATATGTAAAATTTAAAGAAAATGTATCTGACAAAGGGTCTAGGTTAAGGAACATTGATTTCGAGTAGTAATATCTCCTGTATCTTTTAAAAAAAATTGTTAATTTGTTTGGAGAAACCACTATAGACCTATTTACTACAAGAGCAAATACTAAGTGTCTATCTATCTATCTATCTATCTATAACCTCACGCCAGATCCCTTGCGGGGTAGGCAGAGAGTACAGAGTTCCAACAGGTTCTTTCCTTACATACCTCTCTGGCTTCCTCGACTCTTATAGTTCGTCTCATACACGCTCGCCGGTTACGGAGAATCTTGACTTTTCCATCAGATAGGCTCGGTTTATTTGGTCGTGGTAAGATAGTCTAGGTCTTCCCAGGTACCTGCATCCTTCCACTTTCACATTGTGTATCTGTTTTGACATTCTTTCCTCTGGCATTCTTTCTATATGCCCGAACCAACGGAGCATGCCGTTTCTCATTTTTACACCGATACTATCTTTCATACCTACTCGCTGTCTTACTATGCTGTTGCTCATGCGGTCGGTCAGCTTCACTCCGTACATCTTCCGCAGAGCTCGCATTTCTACCGTATTTATCCTACTTTCATTCTCCTTCTTATATACCCAGCTCTCGCTGGACAAGAACTCCGTTATGTATGGCCAGCTGCGCCTTATGGCTTAAGTGCCGGCTCCCGAGTAGCTTTCCCATCGCACCATTCACTCTGATCCCTGCACTCACTCTTCTCTCTAGGTCAGCGGTGTATTTCCCATCCTTACTGAAGGCGCATACAAGATATACAAACTCATTCACTTGCTCCAGCACATCGTTACCAACCACAATCCTTACATTCGTTCTGGTTTCTTCTCTTTCAAAAACCATAATCTTGGTTTTCTTCACATTCAAGTGTAAGCCAATGATCATGCATTCGTCTTTCATAACTGTGACTAGTGTTTGCAGATCAGTGGCTGTTGGCGCTATTAAAACCGCGTCATCTGCATAAAGTAGATGGTTTACCACTAAGTCACCCATTTGTACACCTTCATTCATCGCTTTCAGTTTTTAAAGACTTTTGTCCAGATATATTATAAACAGTCTAGCGGACAACACGCAACCCTGCTTGACGCCGATTTTAACGTCAAACCAGGGTGACCTGTTACCACCCACCCGTACGCATGCCTTGCAGGCCACATAAGTGGACTGGACGGCTCGCAACAGAGTGCCATCTATACCATATTCTGGCAAAATGTCCCAAAGTCTCTTTCGCACAACTCTGTCAAATGCCTTCTCCAGATCTACAAAACCGCAGAAAACCTTCCGCCCCACTACCAGATGCTTCTCTACGATGTTGCGGAGTGAGAAGACTTGATCCGAACATCCTCTTCCAGACCTGAAACCCCCTTGTGCCTCGTACAACATTCCATCGGACTTCTAAGTGTCATAGATATATTTCATGACAAAGAGACCCATATGCTGAAAACATTGATGCCTTTACTGTAGATGGGTAAATATATCCTTTATTTTATGCATTCCCACCATTCGCATTAATTTTAAAGACTATACAAAAAATTCAGGCCGATCAGGCAATGGAAATATTAATTTTCCCTATGTGAAAATCTCAACACTGGTTTCCTTTAATAAACTTATTCAGGAATTCAGATATTATGGTTTTCGAACCATCAAAATACTTATTATCATCATCTTTCAGAACGCTGCACCCACTGCACAACAGCCTTTCCCTAGGAGCTTACATATAATCAGGGAGGCTTTCCGAAAACAACTAATACCAGACGATGCTATTAATGTGATGACAGAATCTTTAGCAAATAACACGTAAAGCAGTATTCGGTGGTTTTTAAGGTGGACATTTTGTAAAGGTGAAAATATCTATGAAGATTCAGTGCCCTAGGTAATAATGTTCTTTACACAACAGTTTGAAAAAGGTGCTTCCTATGCCAGCTTAAATACTTGTCGATCCACGTTACCTTTAATCATAGGCTCCTTTATAGGTACAAATAGTCAAATAAAAAGATTCTTCAAAGGTATTTTCAATCTTAAACCTTGTAGACCCAAATATAATGATACTTGGGATCCGTCTGTTGTATTAAACCTTATTAAAGATTGGTTTCCTCTTGAGGATTTAAGTTTAGAAATACTTACTAAAAAATTAGCAATGTTGTTAGCCACTACAAGTGCACAACGTATTCAAATACTGGCTGTGATAGGATTAGATAATATGGAGCTTAAACTCAATATTATCAATATGATTCAATTATAATAAAATTATAAGAAATTAAAAAACTTCAGCCCCAGGAAAACAACAGATATGCATTAAACTTCCATTCTTTACTGATAAACCTCAAATTTATCCTGCACTTACTTTAAGACATTGTGTTAATATAACAGAAGCCTATAGAAATCAGGAGTTAGGGAATAATGAAAAACTTTTTAGTTGTTATAAGAAACTTAATAAACATGCAAATACCCAAAGTATTAGTCATTGGATCAGAGATGTCATGAAAAGTAGTGGCATAGACAAAAATAAGCTTACACCTCACTCTACACGCCATGCATCCACCTCAAAGGCAAATAGAGAACGTGTAACCTTGGACACAATTTTTAAAAGTGCAGGATGGTCGATAGGATCCAAGGTCTTTGAAAATCACTACAATAGGCCATTGTTAAATGAAGAAAAGAATTATATTTTTGCTAGGACTGTCTGTGATTCATAATGTATGTGTGTTTTTTCTTTAATAAATAAATAATCATTACTATCCTCATAAGTGGTTGTTGATTATCTTACTTCTCCTTGTTTCTGAACATCTACATAGTGAATATTAAGAAGATTATCCCTGACTAAGCATGAGTATAATTACTAAATTAAACGAACTCACCTAAAGTGAAGTTCCATTGTAATTAAACGAGATGCTTAGTCCGAGATATCAGTTTCCCTTACCCACCCTAAACATTTATATGTTAAACCCTAAAATAAAAGTCGGGAGTTCACTTTTCTGTTTAAAGTATAGCTCTGAAGAGAATGGTTATGGTGATTATAGAGGGTTGCCAACACAAGATTTTTTTTTACTTTCACTTAAAAATCGCGGACACAATGCGCTGATTGTGGAACTACATAGTGAATATTAAGAGGATTATCTTGGACTAAGCATCTCGTATAATTACAATGGAACTTCACTTTAGGTAAGTTCGTTTAATTTAGTAATTATATCAATAATGTAGTAATACTAATGCCTTAATGTAGAACTAAGTAAAATAATATTATATAAGTATATAAATATTAAAAATTAATTCACACATTACTAAAAATTGTAAAATAAATAACTTTTTAAAAAGGGAAACCTAGTTCAAAAAGCAAGAACTAAATATTTAAAATCGGTGCCAAGTAACCGACTGCACTAACAACAACGACATCAAACATTTATTTTTTGCTTTTTGAAGTTGGTTTCCCTTTTGTTAGTTATTTTTATTTCTAATTTTATCCTGTGTGTAAAAGTACTAGAAATTTTATTTCCATTTTATGCTATCAATAAGTGCCATAAAATTCACATTACGATTAAATTTTCAATTTCCCCGCGAACACTAAACGCGCTGTGCTGCTTTGGTTTGTGTCGTCCTTCATCATAAAAATTAAATTTCTTTGCCGTTTTCTTTAACGAGATTAAAAAAAAACATATGAATTTAAATGCAATTACTGTTAAACAATTTTTAGACTGCCTAGTTGGTCTAGTAGTGAATAATGTACTTTGCGAATACGAGGTACTGGGTTCAAATCTTAGGTCGGACCATTGTAGTCTTTCTATCGGAAAATTCCCAGTATCAGTCCGGAGTCTGGAATTGTGCCCGGTATGTGGCAACAGGCTCACCTCCTATTACAAGGGAACTAATATCGTCGGCGCTAGGGGAATATAGGCGTGGCGGTGTTCTTTTTTGATATATATATATTTTTTTTAAGAAAACAATATTACCGTACCTTAAAGATAGAAAGAAGCGTTCCACTTTGTTGATCGTAGTCGGCGGCGGCTACGATTAACGGATCCGCATGGGTAGATGCGTTCGCGAAGTGTCGTGTTGTCGCCTTTTTAAAATAGGCGCGAATAGGTTCGAGACCTAGATCGGAGTGGGTCATAATCAAAGTAGGAATCGTAATACACAAACATAATCAAAGTTAGGAATCGTAATACACAAACTTCTTAGACACTTAACTCATATAATTATTATAAAAATACTCTACTTACCTCACGAATCCGCTGTTGCAGTAAACCAAATCAAAAACCGGCTTCAGTTTACGCGTCTGCATGTTTAAACTTTTAGTCTAATACAACAGATATGCAACTCAAATTCAACACAAAGCAAATTTATCATAATAACTTGTATCAAGTACCAACACATGTATACTAGCGTTGCTTATGAAAGGCAATGTCATAAACCTATATTATATGAGAGATAACAATATCAAATGCATAGACCCGATGTATACAGTAGACGATCCAAACTGCTCCGCGAATGTATTTGACCTTGAATCCGTTTGAAAGACGCGTTTGATATAAATCGATCAAATTTAACACTTATGTTCTAATGATATAGGGCACTTGAGCTTGTTGTTGTTAATATTTTTGTCACGTCGTTCACCTATGATAACGTTGTCATCATGATTGGCAGAAAAATATGTAATCACTGTAATAGCGCTTGTTTGGTAAACAAGATACGTTTCGTTATAAATAAATATCTGTGATGTGATCAGACAAGTCAAGAAAAGTGTCCGTATTTATAACCATGAGCGGTGATAGCCTAGTGGTTAGACCGTTGGACTGCAAAGTCAGAGGTCTCGGTTTCAAACCCAGGCACGCACCTCTGTCTTTTCGAAATCATGTGCGTGTTATAAGATAGCCCTGTTAAGAAACTGCCCCACCATTGGGCACGGGCCTCCTTTACAACTAATAGGGCTTAGGCCATAGTATACCACGCTGGCCCAGTGGCAGGGTTGGCGACCTTCATACACCTTCGAGAAACTCTTAGGCATGCAGGTTTCCTCGTTTCACCGTTAAAGCAAGTGATAGTTATTTTTTAATACGCACATGATTTCGAAAAGAGGGGTGCGTGCCTGGGTTTGAACCCGAGACCTCTGACTTTGCAGTCCAACGGTCCTAGCACTAGGCTATCACTGCTTATTTAAAATATATATATAAATTACGAAAAATAAACAATTAATTTGAATATTATATTCTAGTTCTTATTTGTGTTTCACGTGGTTTTTTTAAATTATGTAATACTCGTACTTAGTTTTTTAAAAGTTATCGTTTATCAGTTTATCAAAAGCAACATTAATCACAACTTATTATTCGACTAATTCATGTAAAAGCTTGCAAACAAGTGGAGCGCCGACAGGATATTTTGACTAACGACTTGTTTTCAACCAAGGAAATTGAGTTTAAACTGTGTAAAGCGCCTA
This sequence comes from Phalera bucephala, assembly GCA_905147815.2. Classification (NCBI taxonomy): domain Eukaryota; kingdom Metazoa; phylum Arthropoda; class Insecta; order Lepidoptera; family Notodontidae; genus Phalera; species Phalera bucephala. The sequence goes on from LR990615.1 coordinate 25,207,823, forward strand.
ATTCGCAGGTTCGCCCCGTGTCAAGATTTTGTTTGGAATTTTTTTATTACAAATTCGTATAAGGCTGATGATGAATTTAAACTCCATTTAATAAACCAGGGCCTGTTGCTAAATACAACTCAATGACTGAGGATTTTCTATAGTCCTTAATGCTAATAGACAACGAACAAATGTAAAGGAATGACATGTTACAAGGAGAAGTGAAGAAATAAAAACTATGCACAATTGCGGCTAGAGAATAGAAACAACGCATGTAACTTGGCTAGGTCCTCTGAGAGCTTAGCACGAATAGATCAACGTTAACGTAACCCTATAGAGTTGATATGCCATTCTTTTTACAAGGTTTTATTAAACTTTTAATGTTCGTATGTCTGTTTGTCTGTCTTTCCGGTTCAAATCTTGTGATCCATTTTTCAAACAGTTGCAGGTATCCAATTGAGCTGAAATTTAATATAAGTATGTAAGTCCGTTGACTATGCAATAATATGGTACCATAGAGATAGTCTGATGGTAGAGTCGAAAGTGGCCATAGGAACATGTAAACTATACAACGTAACCCCCTCGTGTTTAGGCTTATTAGATTGGTATTAACAAGTACTATACAACCAGACAGTGTTTAGGGTAGTCAATGAAACCACCCAACTACTCAATATACCTCCGACGAGTTTGGGCTCGTTGGATTGGTCTTGACTAGTTCTTAAGACCCGGATTGTGCCTAAGGTCTGATGATGGAGTCGAAAAGAAGCCGGAAGAAGCTCGTAACTACTCAACTAAGGAAGATATCTTCTTCATTTCTTGTAAAAGGATTAATTTAAAAATAATATTAATCACACTAAACACTTAATAAATAAATATAAACGTGACCTCGCTGTTTCGACAACGTTACGAAAAATTTAATCTGTTTGTGCTAACGCACACTTTTAGGTGAAAAAATGCACCTATCGCCTAAGAAAGGGTGATGGAGGTGAATTGGTCGAAGGTCTATACAAACATTTTATACGTTAAGATGTGTAATCGTAACGTATAAACTAATCTAAATTTTAAACGATTTTGATAGAGCGTTAGTTTTATAACTGATGGTAGGGTCACAACCAATCACTGCCTAGTAATGATACCTTTAACTGTAAGAAAGTCGTGTCTGTACAAGGAATATTTTTAGGAAATAACAACCCAGGGGCATCTTTCTATCGATGTAGAAGCCAATTCTACAAATTTTGGCTTTCGTGTCTGTTTGTCTGTCGGTCTGTCGGAGGGTATGAACCGCCATCACGCAAAAACTACTGCGCGGATTTTGATAAAACGTTCCATGCGGATTCCTTAAAATGTTGGCTAACATATTGTATAGTATTTATCTCCGAAAATCAAAAAGTTTTTTCCAGAAAATACGAAAATAAGCGAAATATTGTATTTCTAAAAAGACACTTTACTCAAAACCTGTTGGATAGATTTCCATGAAATTTTGTTTAATTGTAACCTGTACAAAAGGTCACAACTTTATGTACTTATATTTTCGAAAAACTAAACAGTATTGGAGGAAAGAGAAAAAAGTCGATTTTGATTTATGATTCAGTGTTCCAAAACTACTTTTCAGATATCAGTGAGACTTAGCATGGAAATATTTCATATGACAGACAATATAGTTAATTTTTACGTTTTTAGGAAATCTAACAGTTTGTAGGGAAAAGTAAAGCATCTATATCTCTACATACTACATATAATGAAGCTGTAAGGAAGTCATGTACAGACATGACTTCCGTCCGTACGTACGTATATTTTTTTGGAAATTACAACCCACGGATATCATTCTATAAATGCAGAAGCCAATTCTAAATTTTTTGGCTTTCGTGTCTGTTTGTCTATCTGTCTGTCTGTCCAAGGGCATAAACCATCTTAACGCAAAAACTACCTGGCAGATTTTGATGAAACTTTGCACGCGTATATCTTAAAAGGTTGGCCACATATTGAACAGTATTTATACCGGAAAATCGAAAGGTCTTTTCAGAAAATACTAAAATAAGCGAAACATTGAATTTTTAAAAAGACATTTCACTCCATACCGGTTTGATTATTCCCAATGAAATTTGGGATAGTTGTAGCCACTACTAAGGATCAAAACTATGTATACTTATATTTTAGAGAAATGTAACAGTTTCTGAGGAAAAAAAGAAGAATCGATTTTAATAAATCATTCATTGTTCCAAAACAACTTAAGCTACTAGATTTTCGCGGGATATTCCGCAAACCTTTATTACTGTTTGTCCCGAACTGCAATGTTACGACGTAAACGTGATTTTGCCTACACATGAATTCCTCCATAAATTGATATTGGACTCAGGTTCGTCTCCTCACGAAAAGCTATGCATTAGTTAAAATCTTCTTCTTCTTCAGCTGAAAGACGTCCACTGCAGGACAAAGGCCTCCCCTAAAGACCGCCACAACGTTACTACTAACGTTATACTGCGATCGCCAACCCGCCTGCCAAGCGTGGCGATTATGGCATCATCCCCCTAATGATATCCACAAATATTAGTTAAAATCACTCACGTTTGTTTTAAACACTCAAACATGATTTTGTGCATAAACCGACGATGCATTCAGGATTGCTTCTTCCGGAGAGAACTCTAACGATGAATGGGCCGGATACGAAACTTTAACGACGGTTAATATCTTACGAGAAGGCTAACACTTTTTGAGACGGCGTTAGTGGTGTGCGTTGAATAAGATCGCGCTATAGTTTAGTTTGTATTTTACAAAGACCACCTGTGCGGGCTAAGACTGAACCCGGTCATAAAGATAGTTGATAGAAAAATAAGTCTGGTGGAAGTTGACAAAACATACAGTATATTTACACACGGTTCTTCCGGGGTAGCCGTTATTTCTTCATACTAATATGGCAGAATGGATCTTACTAACACTTTCTAGGTGTTGTAGGTCTCGAAATAATATTCGAGATACTTTTTATCCCGGAAAGAATCACGGTTCTTGCGACATAGCTGGCTTAATGAATTTAATTGAAACTTTATATGAAGGTGTCTTACACTGTAAAATAAAACAAAACTCTTTTTATTACGAAAAATATGTAACATAGCAAAATACACAATAGCATGACTTCTGCGGAATATCTATTATTTCTTCATACTAAAATGGCTGAAGGGATTATAAAGAAACTTAATATGAAAGAAACCCAGATATATAAAATAAGCAAGTGGAAGAACGTTGATATTGGGGAAGACCTAGACTATCTTACCATAACCAAATAGAACGTGTATTATCAGAAAGGCTAGTCAAGAGTCTTCGTAACCGGCAAGTGTATATAAGACGGACTATGAGAGTGGAGAAAGCCAGAAAGGTCTGGAAGAAAAGAACCTGTTGGAAATCTGAAATATCTGTCTACTCCGCAAAGGATCTGACGTGGTGATATAGATTGGTAGATAGTATTAAAGTATCTTAATTCGTAAAATAATAATATGAAATATGTAACTTTGTTTGCACACTAGATCATGCCGATATTATTCTGCATTATATAAATTTTGTTGGTTTTGACCGGCCTGCTTTGCGGTCCAAAGAAATTATCTTATTTTGTCGAAAGAAAAGCCTGGCAATCCGTCGATTTTCCTCTTTCTCTTCATCGGTGACTGGAAGCCTGGGGACCTGCTAAAATTGTTCTACAACGAAAATTTATTCATATTGAAGTCGACTTTATAAATACTTTTAGAAAACAAAGTCGACTTGGTTTAAGCGATAAAACGTAGACTGCCTTACTTACTTTGACAAATAGTCGCAGGTACGAGCCCCACACAGCACACAGAAATATAGCTTTGAGATTTGTGATTTTGAAATAAAGAAGATATTTTATGCACATACAGGCACAATAAAAAAAAAGTTTGTTCGTGTTAATATCCAGAGCGGTGGAACCGATTTTAAATATGCTATCATTGGAAAATGTAGGATTTCTCAGAGACTGTTGACTAGTTTTTACAATGCAAGATTTCAGGGATAGTTGTTTTTATTTGTCCATATTAACGCGGCTGAACGGATTGAAAAGAAACTTAATATGGAAGCCTCTCTTAAGTCTTGCAAAATCATTATTCCAAAAAATCCTACCTATCTATTTCAAATTACAAAAAAAACGCGTGCAAAGCCGCGAGAAACAGCTAGTGTATAAAAAAGCTCTAATTTTTGTTTAATTTAAATAAATGTTTTTTATATCAAGCAAAGGTCAAAGTCAGTAACTGTCTGAAAAGTCTCGATTACGAGAGCACTAAAGCTATTTTGATACAATATAATTCTCTTCTCGGTAGTTTTCTCATGGCTGAGGGTCATGTCAATATCAGGAGGATGCCCTTTCACAGGTGTTTAGAAGCCCTCTCCATTCTTCTCTATTTTGGGCATGTCGTAGAGCGGTGTTGAAAGATATTCCTTTCAGATCCCGTATTTGGTCGGACCACCGTGTTGATGAACGGCCTCGAGGCCTTTTTCCGTCTACTTTAACCACTACCACGAGCTATTCGAGACTATTTTCATCTCGCCTAGCTATGTAGCCAAAGTAGGTTAATATCCGCTTTAGGCATACGGTAGAAAGCCTCGTTTTGATCCTTAGCGCCTTAAGGATACACGCATTGGTACGCTTTGCTGTCCAGGGAATACGAAGCATACGACGCCAGCACCACATTTCGAATGCATCAATTCTATTCCTGTCTGCTTTCTATATAGTCCAAGTCTCTACGCCATAAAGTAAGATAGAGAATACAAGAGTTCTTACAAGTCTGGTTTTGGTCACCTTTGAGATGTTCTTGTCGCGCCAGATATTTATAAGACTGGTCATGGCATTTTTCAACATTTGTATTCTCTTTCGTATCTCTATCTCACATCCCCCTTGATCAGTTAGTGTTAATCTTAAGTACGTAAATTGGCAGACCCTTTCAAAATTCTGCAGAGCATTCGTTTGAGTGAGTTTATTGCCTCGGTCTTATGAGCTTAGTCTTTGAGCGGTTTATGCTCAGACCAAAGTTTCGGCTTTCGTTCTCTACTCTATCAACCAGCTCTTCCATTTCTTCTTCTGATGAAGCAAAGAGTAATTAATAGAAATAAAGAATAATTAATATATATATATATAAAAGTTCCATTTACTTTCTCCTTGTAGGTTGGTACTGTGTTAATTGTTATATTTATTTAGTTAGCTAATACTGAGCTGTATTTTTTTAACTCTTGTTTCTTTTAATTGTAATCAGTATTCCACGATACAGGCTAAGTCTAGTTTAGGAATCCCTGGCAAACACATTTTAGGTTATGTAACGTTTTTTGTACTTAATAATTAGAAAATATATATCTTAATTCAGAAATTAACAAGTATTATTATTATTGTTTAAAACTAATAACATAAGAAAATTGATCTACATGTTTATTTAATTATAGAAAACCACTGCAATGTAGTAAATTAAATACAAAATTGAATTATAAATAAAATACATTATAACAAATTATTCAGAGATTTTTTAATATTAATATAAATACATGATAAAGTTATAGAACATTTTTATTTACAATTAATAATATTTCTTCATTTAATTATTTTTATTATCTAATTAATATTATTATATAATTAATTTGATTCAGAACAAGACTTTTGAACAGACAGTTATAAATGATCACAGATATACCATTGAACTATCTTTTTATCAACATGACGAAGTCTATCCACGAAGTGCGAATGTAATACATCGTGAGTCTATCTCAATTTTCGTCACACAGTCGGGACTTACCCAGGTCCACTTGCGGTGTTCCGGCTTCTTCGAAGAGTTCATCATATATCGTCCCTTCGTTTTTCTTGAAGTCCGCTAGTATCTGGCACAGACAGGGTATTTATTCACTATTACCAAACGCGGCGCGTAACCATAAATTCGTGAAAAGAACGAGTAATGGTATTCTGTAGGTAACTGGAGTACCACTAAACCACAAAGCATGTAGTCGGTCTAAGCAAATGTGCACTGTGTCTTCCAACTAGGCCCTGACGTCATCGCGGTTGGCGTGGTTAACGTCAGTCTGTCATTTTCAGCTTGATATCAAATACAGCAGTTGGTGGTTTGCAACGACCTCTTCATCTTGCACCACTGCGCGCAGTGACACGTTTGATTGTATGGGGAGATCTAATAATGTCAACTCCTTTTTATATTTGCTTCGTGCACTCAACGATAATTATCGTAACGCGCCGCGTTACGTATTTATTCTATTTAAATCATTACGCTAGATCCCTTGCGGGGTAGGCAGAGAGTACAGAGTTCCAATAGGTTCCCCATAGGCCCATCTGGTTTCCTCCACTCTCATAGTTCGTCTCATCTACGCTCGCAGGTTACGAAGACTCTTTGACTTGCCTTTCAGATAAGACACGGTATTTTTTCATGGTAAGGTCTGGGTCCTCCCCGGTACCTACATCCTTCCACATTCGCATTGTATATCTGTTGTTGTCTATTTAATTTTTCATAGGGTATAAGTGTCCAGTTCCGCTATCCAATATCGAATGTCAATGGAGATATAGTTTTAGCTCATAGTTGCCTTATCTGTCCAGTTTCTCATTAAATACCCATGTTGCCGCCGCAACGTGTTTACTATGCAATAAAGCTATTTTGCTGAGTCTATTGCATTTATTTTAACGTTTAACCTATCGACGTTTTCGGGTGAGAAAAGAATGGGAGTTACAAAATTTTATTTTTGAGTCTTATGTTAAAAAAATGATGACACTAGATGCCTCGTTCGGAAACGCGACATGCCCCCGGCCTTGGAAGCTGTAGCTTCAAAGATTAGTACTCGAACATTGCTCCACCTCTTCTTCATGAAACAAAGGACAAATTTTTGAAAAATTGCGCCGCACTGTTCCTTACGCAGTCCGAATGTCAACTACGCGCGATATGCCGTCCTTGCCAACCACGGTGCTCGTTATTCTTCCAAGCGACCACTTCAACGGGGGAAGTCTATCGTCTTTAATCACCACCAGGGTGTTGGGCTGTAGGCCCCCGGCATTCTCTCTCCATTTGCAGCGCGTTTGAAGCTCGGAGACGTATTTCTTGGCCCAACGAGACCAGAAGTTGTGGCGTATCTGCTCCACTCGTTCATAGCGGTTCAGCAACTTTGAAGTGTCATCTCGCATGTCCTGATACACCGGTGCAGTAAGCGGACGACCAACCAGGAAGTATGCAGGACAGAGAGGAAGGAAGTCATGTGGATCGGAAGACAATGGAGACAAAGGGCGGGAGTTAAGTATAGCTTCTACCTGTGTCAACACTGTAGTAAGCTCCTCAAACGTGAGGTGAGCGCTACCTATGACCCGAGTTAAGTGAAACTTGCAGGATTTTATTCCGGCTTCCAATAATCCTCCAAAATGAGCACAATAACCAGGTATAAATCTTAATCGTATAGCTTGGCTAAGTGCGTACTGAAGGGATATAAAACGCTTTAGAGCTAAAATGTATGCCTCAGTGGATAAATCGGATACCAGTTCCAAGTGAACAAAGCTCGCGTAATAAAGCAAACGAATATAGATATGTAGGACTTGGTAGTCTTAGCGCCTCTTCCTTTGCGATTCAGTGTAAGCACAGGCCCTGCGTAGTCTACACCGCAATATCGAAATGGGTAGGTGGGAGTTACTCGTTCTTTCGGTAAATTGCCCATAATAGGAGTCAAAGTTTTTCCCGTTAGTCTTTTGCACGCAATACAATCGTTAACTATTTTTCTCGCTAGATTTCTGCCACCTATAGGCCACCAGCGTTGTCGAATATCGTACAGCAACGCCTAAGGTGCAAGATGAAACAGACGTCTATGCTCGTGGCGCATGAGCAATACAGTAAAGCGATGTTTGGAAGATAGCAAAATGGGGTGCTTTTGCTCGTATTCGAAACTGTCCGAATAACCAATTCGTCCACCAACACGCATTAAATTGTTTTCGTCAATGAACAAGTTTAGATTGAATAAGCTAGGCTTCCCTTTCAGCGACTGATTTCTCAAAACTAAATTATATTCTTCACCAAAAGATTCTAATTGAGAAAACCACGCTAAGATTAACTCTGATTTTCTCAGTTCGTCCAAAGTGAGTGCACCCGTGTGATGATTTGTTTTGTTGCGCAAGTTGTAAATAAAACGTAACACGTAAGCGTAGGCACGCCTCATTCGTTCTAACTGAGAATATCTAGAAAATGGAAATATTTCGGTACGTATCTTTGTAAGTAAAACATTTAGCTTAATAGGTTTGACCTCAGGTAAGTGGGTTTGCACCTCCGACGAAAAAAACTCTGAAACAGGATCGCCACAATTGAAGGCGAACTCATGTAGAAAGGGAGGTAATTCCCACCACAATTTAGAGATGGCGAGGTCTGGTAAGGAAACCCCACGTGATACCAAGTCGGCTGGGTTTTCCTTCCCGTTGACATGCCTCCATGGTAAGTCTTTTGCGATTTCGTGAATCTCGGCGACCCTGTTTTTAACGAAAGTTTTAAGTAAATTTGGGGCCATGCATAGCTATCCCAATACGATTGTTGAATCCGTCCAAAACATGACGTGTTTAAATTCACAATGAAGAGATTCACGTATTTTTGAATATAAACGTGCACCAGTTACAGCACCGCACAATTCTAGCCTCGGAATACTCACGGGCTTCACTGGTGCAACTTTGCTCTTGGAGCATAGTAGCCTGACACATACTACGGAGTGGGTATTGTTTACGACACGAATGAAAACGCATGCACCGTATCCTGTTAATGACGCATCAGTAAATATGTGCAGCTCGATATGCGATGCCACAATACCCAGTACGTGACGCGGTACTCGAATACTTTCGAGTGCAGATAAGCCAGTTGCGAACCTGTTCCACGCATCTACGACATCGCTGGGGAGCGCATCATGCCAATCTAATTTTAATAACCATAATTTCTGTAATAAAACTTTCGCAATCATTATTGCAGGACTTAATAATCCAAACGGATCGAATATTTGTGAAACGTGGGATAATATGGACCGTTTAGTTACTATACTATCCCGCTTAAATTGTGTGTTATAATGGAATTCATCAGATAAATTATTCCAACCGATACCTAAAGTTTTAGTTTGGCGGTTTATGTCTAAATTTAGTTGCTTGACCTCATGAAACGGGTCGGCAAGTAATTGGTCACAATGAAAATTGAATAACCACTTTCGTAAAGGAAAATATCCCGATAACAAAGTTTTGCACGTTTTTTCGCAATGTTCTAATAATTTGTCTTTATTATCGGACGATGTAATAAGGTCATCAACGAAAAAATCCTCATAAATTATCCTTTTGACGTCTGGATCCGAGCAGTTCGCAGCCGTTTCCTTTAAACATCGGACCGCCATAAAGGCAGCGGATGCAGTCCCATAAACAATACGGTTATGACGATAAACACCCACCTCGTGTGACGGTACATTTTCTCAACGTCAGCGCAAGCCACGTATTTATGGAGGCGCAGACGTAGTAGAATAGCAAGTAAGTCACCTTGTATAGGAGGTCCTATGTGCTGTATATCGTTATGGGATACTCCAGTGCTCGAGGCAGCACTCGCATCGAATACCACCCTTAATTTGGTGCTCTCGCTGTGCTCACGCAGAACACCGTGGTGACTCATAAAAAAATGAGGAACTCCGAATGAGTCAATTCGCGTCATGTGCCCCAAAGCTACATACTCATGCATGAAGTCCGTGTACAATTTTCTATATTCTGGATCACGTTGCAATCTTTTCTTTAATATTAATCGCTTGAGGGCCTGTGGAAACGTCTCACCTAAACTTTGAGGCGAAGACTTGAGGGGAATCGTAACGCAAAACCTCCCGTCCTTGTTACGAGTTGTGGTTTTGACGAAATGGTTTTCGCATTCCCGTTCCTCGTCGGTGCGCGTGTCACAAAGCTTAGGCTCCTCAAGCTCCCAAAATAGCCGCAGTTGGTTCTCTATTAATTGAGAAAAATTGCATCTTACGTGCTTCGGTTTTCGCATACCGTTTACCGGACCCGATATAATCCAACCTAATCGCGTATTTTGTAGGTATGGACCTTGGGGTAATCGCATTTTACCTTCGCATAATAAGTCCCAAAATATATCTGCGCCTATTAAGATATCTATCGTTCGGGATTCATGAAATTCGGGGTCGGCTAGATGTACGTTGCCAGGGATCTCGAACTTCGCAAGTTGTTGCGGTAACGCTGGCAAGACGGACGTAATATTAGGTAAAACAAAACATTGAATTCGCATAACGTATGTATCCCTGTGTGATTTAACCTCGATATTGCAAATCACCGTTGATCTTGTTACCGAGTTACCCACGCCACGGATTTCTTGAGTGGACTGTACTAACGGTAAATTTAAATTATCGCATAGCGATTGCGTAACTATACATCTTTCGCTGCCAGAATCTAAAATCGCGCGAGCTAAATGATAATTACCACGACTATCCCGCACTTCGACTAGTGCCGTTGACAACAACACAGGTCGCATACATGGGTAACGAGCGCATAAAACATCTACTCGAGCATTATTGTTGCATATTTTGTTGTTGTCATGCGAGTCGGCAGCGTTGACGGTCGAGTGCATAATCACAGCTGGTATAGTTTCATTATTATCAGCTGAGATTTGCGGCCCCGCCTTGTGACTAACTTCATGATGAATTAACGAGTTATGTTTTCTATCTATCTATCTATCTATAACCTCACGCCAGATCCCTTGCGGGGTAGGCAGAGAGTACAGAGTTCCAACAGGTTCTTTCCTTACATACCTCTCTGGCTTCCTCGACTCTCATAGTTCGTCTCATACACGCTCGCCGGTTACGGAGACTCTTGAATTTTCCATCAGATAAGACTCGGTTTATTTGGTCGTGGTAAGATAGTCTAGGTCTTCCCCGGTACCTGCATCCTTCCACTTTCACATTGTATATCTGTTTTGTCATTCTTTCCTCTGGCATTCTTTCTATATGCCCGAACCAACGGAGCATGCCCTTTCTCATCTTTACACCGATACTATCTTTCATACCTACTCGCTGTCTTACTATGCTGTTGCTAATGCGGTCGGTCAGCTTCACTCCGCACATCTTCCGCAGAGCTCGCATTTCTACCGCATTTATCCTACTTTCATTCTCCTTCTTACATACCCAGCTCTCGCTACCATATAACAGCGTTGGGACAAGAACTCCGTTATGAATGGCCAGCTGCGCCTTATGGCTTAAGTGCCGGCAAGAACCGAATCTACATTTATTCACGTTATGACCGATATGTAAACAATTTTCGCAAGGCTTGTTATCTTTTATTAGTTTTAATTTAGATTCTAAACTGGAAGTTAAGAAATATTGACATTTATACAATGGATGATATTGTTTACAAAGAAAACACGACCTTTTACTTTGGCTTTGCGACTTATTTGTGGAAACATTGCAGTGTATTTTCGAGTGATTTTGTGTAATTGTGCTGTGCCCTTTGTGACTCGTGCTACCGTGCGACAACTGTAATGTTTCCAACATGACAGCTCGGTCCTTTAGAAAGTTCAACAAATCATTTAATTTCAAAACTGATTTGGAATCACCAGCTTGATTGGAGTGCATAGTTTTGTGTTGTACCCATTCGCGTTCTGAGATTTTATCTAATTTTGTTACTATAATGTAAATAATTAAGGTATCCCAGGTATTTACCGGTTCACCTACAAGTTTTAATGCGCGTAGATTTTTGAGTATAATGTCTATTAACTTCCTCAGCAATGCTGGTGATTCTTTGGTCAGCGTTTGAATGTTAAATAAAGCCTTTACGTGGTTATGTATTAGTAATCTGGTATTGTTAAATCTTGTGAGGAGTAACTCCCATGCCACCTCGTAATTTGCCGCGGAGAATTCAACCGAATCAATAACCAAAGCCGCACTGCCCTTAAGAGATGATCTCAAGTAATGGAACTTTTCTATGCTTTGAATATTGTTTGAATTGTGGATTAACGATTGTAATGTGTCTCTAAACTGGAGCCACTGCTCTGCAGAACCATCAAAAACTGGTATTGATATGGTAGGCAACTTAACTGAACTACTAGGAGTCTGTTTAGAATTAGTATCAACCTCACCACCGCGTAGCATACATTCAGCCCTAGCTGTCATAATAACAATCTTCAAATAATTCTCGCTCTCTTAACTGTTCGTCAAGATCTACCTCCAAAACAGATTCTTCTAATTTAGCCTGAAGATCGTTAAATTCAACAAATAGACCCTCAGCCCCTTTGATGCGGAACTTTAAGTCTATCTGAGCTTGAACAGGCAGAGCTTTGCTAGTGTAATAGCGACTAATGTGATTCGAAAGTCTTGTTAAACGACCTTTGACAATACCTCGCTTCTTAATTAAATCACTTATTACTCTGTTCATATTCTCGTCATCCGTGACTGTGATTTGGCATGGAGACTTAGACCTAGTGCCTGATTCTGTGCTCATTCTGGAGATCAGTAAAAGGTGGAGTACTCACGTTTTGCGAACTGCAGTTAGCGCTAGCGACGGCACACACTGCTTTTGATTTGCAAACAGCTACTCACTGCGTCTCCATCACTGTAATTGGATTACCACAGAGTTAACACAAGGGTGGATAGATATTTGGATAGGATAGATGGCTGGCCGTACCGTTTCTTCGTTTGAAAGCGATGTAACCGGCTGGCAATCGTCCCCGCTTTTTTCGTATCTTGCTTGAACACCCAAACGTCTGAAGGGATGTGAAGATCGCAGTCCTCTTGAAATCGGCGCTGAAGGATCATATGTTGCCGCCGCAACGTGTTTACTATGCAATAAAACTATTTTGCTGAGTCTATTGCGTTTATTTTAACGTTTAACCTATCGACGTTATCGGGTGAGAAAAGAATGGGAGTTACAAAATTTTATTTTGGAATCTTAAGTTAAAAAAATGATGACACTAGATGCCTCTTTCGGAAACGCGACAACCCATGACGATGGTGTCTGTCCATCTATATCAGCACGCCAGATCTCTTGCAAGGTAGGCAGAGAGTACAAATTTCCAACAGGTTTTTTCCTTGCAGACCTCTCTGGCTTTCGGTGACGGTGATCTTCATAAGAATTAATCAAGTAATGGTTGTTAAAATTTGTCTGCGCATTTATTTAACCTACATTTAACTTATTTACATAATATTTATATTTATCAAAAATCAATCGCAGTAATATTAATCTCTACCTGGTTTTCAATTTCGGATCGCAATTTTAAATAATATATACTTTAAATGTTTAAGAAATTACCTGCAAGGCTAGGCTTCATGTATTAAAAAAAAGCCCCATAGGAATTATTCCTGTGTAGTGGATGCGTTTACTAACATGAAATTCACAAACTGCCAGACCGAAACAACTCTTTGTAAGTCACACAAAAAATTGTCCCGTACGGGCATCTAACCCGCGACTGCTTGATTGAGTGGGCGGAGCGACCTAATCACTAGACTAAGCCGTGTGGTATGTGAATGTTGGCCATAAGGCCTTTACAGCTTCACCGGACAAGAGGGTAAGCGTGCAAACACTCAGACAAGTTGTAATACAAAACAAACCATCCGAACACCGCATTTTAGAATTGAACAAGTGTAGGGAAGCCTTTGTTTATCAGTGGGACAACAATGGCTCTTAGTAATAATAATAACAGGCCAATTGAGGGCCTAGAGAGCAACGACTAACTGCCGGCCACGGGTAATTAGGTATCACTAATGATGGCCGGCGTCCGTCCCCTTTGAAAGAGGTTTAGGTTTGTCCATCAAACCTCAATCACATAGTCCTTGTTCTCTTTCCATAATTTATATTAGACCTTGCACCTGCTGGAGTTAGTTCACTATTTATTTTCTTCATTTTCAGAAATTGATCTCAGCAGGTGACTGTTAAATAAACGGTTGTATGTATGTGTTTTGACGGTTATGTAAACATTAACTTCTCGCAAAGGGCTTCTACGTATTGGACTCATGTCCCCATGCAAGCCTTTCAAACGTCCGGACAAAAGTTTTGAATCCCAGTGAGATAATAATATATACTACGAAGCGCTTGCTACTTTGCGAAAATACGGTGTTGTTAGCGAGTCACCAAGGTTACACAGTATTCAGCTCGGTCGGCTTGAGATGGGTGACCGTTTTTAGCATTTTTGGACGTGTTTGCGCTTCGAAAGTCAAGTTTTACCATTCCACTCCGTTGCTCTGAGATGGTAGACCGTTACTGGCATTTTCATATTCTGTCGTCTTGGTGCCTGGGAAGGTGTGTTAAGCCGTTGGTTTCGATTACCACTTAATGTGGTATAAATCAGAATCCTCTATTTGTTAAACACGGATAGTCACAAAGTTTTGCCAAAAACTTTAAATTAAATGGTCATGATTTACATTATTATGTCATGCAAATATCATGCAATCAAATTAATCTAAAATAACAGTATAAAATTGAATATTAAATTTCATATAATTTATTATCAATTATAATAAAGCCAAAGAGGTCTGTAAGGAAAGAACCTGTCGGAACTCTGTACTCTCTACCTAGCCCGCAAGGGAACTGGCGTGATGATATCGATAGATCAAATATAATTATAATAAGTGATCAAACGAACTTACCTGAAGTGATGTTCGATCATTATTATACGAAGTCCTTTGTTCGAAGATATAAACCATATGCAGCTCTCTTGACTCACTCAGCAGCCGTGCGCATCTTTTAGAGACTTGAAACGTCAACACCTACTCTATGCTATCTGTGGAAATAACCTCTGCGACAAGTCCTTTTAGAACTAGCACATTTCAACTTTACCAACTTACTTATATCTTTGAACGAAAGAAAAACGAAAACGGATAGTGATCGAATTTCACTTCAGGTAAATTATATATATACTGTGTATACTATACTTGTTATATATATTCTGTGTCCTTCGTTCTCGATATAAACCATATGCAGCTGTTTAGAGCTATAAGTGTAAAGTTGTAGTATACCACATTAATGACCTTTTTTTTTGTAATCGTAAGCTCTGATATGTAACATGTTATAAGTACTTTTGTAGTATAACACAATCGCGTTCTTTGCGTTGCTATACAACACAAATACAATATATATTGTTTCTTACAACCAGTCTATCTAACTCCGTGGTCGTCAAATTGCGGCCCGCGGGCCGCATGCGGCCCGTGGGCGTTTTTTGTGCGGCCCGCGGCAAAGTAAATTGTTTCAATAGTCAACTACATTACATGTCTTAATTATAAACAAAATCAATAACGGACTTTGTGTTCGAATCCTGCGACGGTGACTGCCGAGTAGTGACGAGTAACGAACTCACGATACGATAGTCTCCCCTGGGCGGCGAGCGGGTAGCGTTGACCCGCGCTTCCTGCTCGCCGCTCACCGCCCGCGCTGATACACCACACTGGAGCCGAGGGCGAGACGAGTTTGAGTTATTTCATTTGTTTTAACGTCCAAGACTGGATGTTATCTGCTTCATCGATTGCGCGCGCGGTATTCTATGTATAATGGCGGGAGTATCATCTAAATGTGCTACTTAAAGAAAGATAACTGACGAAAATAGAAGTTTTCAAGAAAAATGGGAGGAAGAATTTTGTTTTATAAGTGGACATAAGAATGGTACTGCTATTTGTTTATTATGCCGAGAAACTGTCGTCGGAATTAAGCGATACAATTTATTTCGCCACTACACAAGTAAGCAGTGTTCATTTACCGAAGCCTACCCTTTAGAAACGATTGAAAGAAAGAATAAAATAACTCATTTGAAATCGTCAACAAAACATAATGACGACAGCGGTCGGGCAAAATGAGGCTGTTACAAAAGCATCATACTAAGTGTGTAACATTCTTGCAAAACGCATGAAACCCTTTGCTGATGCTGAATTGATGAAAGAGTGTATGATAACTGTTTCTTAAACGTTATTTCAATTTTTTTTAAATAGTAAACAAATATTGGCTCAAATAAAAAAGCTTACACTTTCTGAATCCTCCTGTCGCCGCCGTATTGAAGATATTTCGAAAAATTTGTTTGAGGCAGTAATTGACAAACTGAAAATCTGCAAATACTTCAGTCTTGCTTGCGATTCCAGTACGGATATAACTTCTATGTCTCAGTGCTCATTATTTGTTCGGTACTGCACAATGGACGGAATCATAGAAGAAGACTTCTTAGCAGTGATTACCATGAAGGGTCATACGAGAGGTTATGATTTTATGGAAGTTCTAAAAGAATTTGTAGAAAAACACAGGACACCTGTAAATAAGTTGACATCAGTGTGTACTGATGGTTGTCCGTCAATGGTGGGTGCAAATAATGGTTTGATTGCTTTAATGAAGAAGGAATGGAATTTACCTAATTTGTTGCCCATTCATTGCTTGCTGCATCAAGAAACTTTAGCATGTAAAATTTCGAATAACATATTAAAAGACGTGATGAATACGATTGTAAACATTATAAATTTAATTAGCGCGCGCGAACTTAATCATCGAAAATTCAAAGACCTTCTTGAAGAATTACAAGCTAATTATGCCGATGTTATTTTACATACAGCCGCCAGATGACACTAGGATTTATTCCTGTGTCGTGGGTGCGTTTACAAACATGAAAATTCACATACACAAATACCCAGACCGGAACAAATAATTGTGGCTCACACAAAGGTTTGTCCCGTGCGGGACTCGAACCCACGACTATTAGACGCAGTGGGCAGAGCGGCTTAAGCTCTTAACCACTGCGCTAAATCGTCCGTCATTAAGTCCGTCAATAAGCAGAGGAAGAGTATTAGAACGAATCTTTCATTTAAAACACGAAATAATACTTTTTTTGCAACAAAGTGGCAAAGAATTCCCCCAACTACAGCAAAATGACTGGTGGACACTTGCGGCTTTTTTGACCGATATCACTATGAAATTCAATAGTCTTAATTTAGAGATGCTAGGACCTAACAAATTAATTGGGCAAATGACAAATAAAGTGTTTGCATTTGAAGACAAACTGCAATTATATATAAACGAACTCGAAGCAGGAGATTTTTCAAATTTTCCAACTGTTTCTGCTCTGAAATCCGAAGTTTCTATTCCCGACAGTACTATCCATCAAGATTTGATATCCTATTTGAAAGAATATCTGAGAGAAATACAACATAGATTTGACGATGTGCGAGAAATTAAGAACTGCTTTATACTGTGGAAAACCCTTGGCATGTTGAAAACGAAGATATGAAATTATTTTACCAGTTTGGATTTTCTAAAACACAGTTAATGAATAAAATCATTGAACTAAAGCACGACACGCAGCTAAAAGCTAGTTTCATTGAGTACCGTGAAAAGCAGGAGTACAATGAATTTTGGAAAAATGCTCCTAGCAAGTATAAATCTTTACAAGACTGCGCACAATTTGTTTTAACCATAACGCAACATATCTCTGGGAAGCTTCATTTTCGAAAATGAGCTTCTTAAAAAATAAATACCGTAATCGTCTGATCACTCATTTAGAAGACACCATGAGGATTGCATGTAGTCCAAAAGATGCCAATATACAAGAAATAATTAAAAAAGTTCAACACCATAATTCCTAATTATAAAACATACGTATTTTTGTTTACGATGTTGAACTTTTTTAATCATTTCTTACCTACCTATGTTTATAAATTAAATTATCTTTTTCTAATAAATTTCTAATGATCAATATCAATCGAAAAAAGTACTCATACAGAGTACTTTTTTCGATATCAACTCCCACGCGAACGACGCCGCAGGCATCGCGGGCACAGCTAGTGTGAAGTAAATAACGAAGTGATCTGAATACATATGTGTGCAAAGGCTCTTATGGCGCCTTCACATACTCTGGCCCGGCCCTGGCACTCACATTGTCATGTGTGGCCCTTGGCCAGTAAAGTGTGACGACCAATGATCTAACTCATTCAAAATGAATTTATATAATCAAGTTCAATACCATGTTATGTTTTATACAGTAGATCCATCTTAACAAAAACTTTAAAGTACCTGTAATACGTAGTATACCTGTGGCCCAAAATTCAATATTACAGGGTGATAATGATCAACCAGTACTAATCAAATATCAGTGCAGCCTCCGACTGTTATGTCTCCTATAGATTCCTATAGCTAATTCGTCTATTAAAACGAGAGTTAGGAATTTTCCAATACAGGCCTCTGTTTTCTGAATCACATGAAATGAAACACATTAGTGTTTTTCACACAGAATTATTATTAAATAATTCTTGTATCAGATAAAACACTTACTGTGTACTAGGCCTGGAAATAAAAAGGTGTTAGTACACAATCTATAACAATATAAAACAAATAAGGCAGGAAAAACATTTGTCCCCATTAAAGTGTCTTCTGCCTGGCATTTGAAAGAATAATTTCTTGTGTAAGTGAGGGTTTTTTTCGTAAAATGATCTCTTTTTTGAGTGTAGTACTAGACAAAGGCTACGAATTAATTTAGTGATTATAAAAATGTTTTTGCTATTATTACTTATTTAATTTATGATTAAATATTTTCCTTAATGTTATAGTTTGGTTATATTTAATTTTCATCATATTTTTAATCATTAAAAATGTACATTACCAAAAATTTTATGTAATGGTCTTATCTGAAGGTATTCCTCACATAAGGCTATGTGTTTTACCTGTATGATCACCCCCTCCCCCCAATTTTAGAGTCTGGAATGAAGGGCAGTGCTAATGTGTGGTTAAGAAATTTAACGTACTCCAGTGTTATTACTATACCACTATTATTAATATATATTCCGAAACTATGCATCATTTTCAATCCTAAGTGTGCGCCAACAAATAAATTATCGGCCACATAAATATTCATGTATCACATAAAGATTCGTTCTTGCGCAATCATGCCCGCGAACATTCGTTTTGGTGATACGATTGGGCCACACCAGAACTATTACGTTACTAATGAAAAGTACACCCCTAATTTAGTAATAACTTAAGAAACCGAATAAATCACTAGATCATACAATCGACTAGATCATACAACGGACTATAACTGTATGATATTGGGAATTCTATTCATAGCCGATTTTTTTCATAGCATGAAAAGCCACACTTCCTCCACTTCTTTGTATGTGACTGTTTTTTATAAGTAGATACTGCAATGAGTAACTTTTTTAATTATTTCTAGATATGCAACTGTGAGAATTGAGTGTCATCCAACTTATACGTGTAATACATACATATCATTCTTATTTCCTTCAATATCATAATAATATTTTGTACCCTCGGCCTGGGATCTGCCGTGGTGATATAGTTAATCGTCTCAGGTCACATTAAGTATCTCAGGAATAAGAATATTGCTGATACTACATAATGTATATCATACCTGTGATAAAAATATATATATTGTTGATTATTCTTGCTTAAGATATTCTATACTTTCAATTATTGTAACTCAATATTCCATCAGCTGTAGCATGTTAACATAATATCATTAAATTTCCAAATAAGTAGGTATTATTATCAAGTCATTTCCATGACTTCATTTTCTTTTTATGTATAATTACATATTTATAAGATAAATGTAACATATGGATGTAATAATTCAAATATAAATATAACTTAACAGGAAAATTGCAAAAATTCTGAATGACATCTCCAATTCAAAAAAACGGGGTTTTAACACTGAAGTACCTTCAATTAAATTGCATGTATAGTGCTTTTAAATCAACTGTGTTTCCTTAATGGTAGCAGATTGTACTTGTGTTATATCTCTGATATCATAACTATACCAGAAACATCACTGGTGCTCAAAATAACTGCACACACTCAAAAATTAATCACAAATCTTTTTTTGTAGTTATTAGTTTCTTATTGGGCTCTTAATATACCTCTACGTATTTCCGACATTTGTGTGAATAATTTCGGATTTTATACATACACACCGTCACGCCTATATTCCCCAGAGGGGGTGGCAGAGGTGTACTAAGTACACCCACGTTTCGCCGACGATGTTAGGTCCGATGTAATAGGGGGCGAGCCTATTGCCATATACCGGGCACAATTTCAGACTCCGGACTCATACTGGGAATTTTTCGTTAGAAAAACTACATTTGTCCGACCTAGGACTTGAACCCAGGACCTCGTGTTCGCAAAGCGATGCGCTTTGCCACCAGACCAACGAGGCAGTCGGATTTTATTACGGACAAATATCGCAATTTCCAAAATATATAAAGATGGCAATGTAAGTATTTTCATCGATTTGAATAACGGAACACTATCTGTTAATTTCTGATTACACATTGCTCGGATCACATTAAATACACATTAAATCGTTATGCGACGAATAGCCCCAGAAAATGATAACATACCGTAGGACTGATGCTTCTAGACCATGGTAAGCTGTCAGAACCGTTTCACGATTTGCTACTTTAGATAATTCGGTTCAGTAAAACTTGATCTGCAGTCCCTAAACACGTAAGGCGGTATACCGTCCAGTCCCGCACTCTTCTTTGGTTTAAGCTGTTTAAGCGCTTGCTGTATATCTTTCAAAGTCAGTCGATCAAAGTGGACTCGGGGAACGGCGTTCTCTCCACCTGCATCCCATACCCATACTCACATCTAACATCGATCGCTGTGTACTATACACTGTATGAAAATAATCAGCAAATTCTTTCGGATATTAATCTGCAGACAACACTGAACCATTTTTTAAAATGCTTTGTGGATTTCTGTAACCTTTTTGTGACTTTTTATGTTGCCAAAACGTTTTAGGATATTTTCAATTCGGTTATGATATTGTTGCTGCGGGGATTGGATCATATATTCAACTTTCGTCCTAATTTGAGCAAACGCTTCGTAATCTGCTTTTAATTTACTCGTTTTGTACCTTTTGTGCAAGCCTGCCTTTGTTTAAATGTTGTGAATTATTTCAGCCGTGTACCACTCAGGGTAAACGTATCGCAAGTTTACATTGACAGGTTTTTTTCTGGGTACGCAATCTAGGCTACCACACTAGGATTAATTCCTGTGTCGTGGGTGCGTTTACAAACATGAAAATTTACATACACAAACACCCAGACCGGAACAAATAATTGTGGATCACACAAAGATTTGTCCCGTGCGGGAATCGAACCCGCGACTATTAGACACAGTGGGCGGAGCGGGTTAAGCTATTAACCACTGCGCTAAATCGTCAGTCAATTGAATTAGTTGTATCATAAAAGTAATCTATACTCATTTGTAAGCTCAACTTAAATACTCCAATTTATGGTTGATAACGATTCATACAAAGCCACAAAATTAGCTTTACGAAAATTCTACCCCCTACCTATACCTGCGGTCTCGCTATGTGGCACCGACGCCGAGCGCATACAAACAGTCGAGGAGCAGCCAAGGCGCAGCTTCTCGTCAAGCGGCGGGTGATACGCGTCCACTGTCACGAGCGGCACCTTTGCCGCACTCACACTCACCCTCCCTCCCTCAGCCAATGAACTGAGCACTAGATCTAGCTGTCGATCATTACAATTAGCTATTTTATTACTCTGTGTGAACCCACAATATGTTAAAAAGTATTCGTAATAATCACTTACATACGAAGAACAAGAATACAAATTAAAATCCTCTAAAACTATCACTTTGTTATGCTTATCACAATATTGTTCAATAATTCTCAAGTATAATATATATATATATATATATAATAAGTATTCAGGTTTACTACTGCCGTCTGATCGTCTATATTTATGTCGCTGTGCACTTGCTGTATCTCGAAGCGCGGTGTAGCCACGAGACAGACGCCTCAATGCTTACGCCCATCAACTCGGTCGCACCGTATGATCGTGTGTCCTGGTGGAATAATATCTATTACCGTAACATTTATATCTTTCTCGTAGTCATCTTTATTAGTGCAATGTACAATAGCAGTGCTATCATTGAATAAAATCATTGTGTCGTACAGATTTTGGTAAGTCGTTAATATATGTCGGAGCTTATTATTTAAGCAATATTTAACGATAATAGGTAATGGAATGTAAGGCAGTTATTGTTATTTTAGTAACGTTTAATTATTTTAAAATAATTTAAAAATAATAATATTAAAATACACACAATAATAAATGAATTTGAATTTGAAAATAATTTAAAATTTTAACTTAAGAATTTGCCAGGACTGCCCGACGCACCGGCTACATGCACATGTGTGTGCGCCCAGTGTCTCAGTATGGGGCAGTCCGGCGAACCTCTAATGATTTTAAGAATGGTGTTGGTGCTCCCCCGCACTCTGTGCATTAGCGACGCGATCCGTTTGCGCATAACCGTGTGGAATCCATCGGTGTGCGCATGCGCAAACATAGCCGACGCACTACAATACCGCGGGAGCCCCAACAGCACTCTAAAGGCATTATTATATTGTACTCTGAGAGGGTTGAAAGTCCTCTGCGTGTAGCTCACCCATAGACTGCACGTGTACAGATTCTGGCAGAACGCCTTAAATAGTGTTATTTTAACATCTGCACTACAGCGTGCGAATCTACGAGCCAACATATTGCAACATATTCCCTTTCAATATCAGTCTCAGGTCTATCTTTCTATCTATCTATAACCTCACGCCAGATCCCTCGCGGGGTAGGCAGAGAGTACAGAGTTCCAACAGGTTCTTTCCTTACATACCTCTCTGGCTTCCTCGACTCTCATAGTTCGTCTCATACACGCTCGCCGGTTACGGAGACTCTTGACTTTTCCATCAGATAAGACTCGGTTTATTTGGTCGTGGTAAGATAGTCTAGGTCTTCCCCGGTACCTGCATCCTTCCACTTTCACATTGTATATCTGTTTTGTCATTCTTTCCTCTGGCATTCTTTCTATATGCCCGAACCAACGGAGCATGCCCTTTCTCATCTTTACACCGATACTATCTTTCATACCTACTCGCTGTCTTACTATGCTGTTGCTAATGCGGTCGGTCAGCTTCACTCTGCACATCTTCCGCAGAGCTCGCATTTCTACCGCATTTATCCTACTTTCATTCTCCTTCTTACATACCCAACTCTCGCTACCATATAACAGCGTTGGAACAAGAACTCCGTTATGTATGGCCAGCTGCGCCGTATGGCTTCAGTGCCGGCTCCCGAGTAGCTTTCCCATCGCACCATTCACTCTGTTCCCTGCACTCACTCTTCTCTCTATGTCAGCGGTGTATTTCCCATCCTTACTGAAGGCGCATCCAAGATATACAAACTCATTCACTTGCTCCAGCACATTGTTACCAACCACAATCCTTACATTCGTTCTGGTTTCTTCCCTTTCAAAAACCATAATCTTGGTTTTCTTCACATTCAAGTGTAAGCCATTGATCATGCAGTCGTCTTTCATAACTGTGACTAGTGTTTGCAGATCAGTAGCTGTTGGCGCTATTAAAACCGCGTCATCTGCATAAAGTAGATGGTTTACCACTAAGTCACCTATTTATACACCTTCATTCATCGTTTTCAGTCTTTGAAGACTTTTGTCCAGATATATTATAAACAGTCTAGCGGACAACACGCAACCCTGCTTGACGCCGATTTTAACGTCAAACCAGGGTGACCTGTTACCAGACACCCGTACGCATGCCTTGCAGTCCACATAAGTGGACTGGACGGCTCGCAACAGAGTGCCATCTATACCATACTCTGGCAAAATGTCCCAAAGTCTCTTTCGCACAACTCTGTCAAATGCCTTCTCCAGATCTACAAAACCGCAGAAAACCTTCCGCCCCACTGCCAGATGCTTCTCTACGATGTTGCGGAGTGAGAAGACTTGATCCGAACATCCTCTTCCAGACCTGAAACCCCCTTGTGCCTCGCACAACATTCCATCAGACTTCACGCGCATTCTCCGTTCAATAATTTTACCATACACCTTGGCTGCCAAGCTGATCAAACTGATGGCTCTGTAATTGGCGCAGTCATATTGTGAACCCTTGCCTTTATACAAGGGTACTATGACTGCGCGGCGCCAATCTGTAGGGACTCTACCGGTCCTCCAGCAAAGGTTTGCAAGGGCCCGGAAAGCGTCCCGGACGCAAGTTCCACCATATTTGATCATCTCGGCAGATATCATGTCTACTCCCGCAGCTTTACAGTTTTTCATACTTCCTATCGCCCATTCAATTTCTTCCATAGTGATGTCCTCCGTTGATTCTGGTGCCGCAATCTCGCCTTTGGGTACGTCTGCGGCATCAGCATCCGGGTCATCTCCATACATTTCTCCAAAATATTCACTCCACCGGTTTAGCACAGCTTGTGTGTCTGAAAGAATGTCACCATCTTTAGATTTTATCCTTTCCATTCTGGAGCCTGACGAATCACCTCGAGCCTTTCTCACCTTGCTCCAAAAGAGTTTGGTGTTGTTCTCGAAGTTCTTCGCGAGCCTCTCCTCCTCAATCATACTGGCTCTTTCACGCTTTTCTTTCACTAAAGTTTTAGTGGCATTCTTGCATTGCCAGTATATTTCTTTCCTCATCTCTGTCATACTGGCATTCAGGTTCAAAGAAGATACATAGTCCTGCCACGCTTTCTTCTTACTTTCTACAGAGCTTTGCAACTCCGCATCCCACCATGCATCACCTTTTGCTGTAATATGCTTCTTTGAGCAACCACATACTTCTTTCGCGGATTCCACCAAACTCTCTTTCAGGCTATTCCAGCATTCATCTACATTTAAGTCCGAAGAGCCTGCTGTCAAAAGCTTGTCCCGGACTCTATCTTCATACATTCTCCTCACGCTCTCATCTTGCAACTTTTCAACCTTTAATCTTTCAAGGTCTCCGAAGGGGATACGCTCTCGCCAGTGCCTCTACTTCCTGAACAGACCACTAAACCGCGCAACTACGAGATAGTGGTCTGATTCCAGATCAGTCACAGGTCGTCTCTTAAATCCTCGGTAAACATATGACCTAGGTACTTGAAAGAAGACACTGACAAGAACCACACTATTAAGCGTTACTGGTGGTATGCAGACTAGCTTTCCACCTTTAGCTTGGAAAACCATCAGTACACTTTTACTAAAATTATACAGGAGGCCGTGTGACTCTGCATACTTTTCACAAATGGCAATCATCTTCCTTAACGCAGCAATAGATGGAGTCAGCAGCACCATGTCATCAGCGTAGCTGATGCTGTTCACACAGTGCCCATCAATTGAGCATCCAACACGTGTGCTACCAAGCTCCTCAATCAGCTGGTTTACGTACAAGTTGAAGAGTGTGGGGGAACTCAGCCTACCCTGTCTTACCCCACACTCCAACCTGTACTCATCAGAGTACTGACCAAGACATCTGACCCGATTAGTCTGGTGGCCATACCAGAACTTAAAGATATTAACCAACTGAGCAGGAACACCAGAATCTCGTAACTTAGACCAAAGTAATTAATCTAATTCCATAATCGTATAATTTGTTTAATAATATGTTGTGGTCTATATAGTCAAAAGCTTTCGGCATGTCATAGCTATATTAATTGTCGTTTTTTCTCGGTATCCCTTTTGTTCATCACATAATATATTGAATTTGTTTAGATATCCGTATATAGATTTACATAATATTTTTCCAATAATATTAGAAAGTACTGAAGTTAGGGCCACTGGTCTATATTTTTGTCATATCCTCTTTATTTTCCCCTTTGTCAAGGGGTTAGCCAAGCTAGGTGCCATATAGGTTTCTTGATATTCGAACAAAAGGTGGCCATAAACCTCCTGCCAATAGTCCACACTGGGTCCGCGTGGTGGAGGATGACCTAATCCCTTCCACTGTGATTTGTGAGAAAAGGTATTTGCCCAGCAATAGGAAAATAAAATTAGCAACTAACTAGCTTAAAATTTAAGGAAACATAAATGAGAAAAAAACATTCAGAAAAGTATTTTATATAAGAAACATTTAATTAAACCCAGACTTTTTAAAACTATCTTATTAACAAAAATTAAATCAGTTTCTAGATAATAATCTTATGTGTACACCGTTTTTCGACCGAAGGACCAATTCAGCACAAAACTCCGGTACCATATCCTCAGCTGGCAGCAATATGAAGTTTTTGATAATTCCCGCAATACTGATTTTTAGTTCCATCATTGCGAATCTTTGCCCTGCAACAAATAAATTAATAATAAAAAATAAGCCTTTATATATATTTTACAACACACAAGAAGACGTACCTATATTAAAAGAAGGGATACAAGTATACGAACCCCCACTGAGAAAACACGAAAAACTAGTTCCTCAATTTTTCCACTGAACATCTTCTAACCCTAAATAGGACTTACCTATACAATTCCTGGGTCCAGCGCTAAAAGCAAGCCAGCTGAAAGGATGTTTCAACGGTGCTTCGTAACGTTCTGGCCGAAACGCTAAGGGGTCGTCGAAGAGGTCAGGTTGACGTTGTGTTTGGTATATATTTATCATAACCGATGTCCCTTTTATTAATTTCATTTCGCCAACCTCTGTAACAAGATAGGCTCATTTAAAAACACTTTTATTGTCTCTTTTCTAGAAGTATTTCTAGTTGAGATTTGAGACTATTTTTTACTTCTCTTGATCGATCAAGAGAGGTCAAAATGTCCAAATGTAGGTATAAAATAAAGAATAATATGTCTATTACGGGGTTGCGGGACCGCAGTGTTCTTAGCGATCATCAAGGCTAAGCAGCGTTTATTTTGGTCTATCTAAGATAGGTGAACATTCATGGCATTTCTATTTTCATGAATTTCCATGCTTTGGAAGGCACGTTAAGTTGTTGATACTCGTTAACACTTAATGTAGTATTCGTTAAGCTAACATGAATCCTAAAAGGTAGCTTGACAAGTTCTAACAGAAGGTGACCGTAAACTTACCTCCACTAATCCACACACGGTCTGTCTAGTGAAATATGACCGATCCTCTCTCACTTCGGTTTGTGGGAGGGAAAGAAAGCAATCACCAGAACAGCCATATAGCTGCCGCGCGGCAGACGCCTCTTACGGCCCGTTTCAATATTTAACTCAAGGATAGATTTGCCTACTATGGATAGAATTTGACATATTTTGTATTGAAAATCAGTCAAATACTACTGACGCTAAAGAAATCTATCCTTGAGTTCAATATTGAAACCGGCCATTAATCGGGCGCAGTTGTGCTTACTTACCCGCTAACAAGCAACGTCTTCGCGTAAGCATATTACGTCTATTACACCCTCCGGAATTGCTTCAAAATTATACATTACACGAGATAAGAAAATGAAACTATTTATAAAACTAAAAATATTAGTTAGTGTATTGAAGCCAATTATTCAGTTTGTGATTGTGTAAGTTTGTCTTTATTCGTTTGTTTACCATCAGTGGAACGGTACAGGCTATTGATTACTTTGCATATAAAGGGAATGATGAATCTAATTAATTATTACATTTCTGACAGAAACAACATAATTGTCTTACTGGAAGATATCACAAGTATTAATGAATAAATATAATATAATAATATTAGCCCTGTTAAGAAACTGTTCCACTGCTGGGCACGGGCCTTCTCTCAAACTGAGAGGGTTTAGGCCATAGTCCACCACGCTGGCCCAGTGCGGGTTGGCGAACTTCACACACCTTCGAAAAACTCTTAGGCATGCAGGTCTCCTCACTATGTTTTCCTTCACCGTTAAAGCAAGTGATAATTAATTTTAAATACGCACATGCTTTCGAAAAGACAGTGGTGCGTGCCTGGGTTTGAACCCGCGACCTCTGACTTTGCAGTCCAATGGTCTAACCACTAGGCAGACCTATCATTGCTTATATATGCAATGAATAAATAATGACTTAAATCAGTTCCGTGACCTGATGTTTAGGGCAAACCGACAAACATTTTTATTAATTGAATAAAGTCAAGCTAAGAACAAAGGCAGTGCAAGAAGACATACTTAGAGCTAATAATTATAATTATGTAATCCTCTAAATCACATTTCTTGAAGGTAAACGAGCAAAAGGACAATAAGATACGTATCCATAACAATACTACTTGAATGCATTAAAAAACACCTATAGCAAGCGCTAAATTACATTGAGGGTCGGCGCGGTTCGTGAGCTGGCCGGTAGATACCTTCAGTGTTTCGGATTTTCACCTTAGCTATGATATTCGGATAGGTCAGTAGGTAGTTACTTATTGAAGTGTTCTTTTTATTTATTTTTTATTACCGGTGACCAGTAAGCCTTGCATACATTGGCTGGGCTTTCGCTCCAGGACGATAAAAATTACACCGTGTATACTTTTTCAAAACAAATCTATTCAAACACAATAGGATTGGTAGTACATTTTTTATTCGTATTTTATATTTGCTTTATGTGTTTGTACATCTTGCGTATTTGTACATCATGCGAAGAAGAGGTTTGTAATTTCAGGTTTTTGTAGGATACTCACCACAATCTCTAGTGATTCTGCGCTCAATAAGCGGCACAGGAGGGTACAACCGCATTGCTTCTTTGATCGCCATTTCCAAATACTTCATTTGTTGAAGTTCACTAAGTCGAGTAAATAATACATTTTCAAATAACAAAACGAATTCAACAGCTTAGCAAGAAAAGATTGACTTTAGTGTGACCCTAGCGAGTTATATGGCCTCCTTGTCACACTTAAAATTTATTAAATTAACATGAATGAGACAGCACAATTACTCGCAAGCGTCACATTAAGGTCAATCAGCTTTGTACTAAGCTCTCTGGGCACGCGGCGCAAATACGCTTTCATTAGTAGTAATAACGTATTTGACCTATTGAGCCCCAGCAAAAAAGATTTCTTCGAGAAAATAACACCTAGTCTGGGCCCGGTGTAATAAAACTGACGATGCAACATATTTGTCAAAAATGATAAAATTTTCGCATTCTGACAACAGGTGTTGTTTAATAAAGCGATATTATATGGCTTTGTCGAATTGTCACATCGTCCCCTGTAATTGTGGGTTTAAGATGGCTATGAGCGACTTGCCTGAAAAGACAAATGCCTCATAAGATGGAATACCTAATTGCAATACCTATAAAGCGGAATGCCTGGCTGGTTGAATGTCCGCGAAGCAAATGCCTAAATAGTAGAATGCCTACAAAACAAACTTCCTAAGTCTAACTAGCTAAATGTCTGTGAAGCTAATTGCTTGCATAGAAAAATGCCTAAGTAGTTGATCATTTAAGAAGCAAAATTTCCAAATGGTAGAACTGAACTATAATTGAAAAATAATTACGACACGTAATGTTATGTTATTCAAATACATTCTGTTTTATTGTATCACATAGCATATTTTGATATCCTACTTGTCATTCTGCTTGTCAACCATGATGCATTAGGTCATAATGCAAAATCCTGCTTGTTAGTCATAATGTATTTTAGGCATCCTGCTTCTTAGCTATGATGCATCTTAGGTATGCTGAGAGATAGCCATGATGCATTATAGGTATTCCGCCTTTTTGGGCATTTCGCTTTTTAGACAACTGGTTCCAACCCAACAGGACCCTAATCGGCTCCTCAGATGACAAGAGGGCTTGCTTAAAAGATTAGTTTTGCCATCTAGCGAAGAAAACCGGCGAGCGTTCTCGCCATGACCAAGACGTCCAACGACTCAGTGCTTAGGGCTTAGAAAGACACGTCAAGCTGTCGGTCGTTGGTCCCGGTTGCCACTTACCGTGATAGTTGGGATATACTTATGGACGGCTTAACTTGGGTTAACTTAGCTTAGCTGGGTCGCCAGCAACCTGCTAGCCACCACTCCGCGTGGTGGAGTAATGATTAATTCTAAAAAACTATCTCCTCGATTTGCGTGAGAAGGCTTGGGCCTAGTAGTGACAGTATAGGCTATCTATCATAGAATTAAATGGATTGTAACCTTAACTGCGCCCACGAGAGCGTTATTGGACGCGGGCAATAAGATACTTCGACTTTTTACTTCTAACGAAGACCAAACAAACATCCTAAAATATGTTAGGAACTTGCGGAACATCCCTTAATAAATTAAGCAATGTATGTCACTGAAACATTTACCTTTAAAGCATGCATAATATATGCCGAAACAATTAAACTTTTATTGTCGACAAACCCATAACAAAAATTGTTCTCAACAAAAAGGATGTTAATTAAAACACCCGGAACACATTAATTGGGGTAAATTCTTATACCTTATAGTATAATTTTACTTAATATTATAAATGCAAGTTTGTGAGGATAAATAAGATAGAAAGATTGATGTTAGCGTGAAGCTACCGAGTTGATATGCCATTCTTGTCACACTACAAATGCACTAAATAAACATAAATGTGACAGTACAATTACTCGCTAGCGTCACTCGAATATCAAAGTAGTCGTGCTAAGCATGACTTTATGGCACTAACAAACAGTTGCTGGTTTTGGAACAATACCACTATATTGTTTTTGTCTAATAATATTATTATTATGTTGCACATACTGGTACGTAGGGTCCCTGTAGATATCATCGCCGAAAATCTGTTTCTGTTCTTCAAGTATTTTCTCCTGAACGTCCCTGTACTTCGCCAAACAGAATAGAGTGCAGACAATACCTGACGTTGTTGTGTCGTGACCCTGAAATATATTTATTTTATAATAACCTTACATTTAAGTTGAGCACCTATTACTCATTAAAAAAATCGTCACGCTTATTGTATTGAAGAAAAAAATACAAAGCAGATATACGATGCAAAAGTGGATGGATGTAGGTACCGGAGAAGACCTAGACTATCTTACCATGACCAAATAGACAGAGTCTTATATGAAGGACAAGTCCAGAGTGTCCGTAACCGGCGAGCGTTACCGGAATGAGACGAACTATGAGAGTGGAGGAAGCCAGAGAGGTATGTAAGGTAAGAACCTGTTGGAACTCTGTACTCTCTGCCTACGCCCCAAGGGATATGGCATGATGATATAGATAGAGAGATAGAGACGCTTATTGTATTATTTATTATCCTAAAGCAGAGGTAGTGAGGATATGTACATCCACCTATCCTTAATCTAGTGGTTAAGAACTTATGCTACTCCAGCCAGGATGGAGTAGTAGGATCTCCGCACGAGACAAGTCTTTGTGTAACTCACACATATTTGTTGCATCCTGGGTGTTTGTGTACGTGCATTTCATGTTTGTAAATTCTACTATACACAGGAATAGTTCCTAGTGTGGGGCTACGTTTTCCTAAAAAAGAGAGTAGACCGCTAGGTTTAGCTGATCTAATAGTTGCGTACACGCCATTAAAGCTCTCAAGAAGCACGATTTATAAATAGTATAGATACTTAGTCTATTATGATAACAACCTGCTCAATCTTTTCATTAGTTTTAAAACATGATCTAACGAGTTTTGCAACACAAGACAGTACGTTGGCACCAAAATCTTACCTCAAACATAAAAGTGTCGACCTCCTCCCGAACGCTTACATCATCAATCCGTTTGCCATCAACTTTAGCTAAAAGTAACAGATCCAGAAATGCATGCCGGTTCCTGATACCTAGACACACAAAATACATCAGAGTAATAGCACATGTAGGAGACCAATATTCTGTGAATGGTCATTGACCGTAGCATATTTTAAGATTCTATCGATAACTGCCTTTTTGATATAAAATTACCCCATTTAATCTTACTATCCATCCTCTAACGCTTTGTCGTACAATAAACTATGAAGAAAATCTATACGCGGCTCGTCAGCTGATCGGTAGATACCTTCGGTATTCCCGATTATCACCCGAGATATGATATTCGGATAAAATAGTAGTAGATGTTACTTATTGAAATGTTCTTTTTATTTATTTTTACAAGCCTTTACTTTTCTTGCAATGTTTGTATGTGTCTGTCTCTGTCCGGTTCAAATTTTGAGATCCATTTTCAACCACTTGCGGGTATCCGAATGAGTTGAAATTCGGCATACGTCTGTAAAGCCGATGGTAATGCAATGATATCGTACCATAGAACTTTTATTTGGTTTTATTGAGGACCAACAAACAGTTATACACTAAGTTTAACATATCCTATAACACTATATTACAATAATATACTAATTAAGTGTGTAACCCACTACGCTATACGCCACATATTACTTTAGCTATGTAATATACTAAAACAATAAATATAGAAGAGAGAGAATATGCAACAAACGTTTTCAATACTTTGGAATGAGTTGGTATAGTTTATTAAATGCCAAACGGTTAAACGTTTAAAAAACGAAAATCCTAAACACACGTGCTTTTATGGACGGAAAAAAATGAAGTTCGTTCTGAAATTTATCGAAATGTCAGTAAATATTATTTTTTCCTCTAACCTAATGTGCCCCACTGGGAACAGTTTCCCTTCTTCCAATGAATTCTATCTCCTCTCAATAATTCCCATTCTACTCGATTTGCGCCACGGTCATCGAACTACCATTTCCAGGTCCTGCCACAGCAATGATATCGTTGTAGCACCCACGCGGAACTCAATTTCAGAACCCAGTAATAAATAACTAGTTAAAAAAAACAACATTCGCGCAAGGCTAACGGAATTCTGAACACTGATACGGGGTATAAAGTGCGTAAAATAGGTGTTAAACATTTTAAATTTAGAAAATTGGTTTTCGTATTGAATTTGGGAAGCAATTATCTTATCGGGTTGTCTGAGGTCTTGCGTTATTTATAATACACATTCTATATAGTTTAAGTCTAATTATAAGTACTTTAGTTTAAATCTTACCAATATCTTCGTTTTCTCCTAAGCTGGTTTTATTTGCCATTTTCAGTTCCTGTCGTCTCGCCTCTATCACATTCTTCGTCTGTTCATGCAAGAATTCCACCGCTTTATCTTGCTTGGTTTTTAATGGTAATAGGTTAAAAATCGCATCCTCGCCTAGGAAAGGTATCTGCATTCTCATTGAAATAATTACAGATAAACTGAAATTATAGAACCTTGTTTAAAAACTTATGTTACATACAGGGTTTCGCCAGTCCTTCAAAAGGAACTAGAGTACAAAATCAATTGAGCTAACAGAGGGTTTAGCACGAACAGATTGACAATAGCGTAACGTGTCGAGAAAGTGTGCTGTCACGTTCATCTTTACTAAGTAAAGTTTAAATATGAAAAGGCGCATGCCAAATCGATAACATTACGCAAACATCAATCGGTTTGTGCTAAAACTGAAACAAACATTTTTTTTTAATGATATATCGTTATATACTTTCAGGTTTTGCATTAATTACGTTTAATTAATGCAAAACCTGAAAGTAGAATATTCCAAACAGCCACCTAAATCTGTTCCAACCATATTATATACTTTTTTTTATGATAGCCTTTTATTATTCCCTTGTACTAAACAAAATTTAATGGTAATTTGAAGCAATACGCTGATTTTTGTAGCTACTTCTAAAACCTATTCCTCCATAATTACACTTTACAGTTTATACATATTATCTTAAGGGCGAGTCAAGCCTCGGTAACCGGCGAATTAAAAGAGGAAGGAGAAGAGGAAATCAGAGGGATATGTAAGGTTAAAAACCGTTGCAACTCCGCCTACCCCGTTAAGGATCTGGCGTGATAACATAGATAGACAAGTTTTGTGGAAAATTATAACTCTTTAAAAATGGAAGTTTAGTTTCGTATTGTTTTTGTAAAGTAATTTATCTGATAAGACCGACTAAAGTCTGGCGTTTTAGGTTTCACGTTATAATAATAAATTTAAATAAATTACCTAGTAACATCTTTGTAATATAAAATATTATATTTAAATTTTATTGTAATTCAAATTTTATTTTAATTTAATCATTATATTTTATATTATAAAGATGTTACTTTATAATAATAAAGACTGTCAAGACAAATCAGGAATAAGGAGATTCGTCGTTCGTCGAAGAACCAAGATCACCGACATAGCCCAGTGGCACATAGCGCGAATATCGAT
This sequence comes from Phalera bucephala, assembly GCA_905147815.2. NCBI lineage: Eukaryota > Metazoa > Arthropoda > Insecta > Lepidoptera > Notodontidae > Phalera > Phalera bucephala. Next base: position 25,241,686 of record LR990615.1, read on the forward strand.
CGGGCGTTGCGGCAGAAAGATTCTAGGGTGAAGATCACGCATTGGACAAGTATATTGTGTGCATAATGTGTTTTTATTTATAATTTTGTACATAATTTACTATTTAAAATCTTTACTTATATTATTATTGATACCGAATTAGCGTAACTACATCAACTTCGCGCATCAGTCCACGTTCAAGGATTGTAGGTTTTATGGTGTCTTAATAAATCAATTTAAATGTTGCTAAGTATAAATAAATAATTCCTTTTATACTCGTACATTCTCATAGGTTATTGATATTGTATCTAAGTTAGTATATTTTATAATTTAGAATCAAAAATCTTAAGGTCTCCAGACCTTAAGATTTTTTTCGACAATTTTCTTATAATATAATCGTGGGCAAAAATATAAACTTGAGGATTTTCTGCTAACATTTCAAATAATTAAGACATAATTAGTCTAAACGAAAACACCATCAATACTATTTATCGCTCATATCTTAACCTTTTTTTTCGTACTTATTTTATACATATCCGCTTAACTGTTAAATAGACAATTTATAATCATTTCTATTCCAGAAAGGACCTGTTAGAAGTATTTTTATGGAATCTGAATACATTATGTTAAATTTTAATCAATACCTATGGTGAACGATAGTTTCATTTTAAAGTCAATAGATTGTTCAAGAATCTTCTGTAAATTGAACCTGCATATTTTTGGTGGTTACCGTTGTTTCAACCCCAATAATGTTTTATTCGGGTTTTCTCAATGCGATCGATGCGATGTGATTGATGCGCAATGTTCTTGTCATGTTTTTTTGAGTGAAAAAATGTATTTTAAAAGGATAAATAAATTTAGCCAGGCGTAAATCATATGTTGATCTTTTTTATGAACATAGTTCTACAGATTCTTAACAAATAATATATTGTTTATACATACTTTTCGATATACTTCACATATTCCGACTTGCTATGATTCTGCGCGTTCATAGATATTCCCATTATAGATTCTGTAACATAAATAATAATAATAATGATTTATTTCGGATCATTTTTTTTTTTTTTCTATATCTTGCGATATAGACCTTTGCTAGTCTTGAGCAGTGGGTATGAACTTTTATCCAATGCTCAAGAAATGGATTGTCCATTTTACTTATCAATGCTTTCAGGATACCGTTGGAGCTTTCACGCATCCTAACATATAAAGCAACATTTTAATGAAAATTTGGTAGACGCATGATAAATAAACATGTCATTTCTTTTTCGTGAAATCCAATTTCTTTTTTCACTTTTGTAAGAGGATAGAACAAAGTTTTGTTTGTTTTATTTTGAAAAAGTAGCCTCAAACTAGGATTTATTTTTATGTCTTGGGTGCGTTTATAAACATGAAAATTCATGTACGCAAATACCCAGCCCGTAACAAATAATTGTGTGTAACAAAGATTTGTCCCTTGTGGGAATCGAACCCGCGTCTATTCGAGACAGTGGTTCTTAGCCACTGCGCTAAATCGTCCGTCGAATTATTTGTTCCGTTCTGGGTATTTGTATATTTGAACTTCATGTTTGTAAACGCACCCACGACACAGGAATAAATCATAGAGTAGGGCTACGTTTTAAAAAAAAAAATCTGGGTCACAAACATTTGTCCCTAGGGGTAATCGAACCCGCGACTATAAGAACACATTGAGCGGAGCTGCTTAATCTCTTACGCTTTTTACCACTGCGCTATAGGTTTTCATTCTTTTAATAGTTTTACGCCCTTCTCGTAACTTTGGCTATTGACTTTAACGAAAAATTCACGATAAAAACTATAAGAATAACATCACTTATTTTAGATACCATAAATTTGATTCAATCATTGTCTACACAACCTATTAACTCATTGCTTCGAGTGGGGGAGTATAGGAAGTGTTTAATTTTGGCAATTCTATATAAATGAAATTGCTCAACACTGCAAGAGACAAATCAACAAATTCGAGGAATAAATAATCTGTATTATTATGGCTGACATAACCAAAAAACATGTTGATTTAAACCCGAATTATCAAAAAATCCATTTTTCAACTTCGGTTCATCAAGTATTCCTTCTAATGTAATCTATTCGAATTGATTCAAATATCGCTTTTTGTTGAAATGAATCGACTTCCTACGAAAGTTGATCATTTGAAATACGTGTGAAAATAGTTTTTTGCCTGTAACATTGTCTAAAGCCGCCAAAGCGACTATAGGGAACAAGTCCACAGGCTTCCCGTCCGCTAGTCCTCGCAGCTTCTCCGTCAGTATGTTCTGGTTTTTGCAGAACACCGGCAAGAAATTCTGCAGTATGTTGAAATGAAATGCTGGCGTCAGAAATTTACGGTGGGTTTTCCATCGTTGTCCTGCAAAAGATTTCGTAAAATAACGTTCAAAAGTGAGAACGGATTTATAAAAATATAATTAAAGTATTAGAAGTAGGTACATATGAGCCTAAACTAATGGTAAAATACAATAGCTTGGAGACGACCTAAATAAAACCCAGACCTAGGCAAAACGAGTAAACAATAACATTTTCTTCAAATTTCTCTGACAGATCAAACCGCAACCCTTTGACTAAGACAAATAATCCAGACCGCAACCATTCAATTTGTGAGACGTAGTAGCCTGCATTTAAACTTGCGGAATAAATAGTATTTTTCTGTTCTGTGTTTAAACAACTTACATACTAAAAAAGTTTAGAGGTGCTTCCACACAGACGATTATTGCTCAATCAGTCTGCTCAGTCGTAGGTCTAAATTATGAACCCTGGTGATCAGGCTTAAAATAACGGACCGCCTCTGGGTCGGCAGACGTCTTGGGGTGCGAGCCTTACCGCGCAGTTGAGGAAGCGATCCCAAGGGACAGTCACTGATATATTATTTTGAATAGATATATACGGATCACGAACTAAATAAGTACAGTACATCGTCACGCCTATATTCCCCAGAGGGGGTGGCAGAGGTGTACTGAGTACACCCACGTTTCGCCGACGATGTTAGGTCCCATGTAATAGGGGGCGAGCCTATTGCCATACCAGGCACAATTCCAAACTCCGGACTCATACTGGGAATTTTTCGTTAGAAAAACTACATTTGTCCGACCTAGGATTTGAACCCAGGACCTCGTGATCACAAAGCGATGCGCTTTGCCTCCAGACCAACGAGACAGTCTCCAGACCAACGAGACAGTCACGAACTAAATGACAATAAAAAACGGCCGCGTTTGGATATACTTACGCATTGTGCCTTCTCGTAGCTGACAACTGTATAAATTAGTTTAAATATTTTAAATGATTAATGATCCCCCTCTACTTCGGTGTCCATCTGGTCTTCATTCAGTGATGATTTTGGCCCTACTATCGAAGCCCAATCTGCTCAAATGACCCGCTCATTCGTACTTGAGCTTGGCCGGAAGTAGCCAAATATAAGCTAAGTGGAGCTTCATGGGGGAGACCTCCGCTCAGCAATGGGACGAATAGATTACCAAAAAAATACCTCAAACCTTTTTCTTTTTTTTTAATGTAGCCCCACACTAAGACTTATTCCTGCGTCGTAGATGCGTTTACAAAAAAGCAATTTACATACACAAACACCCAGACCAAATGAAATATTTGTGGGTCATACAAACACATTACTAGATCCAGTGGGGGTCCTAAAGCTCCTTAATCACTGGACCAAGTCATACGTAGTTTTACTATGGTAGTTTTACGAAACTAGCATTTTAAGTCGTCCTCACATTGGTTATGGTTGTATCGAATTAAATCGAAAAAGAACACACTCATAGTTGTGCTCTTATTTGTGGGGCCGTTTTATGGACTGTCTCCTTTAATCTTGTATACATAGTTTATCGATGAGGACGGTGGTATAAGTGGCACCACGCCGATGGTATGGGAAAGTAGTTCTGATTCCCAAGATGAGCTCAATCGAGCGAGATACAAAGAACACCCACGTGTTCCTTTTGGAGATCCTGAAGCATCGTACCGTGCCGAAGGAGGCCACCACGGGGTTTGCTTTCCAGTGTAGAAAAAGACTCACATTCCTCAGTCTTTAACTTCTACATTAGAGTGAACATTTGACAACGGAAAATGGGTATCAAAAGTTTTAGAACAATTACTAAATACAGCGAATAATAATATCAGAAATACTCAAATATAAACCAAAATTTTCGTAGAGTAACTCACCAGTAGACGTAAGTAGACCTTGGCCGAGCCATGGCGTCACAAAAGTGTATGATCTGCCTTTAGTTATTAGCTCTGAACTGGAAACCAATGGCTGAAACACAGACCAAGTTATTATACACTCAATAATGTCTCATGATACGTTTGAGACTATGTGTCTCCAAGGAACCTTGCTATACTTTGACCACATAGCTCGAAGAAACAATAATCAAAGGACACGGACTAGTCACGTAGGTTAGGTGACCTTAAAAATATTTGAATATCTGTAGTAGAATATCGAAAGTCTAACTATCGATTGTCTAACTGTCGACAATCATAATTTAGGACCTCTACTTGTCCGTCTCTTTTGGTAATTTTGAAAAATCGTAGAACATCTAAAGTACTATCGATAACTTCGCTCATTAGCGCTAAAGATAGTTTTAATGTGCAGATCATTCACACTCTGAAGAGTTAGGCAGAGATTATAGTACACGAACATTGGCAGAAATAGCTTTTGAAGAAAATACTATAAGGCAACCTCAATGCCTGAAGAAAGTCCCTGTCATATTGGGACTAAAAATAAGCAGGTAAAATGTGGGTACTGAAATTGTTTGGTAGAAAAACCTCGATAAAACCTAGCCACACTATGTGCCACTTTTCTATTATTAATAAAGAGTTAATACGTACTTCAATATACTTAGTGTGACTTAAGAAAACGTACGGAGTTGAAAAGAAATGTACTCGAAAAGCGTCGCCATATTTTAATGAAAACTTCCGGAGAAGATTCAAAAATTCTGCAACAAATCATGATTGAATTATTATTTAACATACTTACGAACTTTAAACACGCACTTCATTATTTCAAGGGCATCATATAGAGTAAAACGTAAATCTAAAATTTTTCGTCGAAACAACAACTAGGTTAATAAGAAAATTATTACAGCCTGTGAATACACAGACAAATTATTTTCAAAATACATAAAAATACCAGTAACTTAATTATAAAACAAAAGTACAACAAAACAAGGAATTATGCTAAATGCAAATGACACCTAACAGTAATTTGAAATTATTTCTTATAAACAGAATCCTAAACTTCTTTGGCAAATTTTAAATAGAATTACTGGTAGAATTAAATTATCCATAGACGAGGTCGTACAAAATAGCTTTGAAAAAATGGACATCTCTTGTAAGGACATTTACTTGCAAATTCAAATGGTCATGAAAATTGTGTCAAGCAAGTAATCTCTAACTGTGTGCCATTCGTAGCCAAATCAACATATAGATATTGGACAAATATTACTATGCGTTATAAGCCCGCTGACGATAATTATGTTGAAAAAATATTAAGTCAGTTCACAGTAACAAAGCTCCTGGAATAGATGGAATAAGAACTATTGACATAAAAACACTAAAGACTAATAACCATATTACCTTTTATTGATATAATTATACGTAGACAAATATACGATTTTTACGAGATAGATAAAATATTTACGAAAAAACAGTTTGGCTTCCAACCTCACAAGAATTTTACTATCAGACAGTTACTATCAGAATTTACAGATAGTATTATAAACACCTGAATAAGAAGGAGCATGTGCTGGTTGTATTTATAGACTATAGTAGGGGTTTCGACTATTACAAAGCCTAAACGACAGTGGTATCGGAGGTAAACATCTGGCCTATACAAAATATATCGTAAATAAGGCAAGACTTCAAGACACCCCATTTAGATAATTTTTTCACAAATTTAATGGGAAATTCAAAGTACTTTTATACCCCAATTTATCAATGAAACTTGTCCATATATGTATGCATATCGAGAAATACGTATAAGAAATGCGTTTGTCATGTTTGTTTGTGATTTCTCTGAATCCAAAATAAATTTAGTTTTTATAGCGCATTGAAGGAGTAACAGCATTTTTTTATTTTTTTTTAAAAACGTAGCCCCAGTAGGATTAATTCCTGTGTCGTGGGTGCGTTTACAAACATGAAAATGCACATGCACAAATACCCAGACCGGAACAAATAATTGTGGATCACACAAAGATTTGTTCCGTGCGGGAATCGAACCCGCGACTATTAGACACAGTGGGCGCAGCGGGTTAAGCTTATAACCACTGCGCTAAATCGTCGGTCAATAATTTTTTAATGCAAATTAAAAAAAAAAGGTAAGATACATTAAAAATAGAATCAATTGAGTTACTGATTTAGAACAAACGGCTTTCAAGTCTTGTGTAAATATTGTTACACCTTGTATACAGACCCGCTACCTACCCTGAATCAAAGATCTTACGATCATAAGGCGTAATAATTAAAAAAGGTACGTTCCTAACTAAGTATGTAATAAAGTTTTGTCAGCATATTCTGATCCAGTCTTCTCATAAGAATATACAATTCATGTTCATAATAAAAATGTTTAGATATCTTAAATAAATGAGTATACAACGTTTCGTGTCCGGCCATTCGTCGTTAAAGAGTTCTTTCAGCAAAGACAAACATGAATGCATCACATCGGTTCATGCACAAAATCATATTTGAGTGTATATGTAATCAGGTTCGTTCGTTCAGGGTTAAAAGCACTCACATATATACACATTATACAAGTAGGTATGACGTTTTCGCAAAATCTTATCAAAAGTCAAAGTTAGTCAAAAGGGTCTGAACGCTTAATTGATTTTATCCATATCACGCATACAGTTTTATGAATAAGTGAAAAATGCCTTAAAATTTGTTTTTTTTTTTAAATATGTTATATAAAAATTACCTGACGATTTCGCAATAAACAAATGCGCATTTCCCAGTATAGGCAAAGGGAGTGGACCATTTACGTTTATCCTTCTGCTCTCTCTCACCAATCGTATCCAAGAGAGAAGGACAAGTAACACTGCGATACACAAAACTAAAAATACAACCATTTTAGCTATTAACAGCACTCACTAGACGCCCGTTAGCGGAGATGTTCGTGATGCGAATAATAAAAATATATACAAAGCATTGTGTGATATATACACCTTGAGCCAAATTCCTGTCGAATATGAGTACACGCATCGATGGTTCCGTCGACACTATATCACTAGCAAGACTGGAAAAACAGCTAACCTACAAAGGCGGTCGAGGGGCATTTATTTGAACTAGTATTTGATTATGTAAAGAAATGATATATAATCCTAAAAATAATAAGCGATACTCATTAGAACATGGGAAATTAAAATTTTAGATTTCTAACATTATATATATTAATAAAAACAATAATTTAAATAACACTATTTACATTTACGACGTATACATATTTTTGCTTGGTTACAACAAATAACGCCTCTTTCTCGATTTACTGATATATTTATTGCAACAAATCAAGCTCTACCATAAAGAATGGAAATAAATATTTCAAGTTCTTCTAAGAAAATAAACCATTTAGGACCAAGCTGACGACTTGCTTCGACCTCAGTACTACGTTTATACGTCGTAAAATCGTATCATCTATGAAAAGTTTCCAGGCTGTTATTAATTTTTTCCAACTTGCCTTCGTGCATAAGCTGTAGGTCCTGCCTAAACAGTCAAAACATTATAACTTCCTCGTCGACCTGCTACCTCGGGCCCATTTTCGAGTACATGTTATCACAATATTCCACTCAGTAACATCGTATTACTGGTATTTATGACTGGTATTCCCATAAACTGTTTTTCGAACATAACGTACTCGTTTCTGATATGGTCCTCTAGTTTTCGAATGGCAGCTAGTGGTATGTTGCTGTCTGAATCATCACTATACCTAAATTCTGGACCAGAAACATATAAATCACTGTCTTCAACTTCGGGGGGCAATGGTACACTTTCATTTTCAGTATCCGATTGATCTTCCGGTAAAGTCTTTCTTAAGTGGTATATAATATTTGTGTATCACGGACCTGCCGAGACGTTTTATACGGAATATTAGACCAATAATACAAATTGCTTCGACGACTATCCTTAGAGTAATGAACATACAAACTTAAAACATGTCGGTTAAAACATGTCGGTATCTGCAATAAGAAATGTCAAAATTAATGTAAATATTATGAACCTACCCACAATAATTCGTTTATTGAATAGGCCAAATGATCCTAGTCGCCTTTGTTATTGAACACTATTTTTAAAAAGTTTTAGAGCAACGTAATACAATGCAAATGCTTTTATTTGACTAAGAAAAGCAATTCATCAAAAGTCACGACGTACGTAGTTCAATAAATAATTAGTTACAAGATAATAAGCAATGACAAATTATTTCGGGACAATTGACCCCTACCGCCTTGCTAGTGATATACCGTTAATACAGATTAAACAAAGCAGACACTTGAAAGTGTGCTTCTTTCTCGTAAAATTCTCAACCACAGACCGGAGCTTGGAATCGTATCGTAATCTTATGATGGCAATAGACACATACACACAATTACACTGGGACCTAGCATCGTTGATATGTAGGTATCCCCAGTACTTATCTGCCATTTCACTTGGCGAATATAGATAAGGCAGGGTATTTTTGTACTCTATAGTTCATGTTTTCATAGTTTTCCATTGGTTCCTTGGACCTTGCAAGGCAATCACTGCACTCACACTCCCTAAATTTCAAGATCAAATGGGATATGGAACGAGCCTGTGGTAATTTTTGGACTAATCACTCCATATTTTTAGTTTTTGAGGCAATTTAGCTTCCTTATTTACTAATCACGTATTGGCCAATGTAATGCGGGACGCCCTCGAACTAGGTAGTGGCATATGCCTAGCAGTGGACTGTATTAGGTTGATAATGATGATGAGTTTCCTTACAGAATTTTACTACATCGCTAACAAGGGACCCAAGGGAATCTCGAATAACCCAGGAGTGCGAGCCGCTTTAACCCCGGGTCCGGACTACTAGGCTATTGTGTTTTTGTAGTTATCATATTTCTCATCATTTCCCATTATGCAAATCCACAGCGATTATCTTAATTTATCCTTGTGTTTCTTTTTGTTATTTTTCGGGTTAATATTTCATTTTATAATGGAAAAGGTAAACCCTTATCTTCTCTAAATTGCTCTCGGTCTAACATCTTTCTTACCATTTCACCATTTTTCATTGTCTGAGATCACTACAATAAGTCTTCTCCTATAACTGGAAGGGCGGATTACGTGAGTTTGTTTTCACTGGAAGAATTTTGTTCTTTCTATCTTAAACCACTATTTTGTCTTTTATCACACTTATCGTTTGATTTTTCATACCCACAGCCTTTATCGCACAATTTTTGATTCAGTCCAGTGGTTTTAAGCTTTCATTTCGTTCTATATTCGTCACTATTTTCATTCGTCACTCTTTAGTCACATACTTCTATCTCTTCTCTTAACATGCCCAAACCATGTTATATCATGTTTCTTGCTTTATTAGTCACGGGAACTACCTTCATACTCCCTCTCACTTACTCATTCCTTACTTTATCGATTCACGTCATTCCATATATCCACCTCAGCGTTTGCATTTCGGTATAATGTATGCTTATTCCAGACTTCTTTACCGTAGTTTCTCGAAACATTCTGGTATACTAGTTTCTTTTTATTACGCGGTTACCCATTTTTTTAGTTAATAAAAAGAACAAAGTCTCATACAAGGAGGTTTTCCCAAGCTATTCCCGAGCCGTGGGAGCGTTTACAAACGTAAAACTAACATTCACACTGAAACAAACACTTGCGGTTGACACAAAGGCTTGCCCCGTCGATTCACCGGATCGACTCCGTAACTACTGAATGTAGTCGGTGGAGTGGCGTAAGCTTTTAGTTACAGGACCAAGTATTGTATCGAAAATTTGTGAATCTTGTTCAAATGCGTCATACATACTACACGGCTATAATGTTTTTTAAAAGTTCACAAACGGAGGAGTTTTTCAATTAATCTGTGTATTTTTTTTATATCATCTTCATTTATAAACCTATTTTGATGATTCTTAATGCGTTCTTTGGTATTGGACCTTGGACTTTGAAGATAAAGAAACAGCACGTGTAGATTCAGTTATTATTAGTATTATATTAATCTTGCAGAACTAGGCAGAATAATAAAATATATGTATATAAATATTTATAATTCACTATCACAAAAAAATTTGCCAGAGGAAAGAATGACAAAACAGATGTACAATGTGAAAGTGGAAGGATGCAGGTACCGGGGAAGACCTAGACTATCTTACCACGACCAAATAAACAGAGTCTTATCTGATGGAAAAGTCAAGAGTCTCCGTAACCGGCGAGCGTGTATGAGACGAACTATGAGAGTCGAGGAAGCCAGAGAGGTATGTAAGGAAAGAACCTGTTGGAACTCGGTACTCTCTGCCTACCCCGCAAGGGATCTGGCGTGAGGTTATAGATAGATAGATAGATAGACAAAAAAAATAAAAAGATAACTTAAAAAAAAAGAAAACAGACTTCTTCATCCAAAAAATAAATGTTTGAAGTGGGTGCCAAGTAACCGACCAACCGACCATCCAGTATCAACATAAAATATTTTTTTGGATTTAGAAGTCGGTTTCCCCTTTTTTAAAGTTACTTTTGTCCTTCAGCGTTGCATATAATCCTGCTTATATTGGTCGCTTTCTTAACATCCCGATCTATTTATATTCCTGTCATCTCTATCTCTCCATATCATCACGCCAAATCCCTTGAAGGGTAGGCGGTTCTTTCCTTACACACTTAGCTGGCTATTATTCCCTTTATGCTGTTTTTAATACATTTTGTATTTTAACACGGTACCCTAAAGATCTAGCCACAAAAAATATAAAAGTTGACGGGAATGTCAATGCCACACAGAAAATAAAATTGTTCAAGGTAATCAAACACCGAGCTCGCGTGTCAGATTTTCGCCAATGCAGTCTTTTAAGCGATCATCATAGTTTATAATATAAGTTGGTGTTCGATCAGACCACGTAGCACTCAAACGTTTATCATTAACCGTATCATAAAATCATTAACTATCATTTGGATCAATCATTATCACTTAGCATTAAATTCTATTAAATAGTGGATATTCTAAAGCATGTCTTTGAATAATTGATGTAGATGTTTTACGAATAAGTATATACTTTGATTCTGTGAATACTGGTTTATTGTTTACGTATTTAGTAAGTGGTTGCTTTTACTTGTGCTTCTATGACTATGCCAATGGTTACTATAGTTTAAAGTGGGCCTAAACACTTTTCAACTAAACAAGATAGCCTTATCATGTTTAGGCTTGTTAGATTTGTTTTACAGTAGCCAGAATCTGGTAGTGGAGACAGAAGGTGCTCATAGGAATTCGCTTAAAATGCATCGTAACTCTATCGTATTTGCGCTCGTTTGATTTATCTAGTTAAGTGCCATATACATAGGTAGCAAACAGGGTCTGAGGCGGAAGGAGGCCAAAGTAACTCCTCAGCTTAGTATAATATCTCCATCGTACTTTCGCAATCAAAGCTTTTTTTTATTATAATTATTAATTAAGTTATCGTCAAACATACATAATAATATATGAAGAAATAAATAAACACCTTTAATATATCTATCTATAACCTCACGCCAGATCCCTTGCGGGGTAGGCAGAGAGTACAGAGTTCCAACAGGTTCTTTCCTTACATACCTCTCTGGCTTCCTCGACTCTCATAGTTCGTCTCATACACGCTCGCCGGTTACGGAGACTCTTGACTTTTCCATCAGATAAGACTCGGTTTATTTGGTCGTGGTAAGATAGTCTAGTTCTTCCCCGGTACCTGCATCCTTCCACTTTCACATTGTATATCTGTTTTGTCATTCTTTCCTCTGGCATTCTTTCTATATGCCCGAACCAACGGAGCATGCCCTTTCTCATCTTTACACCGATACTATCTTTCATACCTACTCGCTGTCTTACTATGCTGTTGCTAATGCGGTCGGTCAGCTTCACTCCGCACATCTTCCGCAGAGCTCGCATTTCTACCGCATTTATCCTACTTCCATTCTCTTTCTTACATACCCAGCTCTCGCTACTATATAACAGCGTTGGGACAAGAACTCCGTTATGTATGGCCAGCTGCGCCTTATGGCTTAAGTGCCGGCTCCCGAGTAGCTTTCCCATCGCACCATTCACTCTGTTCCCTGCACTCACTCTTCTCTCTATGTCAGCGGTGTATTTCCCATCCTTACTGAAGGCGCATCCAAGATATACAAACTCATTCACTTGCTCCAGCACATCGTTACCAACCACAATCCTTACATTCGTTCTGGTTTCTTCCCTTTCAAAAACCATAATCTTGGTTTTCTTCACATTCAAGTGTAAGCCATTGATCATGCAGTCGTCTTTCATAACTGTGACTAGTGTTTGCAGATCAGTGGCTGTTGGCGCTATTAAAACCGCGTCATCCGCATAAAGTAGATGGTTTACCACTAAGTCACCCATTTGTACACCTTCATTCATCGCTTTCAGTCTTTGAAGACTTTTGTCCAGATATATTATAAACAGTCTAGCGGACAACACGCAACCCTGCTTGACGCCGATTTTAACGTCAAACCAGGGTGACCTGTTACCACCCACCCGTACGCATGCCTTGCAGTCCACATAAGTGGACTGGACGGCTCGCAACAGAGTGCCATCTATACCATACTCTGGCAATATGTCCCAAAGTCTCTTTCGCACAACTCTGTCAAATGCCTTCTCCAGATCTACAAAACCGCAGAAAACCTTCCGCCCCACTGCCAGATGCTTCTCTACGATGTTGCGGAGTGAGAAGACTTGATCCGAACATCCTCTACCAGACCTGAAACCCCCTTGTGCCTCGCACAACATTTCATCGGACTTCACGCGCATTCTCCGTTCAATAATTTTACCGTACACCTTGGCTGCTAAGCTGATCAAACTGATGGCTCTGTAATTGGCGCAGTCATATTGTGAACCCTTGCCTTTATACAAGGGTACTATGACTGCGCGGCGCCAATCTGTAGGGACTCTACCAGTCCTCCAGCAAACGTTTGCAAGGGCCCGGAAAGCGTCCCGGACGCAAGTTCCACCATATTTGATCATCTCGGCAGATATCATGTCTACTCCCGCAGCTTTACCGTTTTTCATACTTCCCATCGCCCATTCAACTTCTTCCATAGTGATGTCCTCCGTTGATTCTGGTGCCGCAATCTCGCCTTTAGGCACGTCTGCGGCATCAGCATCCGGGTCATCTCCATACATTTCTCCAAAATATTCACTCCACCGGTTTAGCACAGCTTGTGTGTCTGCAAGAATGTCACCATCTTTAGATTTTATCCTTTCCATTCTGGAGCCTGACGAATCACCTCGAGCCTTTCTCCTTTAATATATCGTTATCAAAATACCTTTATTCTCGAACATCAATTCCGTGTGGGTACACGATACACTTTTTAACAAATCACGGTCACTCGATTCCTATGTCCGCTCCTTTCGAGCGCTCGAATCGTACTAACTTAAAAATGGCCAGTCTCATCAAATTATATTTGTATTTGAGTCAAATCAGATACCGTTTAAAATCAGCGTTTACATTAAAGCTACAAATCAAATAAAGTACTATTTATTTTATAAAAAATTTAAAGTCAGATAAAATACTCTTAGAATTCATAATAAATTATTTGTAACCGGAATTTGTGACATTCGGCCATCCGGCATCGTGATGCCTCCTGGCAATCCCTAACTCATAAAACAAAAAATACACTCTTATACACATACAGGCATTCTAATTTGCCTTAATAGTTTCTCATAAGTGATAGCATACCTATTTTGGTCTTTATACATAATCATAACGCTTACCAGATCAACTATATCAATTACAATTATGTTAAGTACCTATAGTCATAAATATGTATCATGAAATAAATGTAATCTGTTTTTGTGTAAATAAACAAAACTAACATCATGGTAGGTACATTAATTTATATTGTATAGAAGTAGTTAAAGGCATAGCTAGATCGTGACATTGGCTATACACAAATTATAATTATTAAACGTATTTCTGTTTAACCGATTTTGATCACAATTTTCAACCTAACTTTCATTTAGATATATACCCCGCTTTGTTACATCTGCCAAATACTTGAAGAAACTATGTATAATAAGCGATAAAAGTGAATATTTTCCTCAAATTAGTAACGGGAAATCATTAAGCCCAACTGCATTACTTTCTTTACACCCGTGTTACTCTGTGACATGTGTATTCGCTCCCAAGACGCAACAAAAATGATTAGACCTCAGACATCGCAACAAATTTTTTGCTATACGAATACGACACCAAAACGGAACATCTATCTATCTATCTATATCATCACGCCAGCTCCCTCGCGGGGTAGGCAGAGAGTACAGAGTTCCAACAGGTTCTTTCCTTACATACCTCTCTGGCTTCCTCCACCCTCATAGTTCAACTCATACACACTCGCCGGTTACGGTGACTCTTGACTTGCTCTTCAGCTAAGACACGGTCTATTTGGTCATGGTAAGATAGTCTAGGTCTTCCCCGGCACCTACATCCTTCCACTTTCGCATTGTATAAACGGAACATTAAATTTTAAAGGGTTATTTACCACCTTTCAAGCATTTTGATATACGAATTAACCACGACACTTGTGGCTATGCGTGTATAGCGAAAAATCTTTTAAAAATGCATTTGAAATCTTATTTATTTATTCCTATTCTACAAAATGACATTGATTAGTTAGAACATTTACAAAAAAGTGTACCACGGCGAACTTAACTCAATTTGAGTTATCTGCCAGTTAACCTAAGAGTGAAGAAAGACGATTTATGTAGAAGTGAGAGCAATGGCACAACTATCACGGAACTAAACTACCAGAGAAAGAATTCAGAGTATATAGTAAGAAGTACATAACTGGAAAGTAAATACTCTTAAATTCTTCTTTTAAAAACATCTAGAGAACAAGCATCGGGTATGGAGTGTGGAAGGGAATTCTAAAGTTTCACCGCGCGTACAGTAAAAGAGTCATCTTAGAGAATCATCTTATTTTAAATTAACATTTAATTTCGTTTAATACAGCGGGCTTACCAGACACTTGAACAGAGAGTAACAGCAGTTTTTGTTAACTTACATACGAGTATAATAAAAATAGATGGGACTCAATTGCTGATTTGGAGCCAACCACTTTCAGTTTCCGCGCCATCACGTCACACGCCATATACACACATTATTTCTTTGGCACAGCTGCTTTCATTATCAGCACGAGACGGAGATAGCAAATTTTTCCGTTTAAGCTTTATACTCATTGCCGCAGACCGCACCAGGTAGAGTACTAGTACAACCCTCTAAAGTCATTGTAATACCTCACTAAAATAAATGCAAACATTCTACGTGTAGCAAACCTGCAAGAATTTAGTGGGAAACATATCCACTGAAAAATCAGAAAAGTGAGGTATCCTGTATCCAGAGGAAAATATATCCACCGGATCTACTAACAAGTGAGTCATTCAGCATCCAGCGGAAAACATATCCACTCAATCCGACAACAAGTAAGCCGGCCAGCATCCATCGAAAAACATATCCACTCAATCCGACAACAAGTGAGCCGTCAAGTATTCAGCGGAAAGCATATCGACTCAATCAGACAACCTGCAAGTTAACCAGTATCCCGTGGAAAACATATCTACTCAATTATCCGTAGATAGCAACCTATTTAATATCAAGCGAAACACAGCTATGCTTCCCTCTAGAATAATATTCCAGCAACCATTCCTAGACTTCAAATTTAACCGTCATGAGATACCTTGATCGTCTTATCATGGACTACAAGAAGAAACTCTTGAATCGAAGCATTAATAATTGATGCATGTACGTCGAGAAAGTAGCCTTCTATCTATATCATCACGCCAGATCCCTTGTGGGGTAGGAAGAGAGTACAGAGTTCCAACAGGTTCTTTCCTTACATACCTCTCCGGCTTCCTGTAATATAGCCTTTATAATGAATTTACATAAAACCGTCCGAATCTTGACTTTAACAGCAACTATCTTTTTTAAAGAACACAAAAGTGATATACGTTTATACCCATTCTATTTATAATTAGTCTTATTTTGTTTCTATAAGCCTTCACTCAACCCCTACTGCTCGCATGTATGTCCGTATGTCCATCTGTCCATGTCATAAAGACGTTGTATTTGTGCTTGTTAGATTTGTCGTTACAAGTATTATGGACCCAGAATGTGTTCAAGGTCTGATATAGCCAAAAGATGGCCAATGGAACCCAACTAAGCAAACGTGTTTTCGCTACAAAAGCTTGTTCAAAAAGATCATTTTAAATTAAAATGATTGTACTTAACTTGTTTAATTTGCTATTTAATTATCCATATTACCACGCCCAACCAAATCACGGGGCAGGCGCAAAGTATAGTGTGTAAAGTGTAATTTTTAATTTTTGATAACTGTTATGGTCCAAACAACTGAAAATATAAGTATACTTATTTATTTGTGTATGCGCGTGTATGTGTATGAATTTATGTATATATATACGTATGTATATATGTATGTATATACGTTGTGTTTGACTCGAGTGTGTTTCCACTTAAGGATTGGTGCAAGTTTTGCAAAAATTACTCCAGCGGTTTCGAAAATATGGTCAGTTTACTGTATTGTTACCAGAAAAGTTATTATTTTGCTAGATGCCTTTAATCTAGCTATGACTGTAATCAGTCCATTCCTCCTCAAAATTATGACCAAATCCTCTTTACTTTTATATATATAAACGAATATTTTCCGCGAAACTCAACCGCAGCCCAGATGTTTCTTCAGAAAAACAGTAAGCAATATATGATTATTTCTTTTCATTCACAAAAATACATTAAATTTCTACAAAAACCATCACAATATCGTAATAACAAACGATTGTAGTATCGATCTAATAGAATTTAATACATTATCAATAGAATTCGTAGGATTCCCCTTAAATCAATACTTAACTTTGCAATCAAACAACCTCTCATCATATCTCTGCTGATAATTTCACATAATTACAAAAACAACTTAAGACAGAAGTGATAAAATTCGCTTTATCGGATCAATAAATACCGGAGTGAACAACATCAATGAACTATTTGAATCTTATTTACAAAATATAAATCTCAGGTATATGTATATAATATATATGTGATAACTAATGATGCATATGACTGTTTTATTGAAGAGCCAGTTTATGAATTGCACTTCGTCTCCAGATAATTTTTACCATAGCATCTTGAAAATAGTACATAACAAGAACAACAGCAATTTCCATAATTGCAAAAAGGCTAAGAAACACCTACAATTTACAATAAAGTACTTTTAAAAGTAATTACTCTACATTATTTAATAATATAAAATAGCATCTAAATATCAAAGAACAGGGAGGGCTATATAATCGAATTTATGTAAAAAAATATTAATTACAACGAAAACATGATTGCAAGATGAAATATCAATAATCAGTTGTAACCCAAAAGCCATTAGCTTATGAATTTAAGGTTACTTCATCAATAAGATTACTCTTATACCAGCGTTAACGGTTACTGCACACACAACAACTTGCATAAAAAATAATATTCAACGTTCCACATTTAGGTATCTTGAAAAATTAAAAAAAAACTAACTCTGGAACCAAAAACCAATACAGATCGCGATGATGTATGTATAGGAACAGCAAATATTGAAAGGTGATTTAATTTGGGCTCATTGAAATCATATTCTTAGTGTATCAAAAAGAATATACCTACAGATGACTTAAAATACAAATTAAGCAGTTTCCTAAAAGTACTCTTATTGACAATTCAGACCATGTGCAGGATTTGGAACCAATAATTGAACTTATATTTCTTTTTGTTTAAATCTCGGATGTCCATTTATTTTATATACCTATTTACATTAATGGTATGTCAAAATCTAAAATCCATCACTTTGTTTTATCCATAAAGGATACCACCAAAGCGTAAAGATACAAGTTTACTGTGACGCCAACGTGACCGTTTCTATACAGAGAGTAAAATAAAAAAAATATTTACTTACACCTTTTATTGAGTAGGGGTATAATAGTAATTTAAAAAAAAATGTGGAATGACTTACAAACTAAAATAGTAATTTCAGTAGGAATACCCATCGTGATATAGACTGAAGTTTTTAACAAAGTAACGGGCGTAGATAATCCGAAATTGCTAGGATGCCATCACTAATGAACTTGGTGGAAGCCGCATATCGAAAAGAAGAGTAAAAAGTGATTACGTACTACCACCACCGGGGATTATGCCCTGTAATAATTAGACTACTAAAATACGGCATATATAGAGAAAATTTTATCATTATGGGGAGCGTCTTCAGGTTTTAATTCAGTCGGAAATCTTACTTCATTAATTTCAATAGTATAACGCTTACATTTTAAAGAGAACGTTCATTAACAAAACCAATCCTAATCTAGTGACACTTTCTAGTGATTTTGTATGGTTTCGAACAGCCATGGATTAATTAATTAGATATCAATAACTTTGGCTGGTCTTCGCATCCTCAGATATAGACAAGCTTCTATTATTATATACTTACTTATATATACACACATATAATATATATATATATATATATATATATATATATATATATATATATATATATATATATATATATACTATATAGACGGACGGGCGTTGGGGCAGAAAGATTCTAGAGTGGAGACCACGTATTGGCAAGCGCAGCGTAGGACGACCGCCTGCCAGATGGACCGACGATCTTGTGAAAATCGCAGGAAATCGTTGGATGCAGGTGGCATCGGACCGGTTACGCTGGAAAGCGATTGGGGAGGCCTATGTTCAGCAGTGGACAAGTATAGGCTGAAATGATGATATACTATATATTCAGTCTGAGGTGAGTACGGTACAAGTGGCCACAAACCTGCCACTATCAATCAGTACTCGGTCCATGTTGTGGAGAATGATTATTAATACATACCTATTTTACTGTTGCGGTCAGTGCACCGTTCGAATCGTATGTGGGTATCAAGTTCCAGTAGAACAATTGAAATCAGCTGGCATCATGAGGCTCGGTCGAGCACGTATTATTAAAGATAACACTTTGACGTTATTTGCTCTTAAAAAGCTCTCAAATTCTCTAAACCAAACAGCTGACGTCATAGAATTTGACGTACCGCCTATCAATATTATTATTAATTTACCGGTACCCATTGTGGAAACCCAAATTGGTTCGAACGATCATCAACAATTTCTCGACGATATCAATCACCGTATTGATCAGATGAAAGCTAGTGCGTCAGAAAGAATTCTGACAGAACGAATTTCAAATCACGACGTCCATCACTACGTGGCGATCTACTTGGTGGCTGCAGCAGCAGTATGTGGCGCGGCGCTCGTCCGGCGCCGCTACCGCCTGCGGGCGCGGGCGCGAGCGCGACAAGCGCCGTCTTCTCCGTCCCACTCGGCTCCATCGGGTGTCGAGTTCCAGGCTTCGAGCAGGAATACGTCCGCGACTCAGGGTATCAGTGAGAGTGCAGTGATCAATCCGTCGTTATTAAGAACGATAGTGCAATTAATAAATCCAAAGAGTCGAAAGGGTTAGTACCCAGTGCACGTGTTCATAACAAGGCAACCTCGCCTTTTTTCGGCAAACGTATTGGTGAACATGTGCTATAGATTAAGGACCTATTGTCTTATCATCTTGTCAATAATTTTAAGCAAATATTGTCTGATCATCTTGTAACTCATGTCATTCATTTATTATTTCATGCGCCTCCCTCATCTTTCTGGCCCGGGAGCATGTACGGGCAAGCGCGTACAGTTTGTCGAATCAGCATTTTTACTTCACTTGCACTTTTCCAGTCAGTTCGGGTTCCGTAATCAGTCACGTCGCTCGTACAGTGTTAATATATTATTAGTTGTATCAAAGGACTTTCATTTCGGACTCTACACATAATTATCAATCTATCATAAAAAGGTTGTGCGGACCGTACAGGTACTCTCTATCTGGTGAATATTAAAACAGCGGCGTTTTTACGGTAGAACGAAGAAATATGATACTTCGGTCTCTTTCACTTTCCATCCCTCTACCCGCTGCTCGATTGTGAAGGGATGCGATTAGTTTCCCAAAAACTTGATTTTTTCAGATAGGTCTACTGTTCTAAAGTTTCACATATATGACCTAAAGTTTTGAATATTACAACATTTACATTAGAATTACTGTTAACATTACAAAACAGCAGGCATATTGGAACGCAGTTACAGCGATGTTAGATAATTAGCCAATTTATTAAAAGCCGACTACAATTCGTTAATGAACTAAACATATTTACACATAAATAATTATATATATTTTGTTAAAAATATTAAAACTGAATATAATTCAAATAAGACGAAGATGTACTGCATGTGTAACATTCGCGTACATCTAAGGAGTCAATAGAATCAAGAGAGTTTGAGAGAAAGATTTAATAGAGTCAATAAATTCATTTTCGGGGCAAAAGTTTTATGTGTACGCCGTTTTTGGATCTGAGAACGAGATCAGCGCAGAGCTCCGGTTCTATATCTGTTGGCAGCAACACGAAGTTTCTGATGATGGCTGAGATGGTTACTTTGAGTTCCATCATTGCAAATTTTTGACCTAGAACAATGAATACAAGTAGGTAAGTGTTTGAGACACTAGTGACACTAAGAACGCGGTCACACCTCTGATATACTGCTAATGCCGCCACTTCCCGTGAAAAGCAATGAGTAGTTCCGTGGCAGCGTCAACTGTTCACATACTCCCTTTGCACTTCAAGCACTTCTCTTATGGTTGCAAAAACTCCCGATATTTTCCCCGAAACGAGATTGTTTTAATAAAAATATCCCTAACACAATTTTTAAACCAGCTTTCCCATGCGTTTTCTGATGCTCACCAATCCTTAAGTTTTTTCCCATCATTCCAAAAAGATTTCTGAATCAGCCACACTGAATGGGCGTGGCCTGTCAGTCTATTGATTTTCGCTCAAAATCCCCAACGAAGGGAGCGCTGGGCAGTGATCGTGTTGGACCGGAAGTAGAGCGTTAGTGTAAGTTTATACGCCTAACCTTCCCCCACTTCACACAGAAGTGAGCAGTATGTATATTGGTTATAAAAAGTCATTGCAGAGGGTAAAAATATTTAAAACATAATCAGTCGTTTTGACTTTCATGACCATCCATTATCATCAGCTGAAAGCAAACACTTTAGGAATGATATAGCGCAGTGGTTAGGCCGCTCCACCCATTGGGTCGGATAGTCGTGGGTTCGATTCCCGCACGGGACAAATTTTTGTGTGACTCACTATTGTTTATTTCGGTCTGGGTATTTGTCTATGTGAATTTTGATGTTTGTAAACACACCCATGGCCCAGGAATGTCCTAGTGTGTAGCTACTATTTTTTTTAAATGCATCCCCAAATACCGGTTCGAGGACCAGCTATTTGCTGTACGCATTCAGCTTTTCACTGCAACTTTCACGAGATCATCAGTCCACCTTATGATCCCCATTCGACATGGCCACATTATACTTTACTAGTTTCTGCCCGTGTTAACTTTAGACACAAAGCTTATATTTTTGCAGAATAAAATGTATTTTATAAGTTAATTCAGGTAATAAACTATCTGTACGCCAAATTTCATTTCGATCCGTTAAGCCGTTTTTGTGTGATAAAGTAACGAACATCCAAATACCTAAAGATCCAAACATACAAACTTTCGCATTTATAATACTAGTAGGATTAGAAAAAATGTTAAGTGTAAATATATGTATTATTACATTTCAATATTTTTAACTGTACCTATGCAATTTCTGGAGCCAGCACTAAATACAAGCCAATTAAAAGGATTGCTCAAAGGTGCTTCGAATCGCTCCGGTCGGAATTCTAGAGAATCCTCAAATACATCAGGATGACGTTGACTTTGGAATATATTAACTGTGACTGATGTTCCTTCCGGTAGCTTTATGTCGCTTATTTCTGAAAAGATAACGAGTAGATATAGCATGACATTGGAAATGTTAAAAGGTTGTTGTAGCTAAGAGGAAGGGGAGCCAAAATAATTTGGAATATCATCATCATCATTAGCCGCCATCATCATCAAAGATCGCCACGACGTCAACTTTATGCTGGAATTAAAATTGAAAGAAAAATTTCTATTTATTATAAAATAAATAGCAATTTAAATTCAATAAAGAATTGCTATCTATTATAAATTAATAGCAATTATTATACAAAATACTTAAGGGCATGCTTATCTGATAAACTCTCAGTTTATCATACCACTTGTCAAGAAGTATTCCAAATATTCGTGTATCACTACAATAATCCTAAATGTAAAAGCATTATAAAGGCGTAACAATCGCCTTTATAATGCTTTTACAAATATTGGCGTTGTTTTTCATATTAAGTAATTCTGCGGCTTTAAGTACCAATGGAAAGATGATGTTGGGCAGGACTTGTGACTGCTACTTGAACTTTGACTTCAAGCTGCGGAAGATAGAGAATGTCATATTTTGGTGTCAAAGGTCAAGATTCACTTTTAGTCACTGCGGCATTCAGACAAGTAATTTTGCTAACTGTAGGCCACATGGCTGTACTGGGGGAAATGGCAAACGCTAATAGTATCTTGAAGGACCAACAACAAAAGCTTTCGAAACCTATCAAACTTACCACAATCTTGTGTAACTCTTCGTTCAATGAGCGGCACTGGAGGATACAACCTCATTGACTCTTTAATAGCCATCTCCAAGTACTTCATTTCTTTAAGTTCACTATTTGAAAAATAGGGAAAAATATTAATCTTACAAGTCCTTTATTGCATTAGAAATACATCTATTTGAAGACTAATAAGTATTTATACTAAAGTTTTAAAGATTACTTGAGAAATTTGTGTTATCCGCTCTTTTTTTACCATTACAAATGTCACTAGAGTGAAATGTATGGGCAGACGGACGATTTAGCGCAGTGGTTAAGAGCTTGAGCTGATCCGCCCACTGTGTCGAATAGTCGCGGGTTCGATTCCCGCACGGGACAAATCTTTGTGTGATCCACAATTATTTGTTCCGGTCTGGGTATTTGTTTGTGAATTTTCATGTTTGTAAACGCACCCACGACACAGGAATAAATCCTAGTGTGGGGCTACGTTTTTTAAAAAGAAAAAAAAAAAGATTTTTTTTATTGCTATATGACTATACTTGTTACCTCCGTATATACCCTAAGATAAACCAGACCCTAAAAAAATGAGAGAAGAATTACTCAAATACTTGCCTATACGTGGGATCCCTATTAAAGTTATTTCCAAAAAAATTCTTTTGTTCTTCATATATTTTTTCTTGGACATCTCTATGTTTGGATAAACAAAACAAGGAGAACACGATGCCAGAAGTTGTTGTATCGTGACCCTGAAATCACCATTTTAGTAATAATTTTAGGCCTTTTAAGGCAAGAAATCAAGAAGCAAAATATTTATCATTATTTTTAAATGTTTTTGTTCAAAACAACTCACCTCAAACATAAACGTATCCACTTCTTCTCTTACGCTGTCATCATCGATCTTATTACCGTCCTTTTCGGCCAATAGTAATAGATCCAAAAACGCATGTTTGTTCCTGATACCTTCAAATAGAAACTCGTTACTACATAACAATGACACTCAACTTGCACACACCATTTAGTTTAAATATTGCATAGAAATGCATTACGTATATTGGAAAGTTTACAGCTAGCGTGATACTATATAGTAAATAATTGCCATTTACAGCCCATTCACAAAGCCGTTTGCAAATTTTCACAGATAGGAGTAAAAATAAATAAAAGAAAAGATAAAATTGCCTTGTTTGACCAAATTGCAAATAACAAAACATATTTTTCGAAACGCTAAATGTGGCATTTATTGAGTTATTATAATATGTTGCGTGCGATATATTACAATGACTCTGTTCGTGCATCAATACATCACAAGTATCAGATCATCAGGTGATAAAAACAACATTTGTGGAGTTAGGAAAAGAACGCTCTAGCCAATAATTTTCTAATTTGAGGGGCATTAGAATATATTTTAATTGGTTTTTGTTTATTTTCAAGTCAGAGTTGTTATCACATTATTATTTGATTGTTACAGACAAGCATAGGCACCTATTCGCCGATGATGAGTTTATGGTAAACAGACAATGTCTTCACGTCAATAGTCTCCTTCGTTACAAATTATTTTCTTGCAAATGAAAACTTAACACTTCTGAGCTCACCAATATCGTTGTCTCCTTCAAGATTGGTTTTATTAGCTTTCTTCAGTTCCGCTCGCCTTAGTGCAATCACCTTATTGGTTTGATCATGCAAGATCTTCAACGCTTTATCCTGCTTCGCTTTGTAGGGTAGCATGTTAAATATGGGGTCTTCACTTATTAAAGGTATCTGCATTCTCATTGAAATAATACTTGATACACTAAAAATATAGAAAATGATAGACTCAAAATTCAATATACTCCTTTTAATAAATGCTAGTACTGAAGCACCGATATTTTAACATTTCAATGTTCAAGTAAATACGTACATTTCGATAGACTTAACGTATTCCGATTCGCTATGCTTTTGTGCATTCATGGAAACTCCCATAATTGATTCTGAAACAAAAAATCGTTATCATTATCCAATTAAAATGAACGATGGTAAAAATCCCATTGGGGAAATGGCTAGTATAATAGGAATGATCCGGGTCACTTGACTGATATCAAATTGTTTTTATTTTACAAGAAATGAGAATGGTATTGTTCTAGTATCGTTATTTCCTACATCGCTCATGGTTGGCATACTTGGAGCAATAGGGGCCAGATGAACCAACGCCAAGAACATCTTCGGACTTAGCATCATGCTGATCTGGCTACCTATTTAGCTCGGCTTTAAAACACAGCCTTGTACATAATATTTTTTTCTCACCTTTTTTTTTCTCTGTATGTGATTATCGTAGGTAGGTGTGCTTTTTATTGTTCCTCGGTGCTGTGTCTCTTGCACCGTCACGCCTATATTGCTCAAGCAGGGGTGGCAGAGGTGTACTGAGTACTACCATGTTTCGCCGACGATGTTAGGTCCCATGTAAATGGGGGGCGAGTCTATTGCCATATACCGGACACAATTCCAGGTTACGGACTGATACTGGTTAGAAGTTAGTTTTCGTTAGAAAAACTACATTTGTCTGACCTAGGACCTCGTAAACATATAGCGATTCGCTTTACTACCAGACCAACGAGTGAGTCCACTTTCAATTATCACTTTATTTCAACGATAGTCGGATAAGTTACCTACTATCATGACGTTTCTCTTCGTCTTTCTGTATATGTTTATATTGTTGTATATAATATATTTATAAGCATATGAACCTATAATGCGTAAAGAGTATTGAAATCCTCACCTGTTACATTGTCTAAAGCAGCCAAAGCGACTATAGGGAACAAGTCAACAGGCTTTCCGTCCGCAAGACCTCGCAGCTTCTCCGTCAGTATGTTCTGGTTCTTGCAGAACACCGGCAGAAAATTCTGCAGTATGTTAAAGTGGAATGCTGGCGTTAACAATTTGCGATGGATCCTCCATCTCGGACCTAGAAATAGTCAAGTTTAGACCTGTATTTTTAGTAGCCTCACATTTGGATGCGTTTCAAAAGGATTGGCCGGAAATGGCTAAAAACAGATCGGTTTGGAAAGTTAACTTTGCTTGTCTTTGCCCGCACTAGAAATTGTTCGTGTGGCGGATACGTTCACAAACATGAAATTCCCATACCCAAACACCCAGAGCGAAACAAATTTTTGATTTGTCCCGTGTAAGGATAACGCTACTACTTGACCAAAAATCCATCGTCGTCCATCGAAAATTATAGAGAATTTTTTTCTAATTATTATTATTTTTTATTTTCTTAAACGTGCCCTACACTAGGATTTATCCCTGTATCGTGGGTGCGTTTACAAACATGAAAATTCACAAACAAATACCCAGACCGGAACAAATAATTGTGGATCACGTAAAGATTTGTCCCATGCGGGAATCGAACCCGCGACTATTAGACACAGTGGGCGGAGCGGCTTAAGCTCTTAACCACTGCGCTAAATCGTCCGTCAAATTGACTTTGACAATTGACTTACTAACATACCATCCCAAATGATGTGTTCAGGGACGTCTGGAATAATATGCATGTTTCATTTCCACACACCATCATCAAAATAAATACCGTCACGCCTATAGCCCCTATCCCCAAGCGTATATCCCCAAGCGGGATTGGCAGAGGTGTACTGAGTACACCCACATTTTGCCGACGATGTTAGGTCCCATGTAAAAGGGGGCGAGCCTTTTGCCATATACCGGGCACAATTCCAGACTCCGGACTCACACTGGTAATTTTTCGTTAGAAAAACTACATTTGTCCGACCTACGATTTGAACCCAGGACCTTGTGATCACAAAGCGATGTGATTTGCCACTAGACCAACGAGACAGTCAAAATAATCAAATATATTTACCAAAACGATATATTTTAAATATTGCTCAAGCAGTTCGGAATGCGAATTATACAAATTAAACTTGCCCTTGACCGGTTTTTAAACCAACCTGATGCAGTAAGCAGACCTTGACCCAGCCAGCAAGTCAAAAACTTGTAAGAACTTCCTTTTGTTATTAATTCCGCACTTGACGCCAACGGCTGTTAAATAAAAATAAAATATCATGTAGGCGAGCAAGCTAGCGATAAATTATTCGTCTTTTCTTTCGTTGGTGGGAAATTAGAGTAACCATTTATTAAATTTTCATACTTCCAGGAAAATATTTCAACAGCTGGGTCCGTACGGGGTAACTAATTTAGGAGAGTTGAAGCTTTAATAAACTTAAAGCTGCACCACGTGGATGCAGTATACCAAAATGAATAATAGAACTAAATAAAAAAAAATATATAACATTCCTACTAATTAAAAAAAGAAGTACGGTAAATTTTATAGCAAACGGCAACTCCAGCACACTGTCTTGAAGTGACTTTTCAGTTGATGATAGCGTTAGTTCCGATTTAGGCCACGGGCCAAAAGATGCGTGTCGTATTATACTAGATTGCGGATCACGAATAAAATGACTACCACAAAACGGCCGCGTTTGAATATACTTATGCTAATATATCCACTCGTAGCTAGCAACTGTAGACTTAAATTCTCCTCAGATTTTCTTATTATGGTAGTTTTAGTCTTAAATTGTAGCATTTTAACGCGTTTTCTTCACTAGAGTTTGATCAGACTAATTTTTCGCACTACGATAGTACACTACTATAAGGCGCGGCGATGTGTGCGTGCCCTGTCACCAAGTAGTTCACGTACATGGCGCCCGAGAACAAAACCGTTTTACGCCAACCATTGTCCTCGAGTAGCGTGCTGTTGTAGTAGATAATTTATGAAGCTGCTCTATTTTGTATTCATAGAAATCGTTATATTAAAACACTATAAATAAAATAGCGCACGATTTTCTTCGAAACCACTGTCGCTGCTTTGCCATACATGGACAGTTTGAAAAAAATAAAAGACTTACACTCTGATTATGACTGTAAAAAATATTTTCCGATGAATTATGTAACCTTGAAGGTACGGTTATAAGTTTTGGAAGAGTTTCATACCAAGTTCAGCCACTGTCTCACATACATTGGCCCACGCAGTCCTAAAGCAGTTTGTGATAATTTTCTCACATGTGTGTATGACGAAAAGTACGGCTATATGACTTCTGGTGGCTTATTATTAGGATTTCTAAGGCTCCATTAGACCAACGAGGCCGTATAATAATATCGAATTCATACCTCAATATACTTAGGGTGACTTATTACCACGAAGGGACGTGAGAGTAAGTGAACACGGTATGCATCTCCATACTTTAGTGACAGTCGTTTTAGTAGGTCTAGGAATTCTGTAACAAAAGAATACCATTTCGATGAAAACTGCATGAAGTGACATCTAACGGCAATTATACGGAACCAGAGCGCAAGTTCTATTCGCACATGTCCGTCCGGCTTTTCTATACAAATATAATTAAGAGGAAAGACTTGTTTGTTTGTGATCGATAAACTCTGAAAACACTGAACTAGTTTTAATAATTCTTTCACCATTAGAGTGCTACATTATCCAGAAGAGTACGTATTATTTATTTACTATTATTGAAAAAAAAGATATTATAATAAACACTTAAGCGCTAACAAAAAGCGCTCGAGCAAACGAGGGGTTACCAAACTAAAATTAAAATTTTGACCTGTGGAAACCATCGATAAAGTATTGGTGGAATCTCATGGAATCTTTTCAAACATATATATTTGTTGTCTGTGGATATTTTATAGTTTTTTTATTATTTGATCATTGGTGGGACTGTTTTGTTTTGCTGTCAATCAATCAAAGGTGTGCTCAAGCAAAATGGCGTGTACGACGTGGCAAACCGATAAATTAATATGCTCTGTGGATAAATCATAATGACATCGCAACCGTTTGGGCGTCTGTGCGACCCGATTTACATAAAACACCCAACCAAAATGCTCTTGTCGTTATTAAGTGGCTATATGTGAGATTCGTCGCAACCCCCTGCATCGATACATTTGTTGTTTTGACACAGGTTGCGAGTCTCCTTTACTTGCTCAATGGGACATCCTCTGATCGTTATATCATCGATAGAACATATGTTGGCAATGCTAACCACCATGCCGTTTGAGCCAAAAATGATGAATTTTGTTTTTTTTTGGTTTAAGAACTAATAAGTTTTTACTAGGCTAATCAGCTATGCGTTCTAAGGCTTCATTTATTTTTTTTGACAGATTTGACATATATAGCTGCAGATCATCAGTATCAAAGAGTCGAGAGTCTCCGTAACCGGCGAGCGTGTATGAGACGAACTATGAGAGTCGAGGAAGCCAGAGAGGTATGTAAGGAAAGAACCTTTTGGAACTCTGTACTCTCTTCCTGCCCTGCAGGGGATCTGGCGTGATGTTATAGATATATAGATAGATAGATAGATCATCAGCATAAATATGGTATTTCGTATTGGATATGCAGTTGGTTATGTCAGCAGTGTAGAAGATAAACAGAAGTGGACCAAGAATAGAACCTTGCGGCACTTAATGACTGACAGAGCTACAGGATGACGACAAGTTTTTTCCATCGCAGCTGCTTGTCAATACGACAAATTAGGATCGGCCACTTAGGTAACTGTGAAACCATTGTATAGCAGTATCAAACCCATAGAATGCAAGCTTTGAGAGCAACAGTGAGACATTTCTTGAATCAAATGCACGGGAAAAATCAAGAAGGGTGAGAACTGTGCCCATGCCATGGTCTCTAGCCTCTAAGATATTATTAACCACATCAAGGAGAGCAGTGGCTGTACTATGCCCCTGTCGAAAACCAGATTGTACTGATGACAGTATTTTGTGGTGGTCTCAGTACGCTCTGAGCTGATTGCACACCACTTTTTCCACTATTTTAGTCAAGACAAGGTAGTAAACTTATAGGCCGCAGCTTTTTAATGCTAGTTTTGTTTGCAGTTTTTGGGATTGGTTTGATCATTGCTACCTTCCACTGGTCAGAAAATACGGAAGTTGAAATAGAATTATTCACTATAGAGGTTATTGTAGAAAGAGTGTGTGGGACAGTCATCATTAACATGTTTAGCGAGATACCGTCACATCCCTGCGCATTCGATTTGAGGCCTTTAATTATTCTCATCACTGCATCCTCATTTTCTAGCTTAAGATGGAAGCATCTTGTACCAAATCTGTTATATTCAAAATATGTCAGATCCGATATATTCACTGTGCCACTTCCGGGTACCTCCAAGAAGTATTTATTGATCTCTTCTGGATCGGTGAAAAAGGGGGGCAAGTCATGTTTTTGTCCCGTTGCCCCTGGGATGGTAGTTATTAAATTTTTCCATAATGTCTTCGGGTTGTGTATATTTTTATTTATATGTGTTTTTAAATATGCCCGCTTCTCACTGTCGATAGCGGCAATGGTGAGGTACTTGAATTCTTTATATGTATTGAAATGAGTATCTAATTTAGTCTGTTTGAACTGCCTGTGTAATTTGTCTGTTATCCAGGGGTATGAAACATCTCTAATAGCTACCTTTTTATTAGATGCATGCTAATCAAATAAAAATGTTCTGTACAGATTCAGCCACAATGCCACAATGAAATATAGAGACAGTACTCGTGATAATTATCTCGCCGTTTATTCTCTCAGGTAGCTGAGCCAAAGGCACTAAAGATCCCCCTCGATCACAACTCAGGGTTAATATTACACACATGTACCGAAGATATAAACAAACCATATACACTAAGCAGATAAAAACACAGACATTGAAACTTTGAGCTTATACTTAAATTTCACCAACAGATTCTGTCTCAAAACACGGCTGAGATCTTCCGCCGACTGGACACGCTGGACAGGTTTGCCATCCTCTTGCCATATTATATACACTATCACGCCTATAATCCCTAAGCGGGGGTGGCAGAGGTGTACCCACTCTTCGCCGACAATGTTACGTCCGATATACTCATATTATAAAAAGTATAATTAGGGTGCCTCGTTGGTCTGGAGGCAAAGCGCATCGCTTTGTGATCACGAGATCCTGGGTTCAAATCCTAGGTCGGACAAATGTAGTTTTTCTAACGAAAAATTCCCAGTATGGGTCCGGAGTCTGAAATTGTGCCCGGTATATGGCAATAGGCTCGCCCCCTATTACATGGGGCCTAACATCGTCGGCGAAACGTGGGTGTACTCAGTACACCTCTGCCACCCCCTCTGGGGAATATAGGCGTGACGGTGTTTTTATAATTAGGGTAATTGGTACTGGAAGACCGGTAGAGTCCCTACAGATTGGCGCCGCGCAGTCATAGTACCCTTATTTAAAGGCAAGGGCTCACAATATGACTGCGCCAATTACAGAGCCATCAGTTTGATCAGCCTGGCAGCTAAGGTGTACGGTAAAATTATTGAACGTAGAATACGCGACAAGTCCGATGGAATGTTGTGCGAGGTACAGGGAGATTTCAGGTCTGGAACAGGATGTTCGGATCAATTTTTTTCCCTTCGCAACATCGTAGAGAAGCATCTAGCAGTGGGCTGGAAGGTTTTTTACGGTTTTTTTGGATCTGGAGAAGGCGTTTGATAGAGTCGTACGAAAGAGACCTAGGGACATTTTGCCAGAGTATGGTATAAACAGCACTCTGTTGCAAGCCGTCCAGGACAGCAAGGCATGCGTACGGGTAGGTGGTAACATGTCACCCTGGTTTGACGTTAAAATCGACGTCAAGCAGGGTTGCGTGTTCTCTGCTAGACTATTTAAAATATAAAAGACTTTTTTAAAATATAAAAGTCTTCAAAGACTGAATGCGGTGAATGAAGGGGTAAAAATGGGTGATCTAGTAGTAAACCACCTGTTATATGCAGATGACGCGGTTTTAATAGCGCCAACAGCCACTGATCTGCAAATACTAGTCACAATTATGACGGACGATTTAGCGCAGTAGTTAAGAGCTTAAGCCGCTCCGCCCACTATGTCTAATAGTCGCGGGCTTGATTCCCGCACGAAACCAACCTTTGTGTGCCCCACAATTATTTGTTTTGGTCTGGGTATTTATGTGTGTGAATTTTCATGTGAATTGCATTGGTGCATTTACAAGCACCCACGATACAGGAATTAATCCTAGTGTGGTGCTACGTTTTATAAAAAAAGAATAAGAAAAAATAAGAAAGTTACGAAAGACGACAATGGCTTACATTTGAATGTGCATAGAACCAAAATTATGGTTTATGAACGGGAAGAAACCAGAAAGAATGCAAGGATTATGGTTGGTAACGATGTGCTGGAGCAAGTGAATGAGTTTGTATATCTTGGATGCGCCTTCAGTAAGGATGGGAAATACACCGCCGATATAGAGAGAACAGTGAATGCAGGGAAAAGCGTGAATGGTGCGATGGGAAAGCTACTTGGGAGCTGGCACTTAAACCAAAAGGCGCAGCTGGCCATGCATAACAGAGCGCTTGTCTCAACGCTGTTATATGGCAGTGAGAGTTGGGTATGCAAGAAGGAGAACGAAAGCATAATATATGCGGTCGAAATGCGAACTCTGCGGAAGATGTGTGGAGTCAAGCTGACCGACCGTATTCGCAACAGCGTAGTAAGAAAGCGTGTAGGTATGAAATATATTATCGGTGTAAAGATGCGAAAGGGTATGCTCCGTTGGTTCGGGAATATAGAAAGAATGTGAAAGAATGACAAAACAGATATATAATGCGAAAGTGGAAGGATGTAGGTACCGGGAAAGACCTAGACTATCTTGCTATGACCAAATAGACGGTGTGTTATCTAAAGGGCAAGTCAAAAGGCTTCGAAATCGGCGAGCGTGTATGAGACGAACTATGAGAGTGGAGGAAGCCAAAGAGGTCTGTAAGGAAAGAACCAGTTGGAACTCTGTACTCTCTGCCTACCCCACGAGGGAGCTAGCGTGATGATATAGATAGGGTAATTAGGTATCACTAATTGGTCAGTGTCCATCTCCTCTGAAATAGACTAGTTTTTGTCCATCAAAGGTCTTTCGCATAATCACAAGGCGCAACATTCGCACCATACCAACGAGTTAGTTCATGGTAAAAAATCTATGAACACTACACATTATTATTCAAACCAACAACCGTTTTGGGAATTGAAGGAAATGAATAACTGGACTCTTTAATTCGAGCATCCAATTCATTTATTACATTATGACGTTTATAAATGATAAAATATGTAGACGGTAGACAGGTATGTAATGTTAATTACATTAAAACCGGTTGACGATGTTTCCGTTGTTTTTGTAACTAGCTTTATGTGTAATAATTTCTGATTCATAGTTCAGGTGTTTTTTTATATTTTTAATTATGTTTATAAGCCCGACATAGGGTCACCTTGTCAATTTTTCTAAAAATACCAACGGGATGTATCGACAACCAAAATGTTCTCTAATTAATAAAACAATAAACACTTTTTGATTTTTGTACTAAAAAATTACGTTGAAGGATTCCTTTAAATAGATACATAGTTGTAGGTAAAGCTAATAAAAGCTTGTTTCAAAATGAGTTAAAAGCAAAATGGGATTGAAAATACACTACGCAGCTTATGTAGGTATAAATTAAGGGAAAACAGCGTCTGCGGCAGGGCACTCGTGTAAAGGGACGGACGCCGGGGAGTTTTAGTGGGTGCGAGCCCCACATAGCTGCCACATTATTTTAACCCGCCATGTGGCAGTATGCGCTAGGTATTACACCCCAAAAAAAAAGGAAAACAGTTTCACTGTTAAACAGTTCCGTAGTTACCAACATAGGTAATGTATACCGACCTTGGTAATATCCAAATCTTAGCTTTTAACCTTTAGAAACGCAGTTGAACTTATGAACCGATATAATTAAAAAACAGCTACTAATTTTGTGAATTATATTTGACACATTATTTAAACTATTAGATATACATATATCAACAATTTGTAGGAATCCTACTTATATTATAAATGTAAAGGTTTGTACGTTTAGACATTTTTATTGTTTGTTAATCAATCGCACAAAAACGACTGAAGAAATTTAGATGAAATTTGGAACACAAATAGTTAATTACCTGAATTATGGTAAGTAAGGTTCATGTCTGAAGTCGACGAGGACGAAGGCACGGGCAGTAACAAGTATCAATTTAAAAAAAAAACGCAGTACAACTTTTAAAACGATCTATTAAACAAAAACAACTACAAATTTGATGTGTGATATTTAACATATTTCCTAAACCAATACCTAACATTTATAAAAATGGTTTGATTCCTTTTTGCAATAACAGTACTGTATCGTAGTAGCGTGGTAGATATGAAAATAATAATATCAGATAGAAAATGTCGGCTGATCTATAACTGCATAATTTCTCCCCAAAAGACTACTTTTACCAAAAAAATAAAACTAAAAATGTTTACTTACTTGTTGATTTAACGATAAACAAATGTGCGTTGCCCAAAACAGGTAAAGGTACGGGTCCATTAACGGTATACCTCGATGCGTCCTTTAGCAAATTGATCCAGGATAGTAAAAGGGATAAACCAAATATTATTGAAAGTATTATTAAAATCATTTTGCGCCGCACTCGTGCGCACGTCTGACCGCGTTCGCACTAAAAATGTACCTAGCGAGTTGGTCGAAGGTCGATAGATATAATAGGCGCGATTTAACTTAGCTCTGATTTGCTGTGCGTTACGTTAACTTCTTGGGTATTCTGAGAGCTTAGCGCGAAAACATTGAGGTTAGCGTGACCTTAGTTCATAGGCCGTCCTTGTCACACTACAAATTCACTAAATAACATGAACGTGACAGCACGATTACTCGCTAGCGATACGCTCCCATCATTATTTTCTATAGGCCACTGCAGCATTTGACGAAGTCCTCGTAACGCGCCACGTCACGAGTTTGATTGCTCATAGCGAAAGGACCGTGAAAAAGTGTGACTTAATCTAATTACTTAAACGATACATTTTTGAAAATTTAAAAGAAGTTTGTATCAAACAAATGGCTCTCATGGCGTTACGAAATCATTTTGCGCAACACTCGTGCGCCCGTTCGACCGTCTTCGAACTAAAAACGTTCCTAACATGTTGATCAAAGGTCAATATATAATACGCGCGATTCAATTTAGCCCTGATTAGACTAGCTTTTATTATGACCTATCGCGGTGCGTTACGATAAATTCGCGAAATCGTGTAATGGTATTCTGAGAGCTAAGCGCGAAAAGATTGACGATAGCGTGATGCCAGTGAGTTGATATACCATCCACCTGCAAATGTATGACATAAACATGAAAGTGAGAGCGCGATGACTTGCTAGCGTCACTGTTACACACTGACTGGAGTGCCATTAATCGATCATTTTACGAAGTTACCGTAACGCGCCGCGTCACGAGTTTATTAATTGGTCACAGCGAAAAGGGGCATTTGGTATATCCGTCTGTATGTTAATCCGGGCTAATCTCCGCAACGACTCGGCAGATTTTAACGGTAATTTCACTATAAGATAGAGATTTTTTTACTTTTTATCCCATAAATCCATCAAGCATTTCAATATAATAAATTAAGTGTCGTTAGCTTTGTCTTCATTATAATATCTGCCTATCTTTTATAGGAATTTATTCTTGTTATTTTTAGATCTATGCGTAAAACCCACTTGTTTGGTACAAACCACCTTGCAACTCACGAAAACGTATCGTTTCATTAAAAATTTAGATTAAGTCATAAGATCCTCTCAGGGTCTCTTATTCGCTATGACCAAATAAACACGTAACGCGATGCGTCACGATACGCGACGCGTGAAATGGTCGTTTAATACTACTCCAGGAACATAGTTTTTTTTTGTTCTAAAAAAATCTTGCCCCATGCTTAAAATTATGCCTTTTTCATTGGGGCGTTACAAACATGAAATTCACATGCATAAATACCAAGACCGAAACAAATAATTGTGGGTCACACAAAGAAGTGTCCCGTTTAGGCCATAACACGATCATTTCCCGAAGTTATCGTAACGCACCGCAATGGTCACACCGAGTGACGGCGCGGCGTTAACGCACAGAAACCTTAGGTTTAATTAAGTGCTTATAACATCCGAAGTAATTTCCCTTTATAACCTTTTGTCTCGTGCCGTGACATTTATCCCGTCGTGAGGACTTGGCACGAACGAACGCCTCTTTTTTCATAAATTGTAATTAAAAATGCAAATTTATATTTGAGGCCAATTTTTTACTTTGAAAATCCAAAACGGTATTTACAATACAACATTTACTACAAAAATATAGTTACAAATTGTAGTCGTCCTGGACAAGTGATGTATCCAATGCCTACTGTT
Source organism: Phalera bucephala (assembly GCA_905147815.2). Taxonomy (NCBI): domain Eukaryota; kingdom Metazoa; phylum Arthropoda; class Insecta; order Lepidoptera; family Notodontidae; genus Phalera; species Phalera bucephala. The sequence continues at coordinate 25,277,718 of LR990615.1, forward strand.
CACTGGTAAAAAAATAACACTTCAATAAGTAACATCTACCTACTGACCTGGCCGAATATCATAGCTTAGATGAAAATTCGAAACACCGAAGGGGTCTACCGGCCAGCTGACGAACCGCGCCACCCTTCAAAGTCATTTTGGGCTTGGTATAGCTGTTTTAATGTACTAAATTAGTATATTATGATGTTACTTATTCAAGTGTTTTTTTGGTATCAGTGAACAGTAGAAAAATACATCACCTGGACTTTCGCTCCAGGACAACTAACATTACACTGTGTATATATACCGATATAAAGCGACGTATCGGACATCACTTCACAAGATTTAATTAACGCCAAGAATGATCATACATGGAACGTTAGCGAAGTTAAGCTCAGCACTAAAATATCGACGTTATCGTGACGCTAGCCAGTTGATATGCCGTCCTAGTCATACTACACTGACACATACTGTAGGTATACATAACATCACTGTGCGGTGTTATGTACGTTTAGTTAATCTTTTGAATTTCTTTATGGTTTATATTTTAAACACTGACATTAGTCAATTTCGTCATATCAAAATTCAGGCATTAATTTTACACAATATAAAAATGTATCTATACAGAACATGATGAAAAAAATGAATAGAGAATTTCTCGCCGGATCTTCTCAGTAGAGGCCGCATTCGTATCCAGTGGTAGATTAGTAAGTTAAAAAAAAAATTTAATATGACAACTTGTTAGTACCCCCGCAGGGTTTATACATAATAGATAGTTTGAGTTTATGGGAAAATATCTTTCTGAGATTTAGTAGTACAAACGACAGAATCAGACTCCGAGCTCGCCGGCAAGGTCGTTAAATCTCTTGCCCACTGGCCGGCGCAGAACACCACGGCGAGACACCTAGTATATGCCCTCCCTCATAGCGACTGCCCGAGCCCAGGCTGTTCCTCCTTGAGGCGCCCTTGAGCTAGTTGACCCATTGCCCTACTGGCTCGAGCGTAGTAGCTGCACGCTCGCCCTCTTGTCTGGTAAAGCCGAACCAACAGTGTAGAGTGAGACACACACAAAAAGAGTATCTCGCATGAGTGGCAACAAGGTCACGCGGCTATCACACTTCTATGTCTTATTATTCTGATTTCTGTTGTGTACACCCACATTTCACACGCGATGATAAGTCTCGACCCTGTTACCATTATACCTACTAGGTACAATTTCGGACTCCGAACTGCTATTAATTGGAACATAATCGGTACATTAATCGGTACATTGAAGTGCTCGTATAATAACGCCACCATGTTAGTCTGAGTACAGGGGCAGTGCATGAAGGTGATCCCCATAAAAAGAAAAGTAAGACAGGGAGACGTCATTTCTCCGAAACTGTTTACGGCCGCTGTTTAGGACGCCTTCAAGCTTTTGGAATGGCAAGGACTTGGCATGGCGGGGTCGCTGGAAGATCTAGGACGAATGCTCGGTGACCTCAACAGAGTATCCCAACAAGTGGGTCGTAAAGTGAACATGGACAGAACGAAAATAATGTTTAATGTCCATGCCGTACCCACCATACGCACTCACCGTTGGGAACTGTACTCTTGAAGTTGTTGACGAATAAATTTACCTGGGACAGGCAGTCCGGTTAGGTCGGTCCAACTTTGAGAGAGCGGTTGATAAACGAATCCAACTCGGCTAAGCAGCGTTCGGGAAGCTGCGCAACATCTTCTCATCCAAAATACCTCAGTGCCTCAAAACTAAAGTTTTTAGTCAATGTGTGTGCCAGTAATGACATATGGATCAGAGACGTGGTCTCTCACAATAGGTCTAATAAAAAAGCTCGAGGTGCTCAGCGATCTATGGAAAGAGCTATGCTCGGCGTTTCTCTACGAGATCGAATGAGGACATTCGTAGAAAAACCAAGGTCACCGACATAGCGCTCAGGATTAGCAAGCTGAAGTGGCAATGAGCGGGCCACATAGTGCGAAGATCGAACGAGCGTTGGGGCAGAAAGATTCTAGAGTGGAGACCACGTATTAGCAAGCACAGCGTAGGACGACCTCCTGCCAGATGGACCGACGATCTTGTAAAAATCGAAGGAAGTCGTTGGATGCAGGTGGTGTCGTACCGGTTACGCTGGAAAGCGATTGAGGAGGCCTTTGTCAGCAGTGAACAAGTATAGGCTGAGATGATGATGAAATCTAAGATGTTGTATTTAGGTATTCTATTCCGACCTACTGAACGGACCAACTAGTTGTACAGCATGGAACTTAATAAAGCAATTTGTTTCAATCCGGTCAACTGGTTGGTCCATTGATTTAATGTTATGATCGCAACATTAATGAACATAGGACAACGGGCAGAACGTGTTTGGATCTATAAATATTGATGATCAATTCATCTGCAACTAGTTCCACTGGTTTTTCGCGTGATGCATAATTATTACTCAATATAATCTATACATATAAAATGACTTGTCCTGACTGACTGAATGACCTCTTAACGCCCAGGCCAATCCGCTGGACACGATGGAACAATAACCTGGTGAAGGTCGCAGGTTAAATCTGAATGTCTACAGCACAGAACCAGTCGTCGTGGCAATCATTAGGGAGTACCCTGTCCTGTAATGGACGTCTTTCGGCTGATATGATGATGAGATTTGTCTTGACAAATGTATCAATCCTTAGGTGGTGTCCAATATTTGATAAAGGAACTGAAAGGTGGCCATAGGACCTTATAACCTAAGCAAGATATCTTCGCCGTACTTACGCTATAAATGTTTGCTTTTAAATGTTGATACATATTTATATACGGGTACGTTCCCGCACGGGACAAATCTTTGTGTGACCCACGAATATTTGTTACGGTCTGGGTATTTGTGTATGTGAATTTTCATGTTCATAAACGCACCAATGACACAGGAACAAATCGTAGTGTCTTTAAAAAAAATACACTACTTGTGTACTTACGTACATAAATTTGTTGGTACATGAATTTGACTGCCTCGTTGGACTAGTGGCGAATAATGAGCTTTGCGATCACGAGGTCCTGGGTTCAAATTCGATGTCGAACAAATGTAGTTTTTCTATCAAAAACCTTAAAAGTCTAGAATTACGTCCGGTATATGACAATAGGGTTGCCCCGTATTACATGAAACATCTTCGGCGAAAAGTGGGTTTACACAGTTCACCTCTGCCACCCCCGCTTGGGGAATATAGACGTGACATAAATTTGTATTTATATATTGTTTATGTGAATGTATTTGCGTTTATATAAATAACTAAACAATTAGTCGGGTCTGTTATTGAATTAAGGTAAACAAACAAATTTCATGTTACTAGTACACGGTTTAATAAGTACGGTACTATATTTAATTGATTTGCACCCAGACCTCTTAATTAAGCCGCAGAGTGAAGTGGGGTTCACACCTGAGGTATAAAAGCGCCTGATAGTTTCATTACGAATTAATTATATTTCGCTGAGAAATTTATTATTATTGAGGCGCTCGTACGACCGCGGTATTCTTAGTAAGTAACCTTCGGCTCGGTCGGATTGAGATGGGTGACTGTTTGTGGCATTTTCATATTCTAGCATCTCTTCGGAGAGCACATTGGTCCCGGTTATCACTTAATGTGGTAGCCGTTAAGCCATATTAGAAGCATTACATACAGCTTGATAAGTTCCAACAGCAGGTGACAACGCGCCTCCACCAATCCGCACTGGGTCCTTGTGGTGGAGTATGGCCTAATCTCTCACCTCGATTTGTGAGAGCAGGCCTTCGCCCAGCAGTGGGACAGCATAGACTGCTTTATCATAGTGATTTGAAACTCAAACCTAAATAGTTTATTTTGCTTAAACCCTGCAAAAAGTACTTACAAATTATCAGTTGACATTTTTTTTATCCATTTTAACTATTTAGCTACGACCGGATCGAAACGCCGCCTCCACTGAGAAGATCCGGCGAGAAACTTATTGGGCTTGTCTTTTGCATTTAATTATCTTACTCTTTTTTATTTTTGTTATCATATAATATATTATATTGTCAGTATAATGTTTAGGTTACAATTAAATGGTTAAGATCTAACTCCAGTGTGATGCCATATGATCGCGATATGAGACTGTTATTTCTAGAGAGTAAGTGTCTAAAAGATTCCGGATGGACCAGTCCCTAGAAGCAGCACCCGTTCACGAGTATGACTACTAGAACAGCCATCACTTCTCTCGACCATATTGGAGGGAAAGAAGTTTGTTATAGACGTTTACGGGATAGAATAACCTACACCATGATTTACATACAACCCACTCGCGTGGTAATAAGCGGTGAAGTGGCGAAGTGGCAATTATAAGGAGCATTGCAGCTGTATAAAGTACACACACTATTAGGGACTAGAATAAACGCCTTCTCATTATTGTTCAAATCTTAATTTTCGGTAAATATATGTATAATAGCTATAAACTCATCCACTTTTTTTTTACAAGATTTTATTTACCATGCAATGTCCGTATGTCTATCTGTCTTTCCGGTTCAAAGCTTGTGATCCACTTTTCAATTACTTACAAGTATCCGATTCAGCTGAAATTAAACATACGTATGTAAAGTTGGTGACAACAATATGGTACCATAGTGCTGGTCTGATGATGGAGTCGGAAGGTGGCCATATGGATATGTGAACAATACAACGTAACCTCCTCGTGTTTAGGATTGTTGGATTGGTAATGACAAGTACTATTCAACCAGATGGTATTAAGGGTCAGATGATGAAGCCAAAAGGTGGCCACTGGAACAAGCCAACCACTCAACCCAACACAACCCCGCCCTGTTTGGGCTCGTTGGATTTGTCTTGACGAGTAATTTAGACCTGGATGGTGTCCAAGGTCTGATGATAGAGCCAAAAGGAAGCCATGGGAAATACTCAACTAAATAAGATACCTTAGTGGTGTTTTTGCTAAAAATTAAAATGTATAGCAAAAACACGGCTTTCTAAATTAAAATATGTTTTTTTTTAAATTGATCTAGATATGTCGTGAACTTGTTGTTGGTGGATGTTAATTTTAAAACGCATTACACATCCTTAAGACCGTATCAATCCGTCAAGAAAGATCTATAGATCTTCGAACGTCTAGAAGGTTCCTCCCCTTTAATTATTGCCTGCGCGCGGTTCCGGTAAACAATTACCTATTTGTTTACATACAAATAGGTAATTGTTAATAATTAGGTACGAGGAAGAGTAGTACTAGTGTGTGTTTAGTACTTGTATGTACTTGCATGCGACGTCCTGTTTTGTGCGGACAGCGCCTAATAAAGTCGCTCCATGTCGTTATGTCGTACAGTTTTAGTTTATATATATATTCTATAATTATATACATATATACATATTTGTGGTATATATAAATCTGTCGTGTTGTGCCGGCAGAGCAGAAAAGCACCACCCCATATCTTCCCGTGGGTATCGTAAAAGGCGATTAAGGGAGTGTGAGAAAATACTGACTCCTTGTATCTTTCTCACCGTGATACTGCTCCGTCTGTCTGAGTCCTTTTCCGGTCGTAACGGTCTCCATTCCACTGGGCCCAGAAGGATAAGGATGTGTATGTGCACCTGTGTCTTGCGCGTATACTTGTGCACCTTAATATTTCCTGCGCATCTGACCGCTTCCGTTACTGGACTCCGAGTACGCAAAAGTCCTGTGGCGATGGGTAAAAGTAGAGAGGTCTAGCCTGATGCAAACTAGGTTTTGTCTGATATGTGCACGCAGGCGGTACCGGGGGCGTGAGAACACGCCGTGGTCGTTTCCGCGCTGCACATTTGGGACGACGGCACGGGCTCGGCAGCACTTGGGATGTCAAAGCAGCCCTGTTTAGGGAGGCACTGCTTTCCCCGCTCAGCTGGGGAGGGGGCTAGAAAAGGTGCCCTAAAAAAATGCTCGTCCCGACATGGCAGATGGTAGTAACCGCGGCTATTATCGCATCATTCAAATTGTGGTCGACGCCGCAAAGGAAATTTAAAAAGAACACCTGTTATGACATTCGGCGCGTGAAACGTGAGAACGCTTCTTGATCGCCTTCCCTGAACGTAAGAACGCCATAGTAGCTCGGGAACTTCATCGCTATAAAGTGGATGGGGCTGCTCTCAGCGAAACACATCTCCCCGATGAAGGAGAGCTGGTGGAAGTAGGTGGCGGCTACACTTTCTTCTGGAAAGGTACCGCTGCCTCCGAAACCGACGATCAGGGGTAGGTTTTGCCATCAAGAATCACTTAGCAAAGCATTTAGAGGAGTACCCTGTACATATCTCAGACCGCGTAACCACACTGCGCCTTCACCTGGACATAGACAACTACCTTATTGTCATCAGTGTCTATGCTCCAACGTTAGACAAGTCTGATGACATCAAGGAAAAGTTCTATGAGGAAGTGACACATTGCCTCGATAGCTTCAACGCCAGGGAGCAGGTTTTATTGCTGGGCGATTTCAATGCCAGGGTTGGACAGGACTATGAGGCTTGGCCTGGAGTTCTGGGTAGACATGGAGTTGGCAAAATGAGCAGCAATGGTCAGTTGCTGCTCAGTCTTTGTGCTCAATCAAATCAGCCTATTGCAGTCCACTGCTGGACATAGGCCTCTCCCAATTTGCGCCACAATACACGGTCCTCCGCCTTCCGCATCCAGTCCCACCCTGCGACCTTCTTCAGGTCGTCGGTCCACCTAGCTGGGGGGCGCCCTACCTTACGTTTGCCGAATCGTGGTCTCCACTCTAAAACTCGTCTGCTCCATCGGCCATCGGTTCTTCGACAGACATGGCCAGCCCACTGCCACTTTAGCGAGCTCACTCTGCGGGCTATGTCAACTACTTTGATTCTTTGACGGATAACTTCATTTCGGAGTTTATCCCTCAAAGAGACTCCGAGCATAGCCCGATCCATAGCTCGCTGCGCGACTTTGAGCCTATGGACTAGCCCTACTGTAAGTGCCACGTCTCGGCACCGTATGTCATGACTGGTAGAACGGCACCGTATGTCATGACTGTTAGAACGTGCTCAATACGGTCTGGCAATTACGAACCCAAGATGATTCCAAGATGCACCCAAGATCTAAGCATTGGCATTTGATTGACTATGCTATCGTGAGATAATAAGATTTCAGCCAAGTACAGGTCACCCGCGTCATGCGTGGTGCGCACTGCTGGTCTGACCACCGACTTATTGTCACTAAGCTACGAATCCGCCTCCGTCGCCCGCGTAGATCTCTTATAAAAAAGCTTGCTTCTTTGAACTTGGATAAGCTAGAAGATATCGCGGTCAGGGAGAAATACGCTGAAGCCCTGTCTGAAAAGCTGATGCCAGCTAATGAGGTAGATGATGTTGATGCTGCCTGGGGAAGTATTTCATCTCATATCATGGATACCGCTTCAACTGTACTGGGTAAAAAAATCCGTCGCAACGAAGACTGGTTTGATGGAAATGATGAAACCCTGCGGGCAGCATTTGACAAACACCGAGATCTCCTGCGACAGCACAAAAGGCAGAGAGGAAGCGTTGCGGTTGTTAAAGCTAGTGACCTCGAATTGCGCAAGCTGTCTCGACATATGAAAGACAAGTGGTGGCAGGACAAAGCTAATCACATGCAATGGCTCATTGACACACACCAGCTGGGTGAGTTCTACAGTGAGGTACGTAAGCTGATTCATCCTACCAAGCTCGGGTGCCTTTAAGGTCTCTAGACGGTAGTCACATGTTGACAAGCAAGGAGGATATACTAAAGCGCTGGGCGGAGCACTTCAACATTCTGTTAAATTTGGATCGATCAGCTGGTCTGCAAAGTATCGGTTTAATGCCTCAGCTCCCTCTTGCCTTTGAGCTGGACGAGACTCTATTGCGTGACGAGGTTGTTACTGCCATCAGACAGCAACAAAACAAACGGGCGTCTGGCATTGACCATATACAGGGAGAGCTGATAAGATAGAGCGGAGAGGAGTTGCATACGTTAGTGTGGGAACTATTTGTTTGCATGTGGGAGGAAGAGCGCGTTTCGGATACCTTTAAAGTATCGCGCATAAGTGCTTTTTACAAGCACAAGGGTGACCGATCTGACTGCAACTCCTACCGCGGTATTTCGCTCCTTTCAGCCCCTGGAAAGGTCTTTACTAGAGTTCTCTTAAACCGCCTGAAAAACTTGTCTGAAAAGATTCTGCCTGAAACCCAGTTTGGCTTCCGACCGGACCGAGGGCCATGCGAAGCTATATTCTCTGTGCGTCAACTGAAAGAAAAGAGCAGGGAACAGGGCTGTCAGCTATACCTTTGCTTTGTTGACCTGGAGAAGGCTTTCAAAAGTGTGCCTCGGGAAGCTCTATGGTTGGTGCTAGGTAAGCTCGGGTGCACGGAAAAGTTTGTGAGACTTCTTAGACTCCTGCATGACGACATGCAATGCTGCGTTGCCGTAGACGGTGAACAGACAGACTTCTTCCCCGTTACCTGTGGGGTGAAGCAAGGATGTGTCTTAGCGCCTACTCTGTTCGCCTTATACTTTGCGGTGGTAGTTAGAGAGGTCTTACACACTGTTTCTCAGGGAGTCCGCATCCGTTTCCACACAGACGGCAGCGTTTTTAACTTGGCTAGACTTAAGGCTCGCACTAAAGTCTCTTACGCACTGATCACTGAGATCATGTATGCTGATGACTTGTGCTTCCTATCAGAATCCCTAGACGGCCTGCAGCAGCTGATGTCCGCATTCCACCAAGCCTGCCGTAAGTTCGGCTTAAAGATCAGTGTCAATAAGACGGAGGTGATGTCCCTGGACATACACGGTTACGAGACACTGACCATAAAACTTGGTGAGGATGTGCTAAAGCAGGTGGATAGATTTCGCTATCTGGGGAACACTGTAACATCCAAGTGTGACCTTGATGCTGAGATCAATAGCAGGGTGGGTACCGCAGCTGCGGTATTCGGCAAGCTATGTACCAAGGTCTTCTGCTCGCATAACCTTAAGTTGCCCACTAAGATCGATATCTTGTACATTTGTCCATATACACCGATGTGTATATGGCAATCGTGCTGCCAAACCTCCTATACTCCTCTGAGACGTGGTGTGTATACCGCCGCCACATTCGCACTCTGGATCGCTTCCACCTTAAATGCCTCCGTACCATCATGAGGATCAGATGGTCCCATAGAGTGCGAAATACCGAAGTTCTGCGACGAGCCAATGTTGGTGGCATTGAGGCCTATTTAATGCGTCGACAGCTTCGGTGGTGCGGTCACGTATCTCGTATGGCGGAAGAAAGAGTGGCGAAGCGCATCTTCTAATCTGAACTGGAGAAGGGCAAGCGGAATCATGGCGGTCCCCTCCTCCGGTACAAGGATGTCCAAAAGCGACATATGAAGAGATGCAACATAGAGCCCTCTCGTTGGGAACGTTTGGCAGCACAGCGGCCAGAATGGCGCAGGATGGTGAACAGCCAAGTACACGAGTTCGAGACTCAGCGTAAAGCTGACCTTGACGCCAAACGCAATCAGTTAAAGGCTCGCCCACCTGCTGCTATATCATACAATTATGAGAACGGCGTACTCACGTGCCCTCAGTGTGCACGGAGTTTCGCCGCGAAGATAAGGCTACATAAGCCATCGTCGAGCGCATCAGCGGCATTACTCCGACTAGGGGTCAAAGTGGTCGCCATGACCGAAATCGGTCGGATTAATCATCATATATATTATGTATAATATCGTTATATATAATTTGTATTTACTAAGTGTTATAATTAGTTAATTAGTTGCTATTTATATGTATTCTTGTAACTTTTTTTACTTAAACTTGTGAATTTCGCACCTACCACCCTTATCTCACACCACCCTAAGGAAGTCTGGCAGAAAATGGCGCAGGCATTAAGTCCGCCTATGTGCATAAGTGCATAAAGTATAAATAAAAAATAAATCCGCACGTTGTTCGGCATTTAATTACCCCGCAAACGTAACAATTGTATCAAATTAGCCTCGCACTATAAATTATACCTGTCGTGGGTGCGTTTACAAACATTAAATTCACATACACGAACACACAGACCGAAACAAATATTTGTGGGTAACACATTAGTCTTAAGACTAAGACTTAAGCTCCTGACCTTTGGTCTAAGTCGTCGTCACGTTTCTCACGGTAAAGTAAGATTACAGTAACCAGAGGCGACCACTAAAGGGTTTATGATAAGCTCCCTAAAACGCAATTCTATTAATAAAACTCTGCTAAAACCGGCTTATTTCCGCCGTTGATTCGTATACTACTAGAATACGAAAACATTGATCGACGGCGGTTAAGGAGATTACTAATGTGAATGTCGGTGAGCGATCTTGAATTTCTAAATAAATTTTACTCCCTGATAAAATTTGATGAAAACGATGATAATAAAATTAAATCAAAAACACCATCCTAGACAGTAAAGCGGTGGATACTTTACATACCAATTGCGACGGGCATTTTGAGGGAAACTGAAAACGCACGTTTTGTCACTTTGTTTCAGTTACCTTCACCACATATAAGGTACAAACAATACATAATGGTTAAAATTCCACCAACATGCTTTACGCCTCAAAATATATTCATAGCAATTCTCGTATCCCTATAGTACTTGGACACATATACATCGCGAGCGTCGCGTGTGTGTACACACTTAATAGTTATGGCGCTAATTATTATGTCTTGACTGTCTCATTAGTCTAATGACATATAGTGCAGCTGGCAATGACAAGGTCCTATGTATAGACAAAGTTTGTTTTCGATACAAAAATCCTCAATAGCAGTCTGAAGTTTGAGATTATACGAGCAATACGCACGCGCCCGATTACATTGGAGCCTAACATCGAAGGTGATATGTGTTTATACAGTACCAACATCTCTGCCACCCTCCCTTGGGAAATACAGACGAGACGATATTTCTGTCTTTAGTATGATCCCTGTGAGTAGTAAAAGTATGTAAACTCCTTTCCGTTCCTCCTTCCACCACGGCAAAACACCTATGGGTCGGCAAAACGAAGTCATGGGCAGATACTAGGCATTTAATAAAATGTTTCTATTTCCAGGGAAATATATCAACAAGTGGGTCCGCACGGTTACTAATTGAAAGAAGAACTTGGAGGAATTTCATAGTAAACGGCAACTCTGCGACTGTCATGAAGTAACATTTCAGTTGATGACAGCGTTAATTTTGATTTTGGCCGCGGGCCACAAGATCCTTCTATGACTGTAGTTTGATATAAAAATAAAAGTATTTATATAATTCATGCTATTAATAAGCGAGGTCTAGCTAAACCACGGTTAAACCTTGGCTTTGTCGCGTAAAATAAAAATAGCACGGCGCTCGTAGCGCTGTGCCACCGCGGTGTTCTTACCGATCACCAAGGTTAAGCCGCGTTCGACTCGGTTGGCCTGAGATGGGTGACCGTATGTGGCATTTTCATATTCGAGCGTCTCCGTGCTTTGGAAGGCACGTTAAGCCGTTGGTCCCGGTTACCGCTTCATGTGGTAGTCGTTAAGGCGAGTTGGAAGCCTTAAAGGCGCTTGATAAGTTCCAACAGCAGGTGGCCACAAACCTGCCTCCACCAATCCGCACTGGGTCCGCGTGGTGGAGTATGACCTAATCTCTCTTACCTCGATTTGTGAGAGAAGGCCTTTGCCCAGCAGCGGGCAGTTTAGGCTGATATTATTATTATTACGGTATAAGTTCATAAAAGCGTTATTAAGACTATCTACGGCATAAAAATAAAACCTTGATTAAATGTTAATCTTTTTCATCACTATAATAAAATCCAATTATCTAAGTATTGCACACGAATTAATTTAGGAAATACTAGACTTCCTACATCAGAACTGGTGATAACATATTTAAGTAAGTGCAAAGTTAAACGTGGTGAGTAATACAAAATTACATAAATTAATTAAACTTCTTCCCAAAATTAATGACAAAAGAAAAAAATAATTTCGCAAAAAGGTTAATTCAAGGTCTAACTACAATTACACAAGGATATTTTGGCCCGCGGCCAAAATCGGAACTAACGCTGTCATTAAGAGAAATTGATATATAGAATTGACATTGCTATGAAATTTACCCAAGTTCTTTTTTTAATTAGTAACCGTGCCAACCCGTCTGTTGAAACATTTTTCTTAAGGGGGAAAATCTAAGTAAATGATAACCCTAATTTTACACCAACGGGGCCTGTCAATGTCATCCACGAGCAAAAATATCCTTGTATCACTATACTTGGTTTGCTATTAATATCCTGCGTGATGAATTCTAGTTGAAAAATATCCTGCGTGATGAATTCTAGTTGAAAAATGTGTTCCTCATAAATGCACACTGATCAAAAATTCGAACCTCTCTAAATTGCTGCTCTCTAAAGGACTCATCCATCGGTCTTGTGGCGTATAAATAGAGTACAATTGTTCGGGCATTGTGATTCACCAATTATGTGGGTGGACCGCAAAAACTGCGACTCGGAATATGAGGGTAGTTGGAAAACTACAACATTGAATTCGGGTGCAAGGGTGTTGATCGATTACCGGAAATATTTAAATTACTATTTTATTCGTCGGTTTATTTGTGCAAAACAACTTGTGAGATTTCGGACAATAAGGTGGTATGCTAAAGACATCAATATAAAAGGATTGAAACAACCAGGCAGCCGTGCACGGCGGAGCTACCTTCGGGAGACGAGTCAAGGTGAGTGGTTCACCTTGTATTTGGGGATTGCGGTGCCTGGACTCCCAAATCTAACCGATAGAAAACTCAGGACCAGCAACTGAGGTATCGAAGGGGTTTTCACATGAACATAATTTTGGTCCTTCGAGCCGGATTGGGTTTTCGTAAATTAGTTGGTTAGATAGGGGTTTCATTTATTTATAACGGTTACAAACGGGGTACCTACTTTAATAGGAAAACATAGAAATAATTATTTAAATTGTAATAGGCATTGTGTTTAGAGGTTCTATTGTTTTCCAAAGATGGCAAAATCTTTTGAAAGCAAATTTAAAATTAAATACGACTGGTTTGTAGATTCGTCAAAATTAGTAAATAGTAAAACTTGTAGTTCGGGTGTTTTATCAGCTCGGTTCAAAAAACTGCATGACTATTTCAATGTTTTAACGGAGTCATACGAGGGCATACTGACCAATACTTCTTCAGAAGATGAAGAAATAATCGGTAGATATGAGGTAAAATACAAAGAGGCCACGGAGTTATACAACCAGTTGGATGCGGTCTCGGCGGCCTATCCGAACCTTGACGGCACCCACATGCCCACGGAGGGCGCGTCAACGCCGCGGCTACCGCGGATTGTGCCTAGTACGTTTGACGGGGACGTTTTTTCATGGTGTAGCTTCATTAGTCTGTTTACATCATTGGTTTTAACACGGAAAGATATCACTAAAACGGAAAAATTTCATTATCTTATTTCGCACGTGGAAAAGGAGCCTAAAGCACTTATTAAACATCTGCCGATGGTGGACGGGTCGTTAGACACGGCATTGGATATCCTAAAAGGCCGGTATGAAAATAAAAGATTGTTGGCGGATTCACTGATTGCGCGGATTTTACATTTGCCGGTGTTGAATAAGTGTGCTGGGCTTCGAACTAAAATATTGAACCCGTTATTGGAATCTTCGCGGGCATTAGCTAATTTAGGTTTTCCAATTAACGAGTGGAGCTACATTTTATTGCATGTAAGTCTACAAAAATTACCAATTGACGTCAGAACACGGTTTGAGCAAAAACACGGTGGCAATAATATAAGTTTACCCACTTTTGATCAGCTCATAGAATTCCTACAACATGAATGTAGACTTATAGACACGGCCACTGCGGAACCGGTTTCTTATTACGCGGATCGTACTCACAACAGGCCCGAGCGCAGGGTGCATAATATTGTGACGGAACCACCAGCACAGGACCAGCGGGAACGGGCGAACAACTACGGCCGTATTAAAGACTGTGGCTATTGTCAGAGGTCGGGGCACGGTATAGACAGCTGTTATAAATTTGCTGACATGTCCAGGTCTAAACGTAAGGATTGGGTTAAAAGACAATTCTTATGCTTTCGGTGCTTCGGTACTCATTTGGCGGCATCGTGTACCCGCAAGGTACCATGCAGTCGGTGCGGAAATATCGGACATAACAAACTAATTTGTACAACGTCCATTGCGCGCTCTGACTCACCGGCGGACGGCGAGCCGTATACACGGCGCGCATTTGTTACGGCGCAATGCGATAGAGCGACGGGCGGTCGGCGGCGCTCACCTATTACTCAGTCGCGGCGGTCACGGCACGCGTCTCCTAGGTCGTCGGTTCGAGACTCGCGTTATCCACGGCGTGGTGATAGTTCCGCGGGATCTATGGACCGGGTACGCGAGTTAAAGGATGGTTACGGGCGTGATTCGGACCCACGGGAACAGCGGGACTGGGAGACCCGACACCGCCGGGAGCGGACTGATTGGGGTGGGCGGCAGTCGAGTCCTGTGGTGCCGCGTGTGCCACAGGAATAGCAATTACAGTCGTGTAATGTCGCCTCGGTACCTCGGCTAGCGGATAATGTCATCTTACCCACGGTCATTGTAGAAGTAAAATCCAATCGGGGGGATTTTATCAAATCCAGAGGCCTGCTAGACCTGGGTAGTCAAGTCACTATAATTAAGAGTGATTTGGTAGCAAGTTTGGGTTTAAGGCGACATTACAACCAAACACCGTTAACAGGCGTCGGCGGATTTAATAACAATGAATGTTGTCATGTTGTTAAATTTTATTTTAAACCGGTAAATTCGAGTTATTTGTTATCGGTTACGGCGGTGGTTTTGAAGAAACCAACTTCATATTTAGCGCGTAGGTTTAGTAAACAAATTGCTCATATAAAATTTTCGGATGACGGTTCATTTAATATGTCAAATGTTGACATAATTTTCGGATGTGACATATTAGGTCAAATTTTAAATGGTGAAAAGGTGAATTTCGGTACTGATGGACCGTATGCTTTAGGCACCATTTTTGATTTTGCGATTTTCGGTCCGGCGCAACCATTAAAAAATGATAACTCGGAATCAAATGTTGGTGTTACATTAATTGAAGCGGTCGAGAGATTTTGGCGATCGGAAGAACCACCCAGGCTGAAAATCAAGGACCCGGCGGACTTAGAATGTGAACATTTGTTTTCTACAACTACCTCACGCGGCTCGGACGGAAAATATGTTGTCAGATTACCACTGTTGCCAGATCGACAGCGGTTGGGAGAATCTAAGGAGACGGCCCTGTGTCGATTTACGGCCTTAGAACGAAAAATGAAACGGCTACCAGAATTTAAAAAAAAATATGTGGAATTTATGTCGGAATATTTAAGACTCGGTCATATGACGGTTTCCAAATTTGATGTTTCGTCAGGACAGGAACATTATTTTCTTGCGCATCACGGTGTTTTTAAAAAATTAGGCGACGTCGGAAAAATTCGGGTAGTTTTCGACGGAAGTGTACCCACCAGCACCGGTGCGTCCATCAACGATTGTTTGTTCACGGGTGAACGACTTCAAAATGACATCACACAAATTATAATTAATTTTCGGTTGCCTCTGTTTGTGTTCACTACGGATGTGAAAATGATGTTCCGGCAAACCTGGATACATCCGGACGATCGGAAATACCAATTAATATATTGGCGCTCGTCACCCGATGAACCGTTGGTAGTTTATGAGCTGACCACAAACACATACGGGTTAAAGTCCAGTCCATTCGTCGCTATACGGTGTTTACATCAGTTGGCGAGTGACGAGGAGCACCGGTTCCCGCGGGCGGCCCGGCTGCTGCGTCACAACAGTTACGTGGACGATCTGAACGGCGGCGCGGACACGCTGCGCGACGCGCGGCATCTGAAGGACGAGCTCGTGGCGCTCATGCACACGGCGGGCTACGAGCTCAGGAAGTGGTCGTCGAACGCACCGGAACTGTTGGACGACTTGCCGGCGGATCATTTGGAGACGGCTCAGTCATTTAACATGGATACCGACGGATCGGAATTTATGAAGGTTTTAGGTATACAGTGGAACCCAAGGTCAGACAGTTTTTCGTATAAGTTGAATCTACCAACGGACACTACTGTCACTCGGCGCAGTATTTTATCATTGACGGCTCGCCTTTACGACCCTCTCGGATGGGTGTGTCCGGTTGTTTTCAAAATTAAATTATTACTACAACGATTGCTTAGCACTGGTGATAATTCACGGAAGGTAGACTGGGACGCTCCCGCGCCGCAGGATATAGTGCGAGCGTGGCGCGATATCGTTTCGGATTTGCCTAATCTACAAAAGATTACAATACCTAGATGTCTGAAACCGGATAAAAATAGCAGTTATTCGGTTCATGGGTTTTGTGACGGATCATCGGTAGGATTTTCTGCGGTCGTATATTTGCGGTCGGTGGATGAGGCCGGTAATGTCTTTATGCGGTTGCTTATGGCTAAGTCTCGGGTGGCACCATTAAACACAAAGCGGACCATCCCTAAGTTAGAGCTGAGTGGTGCGACCCTATTGACTACGCTTATCAACCACATAGTCCCCTCCCTGCAGAGTGACATTGCGATTGATGATGTCGTGTGTTGGTGTGATAGTACCATTGTATTGGCGTGGCTAAAAACATCACCACATAAATTACAAGTGTTTGAAGGAAATCGGGTATCTCAAATTATTTCATCTAAAGTAGATATTTTATGGAGACATGTCCCCGGCGAGATGAACTGCGCGGACGTGGCGTCGCGCGGTGCGACAGCCGACGAGCTGCTGCAGCACCCGCTGTGGTGGGGGCCGCGCTGGTTGCGGGACCCCCCGGCCCGGTGGCCCGGCGAGTGCTCGGACTTTCCGGCGGACATGTTACCGGGCATGAAAGCTAAAGTTGTTAACCTTAATACCGTCGATTCAGAATTCGATTTATTGGATCGGTACAGTTCGTACGATAAATTAATAAATGTAACGGCGTACACACTACGGTTCGCTAATAATTGTAAAAATACATGTAAACTCGGCGGTAATCTCTCAGTTGCGGAACGTAGAAACGCGACCATACATTTAATACGAATTGTACAAAATACATATTTTCACGAAGAAATTTCGGCCCTTCAGTCAAAGAAATCAATTAAGGGCTCACTTCGGCGGTTGAATTTATTCATTGATAACGATCAGTTGCTTCGTGTCGGCGGCAGAATAGGTGCGTCGGAGCTGCCGTACGCTGCGCGGCATCCTGTTTTACTACCGGGCAAAGGTCGCTTCACGGAACTATTGGTAACTCGTTATCATAAAATATTTTGTCACGTCGGTGCAAATACACTTTCGGCCATTTTATCTCGGACCTATTGGATTGTTTCGGCTCGACGCGTGACGCGTCATATCACCTTTAAATGCGTACAGTGCTACCGGTCCCGGGCGCGACCTGTCCAACCCTTCATGGCGGATCTGCCCGCAGATCGTGTACAGGGTGTTCGTCCGTTTCTCGGAGTCGGTACGGACTTTGCCGGACCATTTTATATTAAATCTAGCTCGCTACGGAACGCGAAGATAGAAAAATGTTTTTTGTGCATTTTCGTATGTTTAAGTACTAAATGTGTTCATTTGGAAGTAGTCAGTCAACTATCGGTTGAAGCCTTTATAGCGGCGTTTACGCGATTTATTTCTCGTCGAGGACTACCCTCACTAGTGCGGTCGGATTGTGGCACAAATTATACGGGCACGGATAAATATTTAAAAGAATTGTATGTTTTCTTGCGGGACAACCAATCTGAAATTGAACGGAACTTGACGAAGAATCACATTAAATGGCTATTTAATGCGCCCTCGAGTCCAAACCACGGCGGTTTATTTGAGGCGGCGGTTAAATCTGCAAAAACACACGTCAAGCGTGTGCTCGGCGAAGCACGTTTAACGTTCGAAGGGCTCACCACGTTCTTCACCAAGGTGGAGGCCGTCATGAACTCTCGCCCGTTATATCCGCTTAGTACGGATCCGGCGGATCTGGATGTATTAACTCCGGGGCACCTTTTGATTGGACAACCACTGGTGGCTCTCCCTGAATACCCTTACACCGATGTCAGTGTGCACCGGCTGTCTCGGTTTCAACAAATTCAAAAGATGTCTCAACACTTTTGGTCTCGGTGGAAAAATGAATACCTACACACTCTTCAACAGCGGTTCAAATGGACCTCACAGACGGAACCTCCTAAACTCAATGACTTGGTTTTGATTAAAGAAGATAATTTAGCTCCTTTACATTGGAAACGCGGACGGCTAGTCAAACTTTTACCAGGTAAAGACGGGGTTGTACGGGTTGCAGAAGTGAAAACTCAAAACGGTGTCCTGATGAGGCCCATTTCTAAATTGTGTAGGTTACCCATAGATAATTAGGAACCAAGACGGGTCTTGGTTAGGCGGGGGGATGTTCGGGCATTGTGATTCACCAATTATGTGGGTGGACCGCAAAAACTGCGACTCGGAATATGAGGGTAGTTGGAAAACTACAACATTGAATTCGGGTGCAAGGGTGTTGATCGATTACCGGAAATATTTAAATTACTATTTTATTCGTCGGTTTATTTGTGCAAAACAACTTGTGAGATTTCGGACAATAAGGTGGTATGCTAAAGACATCAATATAAAAGGATTGAAACAACCAGGCAGCCGTGCACGGCGGAGCTACCTTCGGGAGACGAGTCAAGGTGAGTGGTTCACCTTGTATTTGGGGATTGCGGTGCCTGGACTCCCAAATCTAACCGATAGAAAACTCAGGACCAGCAACTGAGGTATCGAAGGGGTTTTCACATGAACAACAATGTGTTAATAAATTTTAATAAAAAAATACCAGAATAAGTGTGGAGTCTGGAATTGTGCCCGGTATAGCGTTATTGGTATGACGTTATTTTGACTTCAACCTACCGTGCCGTACTAGAACTCTTCTGTTCGATAAATGATTGATAACCATTTATGGAACCAAAGAGTTCTATTACTTTACAAAGAATAAAAAGAGACGGATATATTGAGCGCGCGTTTGGAAATAAACAACGTATACAACGTTGTTTATTTCCGAACTACGTACGTGTCAAAATCAATCCAATTTTATGTTTTTTAAAAAAAACTACATCATGAAAAAGAATGCTTTACAAGCCCCTTAAGTCTATATTCTATGTCTCAACCAGCCAAGAAGCTAGGACTAAAATGTCCATGTCGTTATACCATGGTTATTCCACAGAAAACATAGTAAATAACGTTTTCTGTGGAATAACCATGGTATAACGTGGTATATAGTGGTTGGGAGCACTGTCGTGCAGATGTCAGTTGGCCACTCTGGAATTTCGATTATAGCGGGATGTCAAAAATAGCATTCCAACCACTGAATAGATACTCTGAGGGCCTAGCACGAAAAATGTTTCGGCAGCGTGACGAGCGACTAGCGAGTTGATGCCATCCTTATTACACTACAAATTACTAAATAAACATGAACGTGACAGCACGCTTACTAGCTAGCGTCGCGGTAACGTCAATCTTTTCGTGCTAAGTACTCTGTATTCCGTGGTCGGTACGGTAATAAATATGGAAATCTATGTACTTTAACATTGTTATATAGCAATTGTAGTATTTGTTGGAAACAATATAGCTACAGCAAAGTATACTTCTGAACTAGTTCTATTTAACATATTTAAACAATATTTTACTCCAACGCAATTAGCAAGTTGTCTAATTAGTAGGTAGCAAAAGATATGAAATGTGCTACTTTTCTTGTTTCACGTTTCCTCACAACTGAAATGCAGACGGGCGCTAGCGTGCCTTTAAAAAAATAAAGGTACAATTGCAGATGTTCGAAAAAAATGTTATGTATAATCGATCAAAATATCATCAATCAAAAATATAAAATGCGACACGAATCTTTTGGTCGTGGATAACATTAACAGGAGGGCGTCGGTGTGAAATGAGGGTTATCGTTGTGTAACATTTTCCTACTTCCAAGTAAGCGTTTCAAAAGTTGGGTGAGCACTGTTACTAATTAAAAAAAAGAACTTTCACAGCGAACAGCAACTCTGCGACTGGCATGAAGAGACATTTTACTTGATGACAGCGTTAGTTCCGATTTTGGCCGAGGGCCAAAAGATCCTTATCGGACTGTACTACACCATGTAATAATGTGTCACGTTGCCACAATCATCTGGTAGAGTATCTCATGTGTATTCACTTTAATGAGTGCTACAAACTCAACATTTATTACTGTATATGTTTTCTACCAGATGATATGATTGCCACACAACGTGACACGTTGGAGTGCTGAGTTTTATTCCAACAAGATTAAATTTAAAAAAAGCCCTCAACTCCTCATCAGTCCCTGATCTCCATCTATCTATATAGATAGATAGTATGATCTATTCATTGAAACCATTCCAATGAGCCCTAACACGATAACTCTGCTGGAAATTTGTGAGGAGTTAGGTATCCTGCCGATTCCAGATTATGCTGCAGCATCAGATCAAGTTTACCATGTTACTGTAATATTATTGAAGTCACAGAATACTAACATTTCGAATCGTTCAGATCAGAAAAAGTTGCTTACGTCCTTTCAACAACTAGAAAAGAGCTGATATTCTTTAAACGGCTGAACAGATTTTGTGGAATCGTAGCTAGGAATACTCTCGATCAAGTCACAAAAACAAAAATAAAAATCTGTTCATTCGTTTATAAACTATGATTCCACAGACAAACAGATATGTAGATACACACGTTAAACTTATAACATCCCTCTTATTGCATCGGGGAAAAAAACACCTTCACGTGCACTGAACTACCGTTTAAACAACTCAAGAACCTTAAGGTTTTATTATCTATGAAAACATAAATCCCCGCTAACCCCGCGCTCATTAAGTTAGGCGTATTTTTTTGTTAAAAACAGTATAGTTAGTACATCATAACTCAACGATATAATAGAGCAGTGGTTCCTTAAGCACCTCTTCCTTTTCATGAACAAATAATTTTAATTTAAAAAGCCCTTTTTAAAAACAAGCTTTTATAACAAATACACAACAAACTTATTATTTTATTTAGTTGAGGAGTTCCTATGGCTTCCTTCAGGCTTCATTGACAGACCTTGGACACTTTTTGACCTTGGACGCTTTGAACAAATCGAACACTGGTATCACGCATACATAGTGAGTAACTGAGGCCGCTTTTAGCGCCATGTTTGTTAGCGATGCCCAGTCTAGACATATTCTATAATTGAGAAACAGTCAAAAGTAAGAAATGTCAAAGGTCAATTTTCGCATATGCATAGAATAATGATATAGTGCTATAAGGATATTTTGGCCCTTCGATGACATAAATGGCCGTAGGTGTGAAATTAGGGTTATCATTTAGTAAAATTTTCCAACTGCCTGGAAAGTATTTGAACCATTGGGTCCGCGCGGTTACTAATTAAAATAAGAACTTGGGTAACTTTCATAGTAAACGGCAACTCTACGACTATCATGATCACATAACATATCACTTAATGACAGCATTAGTTCCGATTTTGGCCGCGAGCTAACAGATACTTGTGTCGGTATTTATAATGAGGATGTATGGTACAAAGATTTATTAACGTAAATTCAATTCTGTCTCTTTTGGTTGGTGTCATTTTTCCTTGCCTATTTAATCTGCCAACTAGAACTTCTTATACTGACCAGGCTGTAATATTTAGTGTGTTAAGTAACATTTTCAACATGGATTAGCGGTATGGCGTAAGGTCCTGGTCTTGACATACTAGGTAGCTCCTACAGGATCCCTAATAAAGCCACCTGTTAGATTAGCGTGATCTGTATTAGATCCAGGAGCGGTATCCCTGTGATCCGTGGTTACAATCTACCCAAACAAAAAAAACTATCCACTATATGAACGGTAAAAAACTCAATAATAATACTCAATCGCGGGATGCACAATTCCTGGCGTCTCAATGAGCGCCACCTAAGGAGGCTATATGGAAACTAAAAATAATATAATGTATTCATACGTAAACAAGTGAAGTGGCTAGTTCTAACGGGATCCTGTGTCAAAATTTATGAGGGAGTTTTATTAGACTGTCACGTAGCCCACTGCTTTTTTTTACAAAATAAAGAAGGACGTATGCATTTACAAATTTGAGACTGATTTTACGAATTTTTATGCACGCTATTGCCCCTACATCGATACTTTTAAAAAATATGGATCTTTTTTTCTTTTGCCTGTCCGTTAAAAAATCTATACATATAATAAAACTGTAAGGAAGTCGTGTCTGAACATGGAATATTTTTAGGAAATAACAACCCAGGGGTAGCATACTATCGACGTTGAAGCCAATTCTACAATTTTTGGCTTTCGTGTCTGTTTGTCTGTCTGTCTGTCTGTCGGAGGGTATGAACCGGCATCACGCAAAAACTACCGGGCGGATTTTGATAAAACTTTGCACGCGGATACTCTAAAGTATTGGCTAACATGTTGAATAGTATTTATGCTGGAAAATCAAAAGGTTTCTCCAGAAAAGACGAAAATAAGCGAAACATTGGATTTCTAAAAAGACACTTTACGGCAAACCTGTCCAATAGATTTCAATGAAATTTTGTATAATTGTAGCCTGTACTAAAGATCACAACTCTGTATAATTTTATTTTCAAAAATCTAACAGATTCTGAGGAAAGAAAAAGAAAGTCGATTTTGATAAATCATTCATTGTTCCAAAACTACTCTTTAGATGTCAGTGAAACTTAGCACGGAGATAATTCATATGACAGACAATATCGTTAATATTTATGTTTTCAGGAAATCAAAAGGTTTGTAGGGAAAAGTAAAGCATCTACATCTATACATACTACGTATAATAATACTGTAAGGAAGACGTGTCTGTACATGGAAAATTTTTAGGAAATAAACCAGGGTTATCATTTTATTGATGTAGAATCCTATTTTCAATTTTTGGCTTTTGTGTCCATTCGTCTGTCTGACCAAAGGTATGAATCATCATAACGCAAAAACAACTGGCTGATTTTGATGAAACT
The DNA here is from genome assembly GCA_905147815.2 of Phalera bucephala. Classification (NCBI taxonomy): domain Eukaryota; kingdom Metazoa; phylum Arthropoda; class Insecta; order Lepidoptera; family Notodontidae; genus Phalera; species Phalera bucephala. The sequence continues at coordinate 25,300,737 of LR990615.1, forward strand.
TTGCATGAGGATACCTTAAAATGTTGCCTAACATGTTGTATAGTATTTATCCCGGAAAATCAAAAGGTTACTCCAGAAAAGACGAAAATAAGCGTAACATGAGAGTTCTAAAAAGACACTTTACTCCAAACCTGTTAGATATATTTCAATTAAATTTTGTGTAAGTGTAGCCTGTATTGAACATCACAACTCTGTGTATTTATATTTTCGAAAGATCTAATAGTTTCACAGAAAAGAAAAAGAAAGTCGATTTTGATAAATCAATCATTGTTTCAAAACAACTTAGTTACTAGATTGTCGAGGGATAAACCATAAAACTTTATTACTGTTTGTCCCGAACTCAATGTTACGATGTAAAATATGTGATTTTGCCTATACATGAATTCGTCCATGCATTGATATTGGACTCAGGTTCGTCTCCTCATGAAAAACTTTCCAGTGGTTAAAAGCACTCAATCGAAATTGTTCATACATGTTTGATTTAAACACTTTAACATAGTTTTGGGCATGAACCGATGCTGCATTCAGAATTGTTTCTTCTGGAGAGAACTCTAACGTTGAAGGGGCCGGATACGAAACTGTAATGACGATGAATATCTTACGAGAAGACTAACACAAAATGTACTGACAACACTTTGCTACATACTTAGCTGGAAATGTACCGTTAGATACTATTACACTAGATTATAATCTTTGACGGGGTAGGTAGAGAAGATTTAAATCAGAAATATCCTATCGATAATTTAAAAATAAATAGCTAAACTGATAATCATTCTTGAAAAGGAAGATATTGTATACGTTTTTTTATGAGACGGCGTTAGTGTTGTATATTGAATAAGATCGCGCTATAGTTAGGTTTATATTTTACAAAGACCACCTGTGCGGGCTAAGCGGGGCTAAGACTGAACCCGGTGATAGAGTTAGTTGATTGGGAAATAAGTCTGGTGGAGGTTGACAAAGTATATAAAATATATTTACTACACGGTTCTACCGGAATAGTTAGTCTCCCTGTTAGTTCTTCGTATTAAAATGGCTAAACGAATTTAATTGAAACTTGATATGAAAGTGTCTTGCATAGTAAAATAAAACAACACTTTTTATCTCGAAACATACTTCTGTGAAATATTTTTTTTTTCTATCTATCTATATCATCACACCAGATCCCTTGCGGGGTAGGCAGAGAGTACAGAGTTCCAACAGGTTCTTTCCTTACATACCTCTCTGGCTTCCTCCACTCTCATAGTTCGTCTCATACACGCTCACCGTTATTTATTATTTCTTCATACTAAAACGGCTAAACAGATTATAAAGAAACTTAATATGAAAAAATCCACACAGGTATACAATGCGAAAGTGGAAGGACGTAGAACAAAAACTATTTATAGTTTCACAAATTATATACAATATTTATAATTATATATAAACACAGCAAAGAATTATGAATAAAAAAACGGTAGCAAAAAAGAAATATACATATTTACACGCCGCTGTCTGATGTTAGTGTACCTAGAACAGATCAAAGATACCGGGGACTAGACTATCTTACCATGTCATATAGACCATGTCTTATCCGAAGAGCAATTCAAGAGTGTCTGTAACCGGCGAGCGTGTATAAGATGAACTATGAAAGTGGAATAAGGCAGAAAGGTCTGTAAGGAAAGAACCTGTTGGAACTCTGTACCCTCTGCCTACCTTGCAAGGGATCTGACATGATGATATAGATTATTAGATAGTATTAAAGTATCTTAAGTCGCGAAATAATAATTTAAAACAGGTAACTTTATTTGCACACTAGATCATGCCGATATTATCCATCTAAGTGGTATATAAAATCACACCAATATGCATTTGGTGGGTTTTTACCAGCCTGCATGAAGGCCCGAAGATATTAATCATCTCAATCATCTTTCGATTTCCCTCTTCCTCTTCACAGGTGACTGGAAGCCTGGGCTCATGCTGAAATGGTTCTACAACGAAATTTAGTAATATTTAAGTTGACTGTATAAATAATTTTGCAAAACAAAGACGACTTGATTTAAGCCAAAAAAGGTAGACTGCTTAACTTACTTTGTCAAATAGTCGCAGGTACGATCCCCGCACAGCGCACGGGAATATTCATTTGTGATTTTGAAATAAAGAAGAAATTTTATGCGCATACGGGCAAAATAATAAATATGTTTGTCCATAATTATAATTAATTTCCAGAACGGCGGAACCGATTAAATACACTATCACTGGAAAATGGAGGATTTCTCAGAGATTGTTTAAAACTACTTTTTAGCTCGGGAAATGCAGGATCCATGGGGGATAGTTGTTTTTATTTCTCGATATTAACGCGGCTGAACGGATTTAAAAGAAACTTCTTAATCTGAAGGTGTCTCTTAAGTCTTGGAATAATGCTATCCCAAAAAGTCCTACCTACCTATGTCAAATTACAAAATAAACGCGTGCGAAGCCGCGGGAAACAGCTAGTATAGAATATAATTATTAATGAAAAACCAACCTACTGCTATCCCTGAATAGTCCAGGCCAATTTATCATTATTATTATACGGGGTATATATTATTTTATTTCCCGCAAAAACTTCCCGTCACCTCTTCATGCAAAACATTTTTTTTAATTGAACGCAACAACACCGAGTGCTTACGGACACATTCAGATTAAAACATTATTGTATCAAGTCAGAGGTGCCGCGCAGTGGTGTGCCTGGAAAAATGATTTTAGTAATTCTTCTAGTGGTACTAATTTTAGTTTTAGTGCTGTCGTGGATACGTTTGATGAAAGAACGAAATCGGTTCAATATACCGGGACCGATTCCAATTCCAGTGTTGGGAAATGCTCATTTGTTTATTGTTAAATCCACTGGTAAGAGTTTTATTATTTAAACTATTCTTATTTTAATATTATATATTCAACTCACAGCACATGGTTTTTAAAAGACATTTTTCTTTTTTTAAAAGATATAGAAATATATGTAAAAGTAATATGTGTATAAAGACAAAAAAAAATATTACCAAAACTATAATAGCTAGGTATTATAAAAACATAATTAAAAGAAATCTATCTATATCACGCTAGGTTCTTCTGCAGAGAGTACATACAGAGTTCCAACAGCTTCTTTCCTTACAGACCTCTCTAGCTTCCTCCACTCTCATAATTCGTCGCATACATGCTCGCCGGTTACGGAAACTTTGAAAAACATAAATATTCCAAATATTTATGAGATGACACTAATTTTTCGAACCTCTGCCTCTTCTGTTGTGATGATAGAAAGCGTGTAGGTATGTAAGATAGTATCGATGTAGAGATGAGAAAGGAAAGGAAATGCTTGCTGGTTGGGCATATAGAAAGAATTTCGGAAAGAAGACAAGAACTGATGTACAATGCGAAAGTAGAAGGACGTAGGCACTGAGGAACACCTAGACTATCTTACTATGACCAAATAGATCCTATCTAATCTGAAGGGCAAGTTAAAAGTTTCCGTAACCAGCGAGCTTGTGTGAAACGCAGTATGAGAATAAAAAGCCTTATAGTATACACGTCGACTAAGTAACCTTGAAAAAACTTGTCTCAGTTTTTTTCCGTACTGTAACAAATATGGTATAATTGTGTATGTTTTACCTCAATCGATTATAAAGATGCAATCTATACATATAATAAAACTATAATCGAGCCGAAATAAAATCTTGATTACAATATGTAGGGGTAAGGTGGTTGATTCCTTATCCTACAGATGAGTCGTGGCCCGTTTGTGTGTTAAAGATTGTTTGTTACATAAAATGGTTTTAATTAGATTTTACAATTAAAACATGTTAGTTGGTTGAGTGCATAATTGCTACTGAAATGTTAAATGTAATACGATTCTACTATTCTGCTGAATCGCAGGTTTACTGGAGGACGTTCGGATTGCAACATAAATGCAGTAAAATTCATTATATAGAATAATAATGTGCGTGTCCGTACACAATATATATTTTATTCGTGTGTATCGCATTATTTACGCTGCTCACCGAGGAACCTTCACAGCTTCACTGGGTAAGGGGGCGGGCGAGCAGAACTACCTTAGACTGAAACACGTCTAGACGGAGCATTGCTAACAAAAATGGCGTCTGAACCCGGCCTCAGTTACGCACTGTGAGTGATTGATGCGAGGTGTTCGATTATTTTTTTTAATTATCGATGTCAAAGTGTGCGCAAAATTGAACACATTGGTTTTAAAAATGTAGGTACCTATTATAAATATATTTCGGAGCTTTACTGAAAAGTCGAATTTATTTGAGTTCATATAAAAGTTTAAAATAATTTCAAGTCATAAAACTTACTTGCATTGAAGGTAAACTGTCAAAGTTTGTCATTTTTAAACGAAACAACCGGTAAAAAAATTAAGCCTATAATAAGTGATCAAACAAACTTACCTGAAGTGAAGTTCGATCATTATTATACGAAGTCCTTCGTTCGAAGATATAACTATATTAGCAGCTCTCTCGAGTCGCTTGGCAACCGCGCGTCATTCAGATACTTGAAACGTCAACGCCGCCTCTATGGTATCTGTGGACATAACCTCTGCAAGCATTCCTTTTAGAAGTAGTACATTTCAACTTTACCAACGGGCAGGGCGGGTTGGGTACTTATATCTTCGAACGAAGGACTTCGTATAATAATGATCGAACTTCACTTCAGGTAAGTTCGTTTGATCACTTATTATACTGTGTCCTTCGTTCTCGATATAAACTATATTAGCAGCTGTTTAGAGCTATAAGGGTAAAGTTGAAGTGTACCACATAAAGGGTTTTTTTTTTGAGCGTGACCTCTAAAAAATAACGTATCATGAGTATATTTGTACTATAACACATTCCCGTTCTTTGTATTGCCATACAACACAAACACAACAAATATATACACATATATTGTTTCTTACAACCAGTCTGTCTAACTTATTTAAAATATTTTTTTATAATCCAATTCTATAACATGTTATGTTATGTAGTGTAGATCCATCCCAACAAAACCTTTAAAGCACTTGTTATGTACCTTTATACCCCACCTGTTGTCCAAAATTCATTAATACCGGGTAATATTAATCAATCATTACTTATCAGATATCAGTGCCGTCTCCATCTGTTATGTCTTCTATAAATATCTTCTATATAAAAATGGTGGAGGAATTGCCCATCTAGAGTTTTGTTTATATAAAATTAAATCCTTTATAATAATTCTTGTATCATTGACAACCATTATGAGACGAACTATGAGAGTGAAGAAAGCCAAGCAGGCATGCAAGGAAAGAACCTGTCGGAACCTTGCACTATCTGCCCACCCCGCAAGAGATCTGGCGTCATAATATGGATAGAGATAGATAGATAGCTAGGAACCCTTACTGTGTACTAGACCTGAAAACAAAGTCTGTTAGTATCCAATCTATAACAATATGATACAAATATAACAGGGAAACCTCTTTCCCCACAAATGTGTCTTCCAACTGGCATGTGGTTCTTTATTTTTATTTATTGACAAATGATCTCTTTTTGAGTACAGTACCAAACAAAGGCTACGAATTAATTTGGTGATTATAAGAATAATTAATTTATGTTTTTTTTTTTAATATCAACATTCGGCTATATTTAATGTTAGTTATATTTTTAATCTTTAAAGATGAACATATATCAAAATTTAACATTTTTTGTACTAGAGGCCTTTGTACTAATGAACTTATATGGAATTAAGTCCGGTGAAGCTGTAAAGGCCTCGCCATCAGCGTACATCACTCACACACACACACCTTATCTGGAGATATTCCTCACATAAGGCTATGTGCTTTACCTATATACTCTCGCCCCCCCCCCCCCCCCCAATTTTAGAGTCTGGAACGAAGGGCAGTACTAATGAGTGGTAAATTATTAATTATTATATATATATATATATATAGTATTAATTCAATTTAAATTTCGAAACTATCCCGGAATCATTTCCAAGTTCTGAGTGTGCGCCGACAAATAAATCCTTGGCTACATAAATCTTTATGTATTAATTAACGATTCGTTCTTGCGCAATAACGCCCGCGAACATTCGTTTTGGGAATACGATGGGGCCACACCTGAACCAATTACATTACTGATGAAAAAATACACTCCTAATTTAGTAATAACTTAAGAAGCGAATAAGTTACAGTCGACTAATCCGAACCACGGGTTACAACTGTATCATATTGGGAATCCTATTCATAACTGAATTATTTCATACCATGAAATTTTCATTTCATACCACACTTCCTTTGCTTCTTTGTATGTGATTGTATTTATAAGTAAAATAAAAAAAATTGCTATGCGTAACTTTCTAGTTAGTTCTAGATGTCCAACCGTGAGAATTGAGTGTTACTCAACTTATTATTATGTATCCCCCATTAATAATAAATAAATAATATCAAGTTCCTTAGGACTTAGATTATTGCTGATACTACATAATATTTATCATACCTGTGATAAGAATATACTTTTGATTATTCTTGTTTAAGATAATCCATACTTTCAAATACTGTAACTCAATATTTCATCCACCGTAGCATGTCAACATAATATCATTAAATTTTCAAATGGATATTATTATCAAGTCATTTGCATGACTTTATTTTTTTTTATATATAGATACCTATTTATAAGATACATGTAACATGTGGATGTAATAATTTAAATAAAACAATACCAAAATTGCATATTTTTGTATGATATCTCAATCCAATATTTTTTACTGAAACACCTTTAAATAAATAACAACATATATAGTGCTCTAAAACCAACTTGTTGCTTTAATGGTAGCAGTTTGTGCTTGTGTTATCATCACTATACCAGAAACATTACTGGTGTTCAAAATAACTGTACACATTCCAAACTAATTACAAAACTATTTTTTATAGTTATTAATTTCTAAAATAATCTTATTTAATTAAATATTCTTTATTGATTATCATATGATCAAACAAAAATACAGTAAAAACATCTAATTCTCCAAATGATGAATTGATGTATAACTTTCCATTGTGTGTGCCTCAAATTTCTAATATTATTAAGTACACTATAATTGATGCAGGAAATAATCAACAAACCCAAAACCATTGAACTCATTACATGATAGAAAACTGAATAGGTACTAATAAATATTCTATTAGTATACTTATTATGACTGTAAGGTCTATTGTTCATCATCATCATCATCATCTTAGCCTATACTTGTCCACTGCCAATGTCCACTGTCAATGTGTGTTACCAGTGATGATATATGGATCAGAGACGTGGTCTCTTACAATAGGTCTCATAAAAAAGCTCAGAGTTGCTCAGCGAGCTATGGAGAGAGCTATGCTCGGCGTTTCTCTACGCGATCGAATCAGGAATGAGGAGATTCGTAGAAGAACCAAGGTTACCGACATAGCCCTTAAGATTAGCAAGCTGAAGTGGCAATGGGCAGGCCACATAGCGCGTAGATCGGACGGGCGTTGGGGCAGAAAGATTCTAGAGTGGCGACCACGTATTGGCAAGCGCAGCGTGGGACGACCGCCTGCCAGATGGACCGACGATCTTGTGAAAATCGCAGGAAGTCGTTGGATGCAGGTGGCATCGGACCGGTTACGCTGGAAAGCGATTGGGGAGGCCTATGTTCAACAGTGGACAAGTATGGGCTGAGATGATGATGATGATGATGAAAGAAAAATTGAATCTTATGGTCTGAAAATCGATGTTCAAGAAGATCAATTGAAAGATGTATGTGTGTGGACTGAGGGACCACATGACAAATCTCAAAATATATGAACGCAAGTTTTTTAGGATTTTTTAATAGTTGTAAAACTATTATAAAACTGATCCTGCAATTTGTAAAAACTTTAAAAAGTTACACCTCAAAATGTATGGTCCCTCAGTCCTCACACATAAATCCTATACCTAGGAAAAATCCTAAATATACACTTGAAAATTACTTACTACCATTCCACTCCTCCTATTAGCTGTTATCCCCACCCACGGTATATTCTTACCCTCCTGATGCCCTTGGCTACATACCCCCATTCGGATGCAGATAACGCACACAGGATCAGACACCGAACCACCCGGCAAGCTCGAAGACTTCTTTGCTCGTCGGCCGGTGCAGAGCACCACAGCGAGACACTTATAGGCCTTTAAATTTTATAAGCATGCGTACTAAAATTTATCTACCCTATGGGTAGAAACATTTTATGCCGTTTCCGTGAGCACGTTGCTACATGTAGACATGTAATTCATCTAAGGCCCACTTGCACGAACCAGGGTTAGCGCTACCTATTGACAAACTCAAGGTTATAACGTTAAATTGCCTTCCACTTAACGTTATACCCTCGAGTTAGACAATAGGTAACGCTAACCTTGGTTCGTGCAAGTGGGCCTAAGTCAACTTCACTCCAGCTGGAGGTTAAATAATTATAACTGCCACGTATAACTAGTGGCGCAAGATGTGGCTAACAGTCACGAAGTCCAGAATTTGATAGTGACGAATCTGGAATTGCGTTGTCTTTTAATCTTTGCATAATATCAGCATATGCTGTCCCGCTAATGTGGTCACAAACCTGCCTCCACCAATCCGCAGTGGGTCCGCGTAGGCCTTTGCCCAAGAGTCTCCAGGCAAAGGCCTTCTCTCAAAAACCGAGGTGAGAGAGATTAGGTTATACTCCACCACGCGGACCCAGTGTGAATTGGTGGAGGCAGGTTTGTGGCCACCTGCTGTTGGCACTTATCAAGCCGCCTATAAAGCTTCCAACTCAGCTTAACGACTACCCCATTAAGTGGTAACCGAAACCAACGTCTTAACGTGCTTTCCGAAGCACGGAGACGCTCAAATATGAAAATTTCACAAACGGTCACCCATCTCAGGCCAATCGAGCCGAACTCTTCTTAACCTTGGTTATCGGTAAGAACACCGGGGTCGCACAGCGCTACGAACGCCTTTTTTAATCTATTACGTTGGGGCCAAATATCGTCAGCGAAATGTTGATGTTTTAATAAATAATTATCTCTCACTTGGATTTCTCCAAGGCCTTTACCCAGCAGTGAGACAATAAAAGCTAATTTATGACTAAATAAGTTATGTTTCTTTCCATATCGACCTAGGTATCATACTATTTTTAACCGATTTCATAAAGGAGAAGGGTCTATGTTCGTCTGTATGTATGTTTTTTTATGTATGTTCACCGATATTTCCGTCAATTCTGGACCGATTTTTATGATTATTTTTGCATTGGATTCAGTAAAGCTCCAAATTAATCCCATTTTGATTTCATCGATATTGGAACTTGTACTTCGAAGATACACCAGGAAACTCCTTAACGACAAATAATGCGGATCTGCAGATTGAGTTATTATAAGTATTGTGTTAATCCTATTGGTACCCTTCCATAAAACAAGTCAGACTATTAAACGACTTCAAAAAAGGAGGAAATTTACAATTCGTCTGTGTTCTTTATAACAGCTTTATTTATAAACTGATTTTAATGATTCTTTTTGCGTTGGGTTTAATGTAGTTTCGAGGTGGTCCCATTTCAATAAATTCGGTATTGAACCTTGGACTTCGAAGATACACCAGGGGACTCCTTAACGGCAAACAGCACGTATGCATGCATAGATTCCGTTATGATGGATTATCAATCCTGTAGGTACTTTATTGGAGAACTAAGCAAACATATTATTTATTTAAAAAAGGGAAACTGAATTCAAAAGCAACAAATAACTATTTGAAGTCGGTGCCAAGTAACCGACTGCACTAACCGGCACCGACTTCAAATAGTAGTTTTTTGCTTTGAAGTCGGTTTCCGTTTTTAAAAAAAAATATATTTATACAATTTAGCTCGCCAACGTGACATACATTTTGTAACATTATATTAGTATACAGACATGTTAACAAACTCTATTTTAATACTGCCTCATTCATAGGCAACCACGATATTCTTTTTATAATAACTCTTCTTCCGACCAAAGGTAAATTACGGGTACCGAGGGCTTAGCACGAAAACTTTGACGATATCGCGACACTAGCGAGTAGTCGTGGTGTCCCGTTCATGTTTAATTATTAAATTTGTATTTTGTGACAGGGATGGATAACATACTTAATTTTGTATAACATAAAAATATATGTATTGTTACGTTTGCGGGATAATTAAATGCCGAATAACGTGTGAAGTACTTTATTAGGCGCTGTATACACAAAACAGTACGTCGAATGCAAATACACGCGAACCAATCACACACTTGTACTACTCTCGTTAGTATCTTAATACTGCATCCAAGTCGCTGAGTCACTCGTAGTATCCGTATATCGACGCTAAAGTTCCCGGTGTATTCCACTTAGATCGCTTGTTCTACGATTTGATCACTATCGCTTCCGAGAAGAGACTGTGTCCGTCCCCGCGCTCTGTGTTCCTTTTATACGCGTATGAAAGTTCTAGAACGGACACCAATCGTCTAAGTACATCAATAGAAGTACATCGAACAATAGCCGGCGCGGCCCACAAAGCGGTATTATTATTACATACCTATTTTTACGTAAACAAATAGGTACTTGTGTAACACGACCGCGCGCCGGCGATAATTAAAAAATGGGTGGAACCTTGTAGACGTGTCACCAATTAAGCGCGGATTCTAGATCTTTCTAGTCTGATCACCGGCGGCCTAAGGGTGTGTTATGCGTTTTAGAATCGACATCCCCCGATAAAGACTTTTCAAGATATCGGGGTATGTTCGGGTCGTAACAGTATCTATACAGAAAAAGATGAAAAAAATAATAACAAAGAATTAGACAAAAAAGACAATTCCGCTGAGTTTCTCGCCAGATCTTGTCAGGGGAGGCCGCGTTTCGAACCGGTGGTAGATTAGTAAGTTAAAAAAAAAGTAAATTTGACCATTTGTAAGTACGGGGGTACTTACAAATAGTCGATTTCCATTTTTTACTGGGTTTTTACAAAATAAATAACTTGAGTTTGGGTTTGGCATAACAACTTTTAAGTGCACGTCACTTACACTAACCTGAAGCTTTTCGTGCTAAGCTCTGTGTTCTTATCAAAGTGTTACACGATAAAACTATATATGTAATCTCACCATTTTCCTGTAAAATGTTGCCAAGACGAGACCAGACCGCACTGTCAAAAAGTAATCAGTTCTCATGTAGAGCCAAGCTTCTAACTCTACACGCCCTAACTTCACAAACTCTACACCTTAGTCAAAATATGTGGTATATGAATAAATTTTTCACCTTACGCCCATGTGACGGTAGCGAAACAGCCAAGCCACATATTTTGACTAAGGGGTAGAGTTTGTGAAGTTAGGACTTGTAGAGATTATCAATTTTTCTTGTAAGTTGTTTAGAGCATAGGCTGCTCCGGTCACTGGATCGAGCAGTCGCGGGTTTGATTCCCGCATGAGACAAATTTTTATGTGACCCATAAAAGTTTGTTTCTGTCACTTGATTTCAATGGTGATGTGTATGTAACTTTGAATTTTTTTAAACGCATCTACGAGACAGGTATAATTCCGTAAATGATATCACGCCAGATATCTTGTGGTTAGGGAGAGAGTACAATGCTCCAACAAGATCTTTCCTTACAGACCTCTCGGACTCTCTCCACTGTCATAGTTCGTCTTATACGCGCTCGATGGTTACGAAGATTCTTGATTTGCCCTTTTAAATAAGGCACGGTCTATTTGTTCATTTATTTAAAAAGCGATACCATCGACCACCACTCTCGTATTGCATATCTGAGGGCTTAGCATGAAACCTTTAAACTTATCGTAACGCTAGCGAGTAATCGTGCTGTCACGTTCATGTTTATTAAGTAAATTTGTAGTGTGACAAGGTTGGCATATAAACTCGCTAGGGTCAAGTTAACGTCAATCTTTTCGTGCTAAGCTCTCTGTTTTGTCATTTTTTCTTATGACGTTCTTTCTATATTGCTACAAGGATATTTTGGCCTGTGGATGACACTAATAGGGGGACGTTGGTGTGAAATTAGGGTTATCGTTAATGATTTTTTTCTACTTTCAGTAAAATATTTCAACAGGTGGGTCCGGACGGTAACTAATTTAAAAAAAATAACTTAGGTAAATCTCATAGCAAACGGCAAATCTGCGATTGTCATGAAGTAACATTTCTCTTGATGACAGCATTAGTTCCGATTTTGACCGCGGGCCAAAAGATCGTTGTATGACTGCATATGTATACTCAAACCACCGGAGCATACAAATATAGGCAAGTAAAAATGATAAAGGTCTCATTCTTACTTAAAAAAAACCTCATACAGTACTCGTAACTTTAATTGGAAATGTGAAGTCAAAAAGAAGCCATAGAAACTCCTCAACCAAGCAAGATATCTTCGCAGTGTGTTTGCTATAAAAGCTTGTTTTTAAAAAGGTCTTTTTAAATTAAAATTACAATTTAAACTGTATTAAACAAACTGAAGTCTTTGATTTCCGCGAATATTACATATGAAATAAAACTATTTTTCGGATTTTATCGCGGTTTATTTTTGATTTTTAGTTCCCGACGTTTCGAATGCTTTGCAGCACCCATGGTCACGGGAGGGACTGAGGTGTTAGACGTGCAAAAGGCATAGTTGTTCTGGGGTACCCTCAAACTTCTAACTATTTCTGTTGGTCCGATCTACGCAGAATGAGCACACGGTATCGTGAGGCTTTGCAGTATTATGCTTGGTTTTGGATTTCATTATATTAAGTATTGGACAGTTGATTTGTAACTATGAGTGTCTATCTATCTATATTCCTTGTTAGATAGGCAGAGAGTGAAAAAATCCGACAGGTTGTTTCCTTACAAACCTCTCTAGCGCCATTTTCGTGATTCGTTCTCATGCGGGAGAATTCTGAAAAAAAAAAACATGATTTTTGTTCTTAACTGTTATTGATATGAATATTGTTTGTGCATCTGATTGACTAACAAACATTAGTTCCGACATAGAGTAATTATGCTAACGAAAGAAAAACTATCAATAGCTGTTTGGAGCCTGGAATTAGGCCTGGTATAATGACAATAGGATAGGTCGATTACTTTGGGGCCTAGCATCATAGACAATATTTGGTTATTCACGTTACACCTTTCCCACCCCCGCTCTTAGAATATTGGCTTTTTTTGCTTCATTTAAAAAAAAATGTAGTCCCATAATACAAGTTATTCCTGTGCCGTAGGTGCACTTACAAACATAAAATTTACATGCAGAAACAACCAGACGGAAACAAGTACTTGTGGGTCACACAAACGTCTGACGTACTCAGATCTGGATCTAAGTACGTCAGACGTAACGATGTTATATTATTTTACTAGTTTCTACCCGCGACTTTGTCCGCGTTGACTTTAGACAGACACCGCATATATTTGCGGAATAAAAAGTATCCCAATACACTATCAGTGTGCGAAATTTCACCCAAAATTCATTTAAAACCGTTGTGTAATTTCGTAACAAACATCTAAACATACAAACTTTCCCATTTATAATATTATTAGATTTATAATATTATTAGAAAGTACGATGAATTTTAAAATCTATCTTGTTACAGAGTTTTTGAACCTCGTCTACAGACTGACCCTTATATACGGAGATGCGATCCATGTCCACATATTTTCGACTCCATACGTGGCTTTGTGTCACCCAAAACATATTGAGGTAAGTACTTTTTGACTGCCTCGTTGGTCTGGTGGCAAAGCGCATCGCTTTGTGATCACGAGGTCCTGGGTTCAAATCCTAGGTCGGACAAATGTAGTTTTTCTAACGAAAAATTCCCAGTACGAGTCCGGAGTCTGGAATTGTGCCCGGTATATGGCAATAGGCTCGCCTCCTATTACATGGGACCTAACATCGTCGGCGAAACGTGGGTGTACTCAGTACACCTCTGCCACCCCCTCTGGGGAATATAGGCGTGATGGTGTGTTTTTTTTTAAGTACTTTTTTATTGAGATTTTTGATTTTTGCAAGATTGATATCTCACCTGATGGAGAGTGACGATGGGGCCGCAGATGCAGCTCGCTGACTCAGTCCGCGAAACCGGTATAATAATAATATCAACCTATACTCTCCTTCTGCTGGTTAAAGGCCTTCTCTCACTAAATCGAGGGGAGAGAGATTGGGTCATACTCCACCACGCGGACCCAGTGCAGATGGTGGAGGGAGGTTTGTGCCCGTCTGCTGTTGGAACTTATGAGGCTTCCAACTCGGCTTAACGACTACGACATTAAGTTATCCGGGACCAACAGCTTAGCGTGCCTTCCGAAACACGGAGACGCTCGAACCCCTCTACCCATTCCTGAGAAAAAAAGTTTTAACCGTCAGACGTATAGACAAACAAATGGACAACAAAGTGATCATCATATAAAGGTCCTGTTTTTTCGATTAAGATAAAACATATCATCATCATTTCAGCCTATACTTGTCCACTGCTGAACATAGGCCTCCCCAATCGCTTTCCAGCGTAACCGGTCCGATGCCACCTGCATCCAACGATTTCCTGCGATTTTCACAAGATCGTCAGTCCATCTGGCAGGCGGTCGTCCTACGCTGCGCTTGCCAATACGTGGTCTCCACTTCCACACCAGAATCTTTCTGCCCCAACGCCCGTCCGATCTTCGCGCTATGTGGCCAGCCCATTGCCACTTCAGCATGCTAATCCTGAGGGCTATGTCGGTGACCTTGGTTCTTCTACGAATCTCCTCATTCCTGATTCGATCACGTAGAGAAACGCCGAGCATAGCTCTTTCCATAGCTCGCTGAGCAACTTTGAGCTTTTTTATGAGACCTATTGTAAGAGACCACGTCTCTGATCCATATGTCATCACTGGTAACACACATTGACTAAAAACTTTAGTCTTTAGGCACTGAGGTATTTTGGATGAGAAGATGTTGCGCAGTTTCCCGAACGCTGCCCAGCCGAGTTGGATTCGTCGATTGACCTCTCTCTCAAAGTTGGACCTACCTAACCGGACTGCCTGTCCCAGGTAAATGTATTCGTCGACAACTTCAAGAGTAGAGTTCCCAACGGTGAGTGCGGTGGGTACGACATGGACATTAAACATTATTTTTGTTTTGTCCATATTCATTTTAAGACCCACTTGTTGGGATACTCTATTGAGGTCACCGAGCATTCGTCCTAGATCTTCCAGCGACTCCGCCATGACCACAATGTCGTCGGCAAATCGAAGGTGAGTGATGTATTCGCCATTGATGTTGATGCCAAGTCCTTGCCATTCCAAGAGCTTGAAGGCGTCCTCTAAGGTGGCCGTAAACAGTTTCAGAGAAATGACGTCTCCCTGTCTTACTCCTCTTTTTATGGGGATCACCTTCGTGCACTGCCCCTGTACTCGGACTGACATGGTGGCGTTATTATACAAGCACTTCAACACTTCGATGTACCTATAGTCAATGCGGCATCGCTGGAGAGATCTAAGAACCGCCCAAGTCTCGATCGAATCAAAGGCTTTCTCATAGTCCACAAACGCCAAGCATAGTGGCCGATTATACTCCTCAGTCTTCTGTATAACCTGCCGCAGCGTATGTATGTGGTCTATGGTACTAAAACCTTTCCGGAAACCGGCTTGTTCGGGAGGCTGGAAGTCATCAAGCCTTCGTTCGAGACGATTCGTAATGACTCTCGAAAACAACTTATAAACATGGCTCAGCAGTGTGATGGGCCTATAGTTCTTCAATAAGGTGTTATCACCTTTCTTGAAAAACAGCACCACCACACCCCTGTTCCATGCTTCCGGCGTTTTCCCTTCAAGCAAGACGGAATTAAATAGCCTCTGAAGGACTTTAAGTACCGGCGATCCGCCCGCCTTCAGAAGTTCTGCAGTAATTCCGTCTTCACCCGGCGCTTTGTTGTTTTTTAGTTGTTTGAGAGCCATCCTAATCTCGCACAGACTGATGTCCGGGATATCTTCAGTGCAGTGTCGGGTTAGCTTGGCTCTTGGGTCTTTTACCAAGTCAACAACAGGTTTAGCTACTGAGGTATATAACTGTCCATAGAACCTCTCTATCTCCTCAGGGAGATAGAGAGGATAGAGGACGGAAACGTAACGTCAAATAGGTCAGAGGTGCTCAGGCACCTCTGACCTATTTGACGTTACGTTTCCGTCTTCCGTCTTCAGCTTCGTCAACTGGCTCTGCCCAATAGACGCGTCTCTTGCGAACACTTTAGAGCCCTTGTTCTGCTCTACGGTCTCCTCAATACGCCTTGCATTGAAGGACCGTAAATCGTGTCGCAAGGACTTCAATATCTGTCCATTAAGCTGCCTATAGGACTTAGCATCACTGGGTCCGCGTGGTGGAGGATGACCCAATCTCCAAACCCTGCGTTCGAGACGATTCGTGATGACTCTCGAAAACAACTTGTAAACATGGCTCAGCAGTGTGATGGGCCTATAGTTCTTTAATAAAGTGTTATCACCTTTCTTGAAAAAGAGTACCACCACACCCCTGTTCCATGCTTCCGGCGTTTTTCCTTCGAGCAAGACGGAATTAAACAGCCTCTGAAGGACTTTAAGTACCGGCGATCCATCCGCTTTCAGAAGCTCTGCGGTAATTCCGTCTTCACCCGGCGCTTTGTTGTTTTTAAGTTGTTTGAGAGCCATCCTAATCTCGTACAGGCTGATGTCCGGGATATCTTCAGAGTAGTGTCGGGTTAGCTTGGCTCTTGGGTCTTTTACCAAGTCAACAACAGGTTCAGCTTCTGAGGTATACAACTGCCCATAGAACCTCTCTATCTCCCTGAGCACCTCTGACCTATTCGACGTTACGTTTCCGTCCTCCGTCTTCAGCTTCGTCAACTTGCTTTGCCCAATAGACGCGTCTCTTGCGAACACTTTGAAGCCCTTGTTCTGCTCTAAGGTCTCCTCAATACGTCTTGTATTGAAGGACCGTAAATCGTGTCGCAAGGACTTCAATATCTGTCCATTAAGCTGCCTATAGGACTTAGCATCATCGGAGGTTTGGAGCGTCATGGAACGTCGCTCAGCCATGAGGTTTCGGGTGTAGTCAGATAGTTTTTGAGGCCTATTTTTACGGTGGGTCTTAAAATACTTGGACCCGACCGTATGAACAGTCTCTACCAGCCTGTTGTTGATTTCGTCCACTGATGCGCTGCTGTCTAGCAATTCGAAGCGGTTTGACAATTCGAGTTGAAAGTTCTCGGGGTTTTGGATATATGCATGAGTAGGTCGGAGCGTAGACTTCATCAGACGCGATCTTTCCATTTTGACATTAATATTTAATATGCCTCTGACCATTCGGTGATCACTGCCGGTTTTTACCCTATGAATCACGGAGACATCATTAAATATTTGTCGCTTGGTGCTCATGATGAAGTCTATCTCATTTTTTGTGGAACCATCAGGGCTCATCCAGGTCCATTTCCTATGAGGCTGCTTCTGGAAGAAAGAGTTCATCATAAAGAGTCCCTCTTTCTCCAGAAATTCGGCCAGCCTCTGACCCCTGGGGTTGCGCTGCCCATATCCAAATTGCCCCACTCTCAGCTCATCATCGCCCCGTTGGCCCAGCCGCGCATTGAAGTCACCCATAACTACTGTAAAATGTGCTTTGGAAGTATGTATGGCGCTACTAATGTCCTCATACATAACTTCGACCTCATCATCTGAGTATGCCGAGGTCGGTGCGTAGACCTCTATGACCTTCAGCGAATATCTTTTGGATATTCTGAGTATCAGGTACGCTACCCTGCTCGACACACTAGTGATGGACACAACGTTGTTTATGAGTGACTTGTGGACGATAAATCCGACACCACCTTGCGACTGCTGTTCGCCCTCCCGGTAGTAAAACAAGTTGCCGGATTTTAAGGTTATCGTGTCCTCGCCCTCTCTTCGGACCTCCGATAAACCAACAATACTCCACCGCAACTTGTTTAACTTCTTCCAGCTCAACTAGCTTCTCATCTGTCCTCAATGTGCGTGCGTTGTATGTCACCAGGGCCAATTTTCGGTTTTGGTGGTAGCCGAATCTCTGCCGGAGATTCTTAGCACCCCTTGTCCTGTCGTTACCATGGCTGCTACCGTGGCCAGGACGAACAGGACCGCCGGGGACTAGGGGCCTGGTTTTCCTACTTTCTTCCATAATTGGGGGTGTTTGCCATACTCGCCACGCTTGGCAGGCGGGTTGGCGAGCGCAGTTATTGGTCGTCGAAGTGTTAAGGGAACGCTGCTGCCCATTCCCTAGTTTTCCCTTAGTCGCCTTGTACGACACCCGATGGGATGAGATGGGTTGGTCCTATTCTAAGCCGGGAACCACGCGGCGGACATATCATAGACCGGGAAACATATCATAGATAAGCAAAAAAACATATCGTTCAATTCTTCTTCCGGCTATATTCTTCTATCGATTTATCTATATCATCTTGCCAGATCCCTTACAGGGTAGACAATAATCTTCTAAAATTATTAAACGGAATTAATTAAACCGGGTTCTAAAATAATTACATTTTCAGCCAGTCGTCTCAAGTTCAGAGCTAATCACAAAAGGAAGGTCATACAGCTTCCTCACTTGTTGGCTGGGCCAAGGACTACTCACGGCTTCTGGTAATATATTCTTCTATATACTCAATAGGTAATATATTCGTCTAATACCGTTGCGGGGAATCATCTAGCTACTTTGACACAACGCCATATAAACCCATAATATTATTATTATCAGCCTAAACCATGCCACTGCTATGCAAAGGTTTTTCTTTGTCTCTCTTCTCGTTAAGGCGAGCTTGGGGCCACCTGCTGTTACAACCTCTTAAGCCGCCTATAAAGCATCCAACTCGCCTAAAGGGCCTACCGCGATCGACCATCAACCGGGAGAGTGCCAGTGATGCAATTACTTTACAAAAGATTTATAAGGGACGGACATATTGAGCGCGCTCTCGGAAATAAACAAAAATGTGCAATAATATATATTTTTTTTTTTCTAATGAGCTACACCATTACATATAAAACCTGCTTTACAAAAACTTTGCTATAAGTATTAGCTATGTTTTTAAGTAAATTCTATTGATTAGCCCTTAAGCATTTCGCGTTGAAATCAGAAAATTTAAAGCAATATCGTAATAATATAATTTTATCATAGATTTGTTTCTTTTGAGAAAATTTCGTTTAATCGTGTTTTCCTTTTACCAGATTCTGAAATATACAATTAACCACCATTTTTCGAAATATTAAGTTTCTAATCCCTATACTCCTTGAAGTGCATGGAGTAAAAAACAGGTTTTTTTTACGGTGGCCACTTAAGACTGCCACATTAAGTGGCAGCTGGGGCAATGGCTTAACGTGTCTTCTTTCATTAGCGCCTTTTATACGATGTACATAACTACAACTTTTTTATGGGAACAGTAAGCAGAGAACATAATATCTTAGCCGTAACTGACAGAAAACGTGAACAAGAAACCACAGTTATCAGTCTTGTCTTTTAATAAGTCTTGCCACGATTATATTCCTTATAAGTTTATTTTCTGCCCACTCACACGGGAAACAAGAGCAGTTCAGTCATGTAAAGTCAATAAACACACTGTCATCTCCTTCCCTCGGTGTCACTGCCCGGCGCTTTTTCGTTGGTAGTTTTTAGCGAGAAAAACTAACAGGGCAAGCATGGTCAAGAGTTTACATTGCTCTCACTTACTTAGTGAATTTACAAGTTTAAGATCTTCGCAATTTCCGGAGAAAAAAAGTTAAGATAAAAATCTAAAACGCCGACGGCTATTGGATATCAAATAGTGATCTCAGATGAAGAAATAAACCGAAAAAGTGGTGGCGCGACGACTTGAACCGAAATAGCAATACATCGACAGCTGTGGAAGTGTAAAGTAGAGACCATTGCTCAGGAGTAGGTCTAAAAAAATTATACCAAACTTTTCGTCTAAAGATTGTTAATTTGCATTAGTACGAAACGATATTATTCTAATTTATTTAACATAAGAAACAAAAATGGACAAGACAAGTTTATGGGGTAATTTTTTTACGCCTTGACCTGTAAAGATAAACTAATATGTCACTTTTATCCATAACGATAAATTGGCGTACTTCTAATATCAGAATAAAAATATTAGAAATAAACATCAGTGTTAAACATGATGAGTAGGTAAGAAATCGGTTAACAACCCCTATATTTAAGTAGATTGGGCTCACTTAAGGGCTAAGCAAAAACAAATTGACGTTATTTTAACGCTATCGTATGCCCTCCTTTTCCTACTTAAATTTACTAAATAAAGATGAACATGACAGAACAATTTCTGAACCATGTTAGTGTAACGTCAAATGGTTTATTTTATTTTATTCATGCTTAGCTCTTTAACCGAAACCACCACCAGATGGGCTAAACTGAGTACAAAATGGGTCTCAGAACACAGGTTATAGTAGCCCTCGAAAGTGATGGCGCCATAACCTCGCCGCATATAGGCCTGAATCTATTCTTAGCTAGGGATAGGGATCTTTGCCCAGATGGGGAGATCTTTGCCGAGCAGGAGGACAAAAGATTAGTTAAAAAAGGTCTCGGGAAGGGGGATTAACCTTTCAGCAATTTAATTACAATTAACAAAGTTATAACCTGCGTATATTCGCGTCTTTTTTCACGGCTCAGTAATATTACAGACGTCTTGATCTCGTGGTTACGAGCTTAAGCCGCTCTGCCCACTGAATTGAGTAGTCGCGGGTTCGGGTTCAGATTGTGGTAATACCTCTGAGCCTCAGATTAGAATGATGATGATATACTGATATCTATATATTTCACATATTTTTGTTTTAGGTCGACGCTGGAAGGCTCACCGCAAATTTCTGACGCCAGCTTTCCATTTCAACATACTACAGAATTTCCTGCCTGTGTTTTGTAAAAACCAACGCGTCCTGGTAGAGAAACTGCGGAAGCTAGCCGACGGCAGGACCATAGATATGTTTCCAATCATTGCTTTAGCAGCTCTTGATAACGTTACAGGTAGGTTCAAACTGAGGGCGCAGCTCGAAAAGCTCGAAAAGAGAACTTAGTAAGAAGACATTGGCGCTATCGTGAAAGCGTGCTGTCACGTTCATCATTCTTTCTTTGTTTTTTAAAAACGTGTCCCCACACCGCCGTATTACGACAACAAGCCAATTTTTATAACTAACTGTTATATTCTATTATTACTTGACATTGGCGAAATGCATTGGTAAAGTGTGGGGCCATGCATTAAAATAAGAAGAAGAAGATATTTACCCAAATTCATTTTTTTAATTAGTAACATTGTAGACCCACATCTTGAAATATCTCCTTGGAAGTAGAATATTTGTATTAAATGTCACCCACAGGCCCAAAGATCCTTGTCGCACTGTAAATTGCAATGAAAGTACATTATTATACAAGGATATTTTGGCCCGCGGCCAAAATCGGAATTATGTTATAGTTGCCGTTTGCTATGATATTAACCCAGTTCCTTTTATAAATTAGTAAATGTGTAGCCATGGTGTAGACCCACCTGTTAAGATATCTCCTTGGAAGTAGGAAAATTTTAACTTTGCAAGGCAGTACAAGCTTATGCCAGTCCTTATTATAGGAGTCCAGCTCGTCTCGCCACCTCTTTCTGGGCTTACCATGCTGTCGTTTTCCACCTGATAGGACCCACCGTGTAGTTGTTTAAGCCCAAAACGCATCCGACATACGGCAGATATGTCTGGCCTAAGTCCGCATAAATATTGCAAGACCTTAAAGTTGTTTTTTTTTCTAAGTCGGGAACTGAATTGATTCTAAGTTGTTTTGATATAATATGTTATATTTTTTGAATTTCTTACTTAGCTAAATTTGGTATAATTCATTCCAATCGTACCCCGATCTGCTGTAGTCAAACATTTAACCATGTTAAAAGGGAATGCAGCGATTTCAAGTGAACATATTTACATTATTGTTCAATTCACCCGGTTTTGTAGTTCATTTGAGTATCTAAGTTTCATTTTCGTTATTAATTAGTAAAGCAAAAATCTGATTGGGGTGTCTGAGGTCTTGCATCATTTAAGTAACACTTTCTATAGGTACTTCCAAAACAAAGCGTCTACCACCATACAGAACAGCTATAATAGAATCCCAAATTGAGTAGTCAAAAACTGGTACCGTCTTTTATAATCACTCCTGCCATAATGAAACGCGTCGTTAACAACAAGGATGAAGTCACCAAAACGAGTTGAGTGCACTCCACCAAAATAGTGTTTTTGTATGATGATGAAGTATTTTTTTTCAGAATCAGTAATGGGTGTTTCGATGGATACACAACAGCACAGTGAATCTGAATACGTGAAATCTATTGAAGAGTACGTAACGCTTGTCTCGTTTTCTGAAATTCTAAAACATTATTTCATAATCTCAGAACTCAATAAACTTCAGTCAAGCAAGTCATAATAAGTCTACACATGAATTCATATTCAGAGCACGGTCTATCAAACTATTTGATCAAATAACAATAGGTCCAATAGAATTGTATGCAGTACAATACACAACCATTCATACCAAATACTACCAGTTACTTTAAGCTATCATTTCTTGGACTAATTTACTGGATTATAGGAATCTTACCTAAAAAGGTCACATATATGCAACAAGCTAATTACAAAGATTGAGCTTATTTCATGCCACATATCAGACCCATATTAATATATAAGAATATCAAACAAAACATCAGTTTAAATTCATTAAACGTACAAATCAATTTTAATAATTGAGGCAAGATGTAAAGCTACATGGCAAATTCTAATAACATCTTCCTTTTGCAAAAATCTTCTATAAACACATTGGAGTTATTGAGACCTTATTTATAAACTAAAGTCAGAAATTTGGCTTAATCACATTCTTCATTTTGTTTTACATTTTCAGTTTGTCTTCAATATTATCAATGAGAATGCAGATACCAATTATAGGAGAGGATCCAGTCTTCAACATGTTACCATACAAAACGAAACAGGACAAAGCCCTGAAGGTATTACACGCGCAAACGAATAAAGTGCTTGAAGCAAGACGGGCAGACTTAATGAAAGCCAATATTACAACCCTTGATGGAAGTAATGATCTTGGTAAGTTGTTAAAATTTGTATATTCTTGCAAACACTCAATCATCTTTAAAGATCATAGAGACGTTTAAAACTTCATGAATATAAAATAAGCGTCATTATTTCAGCGTTTGTAACGAGAAGTGACGACCTTAATCGTTCTTTAACTGACTTAAAAAGGATGAGGTTCTATATTCGTCTGGGTGTATATTTTTTAAGAATGTTCACCGATATTTTTATTATTTGTGGACTGATTTTGATGATTCCTTTTGCGTTGGGCTCAGTATAGCTCCGAGGTGGTCCCATTTTAATTTCATTGCTTTTGGACCTTGGTGATTTGAAGGTACACCAGGGAACTCCTTAACGAGAATCAATTCGAATATGTAGATTGAGGTATTATAGGTATTATGTTAATCCTACATATACCCTATCATAGAACTAAACAGAATAATATAATATAGGTATATGAATAATGAATTTACTCATCACTTAAAATTAACTGCCTTGTTGGTAGTGGCTGTTGACGCCTAGTCAAAAACTAAACGCAATATTTACCTGGGGCAACACCGACAAGGAAGCGAGCTACGGGAAGCGGATAGAAGCTTCCGCCGCCTTAATAAATACACCTGCGCGGCTTAATGAGACGGACACTCATTGTTGTAATATTATAACGAATAAACGTTTTTATTTTAAACTTTAATTAGTTTCTTCAATGTGTAATCTCGCACATTGAAAGTGGCGACCGTGACAGGACACTACACTGCTAGATATTTGGAATAAGCTCAACTGTCGGCGAGAAAGGAAAGAACGAGCCAATCCAAGACGCCATTTTTGACGCCAACTGAATTTGGATATCCGAAATTCTCGTCAGAGAAGGTCAAGGAGTGCCTGGAGTAAGATCGTTCCAATTTATCTCTTCCCTATAAGTTTTCCTAATTTTCCACTTCTATTTGTGCATGTAGTGGCCGGGGTTCATCAATCTCAGTAGCTTTCTAGCTGTAAGCGTAGCTATCTAGCTGAAAGCGTAGCTACCTAATTTGAAGCCTTTAATCCAAAAAATATTCAATTATCTAGCAACTATTTGAGTTCCTGCAATAATTAAGTACCTACATTTTCGAGTCAAATTCGTCCGTAACTTATCCCAAGGCAAAGGATTATAAAAATAAAAATATTTCGTGCTCAAATGTTCCCATGTTTTACAGATAACGTCTTGCCGAATGAATACCTATAATCATCTAATAACTATTCAATCATTCGGCCTAGTAGACGTAAAACAAAGGCGAGTCGAGAAGTTACCTACCCGTTTGTCGAGTTATCAGTGCAGCGTCGTGACGGTGCACCGAACGGGTGCAATAAGGTTATTTAATTTATTTATTTGCCTAGTTCTGTGTTCAGTTAACATTTGCCTATTTTATTGTGTTACCCGTCTATAAGTGTAGTGATAGAACTAAAAGAATTAACAAAAAAAAGTGCAATTAGAGGTCGTTTGACGCGATTTAAAGATTACTTAGATAATTTCCAAAAAATAGAATTTTCAACTTTAACAGACGTTCAAATAAAGGAACTTTCGATGCGTACAAGTACTATGCAAGAATAATTTAAAACATTTGATAATCTTCAATCCGATATTGAGTTACTATGTAGTGAGATGGAAGAACAATTCACAGCGTGAAAATACTGAATCTCTTTTTTATTCTTATCTTTGCACTGCACAACAGTTGATTGATTCATGCACTAGCCACACTAAAGAACAGTTGAAGGATGAAGCAAAGGATGGCACTGAGTCAGTAAGTTTTCAAACTAATTCTTTAAAATTACCTACAATCAATCAGCTTATCGTAGTCCACTGCTGGACATAGGCCTCTTCTAACACGCGCCATTGCACACGGTCCTCCGCCTTCCGCATCCAGTCTGTCCCAGCGACCTTTTTGAGGTCGTCGGTCCATCTAGCTGGGGGCCGTCCTACCTTACGCTACCTACAATAAAACTTCCTAATTTTGATGGGAACTATTTAAAGTGGCTCGAGTTTAAAGACACCTTTGATTCATTAATAATCTCTAATGACTCAATACCAAATATAAACAATTCCACTATCTACGATCATCATTAGAAGGTGGAGTCAGTGTCGTAATAAAGTCGATTGAGTTTACTTCTGATAACAATATGGTTGCCTGGAAACTTTTATGCGAAAGATTGGATAATAAGAATTTATTGATTAATAATCACTTAAAGGCGTTATTTAGTATATAACCTATTTTCAGGGAATCCTATAAGGCATTACGATTTCTTATAGATCATATTTCTAAAAACTTGCGCGCTCTCAACACTTTAGGTCAACCTACTGATAAATGGGACACCCTAATTATTTTCATGGTATCCACAAAGTTAGACCTTCACACGAGCCGTAAGTGGGAAGAACATAAAATTAGTTTTACCGACTTGCCTACTCTAGAAGACTTCAATAGTTTTCTTCGCAGTCATGCCAATGTATTGGAGACTACTCAGGGTATAAAGGGAGATCCAATAAATAACAAACATAGTATATCCTGATATCAATATAATCAAAAGGCATCTAAAGCATTTGTCATGTCTGCATTAAAAAATAATCATATTTGTCTCATTTGCAAGCAAAATCATTTAGTATATGAATGTTCCAAATTTAAAGGTATGAACATTGATGACAGAATAAGTGAGGTAAATAGATTAGGATTATGTAAGGATTGTCTTCGTAGTGGCCACGCTTCTATACAATGTCGTCTGCGGAGGGCATGCCGCACCTGTAAAAAGAGACACAACACATTAGTACATAAAGATAATATAAATACTAACCCTACCGATACTTACCTCAGTACAAATCCCAACGTGTCTGCTCTGCCGGTATCGCTCTCAGCTGTGGGAGCGAGCCAAGTACTCTTGTGCACGGCGTTAGTAAGAATAGGAAATGGATCGAACACTTACGCGTGCACTGTTAGATTCGGGCAGTCAATCGTCTTTTATTACCGAAGGATTGCAACGGAAATTGAATCTTGCGTGCATCAGTACTAAGCCCATAAAGATAGCAGGTATCAATAATGTAGCTATGAATATTTCCAAGCGTTGTGATGTCAAATTGCATTCTCGTACTAATCAGTTCAGTCTAGAAACCACATGTTTAGTTGTCCCCAACATTACAAGCTATTTACCAAATTTACCAATAAAGCAGAACATAAATATACCTAAAAATATTTCATTAGCTGATCCTTTATTTAGATGTCCCGCGGAGGTTGAATTATTGTAATTTCGTTCAGGAATCAAACGAAGTAGATTCCCTATTGAAGAAATTTTGGGAAGTTGAAGAATTGCCCACTAACACAAATTCTAATTCTATAGACGAAATCCTATGTGAAAAACATTATTTGGAAAATACTCGTCGACTACCCGAAGGGCGATTTTCCGTAAAAATGTCATTTAGGGAAAATCCAGATGAAGTACTAGGCGATTCCTATTTTATTGCTAAAAATCGTTTGATTAACCTAGAAAGAAGGCTAACAAAAACCCAATTGTTAAACATAAGTACGCGGAATTTATAAATGAGTATCGTGAGTTAGGTCATTTGTCAGAAATAAAACGTCCTAAATTTGGTTGTTACCTGCCACATCACGCCGTCTTCCGGGAGAAGAGCGAAACCACGAAGCTAAGAATCGTTTTCCATGCTAGTTCTAAGACTTCATCTGGAAAAACTGAATGACATTCAATTAGTCGGACCGGTAGTACAAAGCGATTTGCTATCTATTTTGTTACGTTTTCGCACGCATAAATACGCCTTAACTGGGGACATCGAAAAAATGTATAGACAGATCGAAATTGATGAGTCACAAAGACACTTGCAATTAATACTATGGCGGGAGACTCCCGAGGATTCTATAAAAATATATCGATTAAATACAG
Organism: Phalera bucephala; assembly: GCA_905147815.2. Lineage (NCBI taxonomy): Eukaryota > Metazoa > Arthropoda > Insecta > Lepidoptera > Notodontidae > Phalera > Phalera bucephala. The sequence continues at coordinate 25,327,722 of LR990615.1, forward strand.
TAACATATAGTACTGGTTACTTGAGCACTAGGTGCTTAGTACAGTTAGCACAAGAATGTGCAGACAGTCTAATAGCTAACATTATAAAAAATTATGTATATATCGATGACGTCACTACGGGGTGCGATACTATCGATGAGTTGCATTATATTTACAACAATATCAAACGTGTTTTATTATTAGCTCGTTTTCCGTTACGAAAATTTTGCACTAACTGCCCGGAATTTCATGCTAAGGATTTATGTACCTCCAATTCTCTCGATTTAAATAAAGACTCGAATGTATAAGGTCTTTATTGGGCACCTACGATTGATATATTACACTTTCCGCATAATATTGATACGTCTTTGCAAGCAACCAAGACAAATATTATATCTATAACTTCAAAAGTATTCGATCCACTAGGGTTATTGTGCGCATGCATAATAAAGGCAAAATTTTAATTACAACAGCTATGGAATGCGAAGCTGACTTGGGACGAATCTGTTCCACTCAACCTTTTAAAAGTATGGTCTAATTTCATCCAAAACCTACCGTATTTATCTGAAATAAAAATACCTAGATATATATTAAATAGTAACTTACCTTGTACTGATATTGAGTTACATTGTTTCGTCGACGCTTCACAAAGTGCGTACGGCGCTTGTATATACATTCGTAGCGTAGATATGAAAAATAACATCACAGTAAAGTTGATGTGTGCAAAGGCGCGCGTCGCACCTCTCAAACCGGTTACCATCCCGCGTTTGGAACTATGCGGCGTATTATTAGGTGCACGCTTATGTGATAAGGTTTTGAGGGCACTTCGTTGTGATATTAAAACAAAATATTTATGAACCGATTCTACGGTAGTACTAGGATGGGTCAGAACACCACCTAGAAATCTCAAGGCGTTTGTATGTAATAGGGTTACAGAAATTAACAGTTTGACTTGTGGTTTTAAGCGGAGACACATAAGTACAGGTTCAAATCCGGCCGATTTAGCTTCTCGGGGTGTCGACACACAACACCTAAGTCAGAGTTCTTTTTAGTGGGAAGGACCTCAGTTCCTATAATTAGAACCTACGCAGTGGCCTCAAAATCCACATATAGTTTTAAGTAAGGATCTTCCTGATATAAAGGTCCATTTAGTTTTAAAAAGCCCGACTACTTTAGTCTATTTTAAAAGATTCTCGAATTTCATGAGACTGAAGCGTAGTTTAGCGTATAGTTGTGATGAATTGAATAATTCCACTAACTTTTTAGTAAAGGCTAGCCAAATAGAATGTTTTTGTGATGAAATTAAAATTCTTAGTAATGGAGGGCAATGTGCAGCGCAAGTCCAAATTGTTATCGCTCCACCCCTTTCTTGACATTAATGGGATTCTTAGAGTGGGTGGACGTTTAAGAAACTCCAATTTTAATTACGATTCCCCTATTCTTTTAGATTCTAAACACCATCTTGCAATGTTGATGATGAGACATGAACACATCAAGTTATTTCATGCAGGTCCACAACATTTGCTATCATCCATCCGTGAGGAATACTGGCCTATTGGGGGCAGGTGCTTAGCAAGAAAAATCACAAGGAGTTGTTTGACTTGTACCAAATTAAGGGGTAAATCCACGCAACCCATAATGGGTAATTTACCTTTTTTTCGAACTCACGGCAGTTTTGCTTTCGAATCGTGTGGGGTCGATTTTGCGGGTCCATTTTTAATTAGTAGTCGTACTGGTCGTGGAAGCCACCTAACAAAATGTTATTTGTGCCTATTTATCCGTCTTGCAACTAAAGCCGTTCATCTGGAAGTCGTGAGCGCGTTAAGTACGGAAGCCTTTTTAATGTCATTACGACGTTTCGTTGCTCGAAGAGGTAAACCTCTGTCGATTTATTGCGACAATGGCACCAATTTTGTGGGTGCAAATGCAGAACTAGGCAAAACAATACGGGCTGGTCACCAGTCTGTATATGATTACTCGGCTAATGAAGGTATCACATTTGTTTTTAGCCCCGCATATTCACCTCACTTTGGAGGAATATGGGAGGCTGGCATTAAGTCGGCAAAAAATCACCTAAAACGTGTAGCTAGTAATAGTTCACTGACGTTTGAGGAGCTAACGACATTGTTCGCACAAATAGAGACGATATTAAACTCTCGACCTTTATCTCCTCTCTCGCCCGATCCCCCTGATGTCTCTCCTTTGACTCCAGGCCACTTTCTAGTTGGGCGGCCGCTTACATCTGTGCCGTCCCTACCTATCACTGGCGCGCAACCTAGAAGATACCAAAGAATCGAGCAATTGAGACAGCACTTCTGGGAGCGGTGGCGCCGTGAATACATAGCTGGGTTACAGCAACACACGAAGTGGCGTACTACTCAAAAGGACCTGCGCGTCGGAGATCTTGTCTGCCTGAAAGATGGAAATCAACCACCTCTGAAATGGCCTTTGAGGCGCATCTCTCGACTGTACCCTGATTCAGATGGAATCGCCAGAGTTGCCGTCATCTCTACTGCCAAGCGGATCATCCAGAGGTGCTACAATAAATTTTGTGTCATCCCGTCGACTATGGAAGAAGAAAATTTGGAGCCTTGAAAGCCGCAGCTTTCAAGGGGGGCAAGATGTTGACGCTTAGTCAAAAACTAAACGCAATATTATTACCTAGGGCAACACCGACAAGGAAGCGAGCAACGGGTAGCGGATAGAAGCATCCGCCGCCTTAATAGATACACCAGCGCGGCCTAATGAGACGGACACTCATTGTTGTAATATTATAACGAATAAACGTTTTTATTTTAAACTTTAATTAGTTTCTTCAATGTGTAATCTCGCACAGTGGCAAAGCGCATCGCTTTGTTATCACGAGGCCTGAGTTCGAATCGTGACACGGATAAATGTAGATTTTCTAACGACAACTTCCCGGTATCAGTCTGGTGTCTGAAATAGTGCCCCGTATTTGGCAATAGGCTCGCACCCTATAACATGGGACCTAACATCGTCGGCGAAAAGTGGGTGTACTCAGTACCTCTGTTATTCCCGCTTGGGGAATATAGGCGAGACGGTGTTTATTTTTTTGTTTAAAGTTGTAAGATTAATTCAGATAACTTCTCTTATTTCTTTAATTCAGATTACTTCTTGCCAAGTAACCGACTGCATCGACCGACTAGCACTGACTTCAAATATAATTTTTTTGCTTTTTAAAGCCGGTTTCTCTTTTTTTAAAAAGTTATTTACAATATTTTTTTCCCAATCATAATTTAATTAATAAGCTTTGACCGATATTACTATTACTATTTTATTCTAATGGTCTATCTAAGTACAGTGCAACAAGGTTCTTTTGGCTCGTGAGGGACATTAACATTGTTAATGTAAAATGAGGTTTACAATTTAATAAAAATTATCTACTTTCAAGGAGATATTTCAACAGGTGGCTCCGCACTGTTACTAATTTTAAAAAAAACTTCGGTAAATTTCATAGCACACGGCAACGATTGTCATGAAGTGGCATTCACTTGATGACATCGATAGTTCCGATTTTGGCCACTGGGTCATAAGATCCTTGTGCACTTAAATATGGTACTTTTCTTGAAGGCATCAAGAACAAGCATGCATTCCTGGATTTACTGTTATTATCAGAGATCGATGGTAAAAGGATTGATGACGAAAGCGTAAGAGAGGAAGTAGATACATTTATGTTTGAGGTAAGTTTCAACATTGGTTTTTTATTTAATATATTTTTATATGAACATAGCAACTTATTAAGAAGATGAAGATGAAGACATATAAAATACAAAAACGACAAGAGATGAATTGTGATGAATGGTGAATGAAGCGACATAGACTAGTCGCAAATGTACATTTCTAAAACAAGAAACTGTATCTATCAATAATCGATTTAATGATATTTTAGGGTCACGATACTACAACTTCTGGAATCGTTTACACAATGTTGTGTCTTTCAAAACGAAGAGATGTGCAAGACAAAATACTTGAAGAGCAGAAGTCTATCTTCGGTGAAAACATGGACAGGGATCCTACTTACCAGTAAGTATTAATATGCCTTTTTGTGGGGTTCCTCCGCAAGTGGACGAAATTGTATAGAGAAGTTTCGTAAACATTGATAGATCAGCCTTTATTGTTCCACTGTTGCGTAAAGGCCTTCTCTCATAAATCGAGGTGAGATAGATTAAGGCAAAGGTAATCGACCACGCGGACCCAGTGCGGATTGGTGGAGGCAGGTTAGGTGACATTATACAGAAACCGGGACCAATGGCTTAATTTGCCTTCCGAAACACAATGACGCACAATAAACCGGTTGATCATCCTGCCTTAGTAATGATGCACGATGCAGTTAAACGTTAACTTTATACCACTGACAATTATAATAATAACACGCCATTTACTCATCGTAAGCTAGAGGAAAATATAACCACTCCAGAGGTTCTATCTATCTATCTTTATCATCACGCCAGATTCCTTGCAGGGTAGGCAGAGAGTGATTTTTTGAACAGGTGTAATTAACTGTATAATTATGTGCGTAGTTACATATAAAATTTTTATCTCAAACTCAAATAATCAAGTCTATGTAGCAAAAAATATCATTTGTTTTTGGATAATTTAAACAAAAATAAGTCACAACCAGAGCAGACCCAAAGGGTATTTATAGAAGCTTAAAGTGCCATAATAATTATGTAGGCAATTATAATACGTACGTATTTATAGCAGTACCATATCAATAGGTACCTATTTTTAAGAGTATACAATAATCCTTAGTGAGAATGCAATTGCGCACTAAGAAACTTGTAAATGTTGTCATACTAGTTTTAAACCTCGGAAGTATTGATTCTTAACTTGTTTTGATATATTGGGTCATGTTATGTTTTAAATAACCCTTGTAAGCGACAAATTGTTTTCGTTCTTAATATGAATATTTTTTTATTATTATTTAAATAATTTGTATCTATATCAACACGATAGATCCCTTGCGGGGTAGGCAAAGAGTACAGAGTTTCTACAGGTTCATTCCTTACATACCTCTCTAGCTTCCTCCACTCTCATAGTTCGTCTTATACACGCTCGCTGGTTACGGAAACTATTGACTTGTCCTACAGATAAGACTCGGTCTATTTGGTAATCGTAAGATAGTCTAGGTCTTCCCCTGCTTCCACTTTCGCGTTGATATCTGCCTTGTCACTTTCTTCTGACATTCTTTCTATATGCCCGAACCAACGGAGCATACCCTTTCTCATCTTTACACCGATACAAAAAATTTGTTTTACAATTTTACGTGATGAGTAAATTAATTATGAATAGTTATTAATAGATATAGCAGAACAATATAATATACCTATATTATATTATTCTGTTTTATTCTTTTGGTGACTTGATCGAGAATTTTCTTAGCTATAATTCAAGAAAATCTGCTCAGCCGAAGATCATCGGCTCTTTCTGATTTGAATCGAATTTAGTATCCTGGGACCTCAATGATATTACAATAATATGGTCACCTTGACCTGATGCTGCAGCATCGTCTGGAATCAGCAGGATGCCCAACTCTTCAACAACAGACCACAAACTTTACATCAGAGGTATCGTGTTTGGGCTGAGTGGGAAGGTAGAGTCTCAATATATAGATAGTCACATGGTCATCAGGGTCTGTTGAAGTCGGAGGTATTTTTAAAGTTTAATTTTTTTGGTTATTGTTTTAGAGAAAACAACGCTTGAAAGCGACACACCATTTTCATTATTAATAATATTAAGGATATAACTATTCGTCGAAAGTACCCAATGTGTCATTTACAACATTCTTCCTCTCAACATTGGACAAGTTAAATCGTATGATAACTTTCTGTGTCAGTAATTGCCTACCCCGCAAGGGATCTGGCGTGATGATATAATAGTAGTAGTAGTATAATTTTCTGTTTTTACAGCGAACTTCATCAAATGAAATATTTGGAGATGGTGATTAAAGAATCCATGAGACTATACCCACCGGTACCCCTTATCGAACGAATGGTTACTAAAGACTGTGGTAAGTAACAAAAACAAATTATGAAAATAATTAAAAAAAATGAAAGAAGCAATTAAGAAACTAAAATTAGAAGTAACATAGAAGTATTGCATGCATAGTTTAAATATTTAAAACACCTCCTATATTTAAAGCCATCAAACCGTTTAGGCTACAGAGGCCTTAGGATAGGCGGACTGACGTTAGCGTGACACTAGCGAATAGGCGTGCTGTCACGTTTATGGACTCCCCAGAACGTGCTAAATGACAATCTATCGACAATTTACAATCTCGCTGAATATATTATAAACTAGCTTCTACCTGCGACTCCGCCCGCGTTGACTTTAGACAGGAACCTTACATATTTTCGGTATAAAAAGTATCCTATGTGTTAATTCAGGTAACAAACTATCTGTGTGTCAAATTTTGTTCAAAATCGTTAAGCCGTTTTTGCGTGATTGAGTAACAAACATCTAACTCATACAAACTTTTACATCATCACATAAATGTAAATGTTTGTATGTTTAGAATGTTCGTTATTCAATCAAGCAAAACTGGCTGACAATATTTGGATGAAAAATGGCACACAGATAGTTTTTTAACCTGAATTATCTATCTATCCATATCATCACACCAGCTCCCTCGCGGGGTAGGCAGAGAGTATAGAGTTCCAACAGGTTCTTTCCCTACATACCTTTCTGGCTTCCTCCACTCTCATAGTTCGTCTCATACACACTCGCCGGTAACGGAGACTCTTGACTTGCCCTTCAGATAAGACACGGTCTATTTGGTCATGGTAAGATAGTTTAGGTCTTCCCCGGTACCTACATCCGTCTAACCTGAATTAACACATAAGATACTTTTTATACCGAAAAATGTTAGGTTTCTGTCTAAAGTAAACGCGGACGGAGTCGCGGGTAGAAGCTAGTTTTTAATATAGCCAGCGAGATTGTACATTGCCACTCGCTTCTCAGTGCAACAGCGGATCGAAGGTTCGCGTTAACACAAATGCAACACGTCTCTTGATCAAAAATGGGACAATGCTGCGACCCGGTATTTTATTTTCATGGTCCGAGGCCGGGTCGCGACCCACCCACCATATGGTAAACGCTGATCTAAGATATTTATTACCTAAGTCACTTTAACGATATCCTCTATGCAGAGTGGCACTTTTCCACTTTGAGCGATTTTCCATGACTCAACAATCATACTTCAGGACAATACGTGTAAAACAAATTAGGTACTACATTACTTAAACAATATACGTAGTTGATGTTATCTTAGTCACGATTTATAAGTGTATATGCGTGTAATTAGCTGAATCATCTTGTTTAACTTGTACTACTACTTGTAACTACCAAGGTAAATACCATGCTGGTACATGCAACCACTTTACTACGCTTCAATTAGTGCAGTTAAAAGCAAAAAATACCATGCACCTGGCTAATACATGTATTAAATAACATGCTTTCTCCCGCGGATCTGCAAGCGTATACAACAAATTTGGCCAAAAAAGTAGGTATTAGCTCAAGCCACCGACCCCTTTAAAATTACACGTGAAATTATTGCAAGATTACACATTATCACGTAGGTACCCCTTACGATACACACACCCCTTACAAATAGTAAACTATAACTATCGTATTGCTTATAAGGGTTACGAATTTTGCATCGCTTAAAAAGGTTAAATTATTCCTGTGTCGTGGGTGCGTTTACGGACATTAAATTAACATACACAAACACCCAGACCGAAACCAATTTTTGTGACCCACACACAAAGATATGTCCCGTGCAGGAATCGAACCCGCAACTACTCAATTCAGTGGATGGAGCGACTCAAGTTTTTAACCACTGTTCGTCCATTTCCATAAGAACATCAGTTTTAAGTCCATTTAAAACCATCATTATCATCAGCTGAATGACTTCCTCTACAGGATAAAGGCCTTCCACAATGATCGCCTCAACGACCGGCTTAGTACGGCCAAACCAACGCGTTCAGTCGTGGCCGCGGTGGCGTCCCCGGCGGCGATCACGGTGGCGATCAATAGCTCCCTATGATTGCGCGTGCAGACGCCGCCTCGATAGCGCGTGCAGAACGCAGGACGCGTTGGTAGCAACATTTCCATATAAATATTCCTGCAGGAACTGATTGCGGACGCGACTGGACGCGTTGGTTTGCCCGTACTATTAGACCTTTCAAACATTCGGAAGTCGAATTTCTAAAATCTATCTATCTATCTATAACCTCACGCCAGATCCCTTGCGGGGTAGGCAGAGAGTACAGAGTTCCAACAGGTTCTTTCCTTACATACCTCTCTGGCTTCCTCGACTCTCATAGTTCGTCTCATACACGCTCGCCGGTTACGGAGACTCTTGAATTTTCCATCAGATAAGACTCGGTTTATTTGGTCGTGGTAAGATAGTCTAGGTCTTCCCCGGTACCTGCATCCTTCCACTTTCACATTGTATATCTGTTTTGTCATTCTTTCCTCTGGCATTCTTTCTATATGCCCGAACCAACGGAGCATGCCCTTTCTCATCTTTACACCGATACTATCTTTCGTACCTAATTTCTAAAATAATGTTAATAATTTTTGCTTATATTTGACATAGTGCGAGTGGCGATCACGAGATCTTAGGTTTAGTTTGGAATAAGTTGTATATAGTACACCTAGCCTTGAAGAGTTTCGAGGTGTCGGTGTTTATTATTATAATATATAGTTAGTGTTACATTTTTTTAATAAATTGTATTCTTTAGACATTTGGGCATTACAGGTGCCATAATGAAATTGTGATCAACGTACGAAATTATTCCATTACAGAAGTGGGTGGAGTAAAACTAATAAAGGGCACATCGATCGTGTTAAATATATATCAAAGCCAAAGGCATCCCGACGTTTTTGAAGATGCCGAGGAATTCCGACCGGAGCGTTTCGAGACGCCACTGAAGAATCCGTTTAGTTGGCTCGCTTTTAGTGCGGGTCCCAGAAACTGTATAGGTAAATCGTTTATTATCACATCACGTTATCATTTAAACAAGTTATAAACATAAAACATACTATACTTATAACATCGGTGTTCGGCGAATTTGCAATTCCTCTGATTCTGCTACGCGTTTCGGCCACTTGTTGCGTTCGATCACAGTACCAAAATTGTGCGGCTTAGCGACTTACTTCAATGCTGCGTTTTGCCGAATAACTGCGTTCAATCGCGGTATCAAAATCAAGGTGCATCGACCATTGAAAAATCGACATGATCTTTGAGACTGAAATTAGTATGTTTACGGATGGATCGTATGCGATCGGATCCGTATCGATTCGATATCAAGTTTTGACGACTGATTGCGTTCGATCGCGGTATCCAAATCACGTATCTTAGCGAATGCTTCCATGCTGCATCGCGTTTTGGCGAATAACTGCGTTCACACATCACAGCATCAAAATCAGATTAGCGTAGCCGCTGCGTCGAGCGTCCAATAATCGACATGATCTTTGCGAATGAAATTCGTATGTGTGCGGATGGAAGCATTCATCGAGCCTCCGAAAAGAAACTTGGCCCGTATTACAGAACGTAAATCAGTGGTGAATCTACAACAATTTTTTTACTAAAACGTTAGTTTTAAAACTAGGTTTACGACTGAGTATCGTTCTGTAATACGGGCCTTAATCACCGATCGCCGATGGTAAAAGTAACAAGCTCGCTTTTCTCCTTAATATTAATAAGTTAACTTTAAATAAATGTCAAGAAGCCTCGATATTTCCTTGATTCAAGGAGCGAAAAGGTGTGCTTTTTTTATCAAGAGATTCTCAGAAACAGTCTGGAATTAATGGACTTATTTGGGCTGATGATGATGATGTCATCTATTATATTGAAACCTAACGTCGTCTTCAAAATAAAGGTATTTTAGTACCACGTATACACCAAAGTTTAAACCTCAATGTTGCCAATGGGGGCTATTGTAGATCTTCGCTTACAAGCGTGATAGTGGTATATGCTATGGCGAGTATAATCCTATAAACAAAAAATATTCCAAAATTTTCTTCCGTTTTCAGGTCAAAAATTCGCCATGATGGAACTAAAAGTAACTATCTCGTCAATAATCAAAAACTTTATCCTATTACCATCACATTTGGAGCCGCAACTTGCCTCCGAGCTCATCCTGCGATCGAAGAACGGAGTCAACGTGAAACTTATCCCTAGAAACTAATACAAACAAGTATCACATAGTTATTAATCAGGTGTAGTTTAAATTTTAAGAAAAAGAACATTATGTTGCACTTATTTATTTGAATGAGCTTAACAAATTGGAAAAGACGTTATTTTTAATGAAAATACAGACTGATGTTTTGAATCCTTGCGGAATTTGTACCATTAGCTGCCCTGTTAATACTTAATACTATTTCATGAAATTAAAAATATTTTATGTTGATGTCCCGCATGTGTTGTGACCCGCCCGCGCGGTCGCGCCGAGCGTAGCATACAATACTTTCTAGATACCTACCTCTAAGGGTTATCCTTATTAACGTTTTAATGAGTATTATGAAAAATATTGGCTCAAAGCAAACATAGCGTTCTTTATACAGCGCAGAATAATAAAATACTCTGTCTATTAGGCATTACGCAAAACCCGCGAGAACACAAATAAACAACATGTATGGTATTTATTCTGAATAATTTATAGTTAGCCTTGGTAATGACAGGATTTATTTTCCAATAAACTATCTGATAATAATAAATTAAAAATAAAGTTCTTTTAGTGTCACACACTTGTACCTAAATGAAATTACTTTTTAAAAGATATAATAATATCCTACTATATTATTGAAAAATATACCTAATATATTTTAAAAGCTTAAAACAATTATTTGCTTATATTATTATGTCTTCTCTTTAAATTATGGCTTTACACTATTTTTAAGTCTATTTTGCCAATTTCCAGTAAGATGCATAATTGTGTTTCTAAATTAATTCAACTCCCCGATGAACTTGATGACAATGAGGATAATGAAATTAATGAAGTATCAAGTACCCCACCCTGGATGTTAAAGCAATGGATACTTTACATACCAATTGCGACGGCCGTTACAAGGTAAATCGGAAAAGCACGTTTTATCACTTTGTTTTGATTACCTTTACTCATGCACATATAAGAATACATAATGGTTAAAATTCCACCAACATTACACATTATTATTCGAAATAACACTAGTTTAGGAAATTAAAAAAAATTGATGACATCACTATTCGACTTTCCGCCAAAACTCCTATTATTATGTCATTTAAATGTATTGGGATCTGTCAATTACAAACCATCCGAAAGACAGGTCTTCAAAATCATTTTATAAAAATACTTGACAGTTAACATCTGGTTGAATTTAAGTGCCTACGAATTGCATTTTGTAAAATTATCTTATGTTTTGTTTCGTTTTGAGATATTGTATTTTATAAAAGAATGAGTAAACTTCTTTAATAAAACCTAGACTGACCGGACTATATCCTTTTTATTTGATTGACAACATGTAAATGATATAGCAGAGAATCATCAGAATATTCCCATAAGATTTTTGTTACAACTGTAATTGCTTGTTTCATTTAAATACATCTCTTTAAAATAAATGCAATTTTTTTTAAGGTTTGGTATCCATGATGAGTCACGTGTTTATGACAACGCCTTTAGTAAAACGCCAAAACGAACGAAGTATTGTATCGTATATCTATATAAAACGTAAAATGTCGTATGTGCTATACCTTCTGTTCTAAACACGGGTGTGTTTCAGCTCTATAAAATGTAGTCATAAAATTTACTCCCCTGTGATCTACTTGAATAAATTTACTCAAGAGAGCAAGATAAAGCTGAAATTAATATTCAGCTGACGCAAAGGCGACGTGTCAACAATGTTACAACATTTCGTGAATATATTACGTTTTATCAAATAGGTATCCGTCGATCGGAATATTCAAGATGGCTGTCAGCTACTTACTGATTTATAGCTTAGTAAGCGAGGGTTGGGGCTTCTCATAGGGCACTAAAGAGTTAAGGACACTAGAGCAGGGCTAGCACGGGCGGTTACACTTCTCACGCAGGAAAATTTAATTATTAATTTTAATGTAATTTTGTCGGCCTATGATTCATACGTCGTTTGTACTAGATTAGAACATAGTCCGACAAAACAAGCAAAAAAATAAGAGCACTACTATGGATGTGTTCTTATTTTGAATCAGTTAGATCTAACCATAGCTAAAGTGAGGACGCGTTATAATGTTACAGTTTGCTTAAAAAACCATAATAAAAAGATCTGAAGTCGTTAATAATTTAAAACTATTTTTTTTTTATTTCTAGCTATGTGTAGATGAAGATACGTATAGTCTATTCTAATCAAACTTTGTAAACACTCCAAACTCAAAAAAAAATATTTTGTATAAGCCCAGCGGGGGCGCTTACAAATAGTCAATATACATTTTTTTTTAAATCTAGATTAACTAGTAATCTACCAACGGATCGGAACGCTGCCGCACTGAGAAGATCCGGCGAAACTCAGCGGGCTTGTTTTTTATTTGCTTCTCTTTCTCTTGTCTTTCCTTTTTTTTAATCATATTGTGTGGATACAATGCTTAGGTTACAATTAAATAGTTTATGGCCTAGCTCCAGTGTCCTTGTGTTGTGTCCTTACGATCGAGATATGAATCTAATGATGTTGTCTGTAAAGAGCGCCTAAAGGATCCCTGATGGACTAGTCCCAACAAGCAGCACCCATTCACAAGTATGACTGCTGGAACAGCCATCAATCCCCTCAACCATATTGGAGGGAAGTGAGTGACCCGCGCCAGACAGCCACCGCCAGCAAAGCCATTATAGTGAGCATGACCAAACTAAAAGACGGTAGCCACATTGTGTCTACAAAGCAGCAATATCCCTAGCTCGTCAGGCAGAAAATGCTACGCTTTAACATTGCCGTAATTATAAGAGAACAAAACATACCATTACTATCAATAACATGGCACTTCAATCCCACGCGGTCTTATCTTCTATGTAATCCGAGATTTTGTAATAAGCTTTCTTACATAATTTAATCTTGATTATGGTTTTAAATTTATTAATTGTAAAATCTCAAATATCGTAGGGAAGTTTGTTATAAAAGTGTATACACTGGCCCATGAACGAATTGCTAATTCTGTGGAGACGCGTGACATCTACAGCAAAATTATTTTTGCTACGATTATTTACAGAGTGGATATCACTTAATTTTTCGAATTTGTCAATTTATTATATTTTATAACAAATTTTCATATATGAATTGTGAAATAACAGTTAGAATGTTTATTACCCTAAACTTATCTTTGAGAGATTCTTTAGGAGCTAGATTGTAAATAGCTGTAATAGCCCTTTTCTGCAGTATGAATATGGTATTAAAGTCTTCAGAGCACCCCTAAAGCACCCCAAAATCATGCAAGAACCATGTGTGCTCTTTGCTGATGACATACCCCTGCTAACCTCATGCGAAAACCCTTTAAACATAAATAATCAGCTCCACCGCATCTTAAATAAAATAAATAACTGGATGTATGCACATAATTTAGAAATAAATTATAAAAAAACCAAGCTAATGACTTTCTATCCCTATCAAAAATCACCATTACCGGTGAAATTTTCATTTAATAATACAAATATAGAAACAGTGGATGTATTCACTCTATTAGGACTTACCATCGACACACATATAAACTGGAAAGCACACGTACAAAATATAGCAACAAAAGTTTTCAAAATTCATTTATGCGTTACGCGAAGTCAAAAAAACGACAGACTTACAAACCGCATTATCAACCTATTACGCCTATGCATATGCTTGGCTCAGCTATGGAATTATAATGTGGAGAAACAGTACAAATGCAACTACACTTTTTATTATACAAAAGAAGCTAATACGCATCCTTGGTAATATCAAACAAACCGATAGTTGCAAACCTCTGTTCCAAAAACATAAAATATTAACATTACCGTGTATTTACATATTTGAAATATGCAAATTTGTCGGGAAGCATAGCACTTTTTTCACAACACGAGCAGACACATACAAAAACCGATCCTTGAGACATGGAAACAGACTGGTTCAACCCGCTTCTCGGATAACACTGCACTCAAATAGCCCCTACGTGATGTCTATAAAGATATACAAGAAACTACCCGACCCAATGAAAATTGAACCTAACTTTAGTACATTTATGAATAAAACAAAAGAATTACTAATCACAAAAGCATTTAACACAGTTGACGAATATATGAATGACAAAGAAATGCTGATCGCAAATAAATTCACTACCTATAACACCAGAATATTTTAAATTGCGTGTGACGTAGACTAAACTATATTATTATAATAATAAATATAATTTACGCTGGCATAAAAGATAACTTAATATAATAGACATTTTATAATAATAATAATAGACATTTATAATAATAATAATAGATATTTATAATAATAATAATAGATAGTTATAATAATAATATTATATGTTTATTATAATAGTAATAGACATTTATAATAATAATAGATATTTATAATCATAATAATAATAGACATTTATAATAATAATAAGATAACCATGGCAACCGCTGTCAACGACACGTCGTTTTGTGGAAATAAAAATTTTTTTTTTGCGAAGAAATATAGAAATTATCCGTTTAGACATTAAAAAAACAACAAAAAACAACACAGTTCAAGAGCAAAATTTTACAATGCGAACGTGGGTTCGCAAAATGTGGTATTGGAAGAAAATACATATAACATCTGTAAATGGCCGAGCCCAGCCGAAGAAACCCCGTGCGGCTGTGTCGGCAGCGGGATGCCCGATCACCTAGCGCACGCCCAACACCTTTGCCCGGCTCGCCCGCCTCGCCCCAGCCTTCGGAGGATGAAGATTTTTTCACACCGCCGACATCTGGGGCCTCTAGCGACGATGCCGGGATATCGGCGACTCCACCTACATTAACATCTGCGAGGAGAGGACGCCCACCGCTGCCGGCACGCCTGGGACCAGCGGGACATTGTGCTCCGCCTACGGCCCCTGCTACCGGTGGTGTAGTGCGCCGCATGAGATGGACTCCGGAATTAAATCTGAGTGTCATGCGGGCCTACTATGGTGCTACAGAGGGAGGAACCATCCTCACCGCTTACCGTCCGAAATTGTTGTCTCTGTTTCAGGGGCTTCACCCGACTGTCGCCGTTACTGCGCAACGACTATCGGATCAAGTACGAGCCATCCAGCGGTGCAAGTTGTTGGATGACACAGTGCTTGAGCGACTGCGCCGCGAAGCACTTCCTGCTCGTACTGACTCCCAACGTGCGAGGTGTTGAAGAACCTATCTCTTTAAATAACTTCGCACGATCGGAGGAGGTAAATAGCGAGCAGGTAAGTGTTAGTGACCAGCTACAGGAGCAGGTGAGGAGAGCTCTGGAGGATGCATTTGCGGAGTATCGGTCTGCACCGATTTCCCTAAGACCATGCCTACCCCGTTTGCCCATGCATAGACGTAACATTTCGCTTGTGAGTGCCCTAGACAATGTTTTAAAGCCACACTGGGAGACCAGTGTGGACTTATGTGATACCCATTCTATTTTGTACTGTGGAGCGGTGGCGGTGTGTCGGGTGGCAGGTGTAAGATTTCCTAATCTACATCGAGCCACCCAACCCACAAATACTAAACCATTCTGGCAGTGCAGAATAGAGCGGCGTATAAATATGGCTAGGACACTCATAGCGAAATTGTTGTGCTTCCAGGCTGGAAACAACCGCCCGAGAGTTGTGCGTTTCGTGGCCCAAGCCTTTGCAGGCACAGGAGTGGCTCCTGTGGACTATGTGGCAGGGGTCGCGGAACGCATAGACTACTGGAAGCAAAAAGTTTATGCATGGGCGAAGAGGATTCGCAGGTATAAGGCGAGAGCAGATAGATACCACGTGAATCGCACCTTCCAGACGAATCAAAGGAGTGTATACCAGGCTTGGGAGCGCCCCCAAGAGAGAGTGAGTGACGTGCACTTGCCAAATGCGGCCGTGATGGCCGAGTTTTGGCGTAAAATTTGGTCAGTGCCCGTCAGTCACTCCGAGGGCGAATGGTTTGATGTTGTTGGACGATCCTGTGGGCCCATTCAGGAAATGGAGCCCGTAGTCATAAGCCGTGAAGATCTGGCCTGTGCGGTTCGTGCGGCGCCGAACTGGAAAAGTCCGGGGCCGGATGGACTGCACGCATTCTGGCTAAAGAGGCTCCAGGGCTCACATTCTCGTCTAGCGACTCAATTCCAAGAAGCTCTTCAATTGGGATCGCTCCCTAGCTTTATGACATCGGGTGTCACTCACTTGATTTACAAATCTGGCAGCACTTCGGAACCTAAAAATTATAGACCGATTACATGTCTACCTACGGTCTATAAACTCCTTACATCCATTCTGAGAATAAAAATCAATAATCACCTTAAGGCACAGCATATTCTATCGCCTACTCAGAATGGTTGTAAGGGGGGGTCCCGGGGTACAAAGGATTTGCTCCTCATTGATATGGCCATTTGCCAACAGGTGCGACGATCCAGAAAGAATGTCTCCATGGCCTGGATTGACTATAAGAAGGCCTATGATTCGGTGCCTCATACATGGCTGGGGAGGGTGCTAGAGCTGTACAGAGTACACCCGGCGCTGTGCTCTTTCCTCGGTTCGTGTATGAGGCAGTGGACCACAGTTCTTCGTCACCCAGGCTGTGGAGGCCTTTCTGGTTCGTCGCACTTGATAAAGATAAGCAGGGGTATCTTTCAGGGCGACAGTTTGACTCCGTTGTGGTTCTGCTTAGCTTTGAATCCATTAAGTGCTATACTTAAGGATTCAAAGCTAGGTTACCATTTGCGGAGGGAGAGTGAGCCTATATCTCATCTACTGTACATGGATGACCTCAAGTTGTACGCTTCGAAGAAAACAGATCTGATGGAGTTGCTCAAAATAACCGGCAATTTTAGCAACGACATCGGAATGGAGTTTGGAGTAGACAAGTGTGCGGTCATCCATGTACAAAGAGGGAGAGTTGAAGATTCTTTTAATCTACAGCTCTCTGAAGATATATCCCTCAGGTCTCTCTCTGAAATGGATTCCTACAAGTATCTTGGTATGTCACAAGCCTTAAGTATAGCTGAACAGGATATGAAACAATCATTGAAAGATCGGTTCTTTGCCCGCCTGATAAAAGTGTTAAAAAGCCTTCTATCAGGCGGAAATAAGGTCCGAGCTTTCAATGGTTGGGTCATGCTTGTTCTTATATACTCTTTTGGCATACTAAGGTGGACTCAGTCTGAACTGGATGCCCTGGATAGAAAGGTCCGTCGATTGTTGACAGCGTATCGTATGCATCACCCGCGGTCATCTGTTATGAGGTTGTACATCCCACGGAAGTGCGGTGGTCGTGGGTTTTTAAACGCTAAGACTCTACACAACCGCGAGGTGTGCAATCTCAGACAGTACTTTTTGAGTGTATCCGTGGTGATGTATCGAGATGTTGCCGCAATCGATAGAGGCCTAACTCCGCTTTCCGTGGCAAACGAGAACTGGCGAAGGCCCCAGGTATTAAGTATTTCGGACCGCACAGCCGTATGGAAGGGCAAGGAGCTACACGGACGGTTCTATCGGGCTCTTACAGGGCCTGATGTGGACCAGCTCGCTTCCGTGAACTGGCTACGCTTCAGCAACCTTTTTGGGGAAACTGAAGGGTTTGTCTTTGCAATTATGGACGAAGTTATCATGACGAACAACTACCGGAAGCACATCCTAAAGGACGGCACGGTTGACATTTGTCGGGCATGCCACCGTCCCGGTGAGTCTATTAGACATGTAGTTTCCGGTTGTTCTCGTCTTGCTAACGGAGAGTACTTGCACAGACACAACCAAGTGGCTAGAATTATCCATCAGCAACTTGCTCTTAAATATGGCCTTGTGGACTCTGAAGTACCGTACTACCAGTACCAGCCTCTTCCAGTTCTCGAAAGTGGTCATATCACGCTCTACTGGGATCGATCTATTATCACGGACAGGACTATTGTAGCCAATAAACCTGATATCGTGATAATAGATCGATCGATGCGTCGTGTAATGCTAGTTGATGTCACCATTCCGCATGATGAGAACCTTGTGAAGGCCGAAAAAGAAAAATTATCTAAATATTTGGACCTGGCCCATGAGGTTACCGCCATGTGGAATGTTGATTCAACTATCATTATTCCGATGGTCGTTTCAGTCAACGGCCTTATAGCGAAGAGCTTCGATAAACACCTTGAGAAGCTCTCGCTAGGCAGTTGGGTGAAGGGCCTGATACAGAAGGCAGTAATGTTGGACACGGCACGCATTGTGAGGAGGTTCCTCTCTTTGGAGCCCTGACCACCGGTAGCTTGGGTCGTAGACCTTGCTGTCGGTGGAGCACATTTTTTTTTTATACAATATATATAAGAATATTTGTATTTTATATTTTTATATATATTTTATAAGAAATTATACTTAATAAATATATACATAATAATAATATAAATGACATAATATATCTATTAAAAAATCTATCACTACTGACTTCCTACCAACAATAACAGTTCGTAGCTAAGTATTTCAATATAAAAATTTTATAATATTTATTACTTTCAAACTAAAATTCCTACTAGGCTTCCTCTCTCCTAAACACTTTGCTGTGCCCGACAGGGTCCATGATTGTTACCTAGCTTTTAAGCTGATCAATGTTACCATCCAATCAACATTGTGGAACGCAAAATAAAATATGAATATGAATATGAAAGCAAAATTCCATAGGACATAATACTATGGAAATACTGAGTTCTTAGATTTACGCGAATATAACACACGAAATAAAACTATTTTACGGATTTTATCGCGGTTTATTTTTGATTATATTCGCGTAAATCTAAGAACTCAGTATATGAACCAGTACGGACTGGAAATTGCAAATAAAATACGCCGGTTAGAAGATCTCAAGACTAAGCGCGCAAGATTTATAACATCCCTAAATTTATTGAAGAGATGCAGAGACCACAATCTCATTCCTACGTGTGTCAAGATATCCACCAAGAAAGGCATACAAGGAAGCGCTAAGATCCTAAACCAGGCAAGTAAAAAGTTGTTACGGGCGGTGATTCATCAGACGCGTTCCGATCTACACCACCTCAGCAGAAATATAGAAATTGCATCCAATGAATTAAAGATAGTGTTAACTACATTTGATTTTAATAAATGCATTGATATATTAAATAAGCGTGAAAAATCTAAATATAATGAATGCAAAAATAACCACATAATTAAATATAATAAATTAACAACTTAATCAAATGTCAAGAACAAATCTTTACGGTGTAACGAAACGCAGCCGTGCACCATAGACAACGAATCACGCGCAGTCATCAATCTGTCAAAACAAACATTGGATGAAAACATCGTAAAGGTCCTATCTAAAGGTTTAAATTATGCTGTAACACCTCGAAGGATACCGTATGAGGAAATTATCAGCACCGTTGAAGACGTCCTATCCAAAAATAGTATAGGAAAGGAAGATTCGGAGGCAATACGTCAGGATGTCTCATCCATGTTACGTCGAAGTGCAGTGCCCAAACTAAATCTTCCTAAAAATCAATATTTAGCGTTGAAAACCTTACGCAATAGAAAGGATATTACTATTCTCCGCGCGGATAAAGGAAATGCTACGGTCATTATGGATACGTCAGATTACAATATCAAAATACAAGAACTCCTATCGGATGTAAACACAAAAAAGTCAAGGCAGACCCAACCACCAATACATTAAAACAAACGAGTGATTTAATAAAGAAGTACTCCGAAACATTGAATCTGGACGTCAAATCGCTAATACCTTCGTGCGCAAAACCACCACAGTTGTATGGGCTCCCAAAAATACATAAACCGAATGCTACCCTACGTAGCGAAAGTGCTCTCGCCACTCAAAGGACACACAAGAGCACATGTTAAGGATTCATACCATTTTGTTAGTGAAATCAAAAATCTACATCTTACTGACAATGAAACTATGGTCAGTTTCGATGTCCAGTTACTATTCACATGCCTACCTGTACAAGACTGTGTCGAAATTGTAGAAAGGAAACTAGCGGAGAACAACATGCCAGCGAAATACTCAGAACTATTGAGACACTGCCTTACATCTGGCTACTTATTGTGGAAGGAGCAGTTCTATTCGTACAAGCAAGTAGATGGCGTGGCGATGGGCTCCCCTGTATCTCCCATTGTTGCCGATATATTCATGGAAGACTTTGAGGAGACAGCCCTTGGTACCTCACCTGTAAAACCAAGTTTCTACAAGCGGTATGTAGATGATACTTTCACAATATTACCATCTGACAAAATCGATGTATTCCTACATCATCTTAACTCCTTTAACCCTAAAATTCAGTTTACAATGGAGTTGGAGGCAAATAATTCGCTAGCTTTCCTAGATGTGTTAGTAATCCGTAACCCCAACAACACCTTAAGCCATACGGTTTATAGAAAAAAGACCCATACTGATAGGTACTTAAACGGTGAATCTCACCACCATCCAACACAGTTAGCTACCGTGGGTAAATCTTTGTTTCAGAGAGCACAAGGGATCTGTGACAAGAAACATCTGGCTGCCGAGCTTCAACATGTCAAGCAAGTCCTGCACGACAATAAGCTTCGAGTCCCACGCCAACGTCACAGTGACCGAGTGAAACCAGCCACAGTCGAGCGTCTCCCTGCAGTACTACTTTACATGAGAGGAGTCACGGACAAGATTAGCTACATCTTGAAGCGTGCTTCAATTAAAACATTTTATAAGCCGCCGAAAAAGATCAGTCAATTTTTACCATCTGTCAAGTGTCAGATCCCTCTACAAGATGCAGGAGTATACAAGCTTAATTGTGAACGTGGTCTTTCTTATATAGGACACACAAAAAGATCGGTAAAAACTCGGGTTAAAGAACACATAGCTGACCTAAAACACCGTCGCTCAAAGAAGTCTGCAGTCTGTGAACATGTCCTTGACCGCACCCGCCATAACATCAGATTTGATAGACCACAAATTCTCGTGAAAGAACACCGATTCCTACCAAGGATGGTTCGCAATGGTATTGAAATTAAAAAATATCCTAATTTCAATAGAGAAGATGGCTGGGTGCTTCCATCGACTTGGGATCCGGTAATTAATATAATCAAATCCAAAACCAAGCATAACACTGCAAGACCTCAAGACACCGTGAGCTCATTCTGCGTAGATCGGACCAACAAAAATAATTAAGAAGTTTGAGGGTACCCCGGAACAACTATGAATTTTGGACGTCTAACACCTCAGTCCCTTTCGTGACCATGGGTGCTTCAAAGCACTCGAAACGTCGGGAACTAAAAATCAAAAATAAACCGCGATAAAATCCGTAAAATAGTTTTATTTCACTATGGAAATAACTGAAATAAACGTTTCTAGCCGTTTAAATGTCAGTTAGGAGTCTAGTTATTTTAACCGCATAAGCTGCTGAGCCTAACTTTCCAGATAATTTTTGAATATGTTCGCTCCTTTGTAATTTGGCACCTATGGTAATACCTAAAAACGAAGAGGATTCAACAAGATCCAACTTGACTCCATTTAGTTGCACATTAACTCCTACCTGCCTCACGTTAGGCTTAAAAAATTTAATGCATTAGTCTTCTTATCATTAAGTAGGAGATTATTACTATTAAACCAATGCACAACTCTGGTAATTGTGCATTATAATTTTGCAATTGCCTTTTAATTTAAAAAAAGGGAGATGTATTATCTGCGAACAAAACAATTTTGTGTTTGCCCCCTACAAAGTAAGGTTAGTCATTAATGTAAATCAAAAACAGGAATGGTCCGAGGATGGAACCCTGTGGAACGCACAAAGTGACCACAAATCCATCAGATCTCTTAACGTTAATATCAACCCTCTGAATTCTATTATCTAGGTAGAATGCCAAGAGATCGAGAGCGCAGTTCCTGATGCCGTAGTGGCTTAATTTCTTTAGGAGTGTCTCATGATGCACACAATCAAACGCCTTAGATAAATCACAGAATATAGCAAGAGCATCCTGTGACTCTTCCCAGGCATCAAATATGTACGTTAACAATTCGACTCCCACATTTACTGTTGAACGGTTTCTTGTAAAACCGAATTGGTTGTTATGGAGTAGATTGTTTTTTGAAAAGAACAGAAATAGGCCGAAAGTTGGAAGGGTTAAAAGTACTACCTGATTTAAATTTTAAACGGTATTACTTTGCTATCTTTCATGAGATTAGGTAATAGACCACTAGAGCATTTACTTCAATTATGGACGAAATTATTTTTACGGACAGCCTCTACAGGTCCGCAGTTTTCTTCATGTCTAAAGATTTAAATGTATTAGTGATATCTTTTGCATCGATGTAAGAAAATTCAAAATACATGTTACACTTAGTAATGCTTTGTTTTAGTAGTGATTCGGCAGAAGTAGACGAATCTAGAGTTTTACTTGTAATAATAGAAATATTAGTAATAAACTTCTCAAACTCGCCACATCCGTCCATATCTAAATCCGCTTTAATGTCCAAATTATCAATTATTAAGACGGAAATCATTATAACGTACTGTATTTCTACCTTTTTCACTATTAATTATTTTCCATATAGTTTTAATTTAATTAATAATTTTAAATTAATAAATTATTAATTTTATTAGAAGCATTATTTATTTTGTTTTTCAAATAATGAGATGTAGTAACAGAACCATCACCATGTTTAAATGTTGTAGTCGTGATTGCAATCTATATTAAGTGTAATATGAAGGCATCAGAATTTCCGAAGACAAGATGCTATTAGCAAGAAGTTGACGTTTTTATGTTAAGTAAAAAAAAGTTTTGAAGTTTAATTGAAATAGACTAAAAGACCAAATGCCGCCGTTTTTTTGTTCGCGATCCGTATTGTAGTCCCTTTTTAAAAACAAGCTTATAAAGCATAAACACAACGAAGATATCTTCCTTAGTTGAAGAGTTCCTTTGGCTTCCTTTCAGCTCCATCATCAGACACTGGACACAATCTGGGTCTAAAGCACTTGTCAAGACAAATCTAACGCACCCTAGCACGACGGGGTTTTATTGAGTAATTGGGTGGTTCCATTGGCCACCTTTCGGCTTCTATATCAGACCCTGAACATCATCCGGTTGTAAAGTTCTCGTTAATAGCAATCCAACAAGCCTAAACGCGAGGGGGTTACGTTGTTTAATTCATGTGTTTCTATGGCCACCTTCAGCTCTATGATCAGACCAGCTCAGTGGTAACATATTATTGCATTGTCACCGAACTTATATGCGTATTCCAAATTTTAGATCAATCGAATACCCGCAAGTGCTTGAAAAATGGATCACAAGATTCAAACCGGAAAGAGAGACAGACAGACATACGATCATTGCAAGTTACATAAAAGGTTGTAATAATATGCCGATGTTTGTATGCAAGTCAAATATTTTTGTCTACAGCATGATTCGGAATTGGGGTTAGAGCCGAAAGTTGACACATTTATACGACAGTTTACACAACTTATGTTCTACAGTTTTTATTTTTCACAAATAGATTTTTAAATTATATAAATGATCGATTAAACTTGTACGGGAAGTGAAAAAAACGCGAAGAAATAAAAAGCTTAACACAATAAAATTCTTGGAGAGAGTTCTCTCGTGTCAAACGTTAGTCATGACACACCATACTAGCACGTAACACAAAACGGTTATCCCACGCCTAGTGCGACAAAATCCGTGGCATATAACTTGTCGCACACTGCTACCCCTGCTGAGTGACGTAAACAGAAAACGTATGAAACTGAACGATGAGCTTTCAACATCGTATTCTTCTTTCAGAATAATAGTGAATTTAAGGCAGGGCAATATAAAATTGCAGACTATAAAATGTATCGATAAACGTATACTAGGAGACTATAAGTTAAAATCCGAAATAAAACTACTATTGTTCGGGAAATAAAATTCAATTTAATTCAATGTCTTTGGTATTAAACTACAAAGCGATTAGAATTGCAAAACTATAGATACCTACTTTGTCTATCGATACTTGACTTGACTAGATTTTGTCCAGGGGAACTAAATGACCTACTTTTTGTCCCAAAAAAAAATTTAAGGATATGAAATACACTAGCAATACCCGTAACTTCGCTTACATTACTGAAAATAACGCTAACGAAGTTCCAGGTAAAGAATCCAGGAAATCTGTGACTTTTTCAAGGTGTCATCGTCATCAGCTCAGACGATCACCGCTGGACAAATGCCTCCCCAAAGATCGCCACGACGACCTGCTTATCTCCCAAATGATCAGTACCAAAATTTCTATGTGTCTATATCATCACACCAGATCCCTTGGGGGGGTAGCCAGAGAGTACTGAGTTCCAACAAGTTCTTTTCTTACAGACCAAATAGACCGTGTATCTTAGGGGCAAGAGAAGAGTCTCCGAAACCGGCGAGAGTTTATGAAACGAACTATTACAGTGGAGGAACCCAACATTTCAAGGTATAAAAAAACCGTCACGCCCATATTCCCCAATTAGGAGCGGCAGAGTTATACTGTGAACAGCCACTTTTCACCGACGATTTTAGGTCCCATATAATAGGGGGTGAGCCTATTGTCATTATCTATCTTTGTCACCACGCCAGATCCCTCACGGGTTAGCCAGAGAGTACAGAGTTCCAACAGGTTCTTTCCCTACATATCTCTCTGGCTTCCTCCACTCTCATAGCTCGTCTTATACACGCTCGCCGGTTACAAAAACTCTTGTCTTATCCTTCAGATTAAACTCGGTCTATTCGCTCATGGTAAGATAGTCTAGGTCTTACCCAGTACCTACCCCATTCTACTTTCGCATTGTATATCTGTTTTGTCATTCTTTCTTCTGATATTACCATTACCCACCCACACAATGTCAGACTCGGGACTGATACTGGATTTTTTTCTATTAAAAATTATAATTTGTCCGGCCTACGATACGAACTCAGGACATCGTGACCACTACGTACATTAATCGCTAGTAGACCAAAGAGACAGTTAAGGTACACTCTACCATTATAATAACTTGCAACAGAAATGGCAGAATAGTTAATAGACTCGTCGACAACATTTCACACAAACTCCCCCTCAAAAGTTTGCGTACAGTTTCGAAATTCCACTGGAATATATTTTAATATTTTAACGTGCAAAATATGAGTTTTATTGAAGTCAAACTTGGTCGGGATTCGCGCGGCCATTATTTAGTTTTAATACGCAAAATCTGACAGCTCTCAGCTTAATTGAGTATAACTGTGGTTCAAATACTGAGGGCTTAGCTCTTAGCACTAACATGTTGACGCTAGCGACACGCTATCGAGTAATTATGCCATCCTTTTCACACCAAAGATTTTCTGAATTAACATAAAGGTGACGGCACGAATTCTTCGGTTACTTTCAGAGTTACTATAACGTCAAATTGTTTATGCTTCGGCCTTAGATTATTCTTATCGTAACGTTGTCAAAAAAGCCGAAAAACGTTAATATGTAGTGTAATAAATTAACAGAAAAAAAAGAAGTCGTTTTGAAATGGAAAACACTTTGTGACATTGATTTTTAATTTAAACTAGTGAATTCGAAGAGTGCTGAAATAGGATAATATGGAAATGACGTGTAAGAATCTGGTGGCATTCACACATTGTTTTTCCTAAATAGTCAATACACAGTATTTTTACGAAAAAGTCTACATTTCCCACATGCTGCTGTAAGCAAAACTGTAAAAATAAGTGCTTTTTCTGTTTACAGTCCTTATCGCGTTTCATAAAATCTAAAGGATGTTATTTTAAGCGCCCAAAAGTCGTAAAGGCATAAGGGTTTCTTTATGACAGCGATCTCTCTTAGGTTTTACATCGTCTGCGCTTTAGTATATTTTGTGAAGATCATTTTCTGTTTTACGATCGGGGTTGAACGCATTGACAAAACAGAAATAAATGATAGGAAAATAGAGAGTGAATTATTTTAAGTTATTCACAAGTAAATCAGAATTTCACTCAGTTGAAGCGAAGAACACGCGATACTACTATATATTGCTGAATTGCAGTTCCCATATCAATTCCAATTCTATAAATATCAATCAACAATATATGCCTTTATAAACCCCGGGTTTTTAACACACGGTAGTCATATGGTAATTAGTCTAATTACCCTCCAACTACGGACCTGGTTTCTGCCTGCTAACTAGCCTAGCAGTGAACACTAACCTACTAAAGGCGTCTTAATTCGGCAAAGACCTTCAAGAGGTCTCGCGTGTGAGCGACAAAGTACAGTGTTACCAGTGTAGTTTAAATTGTGAGGATTGTGAAACAATTAAATAGTGTCTAGCAAAATTGTTATTTTTTTAACAATGAAGTGCCCGGACCTCACAGTAGGTATGTAATATTTTATGGCTCGCTGGTTCCAAACATATATTTCATTATTTCCTGCACGAAGAACGAAAATCACCCTACAATTGGCCTAGAACGGGGGAACGACGAGTGGGCAGACTAATGACTCGGTGGGTAGATGATATATCTAGGTTAGAGGAAGAACTTGGGGTAGATTGGGGGATTGATAGGGCTGCAAAAATGGCACAAGAGGGAGAAGGCTGATGACCTGCAGTGGGTTGTAGAAAGGTGATGATGATGATATCGAGAAACTGTACTGTCACGTTAATTTTTATTTAGTAATATGTAGTGTGAAAAGGAAGGCAAATCAATCTCGATAGCGTGACGCTTACGTCAATCGGTTAGTGCCACGCCCTTAATACCGTACAGTAACCCTACATCAGTGACGCAGATGCAGGTAATGTGCATGTAAAATTCTCGGCCACGAGCGCTTATTTCAAGTTTTAAATTAGCTTCTTGGGAAGAATAGATGGTGACTTTGTTCAAGGTAGTTAATTCGGAATCGGGGTCTCATACCGAGAGTTGTAGCATTTATACGTCGGTCTAAAAATCTTTTTTCTACAACTTTAAAGGTTTCGTCAAATAGCCGACGGAGCGCAACGGGAGTATGATAGAAGCGCTTGTCTACGTTCTGTCGTGACGTTGCCGTTGCGCCGAACGTGGCTGCGCTCTGTGGCGTCACCCGTACATTTCAGTACATTACAACTCCCCAAGCCACGCCACCATCGCACTGCATTGGCTATATATATATATATATATATATATATATATATGAATACGTGAAGCAAAAACTTTGTACACCTTTTCAAATCGATGAAATTAACATTACACACACTACCATGTATTTGACACAATACACGTCAAATTAATGTTTGTCTTTAATATTATTTGTCCATAGTCTTACTGAATATCAAACATAACCAGCAAGCGATGAAAGAGTAGGTCGAATATCAACCTATGGGCGACCACTAATTAATAATAAATCAAACAATAATACTAGCGTATTGGCATCTCGCTCCCGCCTTGCTTCGTTTGGTTTACCAAACGTCACGATCCGCCGCCGCCAAGCCCGACCCGATTACAAACGAACAAGTATCGTAGTTTTGTGGCATCTCCCGTACATTTTAGTAGATACAACTCCTCAGGTCGCGCCACCGTCACGCTGTGTCTGCTATTTTTGCGTTTCTTTTTTCAATTTGTATTGAAAATGAAAAACAATTCGCACAAAATAAAGTTGTAGAACAAAAATTGTTATCACGAGATCCTAGTTCAAATCCTAGGTCACATCAAGTGTGGTTTTTGTATCGAAAAATTATCCTCTCAGTCGTCTGGAACTTGAAAGAATTAAAAATGTTCTTTTATTATTCAAACAATAATTTCGCACTACGAACGAACGTTAACAGACCATATGTGCGCACCGCAGACGACAGACATTTTAGCAAACACGCTGAATTTATTACGAATGGAAACCGTCTCTTGGATATAAAAAGCCATAAATTCACGTTGAATTATATTGTGTAGACATGGTTCTAAGATTTTCTTATGTTTTGAATAAAATTGTAAATCTTTCTGGTAAGCGGCACGGAGTTAAAATAAAAATTATAAATTTATGCCGGGCTGCCTCGTTGGTCTGGTGGTAAAGAGCATCGCTTTACGATCACGAGGTCCTGGGGTCAAATCCTAGGTCGGACATATGTACTTTTTCTAACGAAAACTCCAGTATGAGTCTGGAATTGTGCACGGTATATAGCAATAGGCTCGCCCCCTATTAAATGAGACCTATATTTGTTAGCGAAAAGTGGGTGTATTCAGTACACCTCTGCCACTTCAGCTTAGGAAATATAGGCGTGACGGTGCACATATATAATTTTATTACTAAGTTACAGAAAACAACTTATTCTAATTATTGTATGGCTTATACACGATGTAATTTTAGTCGTCCTGGAGCGAAAGTCCAGCTAATGTATCCAATGCCTACTATTTCTATTCCGATCTCGGTCTCGAACCTATTCGCGCCTTTATTAAAAAGGCGACAACCCGATATTTTGCGAACGCGTTTAATCATAGTAATCCGCTAATCGTAGCCGCCGCAGACTACGAACCCAACTCCCCTCCTATCAACCGCTACCGCCGTCCGCGGAATATTCTCACCGACCCTCCCGATGCCCTTACATCCTTTCTTTCGGATACAGATACCGCACACAGGATCAGACACCAACCTTGCCGGCGAGGTCAATGTCATTTTGCACTTGGTATACGTGTTTTTCAAGGCTCTAAATTAGTATCGTTACGCAGATGTTACTTAATGAAGAGTTCCTTTTTTATTTTTATAGAACCAATGTAAAGTAGTCTTTGGATACATTACCTTTCGCTCTAGGACGACTTAAATTATCCCGTGTATATTATTTGGTGTCCTAAGCACTTATTCCCAATGTCGCAATGCCTTTAGTTCGTGCGGTAGTGCGGACAAAAGTGATTTGGTTTGAGTCACCGCTGTTATTTTTATTTTATATTTTTATGGTCTACTAACAGTTGTTACAGTTTATTCTTATAAACTACATTATGCTAAGGTAAGTTCCTAACTGCACAACCAATTAGAAGTAAACACAGTATGCTTATGAATAATATTACAACATGTAAATAAAATTAGTACTCGAATAACATGCATTTTTGCGGATTATATTTGACACATTTACTAATTATGGACAACGGCTGTCTATGGATATCAATGATATCACTGTGATCGTTCAGAAGCTTAAACGTTCTGGGGACCGGAGAGTTTTCGCCAAATTTAGTTTGCCTGAGGGGCGGTACAAGCGGAGTTATGGGTTTCGTTGCAGGGCTGTCAATTTGGTTCTGAAATAGTTCGAGTAAAAATGTTATAATATAAGCCTTGTTAAGAAACTGCCCCACTGTTGGGTACGGGCCTCCTCTCAAACTGAGTTTAGGCTAGTAAAAATATAATATCAATAATATTTCTTCGATTCTCTAAGGATGTCATTTTAAAGTAAGAAAGTTTATCTAAGTATGATTTCGTGTTAATTGTACCGTTTACTTAAATATAATTTTATAGTTTACTCTTAACTTGCTTACAGCGCTGTGGTACCGCGGCGTTTGTGGCTATCACCTAATTTAAGCAGCATTCGATTCTGTTCCAAAGTGGATTTCCATATTCGAGCGTCTCCGTACTTCGGAAGACACGTTAAGTCGTTGGTAATAGACGGCTTGATAATATCCAATGGCAGGTAGCCACAAACCTGCCTCCATTAATGCGCGCTGGGTCCGCGTAGCGGATTATGACGCATTCTCTCTCATCTCGATGTGTGTGGATAGGGCCTTAACAAAGCAGTGGAACAGTTTAGGCTGATTTGTTATCCTACTAATATTATAAATGTAAAGGTTGTATGTATAGTTGTTCGAATGTTTGTTACTCAATCACGCAAAAAAGGCTGAACAGATTTAGTTGAAATTTGGCAGACAGATAGTTTATTGGATTTAAACATACCTGGATTAATAAATAGGATACTTTTTATCCCGGAAAATGTAAGATTCTTGCATAAATTCAACGCCGACGAAGCCACGGGCAGAAAGAAGTTATATTACGAGTATAATTCTTTATTTAGAAGATTCGGAATTTAATTTCAAGCCCCAAAATAAAGTGTCACATTTAAAAAGTACCTTCCTAATCATATTATAGCCAGTACTTGATATTATGTCTATTCTTCATCAAAAAGTCTAGAATTCAATTTATAATCGAGAATTTATAGCGATGATTATTAAGTTTTTTCTCTATTATCTTAAAATTCCGTCTATTCAAGAAAGAAATTTAAGTTAATGCATTATTAATTGCTGTTTGGCGATGAGATATTGGACTCCTCGAAAGTTGTTAGATTAAAACCCATACTCCGTACTAGTATAATAAATTCGAAAGTAACTCTGTCTGTTTGTCTGTTACCTCATCACGCCCAAACCTCTAAACAGATTTTGATCAAACTCGGCAAGAAAATAAATCTTATCTAGGGGAAGGACATAGGCTACGAGACAAATCTTGAAAAAAAGCTTAATAGTATGAAACACACGCCTGAAAATATCACTCACAAAGTTGCGGGTACAGCTAGTATACAATAATTAGTGCTCTACGATAAACTCTAGTAACAAATTAAAAAAATTGTTTAGAATTCAAAATAATAGGTAAAGGTCGCCCCTTTCTAAGTGTGTTATAATATACATAATAACATTAGCCCTGTTAAGAAACTGCCTCACTGTTGGGCACGGGCCTCCTTTCAAACTGAGAGGGCTTAGGCCATAGTCCACCACGCTGGCCCAGTGCGAGTTGACGAACTTCACACACCTTCGAGAAACTCTTAAGCATGCAGGTTTCCTCACGATTTTTTCCTAAGCAAGTAATGGTTAATTTTTAATACGCACATGTTTTTGAGAAGACAGAGGTGCGTGCCTGGATTTGAACCTGAGACCTCTGACTTTGCAGTGCAACGGTCTAACCACTAGGCTGTCACTGTTTTTACAGTATGTTATTATTTCTGTGTATTTCTTTTCTAATTCAAAAACTACATGAATGCCAACAAAATAAAAAAAAAACAATAATTTTAATTTAATTAGATCTTTAAAAATAATTTATTATAGGCTGCTTTTATGAGCTGCCACGATTTTGCAGCGCCTCGGGCATGTTTGCCGAGGCCCGAGTTATATAGGAGGAGAGTATAAGAGCGAGAACCAACAGTATCCTGAACGTGTTATCTGACAGGTGGGATTCTTCCCTGCTGCAGCGCTGGATACACTTACATGTTGCAAGGTAGCCTGTGCAGGGTTGGGGCTCCTGTCATGAACAATTAGGCTAAACTAACATTACATTATAAGAATATTTTACTAACACACTAAATGTAATTAAATATATGGGTTGTATCTAGCCTGAAATAAATTATTATTATTATTAAAACACAACGAAGATAACTTGCTTAGTTGGGCGCTTCCTATGGCTTCCTTCCGGCTTCATCATCAGATTTTGGACACCATCCGGGTCTAAAGTACTCGTCGTCCAACGGACCCAAACAAGGGAGGGTTATATTAGGTAGTTTGGTGGTTCCATTAGCTACCTTTCGGCTTCATCGCCAGACCAGTTCCATACAACAACAACAATATCAGTCTATACTGCCCACTAGTGGGCAAAGGCCCTCTCTCACAAATCGAGGTGAGAGAGATCAGGTCATACTCTGCCACGCGGACCCAGTGCGGATTGGTGGTGGTAGGTTTGTGTTTACCTGCTGTTGGAACTTATCAAGCCGCCTATAAGGCTTGCAACTCAGCTTAACGACTACCACATTCAGTGGTAACCGGGACCAACGGCTTAACGTGCCTTCCGAAGCACGGAGACGTTCGAATATGAAAATGCTACAACGGTCATCCATCTCAGGCCGACCGAGTCGAACGGTCACCTTGGTGATCGGTAAAAATACCACGGTCGCACAGCGCTACGAGCGCCTACATGGTACCATATTATTGCATTGTCATCGAACCCATACATATGCCATACGTATGCCAAATTTCAGCTGAATCGGATACCCACAAGTGCTTAAAAATGGATCACAAGATTTGAACCGGAAAGACAGACAGGCAGACATACGAACATTGCAAGTTAAATGAAAGCTTGTAAAAACAGCGTCATCTGTTTTGTTGGTCTATCAGCGCATGATGCAGGTGGCGATCACGAGTTTGTGACTTTGAATCCTAGGTCAGATAAAGTGTAGCGGTCCAGAGTTTGGAAGGATATCCGAAAAGAACAAATATCTGTGGATAACAAACATTTTCCGAAGGAATTGAACCCTACTCAACAACTGGCTGTCCAACATAACAACTTGATAAAACAACAAGGAATCTAAAATGCTCTTCAGTAGCAGACAGCAACAGATCAAGTTCAGTTAACTAATTTATAGACCAGTCCCCAGCATCTCTTAACTTTAATTAACAAGAAACTATCCAACTATCGAAGTCGTGATCCTTATTTTCATTGAGTTTAAAGACCTTCAAATACAATGAGTAGTGGCAGTTTGTGGACGGCTTGGCGGTAGTTAATAGCTTAAGCCGCTCCGCCCACTGGGTCGACTAGTCGCTGGTTCGATCCCGCACGGGACAAATCGTTATGTGACCCACAAATATTTATTTCGGTCTGGGTGTTTGTGTATGTGAATTTTATGTTTGTAAAGGCAGCCACGCCACAAGAATAATTCCTATAATTGTTTTCACATATGACGGGTAGTGCCAGTTCTAAGTGCCAAACGAAATTAATATTTCATTCAATGGTATTAAGACATAAAACCATGAGTATAGAAACGGACCATGCCTCTTATTGCTATTGAATAAGTATAATTTTCTTTGACATAAAAAATAAGGGCCTTTATCCGCTACGACCTAACGTGGCGCTATGATAACTTCGTCAAATGATCGTGTAATAATATTATTAACTAGCTGTTCCCAGCGACTTTCCACGCGTGTTATTTAACAAAAAATCTTTATCTTAAATAAAGGTAGCCTAAGTTACTCGATTTTGAAGGGTCTATGAAAGTCCCATCAAAATCGGTCCAGCCGTTTCGGGGATCAGCCGGAGCAAACTGACAAAAATAAAAAAAGAAGTGGTTTCGTTTTAAGTATATACTTTCATATGCATTTAGTAAAAAGCTGTTATTTAGACAATACAAACAGACATTTCAATTTTATTTATTTGCATAGTAATATTATACGACTATTTGACGAACTCATCCCAACGCACTGCGTGACGTGTTTGGTTAGTCATAGCGAATAAATGCCACGTAGTGACAGCAAAGTCGGTCGAAGATTTTCCTTAACGTGTGTACCACGAGCATTAGAAAGCGAGCGTTTACGCGATTTTGAAAATTCCATTCGAGTCAAGATCCTCTGACGAGTGTCGGTTTATGCCAATTCCATTTACAAACGTCTGTTACGAAGAGAATACGTGATGGGGTTATTTTCTCGTGCGCTTAACGGAGCAGGTGCGGAGCGTTGGGTGCAGAGGAGTAAGCAGACACGCTGGTTCGAGATGTTCTTTATTCGCAGTGCCAACCAAGTAGGGAGCATAATAACCATTACTTGTAAGTTATACAATTTTAAAATCAGTGTTGCCAACATACATATTATAAATTAAACATAAACTAAAATTGAAATATTACATCTTCTTCTTCAGCCGAAAGACGTCCACTGCAGGACAAAGGCCTCCCCTAAAGACCGCCACAACGACCGGCTTTGTGCTGTACGCATCCCACTTCTACCTGCGACCTTCACCAGGTCATCAGTCCATCTTGTAGGGGGCCTACCCACTCCACGTCTTCCGGTACGTGGTCGCCATTCGAGAACCTTTCTGCCCCAACGGCCGTCAGTTCTACGAGCGATGTGCCCCGCCCACTGCCATTTAAGTTTAGCAATTCTGAGTGCTATGTCAGTGACTTTCGTCCTCCTGCGGATCTCCTCGTTTCTGATTCGATCCCGCAGGGTAACTCCGAGCATAGCTCTCTCCATCGCCCTTTGGGTGACCTTGAGCCTTCTTATGAGGCCCATCGTAAGCGACCATGTCTCAGTGCCGTAAGTCATCACTGGCAACACACACTGGTCAAAGACTTTTGTCTTGAGACACTGCGGAATTTTGGACGAGAAGATGTTACGTAGCTTCCCGAACGCCGCCCAACCGAGCTGGATTCGACGATTGATCTCTTTCTCGAAGTTGGACCTACCTAATTGGATTCTTTGTCCCAGGTATATATAATCGTCAACAACTTCGAGCGTAGAGTCTCCAACCTTTATAGAAGATGGTACTAGATGGACGTTTGACATGATCTTCGTCTTGTCCATGTTCATTTTAAGACCTACTTGTTGAGAGACTCTACTGAGGTCATCGAGCATGGCACTGAGGTCTTCCAGGGTATCCGCCATGAGCACGATATCATCGGCAAATCGAAGGTGAGAGATGTACTCGCCGTTGATGTTGATACCTAGTCCTCTCCAGTCCAGAAGCTTCAAGACATCTTCCAGCGCGGCGGAGAACAGTTTCGGGGATATAACGTCTCCCTGTCTCACACCACGCTGCAGTTGAATAGGTTTCGAGCTCTGGTCCTGAAGGCGGACTGACATAGTAGCGTTTTCGTACAAACTCTTCAGCACCTCGATATACCGGTAGTCAACTTGGCACCGCTGGAGAGACTGTAGTACAGCCCAAGTCTCGATCGAATCGAAGGCCTTCTCATAATCCACAAACGCTAAGCATAGTGGCAGGTTATACTCTTCAGCCTTCTGTATGACCTGTCGCAGCGTATGAATGTGGTCTATGGTGCTGAAGCCTTTTCGGAAACCGGCTTGTTCGGGAGGCTGGAAGTCATCTAGTCTGCGCGCGAGACGATTCATGATGACTCTCGAAAACAGTTTATAGACGTGGCTCAGAAGTGAGATGGGTCTATAATTCTTCAAGAGGGTTTTATCACCTTTTTTGAAGAAGAGAACCACCACACTTCCGCGCCATGACTGTGGCGTTTTGCCCTCGAGGATGACGGTGTTGAATAGTTTCTGGAGAGCCCTCAATATCGGCTTTCCACTAGCCTTGAGAAGCTCGGCTGTTATACCGTCATCGCCTGGCGCCTTGTTGTTCTTGAGCTGTTTGAGAGCCATACTAATCTCGCACAGACTGATGTCCGGGATGTAATCGGTATAGTGTCGGGTCAATTTGACTCTTGGGTCTATAGCCGGATTGCAGACAGGTGATTGTATTGATGTGTAAAGCTGGCCGTAGAACTTCTCGACTTCCCTCAAGAGTTCCGGTGTAGAGGATACAATCCTGCCGTCTCCGTTCTTCAGCTTACTCAGCCGGCTCTGTCCGATAGACAGATCCCTTGCAAACACTTTAGGGCCTTTATTGCGCTCGATAGTCTCTCTTATTTTTTCAGTATTATACTCGCGTACATTGCGAGTCAGAGACTTAGAGACCTGCCTATTGAGCCGCTGGCATTCGGAAACTTCTTCTGGAGACTGCAAGATCATCCTGCGTCTTTCCTCCATAAGCTTGAGGGTAACGCCTGAGAGCTTTTTGGTTCTTTTTGTACGGTGGGTTTTAAAGAACTTGAGCCCGACCGTATGGACAGTTTCCACTACCCTGCTGTTATAATCGTCCACGTTTATGCACTCACCTAGACCTTCGAAGCGATTCTGCAGTTCGAGCTGAAAGCTATCGGGCTCCTGAATCTGGACAGGTGCTGGACGGAGTGTAGACTTCATCAGTCTAGACCTTTCAAGCTTGAAGTTGATATTCAATGTGCCTCTTACTAGTCGGTGATCACTTCCAGTTTTAACTGCGTTGATCACAGAAACATCATTGAATATGTGCCGCCTCGTCGACATGATGAAGTCTATCTCGTTTCTTGTAATACCATCGGGGCTCACCCAGGTCCATTTACGGTGTTCCCGCTTCTGGAAGAAGGAGTTCATCATAAAGAGTCCCTCCTTCTCCATGAAGTCAGCCAGCATTTGGCCCCGAGGATTCCGTTGTCCAGTACCAAAGGTTCCCACTCTCAGCTCATCGTCGCCTCGTCTGCCCAGTTTCGCGTTAAAGTCCCCCATGACAACGGTGTAGTGAGTTTTAGAGGTATGTATGGCTCTAGATATATCCTCATACATAGCCTCTACCTCATCGTCGGGGTGTGTCGAAGTCGGTGCGTATACCTGTATAATTTTCAGTGAATACCTTTCAGTCATTTTGAATATCAGGTACGCTACCCTGGTCGACACACTCTCGATCTTGACAACGTTGTTCACGAGAGACCTGTGGACTATAAACCCGACACCACCCTGGGACTGCTGGTCGCCCTCCCGGAAATAGAGCAAGTTACCGGTTTTAAGTGTTATCGAGTTCTCACCCTCTCTTCGGACTTCAGATAATCCTATGATATCCCAGTGTAACTTGCTCAATTCTTCCTCTAACTCGTCGATCTTTTCGTCAGTTCGCAGTGTGCGCGTGTTAAAAGTTGCCAGGGCCAATGGTCTTCGTTGTCGGTAGCCATGCCTCTTCCGGGGATTCTTAGCACCCCCTGCCCCGCCGTTACCGTGGCTGCTACCGTGGCCAGGACTAGTGGGGCCGCCGGGGACTGGGGGCCGTTTAATATTTGTGGATGTCATTAGGGGGATGATGCCATAATCGCCACGCTTGGCAGGCGGGTTGGCGATCGCAGTATAGCGTTAGTAGGTATTAAGAGGACGCTGCTGCCCATCCTCTCGTCTAACAAGCCCCTTAGGCACCACTTACGGCATCTGTGGGCTATGATCTCCTAGCAGTAACCCAACTAACTAGGGCTTTGGATGCCATGTGTATCGCCATTCCAGAGAGTGGTGACCTGCTTCCGGCAACACTCAGCCCAAGCGAGCCCTCTTCCGGTGTGGCACCAGAGTACTGCCTCGCTTGAGCTACCGCTTGCGGTATTTGTTGCTGGATTTGGTCGCCTCTTACGACCCGCTGTTAGGCCAGCATGCGGTGGGGAGACTGTATTCTTGATCCGTCCCCACACGGAAAATATTACATCATCGACTATTAATTATGACGCAAAATCAATTAATGTTATCGAAATGAAAATAATTAAAAGCCATTATACATTCCGTCCGGCTGATCCTTGTGATTGTAACACGTCTCCATACTTCGGAGAGCGCGGTAAGCCGTTGTTCATAGTATGTGGTAGCAATTAAGCCAAGTTGGATGCCGTATTGGCAGATTAATAAGTTTCAATAGGCCAGAAACGTTTGGGAAACTCATTAAACCGAGTTGGTTGCATTACAGGTGAAATATATATGAAGTTCCAAAAACAGGTAGCCACGAATCTGCCTCCACTAATCCGTACTGAGTCCACGTGGAGGAATGTAAAATAATCTCTCTCACTTCGGTTTGAAGTAGAAGATTTTTGAACAGCAGTAGGGCAGTTTAGGCTGAGGAGAAGATCCCGGATTATTAATTAGTGCCATAAAAGTCCTATACAGATCAACTACGCTATACTACTACAACACAAATAGTTCGTCGTTAGTAGTATATCTCGGCTTATTGCAAGCTGATAGGATCCTTGTCATAGGAGTCTAGCTCGACTCGTCACCTCTTTCTGGGCATGCCGCGCTGTCGTTTTCCGCCAGTTGGAACCCACTCTGTAGTAGTTTTTGCCCAAAACCCATCTGGCATGCAACAGAAATGTCCAGCCAGTTCCATTGAAGCCTTGCATGCTTATTTAAATATGTTGCTAATAAATTTGGTTTTGACAATGTTTACCCTCGTATGTTAAATAAAGTTTATTAGATAGCTATTTAATTTGATATTAACAGAGAATGTTACGTTACTTTGTTGATTGTACATTTCTACCTATCCCTTCAAAGGGAGCAGGCATAGTAATTATTTAATTAATTCAACTGAACCCAAATAATTTCCCAGTGGCCAGGCACATTTTCGGCCGTCCTGTGGGCTGGTTTGGCAAGTCCTTTGAGCTATAGTTACCAATTAGAAGTTTAGCGTTACATCACTAGATGTGAAAATGGGAGGTTTAGTAGAAGTTATGTAAACTGTTTTACAGCAGATATTATTCGCTCAGGGACTTAAATTTATAACAACTTCTAAAGGTAAGAAACTCAATTAGTGTTTGAATCATTTTATTATTGTAGGTTAGATATTTGCGAGCGCTTGAAAATCTGATGAAAGATGAAAATGAAAGAGTATTGGAGAATAATGAAAAAAATACTTAGATTGTTAAAGTATTTCAAAGACGAGACTGCAGTATGAGATATGGGATTCAAAACGCTTCATAGTTATGAGGCAGACCTAGTTACATGATTGCGATGGATGCTGTGACAATGATCATTGTGCTAAACTTAGTTTCCTAGTCAAATACACTTTAAAAATCCTTTTTTTAACTCACCTAAAGCAGATAATGGTAACTACTAATACAAATACCATTAACTTAATCATTAAACCTGCTTAATACTCTTGCTTCAATACAAGATTCCTTATTATAGCATTAAAGTCGATAAGCACCTTAACACCCAATTATTTCTTGAAACAGTTCACATTTATCGCATTTCTTCAGCAATTTTCACCGATCTTATAACGAATATTTAAAAAGCCGGAATCGGGGCAATAGCATCATCACTACGGGGTGGATAGAACATTCATCACGGTTATTAAAATACTTCATGAACCGTCTAGTTACAGAATAGAGCAGAAACTTCACTCTGCGCACGTAACTGCGAAATATAACTATAGTATAACGACTACGTTACACAGTAGACAAGACACAATTGCAGACTACGGAGTCTGGAATTATGCCCGGTATAATATCTATCAAAAAATTCCTACTATCAGTCCGAACTAATAGTGGGAATGTTTGGCGATAGAAAAACCATCTAGTGATTGCTACGCTACTAGGCCAACGAGGCTTCCATAAAAATGTATGTGCATTTACAGTATATTCCAATCAAACTTTAAAATCTTGTGAACAAACCATCACTATTTATAGTAGATGTTCAAGTTGTGATTGCAATCTATAAAAAGTGTAATATGAAGGCGACAGTATTTCCGAAGACATCGAAATGAAAATGCTGCCAGCAATAAGTCTACGTTTTTTATGTCAAGTGAGAAAATTTTTTGTTAAGTAAAAAAAAGTTTCAAAAAGTTTTATACGATTTGATTCGGTACTACCGCAACAATTATAATAAAATAGAGCGAGGCAACTCTAATCTGCAATCAGAGTGTACTTAGCACGAAACGCATCATTATCCGTCGCCGGCCTAATGAACGCTTCATTGCCATGAAGCGCGCGCAATGGAGTATGTACCCTTAACACCCGCAGACTGTAAGGAATAAATTGATTATAAATTTGAGAGTTTCTCGATGTAAATACACTTTTTGGAGAATGAAGTATATTGTGATTATTACTTAACAGGTGGTGTCTAAGAAAATAACCTCCCTCTATCGTTCCCATTCTACTCCCTTTGAGGCTATTGAGGGCAAATCGTTTATAAATGCATCCAATTCGTCCCGCCATCGTAAGTGAAGTACATAAAGCTATAAAATAAAAACTAAGGAAAGATTTTAAAAATTTTATCCCCCGGGCGACATAGAAACCGATAAGAATTCCTGTCATGCACAGACAAAGATATTTAACACACGTAACTTGTTGCTGAAATAAAGTATCAGCAACAATAAAAATAGAATATTGTTACCGTACCAATAAAAAAAACTGTAACGTTTAAAAGAATTCCCTCTTAAAGAGAAATAAAGTTGTATACCCGGAAAAGTATCCCAAGAAAAATTAGAAAGAAATACATTGCTAATACCATATGGCAATTAATAATAATAATATAATAATAATAATAAAGCGTTTATTTCTCCTCACATTGTGTATGTACAGGGTAATAATATAAGTAAGGTAAGAATTTTTATAATATCATAATAAATGAATGTGAGGAGCTGGTGTCTGAGTTAGGCCAAGGCCTGTATTACAGATCACCAGGACCCCACCCCATGGACACAGATTAGGTACATTATCTTACACAATAACAACATATTACAGTTATATAGCCTCTTAACCATCATGTGAGTGTGTTCGTGTGTGTGTGTGTGTGTGTGTGTGTGTGTGTGTGTGTGAGTGTGTGAGTGTGGGTGTCTGTGTATGTGCATATTTGGCAATTCATTGGTCACTACTGTGAATTATGCAAGAGACTTTCGGTAAATGCGTAGTCTAGACTCAACAACCATCTTGTTACCATTAATTTGCAAGTATAATTTGAAGATGCGTATATAGAAA
Source organism: Phalera bucephala (assembly GCA_905147815.2). Taxonomy (NCBI): domain Eukaryota; kingdom Metazoa; phylum Arthropoda; class Insecta; order Lepidoptera; family Notodontidae; genus Phalera; species Phalera bucephala. The sequence goes on from LR990615.1 coordinate 25,368,057, forward strand.
GCACCCGATTTATTTTATTATAAAGATTGCAGCCCTGGTAACAAAAAAAGCGGTGAGAGAAACTAGTTTTTAAGTTTGGGAGTGTACACACCCTATCTTTACGTCGTGCGTTGATAGAGATAGTCGGGTCATAATTTAGCGTGGAGTGTTGTAGGAGGACCGTGTGTAGAACAAATAGTTGACGAACAGTCAGGACCTCCCATCGCTTATAGAGGTCAGTAGTGGAATGGTGAAAAGGTAGCTTATGGCCTACTTTTAAAATTGCTCTCTGAGCTCTTTCAATTTCCAGAAAGTGTGTTTTTGTGCTCCCTCCCCAGGCAGTAATGCAATACGTAAGAAGCGTTTGACACAGCGCGAAGTAAATGGACTTCATCATCTCTCTAGTGGTTACTGGTCGCAATGATTTAAAGACAACTATGAGTTTGCGCAACCTTGTTGAAAGGAAGTCGATGTGTTCTTGAAAATTTAGCCTTTTGTCTATAATTACACCCAGGTATTTTATGGATTCTACATTTTCAAGATGGGGGCATGAACAATTTATGTCAGTAGGATTTCCACAGCAGTGTGATTTTATATTAAGTGGGGCGTCCACAACGTCAGTGTTTTTCAAACAGAATGTTACAAGTTTGGTTTTGTTAACATTTAACGTCAACATATTATTATTGAGCCAGTCTACAACCCTATTAAATCCTTTTTGAGCATTCTCAAAAGCTTCCATCCAAGAACAACCACTAAAAAGTAAGGCTGTGTCGTCAGCAAAGGTTATAATTTTAGCGTTTTCGAGGTCTAGATGACAGAGATCGTTTATATACGTCAAAAATAGGGTTGGGCCCAGTATACTTCCTTGTGGCACTCCAAGACTGATAGAGACCTCCTCACTGATATAGTCGTCGATTTTAACAGATTGCGTACGATTTTTTAAATAATCTTCAAAAAGTTTTAATTGAAGTCCCCTGATCCCCAGAGATTCTAATTTTTTTAATAAAATAGGGACCGAGACTGTGTCAAAAGCTTTAGCCAAATCCAGGAATATGCCTATTATTTTCTTTTTACTATCAAGATTAGTAACAATGTGATTTATAAGCTCATGTACCGCATTCGCTGTCGATTTTTTAGCTCGAAAACCGTATTGTGTGTTAGCCAAAAGGTTATTATTCTCTAGGTAATTAGTCAGTCTTTTGTTCATTATTCGTTCTAAAAGTTTTGATAACGTAGGCAATATTGAAATCGGTCTATAGTCATCGACACAGCCTCTGTCCCCTTTTTTGAAGATGGGCGTTATTCGTGATTTCTTTAATGCCATTGGGAATATTCCAGATGAAATAGCCAAATTACAGATAAATGTTATTGGTGGAGTAAGAATATCAATGTGAGTTTTCAACATGTCAGCAGTTATCATATCTAATCCAACAGAACAGTCACTTTTTAGGTATTTTATAAGACTTCGTACTTCGGTGTAGTCTGTAGGTAAAAGAACGAAAGAGTGCTGCTGGACTCCCTCAGGCCTGGAAAGCGTGTTGTTCGGTCTATTTACTATGTTATTTGCTAAAGACCGTCCAGAGTTTGCAAAGTAATTGTTTACTTCATTTACTACTTCGGTCGGGTTTTTAGCACCTATCAATTCGAAAGCTGTACTTTTTGGTTTGGCTGTGAAAGATATCTCTTTAATTGTTTTCCATAGTTTTTTATTGTTTTTACTACTATTTTGGAGCTGTAATTGATAGTAATCGTCTTTTAGTTTTCTTAAGATAGCTGTGCAGTAATTTCTATATCTTTTAAAAGTTATTTTTAGTATTTCATTAAGTGGTTCTTTTTTCATTTTTTTGTAGAGGTTATCCCTGTTCCTTATGCATTTTAAAATCCCTGGTGTAATCCAAGGCTTTAATATTTTCTTTCTCCTGCTCACTTTAATTAATTTAGTATTATCTAAAATCGTATTCTGAATTTTTAATATGAAAAAATCTGTTGCTTGATTAGCGTCAGTCATGTCAAAAATTGGTGTAAAATCTATTTTATTTAAATCTATATTAAACCGATGAATGTCTAGTCGTTTTGCGATTTTTGGAACGTTAATTCTTGTGTTTGTAGTAACAAAATATAAAACCACACTGTCATGATCGGTTAAGCAAGTCTGTAACACCAAGCATCGTGCTTGTTGCTTTGTCTTTAGCAAGACATGATCCAAGCATGTTTTATTATGCGTAGGTATATTATATGCCGGAAGAATGCCATGGAATGCTAGCATTTCGAGATAAAGAGACGTATAGAAAGTTGTATTTGAATTAGCAATATCTATATTGATATCTCCTAGGATAATGATGTTTTGGACCGAAGAATATCTTCTAAGTAGATAGTCGAGCGAAGAGATAAAATTATTTACATTTAGATATCCGGGTGGACGGTAAATTGCAATAACTATTGTATTCGTGTTTATTTTAACAATCAGAGCATTACAATCCGACATGTCTGGCTCTTCAACGGACAACAATAATTCCTCTTTATAATATACGACGACACCTTCATTCTGAGTTCGATTGATATTTGTGGCAAAGAAATTATAGCCCGGAATGTCAGGTATATTAGGCGTTGAGAGAAGCCAACATTCGGTCAATACAATAAAATCCCAATCGACCCTAGTTCTAACTAATATCGGCAACAAACCAATTATATTACGCTTTAAACTTCTTATATTTTGCTGATATACTTTAAAAAACTTACCCGCATCCGGTAAAAAAAGATTGCAATCTTCGACACTACACATATTTGATTCAGCTATATTAAAATCGTCCACTTCACTTTGAGCTGTATTCGTATTAACCATTTTTAATTACATTAATTTTAGCCAAAGCAATTACCTGGATAAATAATTTAGTATCATATAATGAATTTTCTAATATGAGGGTAGATCTATGCATTTGTATTAAACTAATTGCTGGACTATGTGTGGTCCAAGTTAAGGGCGTTTGTGATTTGAGTTCTGTGTGTGTGTTATTATAATTATTTAAATATGAAATTTTATATGCATAAGAGATTTGTGTTAATTAAGACACAAGAAAAGAGTATTATCAAAGAAAGCCACTTTGTACAGATAACATATATTTTTCCGACTTAAAATGGAAAACAGGAATGGATTTAAGACGAGAAAATAAATAACAGGTTTGCATGTTATTCTATTTAATGCTTGGCATATTTTGCATGTAACATAGAAGAATTATTCTAAATAGAAAGAAAAATGCTGTATTGCTTTGGGAGGGATTTGAACTCACCTAATCTGCAGTCTTGGAGCAACCGTTCCAACCATTAAGTTACCGAAGTAGGCTTCAGAAATAGCAAATGTATATTTCTGCATATCGCACCTTCAGAACAATAGTAATTTATCTCAAAAAACAAGTTTTTGGGAAACTAATCGCGTCCCTATAGAAACGAGCGGCGCGGTTAGAGGGAGGGAAAGTGAAAGAGGCCGAAGTGTCGTATTTCTTTATTCTACCCTATAACGCCGCTGTTTTAATATTCACTAGATAGAACGTACTCTTTAATGGCCTGCTATGACCGTAACTCGTTTTCTAAGATTTTTGAGCTAAGTCTATACCGTTCTGAAGGTGCGATATCTATTCCAAGGAACAAAGGCCTCCTCTAAAGATCCCCATAACCACCCGCTGTAGTAATACACCTATATACATATATGTACTCACATGGTTAGAAATTTCGCTATTTCGGTAGCTCTGTAGTTAGAGGAGATAGATGAGAAGAATCGTGGAAGAATCAAAAAGCACCTGCAGGTTTCAATAGTTCATTCCCAAAACAAGTACCTTTAAAATGTATTTCAAATGCTGAACTCTTCCAAAGTACTTCAAATAAAATTAATTTTCAAGGGCCATTGCTTATTCAATACCGATAACTCATAAGCCTTCAAATATCCTATAAACATTTTCAAACAAGACCATTCCGAAAATTTAGGCGTTCCGAAAATTGTCTACCAATTTCGGGCTCCTACCCGTCGGGATACGCATTGAGTAGCAATTAAAGGATTTCCGCGGGCCCGAGACACGATTAGCGTCGGAAATGCGAAGCTCCCGTGGTCCAAATCCAATCATATTATCTACGAACGGGTCCCCGCGTGACTAATTTGCAAATGGTCCTCTCCGCTATCAGCACTTGCCTGGTGGTACAGCGTAACACAGAGAGCTCACTGAACAGAACAATCGATACGGGAACTGGATCGTATATTTGTTTACGTGCAGATCCGCAATATCAGAAGCCTGGCATTCCCCTTGGGATTTGTTAGGATTAATGATTGATTGAATTTGTTAGAATTAGGATTGATTTAGTCATGCTCATTAAAAGGTCTTTGCTTGCGGTGGCTATCTCGCGCGCGTCGCTTTCTTACCTTCAATATGGTCAATGAGAGTGATGGCTGTTCCAGTAGTCATACTAGTGAACGGATGCTGCTTGTAGGGACTGGATGGAACATACTGAATCCTTTAGACACTTACTCTTTAGATATAAGATCATTAGTCTCATGTCACTGTTATAAGGCATCACGCTGGAGCTAGATCGTAAAATGTTTAATTGTAACCTGAACATTTTACCCAAATAATATGATTAAAAAATGGAAAGAGAGAGTAAGAGAATTAAATAAAAAGACGAGTCAGCTGAGTTTCTTGCCGGATCTTCTCAGTGGAGGCTGAATAAATCATTTAAGTTTGAGGATGGGTAGCGAGGGCATGTTAAACCCGCCAATAGCATCACAAAATTTTCATAGCTTCTACAATTACTAGGATAAGTTTCCTTTTTTCAAATAAATCATTAGCTACGCATCCTCGCTCATCCCTGGTTGAAAGATAAATAAGCTAATTAATTAACACACACACGCCCCACGCACCACATCGTAAGTATATTGCCGGAGTTATTTCCGTAGAGAGATCCAGCTGTATTACCGGTCACATCCTAACATGGGTCGGTTATGTGGAATTAAATCCTAACCTTGTTTGTGGTGCATAGGTATACCCTAAGCTTACTTTGGTGTGTTTGATAACCGAAGATAATAAAGTGATCTTCAACTTCACCTAAAATGAAATAAAAATATTTTCCGGATGTTATCGTATTTTATTTAAGACTAGCCGTAACCCGCGTTTCCGCACGCGTTTCTTTTGTAATTTGACATAGGGTAGGTAGTACTTTTTTAGATAGAATTATTCCAAGACGAATTTAATAGAAACTGAATATGGAGGCATATTCAGTTTCTATTAAATTCGTTCAGCCGTGTTAATATGGAGAAATTAAATCAACTATCCCCCAGAAATTTTAAATTTCCCGAACTAAAAAGTAGTCTTAAACAATCTCTGAAAATTCCTCCATTTTCCAGTGATAGACTATTTAAAATCGGTTCCACCGGTCTGGATATTAACACGGGCAAACAAACATTTCTTTTTATTGTGCCCATATGCACGTAAAATATCTTCTTAATTTCAAAATCACGAATCTGTAATCAATATTCTTGTGCGCTGTGCGGGGATCGTACCTGCAACTATTTGACAAAGTAAGTTAAGCAGTCTACGTTTTATCGGTTAAACCAAGTGATCTTTGTTTTGCAAAAGTATTTATAAAGTCAACTTAAAAATGAGTAAATTTTTGTTGCAGAACAATTTCAACAGGTCTCCAGGCTTCCAGTCACCTATGAAGAAGAAGAGGGAAATCGAAGGATTGCCAGGCTTTTTTAGCCTAAATATGATTAATAGCTTTGAGCCTTCATGCAGGCCAGTAAAAATCCACCAAATGCATATTGGAGTGATTTTATATACCACTTACATGAATAATATAGGCATGATAAAGTGTGTGAACAAAGTTACCTATTTCATATTACTATTTCACGACTTAAGATACTTCAATACTATCTATCAATCTATATCATCACGTCGGATCCCTTGCAGGGTAGGCAGAGAGTTCAGATTTCCAACAGGTTCTTTTCTAACAAAACTTTCTGACTTTCTTCACTCTCATAGTCCGTCTTATACAAGCTCACCGGTTACAAAGACTCTTTACTTGCTGATAGCTCCTTCTGATAATACACGTATTTGGTTATGGTAAGATAGTCTAGGTCTTCCCCAATATCGGCGCGTTGGGCGAAGGCGCAGGGACTACGCCCGAAACGACCTTCGCCCACTGTAATCTCGGCCTGCAGGCGTCGGGGAGGGCACCCCGGTGCCCTAGCACTTAGCAGGCCCGCGCCGGAAAAGCGCTGCGTCCACGCAGCCTCCAAAAGGCGGTAGGCGGAAACCGAACTCCCCTACACGTGTCGAGGTCCGCGCCTAACTGCGGACCGAGCCCGCCGGTGCCACAGAGGTCATGCCAGTGACGATTCCTGTGGCCCGGCAAAAGGGCAGTAGGACGCCGGGGGGTTTTAGTGGGTGCAAGCCCCACATAACCACCCGGGCCGTGCCCTCGGCCCGGGGGTATGCGTTAGGCATTACCCTGAAAAAAATAAAGGTCTTCCCCAATATCAACGTTCTTCCACTTGCTCATTTCATATCTGTGTTGTTTCTTTCATATTAAGTTTCTTTATAATCTGTTCAGCCGTTTTAGTATGAAGAAATAATAGATATTCCGTAGAAGTCATGCTATTGTATATATTGCTATGTTATATATTTTACGTAATAAAATTGAATAAATAAAAATTATTTATTTTCAGACAAAAAGCTCATAGTGTGTTCGTAACAAAAAATAACTTATTAACAATGTTAGTAAATATAAAATAAAATAAACCTACACAATCAATTCATCAGCCCACATCTCTCACATGTAAACTAATGAATCTACTAATTACCGCTGAGTCCAACCAATCCGATATCATCTTCAGGATGCCGTTCCCGCTTCCTCGCACTGCATGCATAATAGATGCGGACTTCTTACGCATGATTGCGTAATGAAAAGTGTTTTGTTTTATTTTACGGCGTAAAACACCTTCATATAAGGTTTCAATTGAATTCGTTTAGCCAGCTATGTCGCAAGGACCGTGATTCTTTCGGGATAAAAAGTATCTCGAATATTATTTCAAGACCTAAAACACCTTGAAAGTGTTAGTAAGATCCATTCTGCCATTTTAGTATGAAGAAATAACGGCTATCCCGGAAGAACCGTGTCTGAATATATTGTATATTTTGTCAACTTCCACCAGACTTATTTCCCTATCGACTATCTCTATCACCGGGTTCAGTCTTAGTCCCACTTAGCCCGCACAGGTGGTCTTTGTAAAGTATGAACTAAACTATAGCGCGATCTTATTCAACACACACCACTAACGCCTTCTCAAAAAACACACGCACACACACGCAATACCTTCCTTTTTAAGAAGGATTATCAGTTTATCTTTTTTCAAACGTGTATAAACATTTTCCAGTGCTTTTAACTACTGCATAGTTTTTCGTGAGGAGACCAACCTGAGTCCAATATCAATTCATGCAGGAATTCATGTGTAGGCAAAATCACATAGTTTACGTCGTAACACTGCAGTTCGGGACAACCCGTAATAAAGTTTGGCGGTTTATCCCGCGACATTCTTGTAGCTTAAGTTGTTTTGGAATAATAAATGATTTATCAAAATCGACTCTTTTTTTCTTTCCTCAGAAACTGTTAGATTTTTTGAAAATATAAGTAAACAGAGTTACGATCCTTAGTACAGGCTACATTTATTCAAAATTTCATTGAAATGCATTTCAGACAGGTTTGGAGTATAGTGTCTTACTGAGTTATTAGAGTTACGCGAATATTACACATGAAATAAAACTATTTTACGGATTTTATCGCGGTTTATTTTGATTTTTAATTCCCGACGTTTCGAGTGCTTTGAACCACCCACATTGACTCGGAAAGGACTGAGGTGTCAGACGTCCATAAGACATAGTTGTTCCGGGGTACTCTCAAACTTTTTAATTATTTTTGTTGGTCCGATCTACGCACAATGAGCACGCGGTGTCTTGAGGCCTTGCAGTGTTATGCTTGGTTTTGGATTTGATTATATTAATTACCGGATCCCAAGTCGATGGAAGCACCCAGCCATCTTCTCTATTGAAATTAGGATGTTTTTTAATTTCAATAGCCTCGCGAACCATCTTTGGTAGGAATCGGTGTTCTTGAAAGAACTTCACAAGGATTTGTGGTCTATGAAATCTGATGTTATGGCGCGTGCGGTCAAGGACATGTTCACAGACTACAGATTTCTTTGAGCGACGGTGTTTTAGGCCAGCTATGTATTCCTTAACCCAAGTTTATACCGGTCTTTTTGTTTGTCCTGTATAAGAGAGACCACATTCACAATCAAGCTTATATACTCCTGCATCTTGTAGAGGGATGTGACACTTGACATATAAAAATTGATTGATCTTCTTTGGCGAATTGTAAAATGTTTTAATTGAAGCACGCTTCAAGATGTAGCCAATCTTGTCCGTGACTCCTCTCATGTAAGGTATTAAAGCAAGGAGACGCTCGACTGTGGCTGGTTTCACACGGTCACTGTGACGTTGGCGTGGGACTCGAAGTTTATTGTCGTGCAGGACCTGCTTGACATGTTGAAGCTCGGCAGCCAGATGTTTCTTGTCACAGATCCCTCGTGCTCTCTGAAACAAGGATTTACCCACGGTAGCTAACTGTGTTGGATGGTGGTGAGCTTCACCATTTAAGTATCTATCAGTATAGGTCTTCTATCTATCTATATCATCACGCCAGATCCCTTACGGGGTAGGCAGATATGTCTTTTTTCTATAAATTGTGTGGCTTAAGGTGTTGTTGGGGTTACGGATTAATAAGACATCTAGGAAAGCTAGGGAACTGTTTGCCTCCAACTCTATTTAGTAAACTGAATTTTAGGGTTAATGGAGTTAAGATGATTTAGGAATACATCTATTTTGTCAGATGGTAGTATTGTGATGATGGTACAAACCGCTTGTAGAAACTTGGCTTTACAGGTGATGTACGAAGGACTGTCTCCTCAAAGACGTTTGAGTTTAAGGGTAAGGTAAGGGTAGTTTGATGTTTGAGGGTACCCTGGAACAACTATGCCTTTTGGAAGTCTAACACCTCAGTCCTTCCCGTAACCATGGGTGCTGCAAAGCACTTGAAACGTCGGGAACTTAAAAATCAAAATAAACCGCGATAAAATCCGAAAAATAGTTTTATTTGCCTTAAAATATTCCATGTACAGACACGACTTCCTTACAGTTTTATTATATGTATGTATATAGATTTTTAAGTACCCGACGTTTCGAGTGCATTACAGCACCTGTCACAGGTCACGGGAGAGACTGAAGTACCTCCAAAACTCATTCCGAGGTACCTTCAAACCTCCTACTTATTTATTTCGTAGGTCTGAACTACGCAGAATGAGTACACGGTGTCTAGAGGTCTTGCAGTGTTATGCTTGGTTTTGGATTTAATTCTAATAATTTAAGGATCCCTAGTCAGTTTCCTGTTCAGTATTTGTGTAAATCTAAGAATTCAATATGTTCTCCTAAAATGTTGAGAAAGAAAAAGATTAACTTAATATGGTCGCTTTCTATTCTTATCATATATTTTATGCTAACAATAATAATCAAATAGTCCCAATACTTTCAGCTCACAGTCCCGTACTCAGTTAAATTACATTTCCTTCTGTTTTCTCTTCAAAATGGTTTTTCAATAAAAGTGCTTCTCGTAATAAAAAAAAAGTTTCGGTGCATTGCATGCTAAACCAATTCGGATAAATTCATAGTACATTCTCGCTTTTAACTAGAGTTGTATAGCAAAAGTGAAACTATCGAAAGATACTATCGTAACCCCGAAAAATAATAAGGACAATAAAATAATAAGTCTGCAATCTAACTCAATTCAAGAATTTTGATTAAACCCTGCGAGAAAAGCCATGATTAATTATTTTTTTTTATATTACTAATCCATCACTGGATCAGAACGCGGCTTCCACTGAGAAGATTCGGCGAGATATTCAGCGGGCTTGACTTTTTTATCCAATTCTCTATTCAAATATTTTCTTGTAATTTTCTGTATATATACCTACAGTTACCGAAAACATTACATTGGTATCTATTTAGATGCATTTCAGCGATATTAATATTTATTTCTTTATGTGTTCTCCTTTTTAGCGATATACAAATAGCAACTTTTTTGGAAGTTGTGTATTTGTTTGTATTTCTTAACAGCGATAGAGTCCCGCGATCCTGACTAAAGCAGGTAAGTATAATTGTGACTTGTGTTTAATTTATAACTCAGCACCAAATGGATTTGAGGCTCTCAGAGCGTGGTGCAATTGCGGTATTCTTACCGATCACCAATGTTAAGCAGCGTTCGACTCGGTCGGCCTGAGATGGGTGACCATTTGTGGCATTTTCATATTCGAACGTCTCCGTGCTTCGGAAGGCACGTTAAGCCGTTGGTACCGGTTACCACTTAATGTGGTACTCGTTAAGCCGAGTTGGCAGCCTTATAGGCGGCTTGATAAGTTCCAACAGCAGGTGGCCACAAACCTGCCTCTACCAATCCGCGATTTGTAAGAGAAGGACTTTGGCAAGCAGTGGGACATTATTATCATATTATATAAGTGGAGGAAGCCAGAGAGGTATGTAAGGAAAGAACCTGTTAGAACTCTGTACACTCTGCCTACCTCGCAAGGGATCCGGCGTGATGATATAGATAGATAGATAAATGGAAATTTAGTCATAATTATAAAAATAATCAACCTGAAAGTAGATTCTTCCAAATCGGTAACTAAATCGGTTCCATCTGTTTTTATAAGATTACTTTTTTTCGATCGACATAGTGCGCAATGCCATATGGCGACTCCAACAGGTCACGCATGTGTACGATTTAACTCAAGTTATTTATAGTTTTTACAGCTAATTTGCACATTAGAAACAGGTAATTACCCACTAACAAACTGTACTAACTAGATCTTTGGACCTTTCTTACATTGAATTTGTAAAGTAGTAATCTGATTAGTGTATTAGAGATCTTGTGTTATTTACATTACACTTTGTGTATGGACGTCAAATAGATTTTATGCAAATCCTTCGGACTAATAATTCCACCGCAAACTTCATCTAGGTAATGTTGCGGTGGTTAGCTTCTATTTACACTGTCTCCAATAGCCATTAATAACCCAAGACACTTACATTAAAGTTAAGTGGATGGGGACCCCGATGTCACGGATAAGACACGAAGACCAAACTTTGATTCGATCGTGTCTGACCTCTGCAACTACCGTGATAACGATAAACTAATCTTATGAATAATTTCCTTAATGTCATCGCAAATTTACAGTGCTAAATGGCATAAGTTATTCCTTTTCCGGTGCCAAGACTTCTGGGGACGTCGTAGAACCTTATTAAAGGAGCAAACAACTATTCAACAATTTCTTAATAGACATTTACAGAAGATGCAGGTCTGTAGGTCACACAAATATTTTTTGCATACTATAGATGGATACTTGAACAAAGCTATTTATTCTATATATTAATATGTATATTGTACATAGTATTATGCCACCGACGTTTCGAGAAGAAATCCGCAATTCGTAGCCGCCGCCGACTACAAACCTAACTCCCCTCCTATCAGACGCCCTCCCGATGCCCTTACATCCCTTCTTTTGGATACAGATACCACACACAGGATCAGACACCGACCTCGCTGGCGAGATCGAAGAATCCCTTGCTCGCCGGCCGGTGCAGAGCACCACGGCGAGATACCTAGTATCCGCCCTCCCCCATAGCGACTGCTCAAGCCGAGGCTGTTCCTCCTTGAGGCGCCGTTGAGCTAGTTGCCCCCTTGCACTTCTGGCTCGAGCGTAGTGGTTGTACACTCGCCCTCTTGCCCGAGGAAACTGTTAAGGCACCGCGGCTAACAGCGTAGATCATTCACACACACACACATACACACACATACACGCACGCACGCACGCATGCACGCACGCAAACTCGCACGAACGCACGCACGCAGGCACGCACGCACGCACGCACGTCCGCACGCACGCACGCACGCATTCACGCACGCACGCACATAGGCACGCACGCACGCACATAGGAACGCACTCACGCACGCACGCACGCAAGGATGTGCGCGCGCACACACGCACACGCACACACACAACGATCATCATCATCACGAACATCCGCATTGCCTCTATTTCCGTAATCATCATCAACCTTAGACGACCAGTGTAGAATAATGGCCTCCTCTAAAGATCCATGATGACAAGCAACTTTGTGGTATACGCATCCTACTTTAACCGGTGACCTTCACTAGGGCATCGGTTTACCTTGTATATAATATATTATTAATTTTATAATTAGTCGGAATATATCGATGTTCACAAGTCTTATTTTAGGATCTGCAAAAATAAGTATTTTATTGCCGTGTTTCCAACATATCAAAATCGAAAACTTTTTCATAATTATTATTTTTACACACACACACACACACACACACACACACACACACCGACACGCTTATATTCAGCCAAGCGGGGGTGGGAGAGGTGTAGTGTGTAGGGCGTGCCTATTGCCATATACCGGGCACAATTCCAGACTCCCGACTGATACTGGGAGTTTTTCAATAGAAAAACTATATTTTCCGACCTTTTTTATCTATCCGACCTAGGATTTGAACCCAGGACCTCGTGATTACAAAGCGCACTCATTACTCACCACTAGACCAACGAGGCAGTTATTAATTTTATTTGGAACGTTTTTACGTTCATCGAAATGAAAATTAAAAACGTAAATGGACATAAGAACAGAGGGCTTAACACGAACCGATTAACGTTTCATACCCTCTCAGTTTGAGAGGAGACCTGTGCCCAACGGTGGGACAGTTTCTTAACTGGGCTAATATTATGCTATCCTTTACACACTACTGATTTACTAAATAAAGATGAACGCGACAGCACGCTGTCTCTATAGCGTTAAGCTAACGTCAATATCTACATGCTAAGCCCTCAGAAGAGGGCACAAAAACAAAAGTTATAATGTGTGATGGTATTGTGAGTCGTAAATTTTTCAGGTGAAGTCGAGTTTATGAACTTGTATGCATATCAGAATAGCATTAACATGATCAAAATTGTAGTTTTAACTTCTCAATCCTGTTTTCATTGCTAAATAATTTTTAATAATAATAATTTATATCGAGACCTTTGTTTTAAATGCCATATTAATGTCCATCCATAAACCACTTAATAAAATAGAATCATTTGTTTTGTAATTAAAACTAAGGACCGCGTATTTTGGGAATAGTATAAAAGAATTACAGGATGAATTGTTTTTGTATTCCCTGATTAGAGTAGTGTACCCTTTTCGATTTATCATTATCAATTTGTTCCACCTGTATTCAATATATATTATAAGCTACCTTACGTGAGAGAGCAGATATAGAGGTTTCATATAAGAGAACAGCCAGTCATATTTATTGAATTTCGATTTTGGCACACTTAAGATTTCAAGCAAAGCAAGTTTTCATTAGACGATTTAGGCGCTACTGCGGTACAATGATCAACCGGGAGAGGGAGAGTGATGCAATTACTTTGGAAATAAATAATAAGGGACGGATTTATTAAGCACGCGCTCGGAAATAATCGACGTATATGCCAAAACAAACTTTATAATATATAAAAACTACGTTATTAAATAAAAAACTGGCTAACAAAAACTTTGCTACAATTATTATATGTTTTTAATTAAATTCTACTTACTACTTACTTGACTTGTTCGCAAACGTTTCGCGTTGGAATTAGAAAATTTAAAGCAATAGAGATGACATTATTTTTTTCTATAAAGTATTTTTCTTTTAGTCGTGTATTCCTTTTACCAGATTCTAAAATATAAAGTCGAAAAAACTTATTTGTAAATATTAAATCTCTAATATAAATACTTCCTCAAGTGCACGGAGTACAAAAATAATTTTATTTGAAAAATAACTTTAAAAAAACAAGCATTTATAGCAAAAACATCTTGCTGAGTTGAAGAGTTCTTATGGCTTCATTCTGGCTCCATCATTAGACCCTAGACAACATCCAGGATTAAAGTACTTGTCAAGACAAATCTAACGAGCTCAAACACGGTGGGGTTATATTGAGTAGTTCATCATCAGACCCTAAACACCATCTGGTTGTATAGTACTTTTTAAAGTTGTTATAAGCTACTTTAACAAGCCTAATCGCTACGGGGTTACGTTGTTTACGTTACGGTATTTCACATATTCGACCGACTTCATCATCAGACCAGCTCTATGGTACCATATTATTGCGTTGTCATCGGTCCTATATACGTATGGCAAATTTCAGCTCAATGGGATACCTAAAAGTGCTTTAAAAATGGATCAAAAATTTGAACCGGGAAGACAGACATACAGACATATGAACATTGCGAGTTGAGTAAAAACTAGTAACAAGTTTATATCAATGTAGCATATTAAGTAAATATATCTAAAAATTCAACTAGACGCGCTCCATTTCTACAAAAATTTCGTAAAATGTCGCTTTAAAATAAAACTAAAACTATTAAAGACCGGACGTGTAAAAACACATACACAGCGGTGCATAAGTCGAGTGAGCGAGCAAAACTGTGTAATTTTTTAAGTGAACACAGCGGCAGAACAGTGTGCTCGCACGTTTCCACCAACCTTTATTGGATTTAGACTCCGCTGAAATACTTAAAATAGGGGTGGGATAATAGAGCGAGCGGCAAGCGTAGATGATAGAAAAAACATTTCTGCCACAAGTATTTCAACCACCTCGTTGTGGCGAAAAATGCACTTAGCGATCACAAGGTCGGACGGAGAGTAACTTTTCAATAAAAAAAACCCCAGTACTGGTACAGTTTCCCAGTGGACTGGCTATCATCAGTCTTCGGTCTATCATTGTGCCCAATATCATGGAAATAGACTGGCGCTCTGTTATATTGAGACCTAAAATCGTTGGTAAAAAGTGGGTGTGTCACACCACTCGCGCTTGGGGAACATAGGCATGATAGTGTTTATTTTTTCAGATTGCCTCGAAACCTAGAAAATGATTGCTAAGTCGGTTGCTGGTTTGAAATTCTACATACTCACTCGTTTTCATTTAACACTGTTTTTCGAACCACATCCGAACACGAGTATGAACTATGATAGTATTTCTCAGTAACAAGACAGTAATGCAGTCGCGCTGACAGAGTTTAATCATTCTCATAATATATTATATAACGGCTTATGATGATTTATTATAAGGTGACATTCTTTTAACAAAATATACACATTTTTCTAATACAATTTTAAACAAATTATAAGCTGTAAGACCTCCACTTTAGGATAAAGGTCTCCCCTAAAGATTCCCATGATGACATATATGAAAAGTAATAATCATGATTTGGTGAAAAACACATTGAAACATTAATACACTTGTTTTGCAGCACGAATTTCCACCAAAATGATCTTTGAATGAATTAAACCTCAAAAGTACCTACTACGCAGCGAGTAAATTACTTATTCAATTAGTATTTGCCTTTTGTTATCTTGTCTGTCATTTTGGTTCGCTGTCAAAATATTATTTCTCAATTAAGCTTCCAAACTAATAAAACCAAATTAACTTATGTTAATGCTTTTACAACACCTGAGCTATGAATCCAATTTAAATTACTTTTAAACTAATATTAATTAAGAGGTTTTGCATAATGCGGTCCGTCGACTCAGACCGTACCGTAAGTTCAGTTTTAATAAGTCAGCTGGAACTGTTATGCAGATTTGGTTTAACTTTTTAATGGAATTCACCTTTAACTATTATTTTAATTTGGTGGAATTAAAAGTAACTTGAAAACAAGGACCATTATAAATTGGTGGACGGTGTAAATTATGACTGACTTAAATAAGTTTATGTAAAATTAAATTATAAAAAGATTTTATGCTAGACTGTTATTTCGATGGTTCAAAAATAATAATTGTACTTATAAGTAGTGTAGAAAGTAGATATTGTTGAGAAAAGGCACACAATAGTTAAGGTATTTTTCAATGGAATAAAATTGTAAGCTATTCATGCATCAATTTATTGCATGCAATATCATGCGCCACGCTTTTCTTTTTAAATCGTCCTATTTAAAAAGGAGGTAGTTGTGTTCCAATGTTTATTTGTTTAATTCGAATCTTGCAAGCTTAATTAGATCCTCTTCCTCTTAACCTACGGAGTTTAAATTTGTCATGTTGGTTCACTTCTGATGACAATTTATTTTTATGCTAAGCATGACAAGAAGGTCAATTCTCGTATTTAATTGACACTGAGAGTGAATGTTGACTAAATTGAGGTTTAATTGTGAATTGACTTACATTTGGTATTCTGTTCCACTAAAGTATCGCTCCGATTTCAGTATCATCTCAGTCCAATTTCAATATAATGCCAAGTTAAAAAGTATTGTTAATCATTTTTTGATCACATAATAATCGCAGCTGCTATAGTCTAAATAAAAAATAACTAACTGAAATGTTCAATTTGACGATGTATTTATTCTACACTTGTTGTTCATGTTAGTTCAAAATTTTATCGGAATACCGTTCAAACTCAAACATCAAATAATTTATTTATAGTATATATAATAGTCAATTTACATTTTTTTTAAAACTAATTTAATTACAAATCTACCACCGGATCGTAACGCGGCCTCCACTGAGAAGATCCGGCGAAGAAACTCGGCGTGCTAGTCTATTTTTATTTAATTCTTCAAAATAAAAATTCTAGTATCAGTGCGGAGTCTGGCATTGGCCCAGTATGATAGCAATAGGCTCGCCCCCTATTACATAGTACCTAACGTCGTCGGCGAAAAGTCAGTGTACACAGTACACTTCTACCACTATGTACACTCACTTTTTCCCACCTGCTGCTGGCAGAGATGTTCTCCAACCAAGTGGTACTCTAACCAAGTGGTCTTGGGGAAGGTTCAGGCGTGACGGTGTTTATTTTTGTTTTTTATTTTCATGTATAGTTGGCCCCTATTAAGCGATACATTTCAACCACATCTCACGCGGCATTAGATTTTAAAAACTAACCGTATATAAATAACTCGGAAGAGGAGTATTCGGAACTCGGAAGAGGAGTACGACAAGGAGATACTCTGTCACCAAAACTATTTATAATATCTCTAGAGTACATATTTAGAAAGCTAGACTGGAATACTAGAGGTCTAAATATTGATGGTGAGTGTATTAGTATTCTCCGATTTGCTGACGGCTTTGTGTTTTTTTGCGGATTTTGTCGACGATATGATTAAAATGATTGAGGAGCTACGGATGCAATCCCAAAAGATGGGCCTAGTGATGAACACATCAAAAACAAACTTTGGGCTACAAAAACCAAACAGCCGAAGTCGATTGCAGAATAGCGCAGGCGTGGTGCGCCTACGGAGTCAACAAAACTATCTTGGCATCAAAGAAAATTCCACAGCACCTGAAAACCAAAATGCTTAGCCAATGTGTCCTGCCAGTTATGACGTACGGCATGGAGACCACAGCGCTCACAAAAAAGGCGAGCGAAAATCTAAGCGTCGCGCAAAGATCTATGGGGCAATGCTCGGAATGACGCTTCAAGATCGAAAACGGAACAAGTGGATTAGACGAACGACAAAAGTGGTAGACTTGGTAACCACAATCAAAAGCCGCAAATGCAGATAGGCAGGACACATTGCGCGAATGAACCAAGAGCGATGGACCAGAAAGGCCACCGGCTACCTGAAAAATGGATTAACGACATCCGGCAATACGCGGGTCTACATAGGATGCCAGTTGCACGGGTCAGAATGACTTGGAAGATTTTGGAGGAAGCTGGACCACCAGAAGACGGACCATAGAAAGGCTGTGATGATGAGGATTTGAACCCAGAATGTTGTGATCGCAACGCGCATTTTTTGTCACTAGACCAGCAACTCAGTATTTTTTTCTGTATTGCTGTCCACCACTGGTGGATAAAGAGAATAATTCAAAAAGTTGTCACTGTTTACCACTGGTGGACAAGCGGGTGGTGGGCTATTGCCCACCGGACCGATCGGAATATCACCATCATCAGCTTTTTACAACCCTCTGCAGGGCATAAGCCGGATCGAAATATACCGTTTTATAAATACGTTCCAATATCCGTATCAGCATATCATATTGGGGTCTGAGTGAAAGGCGTACATTACCTCCGATAATGGGGTGCGCAGTAAATCTGTAGGATCCGTCGGTGCCGTGATGGGTTCCGCCTGCGAAATATCCATTTTCCCCGTCGCTACGGCTTAGATTATGGGACCTGGTTTGAGACCCTGAGATCCGTTTGTTGCCCAAGCTATTATTGATAAAAAATTATTCAGTTATGATTTTTTTGTGGGGCATAGTGCGCCGGGTGATCACGAGGTTATGGGTTCGAATTGTATGAAGTGGCCTTTTATATAGAAAACTTTTAGGTAATAGTAATTCGGAGACTGAAATTATGGTAAATGTCAACAGCCTTTTATTATCTTTAGACCGAACACTGTCAGTGATATGTGTGTGGATAGTATATCTCTGCAACCTGGCTTTCAGAAATATAGACGTGCTAATGCTTTTTGATTAGGTAGGTATCTTATACTTTGATATCATCTTGATTATTAACGCAGACGAGGTTGCCAGTGATGTTAGCAACACAATTTGTTTTGGTAGATAGACAAAAAGTAGAAAAAAGTGATCCTGTAAGTGTTTACTGATTGAGGTACGGAATCCTTAAAAAAAAATTAAAGACTGTTAAGAGATTTCTCAGTACGAGACAATGTTTAAAATAAAAAAATCAGGTTTCTAGTCATTCGCACCGTTTTCCAATACATTTGCTTCATGCGGGCGAATCTGTGGGCAAATCCTATGACAACATTGTATTCAAATCAGAACAACCCCAAGGTCATTTATACCCCCTAATGAATATTCACGATGTTGTGCGAGCGATCCTAACACGGGGTAATAAAATTAACGAATTAATAACAAGATTGAACGGGGCTTATATATATCGCACCGATAACTTTAAACCCATTACGCACTTTGTTAAAGTTACGTAATAAAGTTATGCGTTAGGGAATAATTTCCTTCGATTTATGTTTGTTGAATATATGACCGCGCACCACGGAATAAAGAAGTTACTAGTATTTTTTGTTCAGGGACCCGTACACTGGTGAGACCCCAAGCACGAATAGATTGACGTTGTCATAACGATATCGTGCTGTCACGTTTATTTATCTAGTAAATTTGTGTGTTGTGAGAAGGATGGCGTTCATCATCAATTTGATAGCGCTTTAGGCCCTTAAATTAATCCATTCATATATGTTATCCTTTTTACACTACAAATTTCCTAAATAAAGATGAATATGACGCCATGATTTCTCAACAACGTGACTATAACGTAAAATCGTTGCCAGATCGTACACTAAAACAGTTTCATAATAAATCATTCTATATTTTCCCACTGCTGAGCTAGGCCTAGGTTTTGCGCAGTATAATATGCTTGTTACCCGTGACTTTTACTAGGTTATTGGGTCTTGTACGAGATCTGAGAGCTTAGAACGAAAAGGTGACGTTAACATGACGCTTGCGAGTTGATATGCCATTCTTTTCATTTTATAAATTGATAAATAAACTTGAACGGTAACTCGCTAGTATCATAATAACGTCAAAGTTTTCATGCTAAGCCTTCTGCATTCTTCGCGTCTTCCGGATCGGGGATAATTTCCAATAAAAAATATAGATAAGTACACACCGTGACGCCTATAGTCCCCAAGCAGGGGTGGCAGAGGTGTACTGAGTACACCAAATTTTTGCCCTCGATGGGATACATGGGACCTACCCATGTAGTAGGGGGCGAGCCTATTGCCATAGACCGGGCACAATTTCCAGACTCCGGGCTCATACTGGGAAGATTTCGTTATAAAAACTACATTTGTCCGACTTAGGATTTGAACCCAGGACGTCGAGCCCACAAAGCGATGCGCTTTGCCAATAGACGAACGAGTCAGGTAGATAATTACCATTTTGATGTAAATAGTTTATATAACCCCTATAGATAACAATGAACTTCCATAATACAATACTTCACACAAAATCTGTATTCACAACATTACATCTCACCATCATTGTCCGAGATTGAACGATATTAGAACCCTTTAAACAATCCCTCGAATATGTGCAAGGGTTGGCCTCCCTTGCGCAACCACAACGCTTTACAAACTGCTTTAAGGCGTCGATATACGATACACCCACTTGGTTATTGCTGTAGCAACCTTCGTTATTGAATCGACCCTAATAAACTAGCATTGGGCCAGGTAAATATAACGTGTTTGTTCAGACAAAGTATCTACACTATACGATTTATAAGATCAATTTCCAGATGAAACATAGAATACTATAACCACAATCATCATAATCAGCTTTCTATAAGTCTTCTCCCTTTTGTGCCATTCTTCGCGGTCCTGTGCCAATCTACATCAAGTTCTTCCTCCAACTCTCGTCATCTACCCACCGAGTCTAGTATCTTATTCCATGTATTGTCACTACTAATTAATACTATAATAACATCGTCACGCCTCCTTTCCCCAAGTGGGGGTGGCAGAGGTGTATTAATATTACAATACAAAAATATATTATTTGGGTTGGGTGTTCAAATTCTTGTGCGGTGCCGTAATAGCTACGCGAATTATTCGCTAATTTACCAACGACTAAGAATGCAGCTACATATTTGTTGTATAATATACAAGGTTTTTTCAGCTATTCACAAAGTTTAATAACAATTACCTGATTTATAACATGATTATCTCTGCCTTGTGTATTGCTGAGAATCTGGAATGCATTTGTCACAATGGGGTCCTCATTGTCGGCGAACCAGTGTTTATTTGTAGTGCCTAGCAAGGTCTACGTCAATTCTCGTAATTAAGTGTCCGAAATGCAGTTTCTATCTAATATCAATGTAATAAATCACACAAATGGTATCCTTGTAGAATATCAAATCCTTCAATGACATCAACTGAATTGAGACCCAACCAAAAGTTGCACAAATAAAAAGGGTATTCTGATAAAATTTTACAAAACAAACATTGAGCAGCTGTGATTAACGAAAATTATAAAAAAATATACTTCACTAAAATATATAAATTGAGTTATTTATTGAAGTGGTTTAAAAAATACAGGATTTATACATTCCTGAAATAATAAAAAAAAAAGTTGGTTTTATTGAATTTAATAAAACCATTTTTTTTTCCTGTAGCTTTGTACAGTACCTTGTGTATATCTGTACGTATGGATGATGAAGCGTTTTGCTGAAGGTGTTTTAACAGTTGTATGTAGCCCTCGTTAATACGACAATCCACCAGGGCTCGTTCGACTGCTCTACTAATCTACGAAGAGGATAGTAATTGGTTTCCTGTATTCGTGACATTTTTTTATGACTAATTTGATGATTTGGAGGTGGTCATTAGTTCCGTATCCTAATCTGAAACTTGCCTGCTCCCTTGGTTTCATGCATAAGTTTCAGTCTTTTTTCTGAATTAACAAAATGATCAACTACACACACTTTTGTTTTCAGCCTGTACAGAGAAAAAAGAAATGAAACTGACCCACTGCTGAGTAAAGGCCTTCTCTCAAAAATCGAGTTGAGAGAGAACGGGTCATAGCGTCAGTGCGGAATGGTGGAGAAAAATAAAAGGCTTTGTCCTGCAGTGGACGTCTTTCGGCTGATGATGATGATGAATAAATATTCTGGATACCTCCATCCGAACAAAAGATCCAATATTTTCAAGATTTTAAAAATAAAAACATTAAGTACCAAAATAAGAATGAGGGAAGCCAGAGGGGTCTGTAAGTAGAGAACCTGTTGGAACTCTGTAATATCTGCCTACCCCGTTAACGATCTGGCGTGACGATTAAGATAAATCGAGAAAAGTAAAAAAGATCATTGCTCCATTTACACCTAACCCCACGATTCAGTGAAATTAAAATATCAGGCTAACTGCCCTCCGCTGGGCAAAGACCTTGGCCAGTGCGGATTTGTGGAGGCGGGTTTGTGGCCACCTGCTGTTCGAACTTATCAAGCCGCCTATAAAGCGTCCAACTCGGCTCAACGACTACCACATCAAGTGGGTAACCGGGACCAACGGCTTAACGTGCCTTCCGAAGCACGGAGATGCTCGAATATGAATATGCCACAAACGGTCATCCATCTCAGGCCGACCGTGCCGAACGCTTAACCTAGGTGATGGGTAAAAAACACCGCGGTTGCACAGCGCTACGAGCGCCTCTTAATTTCAATTAAAATTAATCGTTTCAAAATACAAGAGAAAACAAAATACATATAAACCGATCCAAAAACAATTGAGCAATTAAGCACTAAGTCCTTGAACAATAAAACGGCTGGGAACTAAGGGCTCGTAGTACACAAATATATACGCGTAATATCGCTAAAAGCCCACCACTCGGACCCGTGTCACGCACCGAGCACGAGAACTACTCTAATTCTTAAGAAGTCATTATTCTGGAATATAAATTATTCGTTATCTTTATAAAATAACGAAATAAATAATAAATGTGTATACCAAGTTATATGTCTATGCTGTTGGCCGTTGAAGTGTTACTTCTTCTGGAGCCAATTCTGAGTGTAGTATCAGATCATGTTTAGAAAAATGCATTGTCATCGGATTTGAACCAGCATGTTAAATCTCAACTCCATACGATTAGAGGAAATAGTTCTAATTTAGCTTACAAGATTTGACAAACAAACATGGAAATTTAAATAAAAGCTTGTAAATAATAAAACTCTTCAAACCACTTAACAAAAGTTTGTTGGACAACGCTATACAAGGTTGGCTAAACATAATAAACGCAAGACCTGAAAGTAGTTCTACATCGGTAACTGAATTGATTCCAAAACTTTTTAATGTATCTTACATTTTTTTTTAAATTTGCAAAAATGCTTTTACTTCTTTAGTGAGCTATAAAGAACTAAATTTATTCTTGATCCAATTGATGCAATGAGGAGATTTCAAATGCGTTCCTAAAACATAATTCTAAAAACGCGCACATACACGTACGAGTTTCATTGTTAATTGGGGTATAAAAGTGCCTAAAAAAAGGTTAAAAACCTTTAAATTTGGAAATTTGGTTTTCGTTTTGAATTTATGAAGCAATTCTCTAATCGGGGTGTCTGAGATCTTGCGTTATTTACATTACACCTTGTATATCTGAAATTATTTAACGGATTGTAGTTTAAATTATTAAGATATGTAAGGATCGAACTTGTGACGTGACTACTTAAACAAGTGATCGCTAACGACAGACTAATCCGCCCGCGCCGCTAAGTACCTCTCACGCGTGTTATCTTTGAAGGAATAATCAAGGGTGTGTATATTGTATTACCAAATTCCATCGAGATATATAATTCCAATGTGACATGACATGTTAGTAACTTACGAGGTAATGTGCCATCATTTTCTAACAACTAAATATAGATAAACGTGACAGCACGCTTTTTCGATAGCGTTACGCTGTCCCAAATCTAGCTAGCCCGCAAGGAATCTGGTGTTGAGATATTATAGATATAAAACAAAGTTATTTGAATTACAGTAAGGCCCTTTTGTTTTTTAATACTCGAGAATGGCGCCCCCTTGACGTAAGTAACCATTACAAAATATAGCCAGCTTCCAAAATGTTGGAAAATAAAAATTCATGGGTCTGAACTTAATAATGATTTGATATAATTGAACAGCTCAAATGAAATGGAGACACATTTTGTTTAGAAACCTACTTCTATCCGACCCTATTTATTTACTGGATCGATTTAAAGGCTTTTCATGCTTTTACTTTAAAAGCACTTGATTGTAATAGTTGAAAAAGGACTTTATTTCCATTCATCTATCTTGATGGGTTAAAGAGTTCCTGTAGTCAACTTCCTGCTCCTTCATCAAACTTTGGATACCGCCTAGGTCTATAGAACATAAACAATAAGCACAAATACGGTGGAGCTATGTTGCGTGTAGTTAAAGAGTTCCTTTGCCTTCCGGTGCCTTCTTCTTCCTAGCGTTTCGACGACAAACATGATACAATTATATGGATGCGGCCCAGTAAGCGACCACTCTAACTGAATTTATGGAAACAGATATCAAGTCACGCAGAGCACGATATAATGTAAGACATCGGGCCCCAACATCCGATTTTGAACACCGCCTATGTCTATAGGATTTGCCTTTGCAAATCAAATAAACCCAAACGCTATGAACTTATGTTGTGTAGTTGAGGAGGAGTTTAGCTACCTTTCGAATCTACCATCAAACCGACTATGGTACCGTATTATTTCACTGTTATATTTAAATGTGTGTTATAGTTATTTTTAAATTTAACCTTGTTTCCTCATACTGATCTGAGCTTATTGCCTTGTGACTACTAGCCAACAGGTAACTAAAGTAATGACGTTTAATAAACATAGCTGAACCATCCTGCGTATTCCGACTTCTTTTTTGTAAGAACACATTCAATGGACGGTTGGTTCAACGATGGACCGACGATCTTATGAAGATCGCGGAAAGTTGTTGGATGCAGGTGGTATCGGACCGGTTGTGCTGAAAAGCGATTGGGGAGGCCCATGTTCAGTAGTGGTCGGGTATAGGCTACGATGATGATGATATTTCAAAAATTTTGATTTGGCAATACTCTACAAACCTCTTACAAATACACTTTAAGAATAGAAATTGAGCACAGTATTGAATGTATACTTCCAGATATCCGCGGGACATAAGCCTTTATATACATTGATGTGAAAATTGCTTAAAAGTCTTGAACAATACTGTTAGAAAACGACAATTTTGCCGGCGCTCGCCCGTTCTTCTCCACTTTGTATCAGTGAAAAGGATTTATACAGATAACTAGGCTGTAAAACATTTTTTTTAAATTTAAGATTTTCCTTGCTTCTATTTTCTTTCTAACTATTGTTATCGTGGATTTAAAGTTTTAGGATTCCAGTTTCTTTTCGTATTCTTCGGTGTATAAAGATCAATTTGGAAGTAGCCAAGATCATCAATAGTGGTCCCGTATAAATGCTAAGGGCGGCTGCAAATGGACCACTTTTTACCGTCCTTAATAACCAGTGACAACCGCTATTTAATGCATTTTAAACTTTATTTAAAGGCCCTTCATACAAATCCGTTGGTAGCCACTACGCGCCATACATATCTATTGGTAGTAATTAAAGCACAGTTAACTAGTCACAGCTTTTGGTTTGGAAAGATAGCATAGATAAAATAGTAGCAAAGTCCTCTAGCCAAGTTTTCAAATCTTTTATATTATATGAGTTTTTTTAATAAACATACGCATTAATATGTTATAAGAAGAATTTAATTTTTCAGGCGGTCGAAAGAAGAGCAGAATTTGTTTCTTTCAAGCCTTTAACAGAAATTTACCTTCGGAGAGGCTCAGCCAAGCACTAAGATAGTACGAAACTTCGTATTAGCTTCATGCCGCCAAATTACTAAGTGGCTATCAGCTAATAGGAAAGAGATTACGTCACCAGCAAAGTCCGCAGTCAACACATGGCGAGAAAAACTTCTCCGGCCGGCCTTCCCAGTTGTCTTAACATGTCATTAAGTTTAGAAGAATATTTTTTATAACTTGTATTTTTTAAAGCAATACGAATCAAATGATGCATGAGACGAAACTATGAGGGTGGAGGAAGCGCGAGAGGGCTGTGCGGAAAGATCCTGTTGGAGCTCTGTACACTCTGCCTACCCCGTAAGGGATTAAGCGTGATCATATAAGTAGATAGATAAATGAATTAAATTCTTTAAAAAGTAAATACATATTATGTCGCTACACTCTAAGCCTAAGGTTACTTCATCGTTACCTAGGCGTACGTTTTTCCTACTGTATCTACTCAACCAAGTGACTAAGTTGTTACCATCTAATCTAATAGGAAAGACAGTACCACAGTACCAAAGTCCGCAGTCAACACATGGCGAGATGTGGTAACTTAAACTTCTCCGGTCCCAGTAGGCACACACTTTAACCATTAGCGAAGTTTCCAGTCCGCTGAATGTGTGGAATTCTCATTGGGCGTATAGTAAGTAGTGAGCTAAGTTGACATATAATCACGCCCACATTTCATAAGTGGGGTAGCAAGGGTTTCCTTAGGTGTACACCCACGTATCGTTGATAATGTTAGGAAATCATGTAATAGGGAGCAAACTTATTTGCATTATAACGACCACTTTTATAGATTTTGAACAAACTACTAAGGAGAATTTTTCTAAAGAAATAAAACCACTTACATTTTGGTCGATTTAGTATTCAAACCCAGGACCGCATGATGGTCAGCCACATCATACGCTACCAGACCAAAGGTAAAATCAAAATAGTCTTTGGCTTCTGAAATAAATATTTTCTACTATTAAATATTATTACAAACATGTAAGAAAAGAACCTGTTGGAACACTGTACTCTCTGCCTACCCTGCAAGGGATCTGGCGTGATGATATAGATAGATAGATAAAAATATAATTACATCCAATTATATGTGTAATTTATTACAAGACTATAATTCATTCCTAACAGCAACAAAAAATTTCGGCAGAAAATATTTTTTTAGTATTTTTTAATACGTAAAAGAAAACAACACAAAATGAAAACAGAATTAAAATTTATATTCATTTATGTAATTATATCTGATACAAAGTAAATACTTTTGAGAACAAATGAATAAAGAGAATTGATTTGACCTTTATACTTTATTTCAAATATATCTAGTCATTAAATTTCTCCCTGCCCTTTTTAGTATATTTTCTATGAATCTCACCGTAAGCATCGGTATCTTTCTTTCGCGGAAATAATAACAAAAAACCGTAGAGTGGTGTGATTGGCAGAGAGAAATGACCGACCTCCCCATCGGACCAACAATGAATTACGTTACCATTTTTCTACAGAAACCTTTGGCACTCACGTACGCATTGGGCAGCTTGAAATATTGTTTCTTGTATTGGAAAATGCCCTCGGGATTTGAAGATAGATCTGTTACTCGTCTTATATATTTCGACCATTTGATTTTAGGTTTGAAATTAAAAGATTCGTTAAGCCATTGATCTCGATTACCATTCCAAATGGCATCACTTAAGGTAAACTTTATGTAGTAGTTAAACTAAGTTAGGAAACTTATAAACGGCTCGATAGGTTTCAACAGCAGGTAGCCACAAACCCACCTCCCCCATGTATGTGTGCGTGATCTACGCTGATGGCCGCGGGGCTTTTATAGCTTCACCGGACAAAAGGACGATCGTGCAACCACTACTCTCGAGTCAGAAGAGGAATGGGCATCTAGCTCAAAGGCGCCTCGAGGAGGAACGGCTTCGGTTTGGGCAGTCGCTATGGGGGAGGGCATATACTAGGTGTCTCGCAGTGGTACTCTCCACCGGCCAGCGGGCCCACCTTCCCCAATCCGTACTTGGTCTTCTATGTACACCCACGTTATGCAGACGAAATGAGACCCAATTTTCATGGAAAGCAAGCCTATTGCTATCATACCGGGCACTTCTTCAGAGTATTCTTCGACATAAAAACCCCAACAACATTTTCCCAACACAGGAACCCTATAAAGAATATTATAAATTCAATAGTAACTTTGTCTGTCGGTCTGTCTGTTTGTATGTTACCTTTTCACACCCAAACGGCTGAACAAATTTTGATCAGTTGATTTGACGGACAATTTACTTAAGGGTGTGAAATACATACCTGAATATAACGCGAACGAAGCTGCGGGTACAACTAGTAATATTATAAATTCGAAAGTAACTGTCTGTAACCTTCTCACGCTCAAAGCGCTGAATAGATTTTGATCACATTTGGCAAGGAAATAGATTTTATCCAGGGGAAGGATATATATTTTGTCGAAAAAAAATAGAATAGAATAGAATAGAATAGAATAGAATACACTTTATTGTACACCAACATAAGCAAGAACAACAAACAAAGAAAATAAAATATACACATACAAATGGTAGCACAATTGGCGGCCTTATTACTAACAGCAATCTCTTCCAGGCAACCAACATTCCAAAGAGCTGAAGAGAGAAATAAGGCAGTTGGTGGCGTACACTATCATTGAATTATTTACATTTAATAAATCTAAATACTAATCTACATACATAGACCTACACTACATACTACATACATATATATATTTATATATTTACATATACTTACACACTAATACATACTAATAGGTAAAACACAATAGAAGAATTATGAAAGACAAGAAGAGAGCAAATGATTTTTTACCATACATTTAAAAGAACCTTGTGTCTTTGCTCGTCTGATAGACACGGGCAATGCATTCCACAAACGTACAGCTTGAACTGTAAAGGATTTATTAAAGAAGTTTGTGGAATGCATCGGTGTGTTCAGTTTCAGGTTTTCCGATGACCTTAAGAACCCTGGATGTGTTTCGTGGATGAACTCAAATCGTTTTTTGAGATAAGGAGGAGATGTTGGATTAAACAGAATACTGTATAGAAGTGATAATATGTGAGCTTACCTCATAGTGTGACATCCACGCCTGGAAATAACGCGAACGAAATTTCGAGTACTGCTAGTATTCTAATAGGTAAATGTTTTGTTTCATCTGAAATACTCGTTGGATATTAGGTATGATAGATAAGTAGATAACTAATATGAAATCAATACTTGCGTTCATTCTATTTACAATATATCCAAATATTCCCATAACCCTAAATCCTTTTCACTATTACCAACTGTCGTAATTCAGACTCAATCAATCCAGAATAAATTTCGGGCTCTATTCAAAACCAATTACAGATGTAATTGAAATAGCTCTTCGTGTTATAGGGCCTCGTAAATATTATCATTCCCTATTCAATTACTTGAGACGTTTGGACTAGCTGCAGGCTTCAAACTTAAGATACAAATAGAATTTAACTGAATTTTCTCTTCAATTTAAATTCAGCCAAACAAGATTGATTTAAGTGAATCTAACAGTTAGAAAGGTAGAAAATAAAAAGTATTTTGTTTGATAAAGGGTCGTTGTACGTTTGTACAGGGATTGAAAGGAGCTATAACCTATCCCTGGTAGGATCAAAACGTGACGCAACTAATCCTACTAATATTATAAATGTGAAAGTTTGTATATTTAGATGTTTGTTACTCAATCACGCAAAAATAGCTAAACGGATTTGGTCACCTGTTTTTATGCACACATATTGTTTATTACCTGCTTTAACACATAGTATAACTTTTATCCCGGGAAAATGTTTCGAGCTTATCTAAAGGCATCGCGGACGAAGTCGCGGGCTGAAGCTAGTAAACCATAAACCGTAGCCCTAGCCAAGCTTCAAACATTTTCTATTATCTTTCCGCAATCTGGAGTAAATATGTGTGCTGCTTGATAAGTTTAAGCCGCTTCTAAGGCTTCCCTTAATTTTTTTTTACGACTTTGACATGAATTGGTAATAGAGCGAATAAGTAAATGTGTATTTCAAAGCACAGAGAGGCTCTTTCATGATAATACCACAAACGGCCACCCAGAGCAACGAGCGCCTCAGTTGTTTATATCGTTTATTTATTGACACGGCGCGTACATAACATTACGTGTCTGGATAATTAAAGTTACTTAGTACCGTACGGGAATAATAAAACGGTATTTAAAAGTCATCTTTGCATTAAACCATCCACAATCGGACTACACTGTACCGACCCGCATCGATATGCCGAAGAAAAAAATGTCTATGCATGAATGATGCAATCCCCTATTCTAAATGCCAAACCTCTGTCACAAAGTTTATTGGTTAGAAATAGGTGTGACTGCTGGGCACCAATTTACAATTTAGATCACACCTTCTTTTGCAGTTGACAAAAGGAATAGGACTACCCGTGGCTTCATAGTGTCCTTCGGCTAGCAATCTTTAAGTTCACTATCAAAGTGTGTATGTAGTACGTTCTGGAATGGGCAAAAGAAATTTGCCACAAAATCCATTTAGTTGTACACAATTACGTACTTTGATTCTACAAGAGTGGCAATGTGAGTTTTGATTTCTAGACACAAACCATTTGACGTTGACGTAATGTTGTCGAGAAGGTGTGCTGTCAGTTCATCCTTATTGAAACACGCCTATACTCCCCAAATGAGAGTGGTATCTTTATTAAGTATATTTGTAGTTAAATAATTTAATTTTAGAAAGCCCTTTTTAAAAACAAACTTTTATGGCAAAAAGACCACGAAAATATCCTGCTTAGTTGTAGTTCCTATGGCCTCCTTCCAGCTCCATAATCAGACCTCAGACACCATCCGGTTCTAAAGTATTCGTCAAGACAAATCTAACGAGCCCAAATACGGCGAGATTATATTAAGTAGTTGGCTGGTTCTATTGACCACCTTACGGCTTTATAATCAGACCTTGAACACTATGTGCTTGTGTAGTACTTGTGAATAACAATCCAGCAAGCCTAAACACGAGGGGGTTACGTTGTGTAGTTCACATGTTCCTATAGCCGCCTACCGACTCCATCATCAGACCAGAATTTTTATACGTATGACTCGGTTTATTTGTTCGTGGTAAGATAGTCTAGGTCTTCCCCGGTACCTGCATCCTTCCACTTTCACATTGTATATCTGTTTTGTCATTCTTTCCTCCGGCATTCTTTCTATATGCCCGAACCAACGGAGCATGCCCTTTCTCATCTTTACACCGATACTATCTTTCATACCTACTCGCTGTCTTACTATGCTGTTGCTAATGCGGTCGGTCAGCTTCACTCCGCACATCTTCCGCAGAGCTCGCATTTCTACCGCATTTATCCTACTTTCATTCTCCTTCTTACATACCCAGCTCTCGCTACCATATAACAGCGTTGGGACAAGAACTCCGTTATGTATGGCCAGCTGCGCCTTATGGCTTAAGTGCCGGCTCCCGAGTAGCTTTCCCATCGCACCATTCACTCTGTTCCCTACACTCACTCTTCTCTCTATGTCAGCGGTGTATTTCCCATCCTTACTGAAGGCGCATCCAAGATATACAAACTCATTCACTTGCTCCAGCACATCGTTACCAACCACAATCCTTACATTCGTTCTGGTTTCTTCCCTTTCAAAAACCATAATCTTGGTTTTCTTCACATTCAAGTGTAAACCATTGATCATGCAGTCTTTCATAACTGTGACTTGCAGATCAGTGGCTGTTGGCGCTATTAAAACCGCGTCATCTGCATAAAGTAGATGGTTTACCACTAAGTCACCCATTTGTACACCTTCATCCATCGCTTTCAGTCTTTGAAGACTTTTGTCCAGATATATTATAAACAGTCTAGCGGACAACACGCAACCCTGCTTGACGCCGATTTTAACGTCAAACCAGGGTGACCTGTTACCACCCACCCGTACGCATGCCTTGCAGTCCACATAAGTGGACTGGACGGCGGACTGTTTGTCTAGGTCTTTTATATAATTCTATCTATCTATATCCTCACCAAACCACCAGGTCGTTTACTGTGTAGGTAGGGAGTACAGGGTTCCAACAGGTTGTCTCGTTACAGACCTCTCTGGCTCGGATCTCGAAATCGTCATACACGCTTGTCGGTTACGGAGATTCTTGACTTGTCCATCAGATAAGACCACAGATAAGACACGGTCTATTTATGTACTTACTGATATATTTTCTGTTGCAGAAAAGGACTGTTTAAAATATGAACGTTTCGAATTACGAATGTATCTAACCATTCCTCAAGGGTATGGCATCGTTTCACACAAGAACTTCCCTTATAGTGGATATACTTATCGCAAATGCAGTATGACAAAATAAAAATACCGAAAAAGTACACTGTCGCACCCATTCGATAAATACTTAATCCTACAAACAAAGTAATTAGAGGACGTCTAGATACCGATAGATACGATATATATACATAATAATATATGATATTCCTATATCCATAATCATGTTTCTAGCCTAATACTAGATTATGTTTATTTCATCTAGTCTGGTTCTCAATGTCGCACCCCATTCTAACTAACGAGAAGAAAATAAACCATATGTTATTGATACGACGTCCAAAACACATAACGTGCATATCAATAGCACAGCTTAAATAAAACAACTCGGTCTCACTACTAATGCAATCGCAATTTCGCTGTCGAATGTAATAATAACATAATTCAAGAAATTGATTACTTGAATGAGCACCCCAATTTGGACAACTAAAGCTTGCTTTTATACTTATGTCTCCATTTCATTCGGCAAATCATCATTTTTGCGGCAGTATCGTACGAAATTAGTGATACCCGTGAGATTTGCAGAACATCGATGAATGTGTTGGTATTAACTAAAATATGACACATGTATCATCGTCGCCAACCAGACTGAGGTAAACTCATATTTAGAGGGTGCGACATATTGTAGCGACACACGTTAGGTCAAAAGTGCTAAAATGTAGACATAAGATTTTTTTAATCTGAAATTTTGTTAATACCTTACGATAGGGCTCAAGCTTCGCATAAACCATCGAAACATTTTTTCATAAGTCTAATACTTAGCGAGATAATGCCGCATGTTTAAAAATAATGGTTGGAGCTCAACATATCATGTCATTTTTCTACGAAGTTATAGTCGATCCACCTTTGGCACTACCCAGGTATCATTATATAGCTATTCACCTTACATATGTCACCATAAGTACGCAATTCCACTTACAAGTTTTTCTGGTACAAGTCTATTTTCGAGTACAACTCATGGATTAAAAAGAAATCCTATATCCATATTTTAACACTTTCGACCTAAAGTACGACGACGCGACTTGACGCGACTTGAGCGCGTTTTATAATTCGTTCAATTTCACGAGTAAATCGATTAAACAATACTCAAAAATTATTTCTAGTCGCGCGTCATAGATTACTCAGTTATAAATTGATCAAGTGTGTATCGTGTATCGCGAGTCATCGCGTGCAAAACTGCAACTAAAGTTCGGCGTCGGGTTCAACGTCGCGCAACCAATGCACCTCCTCTCGCTGTCACCTGGACACTTATCAGGTGTAAATATGTGCTTAAGTGAATACACCTGAAAAGTTATGTATTTGAGTGGGTTCTTGTGAGCTCGCTGTCGTTACTTATGCTGTCATCAAAGTGCAATCCTCTCTATACTTCATGACAACTTACAGTAGCGCGTATTATCAATAAGCTATCTACGCGTTTATATTCATAACGTGGATCTTCATATCTTTAATATGTGGAGTATTGGTTACATTACATATTGAACATTAGGTACCAATATTCTCCATATTAAAGATAATTACTTTTCCAAAGCACCTAATTCCTTTTCCTCTTCTTTTTTTATAGAAAATGCATAAAACTCAAACCTTTACAAAATTACTTAACTGGACGTTAATCTGTTTACAAAGGAAGGCACTTTATAGGAACATTTTTTTATCAATCAAAATATCTTATGCCCAGAGGTCCAAATCAGCGGATCTAGGACTACATCATCATTATCAATCAGCCTGTATCTACCCTCTATTGAGTATAGACCTTTACTTATGTATCACGCCATTCGTTCCGGTCCTGGGCTAGTCTATTCCACAATTTGCCGGCCACCATCACAATGATATCGCTCCATCTGTCTGATGGCCTTTGGGACTTCATCCTTTTCTGGGCCATAGCTTTGGTTTGCAGTATCCCTTTAATGGTCAACACACAACCGTTTTCTTTGGCGTTTAAAAAGGCGTCGCCGAAATACCGGAGATCCGAAAATAGCCGGCAAAATCTCTCAAACAAATTCAAGCCGTTAGCGAAATCCAGTCTTTAGCGGCTTAAGCCGTTTAATGATGCCGCATTTATAATTACGGGCCCTTTTTGTGTTTCAAACCTCTTTTGTAAGTACGCAATAATTAAACATAGTTTAACCTATCTATTCATATCATCACGCCAGATCCCTTGCGGGGTAGGCAGAGAGTACAGATTTCCAATAAGTTCTCTCCTTAAATACCTCTTTGGCTTCCTCCACTCTCATAGTTCGTCTCATAGATGCTTGCCGATTACGGAAACTCTTGACTTGCCCTTCAGATAAGACACGGTCTATTTGGTGACATAGTTTGATTTCCCCTAAGAATTAAGGAGAAGAGTAGTAAGATCGGCTATCGTAGATTTTTGACTGCCCCGTTCGTCTAGCCAGTGCGGCTGGCAATCTCGAGGGCAAGGGTTAAAATCCTAGGTTGGAAAAGTATAGTTTTCCTATAGCAAAATTCTGAATAGCAGTATGGAGTCTGGAGTTTGAAACTTTCCCAGTTAAATGGCAGTAGTGTCCCTTACGGAGCAGTGAGTAAAAGGCTCACCCCGTATACAGTACACCTTTGACACCGCTACTTGGGAAATAAAGACCTGATAGTGCTTTTTTTTGTGATTGGTTGGCAGGTAATCGAGTTATTTTAGGACTGAAAATATGCCCAATAAAAAATGGAAAAGGAACTTTTTGGGCCACATACATAATAATCCTGTACGCATACACAATTCAGAAAATAAAATTATGTTGTACCTGTAATAAAACTTTTTTTGTGGATTTTATCGCGGTTCATTTTTGATTTTTAGGTTCCCGACGTTACGAGTGCTTTGCAGCACCCATGGTCACGGGAAGGACCACGGGTGCTGCAAAGCACTTGTAAGGTCGGGAACTTAAAAATCAAAAATAAACTGCGATAAAATCCGAAAAATTGTTTATTTCATGTGTAATATTTGCGTAAATCTAAGAACTCAGTATATGTTGTACCTACATAAAATACAGCTCTATTTTTCTGATTACTCATTTTCATAATGTAACATTCGTATGAATAACTAAAGAACTAGACAAAGGTTTTGTCGGGTAACAGAAGCAACGCCGAAGGGGATTTATCCAAGATACGCAACTGAAAATGTTTTTGTTTGTAGAATATTCCAGTCGCAAACAACCCCTATTTGTATTGTTTAGACTACAAATTATCGTAATGAATACAAAATGAGATTCGTTTAGTATTTTGTTAACTGATTTTAAAGAAGTTACTCATTTGATCGTATTTGAGGTATTTGGTTTCCTGTTTTTTTTTATTTTTTATAACAACTGGATAGGTATACCATATATGATAAATAAAACGATAGAACAAAAAAAATCAATTAACATATTTTATTTATAATTCTAACTATACGTCTAGCTTCATCAGGCGAAAACGTCCACAGCCGGACAAAGCCATCCCCAAAGGCCGCCACGACGACCGGCTTTGTGCTATGTCATCTACCTTCTACCCGCGACCAAGTTAATAATATCAATTAATTTGACAAATTGATTTGACGCAATGGTTAAGAGCTTAAGCCGCTCTGTCCACTGGGTCGAATAGTCGCGGATGGAGCACGGGACAAATCTTTGTGTGACCCACAATGACGCTCCCATTCAAATTCTCAAATCATACGCTCCCATCTATAAACTATTTAAAGCCAGAAACAAAAATATTTAAAGATACTTTAACATCACATACCTAACAAATAATTGATTAATAACTTTTTATGCAAAAAAAGGCTTTCGAAATGGCGTATGTCCCTTGACTACGAGAGAACTGAGGCGTTACTGTCTATACCCAAATAGGAATGAATGTAAACGTACCCTCTGGCAGCACACACTAGCTTACCTGACACTCATATACCAACACTCACCCGCACGTACACACGCATACACACACCCACACACACACACACACACACACACACACACACACACACACACACCCACGCACACACTACCAGCTCTAATCTTGACACCACCACTTTCGACTAACACGAAGTGTTATTCAGATTATGAGAGAGCCGAAATTAGCCCATATGGGGAAGGTGCACTGGTGACCTGAAATACAGGTATTACCTAGTTTAGGCACCAGTCTCCCACAACAAAAACTGCATTATAATATGGCAATCTTAAATAAAATTATATTATTATTATTAAATACTACACAAAGAACTAAGTTCAAAAATCAAAAAGAACGTGATAGCAGTCTTACTCGCTAGCGTCTAGCTTACGTCAATATTTTGGTGTTAAGCCCTCAGGTATCAACTAATTTTACAATTTTTTTCAAGATTTGTATTCTCTCTCTGTCTATAAACTCTGAGCAAGAGAGCTAAAAAGAACTTTAAAATAACGCTTACATTTTTCTACTCGGCCATACATACACATTAACAAAAATACACAAAAAGGAAAAATTTAAAGCGTATTTAAACGCTATTTTGTTTTTCTTGACAGAGTACTTAGTACGAAAAGATTGACGCTAGCCTGACGCTAGTGAATTGATATGCCATCCGTGCACACTACAAGTTTACTAAATAAACATGACGCGCGCTTACTCGCTAGCGCCAATCTTTTCCTGCTTAACACTCTGGTGCAATTAATTTGACAATCTGCATTCGAATTTTCAAAGCAGTCTCTCTCTGTCTATAAATTAAAGTAAGCTAAAAATAAAGGCTTTAAATAAACGTTCACATTTTCAAATCGGCTATACACGTGCGTAAGCATTAAACTTCAAAAAGAACAAAAATCAAAAGCGTATTTAAACACAATTTAGTTTCTCATGACAGAAGGCGGACCCTTTCGCTAGGGAAAAGTTTTAACGAACCGTACTCTGATAGTGAATGAGTACGAACGATAAAAATGTTTCGACGTCTGTGCTCTTATCCGCTATAACCAACTAAACTTAACGCAACGCGTTACGACATATTCGTGAAATTATCATTTAAAAATTAAAATAAAATAAAACTCATAGAAATCGTATTTAAAAGACACTGTAGCGTCTTATGTCTTTGGACTTCTAAGTCCAATAGCCGTATGAACTTGTCACCACACATTTGAGAAAATTATCACAAAATGCTTCAGAACAGTGTGGGCCAATATATGTGATACGGTGACTGAAATTGGCATGAGTCTTTCAAAACTTTGTGTGTGTGACTGATCTACGCTCTTGGCCGCGGGGCCTTTACAGCTTCACCGGACAAGAGAGCGAGCGTGCAACCACTATGCTAAAGCCAGATGGGAAAGGGGGTAACTAGCTCAAGGGCGTCTCAAAAAAAACGGCCTCGGCTTGAGCAGTCGCTATGGGGGAGGGCATATACTAGGTGTCTCGCTGTGGTGCTCCGGCCGGCGTGATAGGGTTTCTTCGACCTTGTCGGCGAGGTCGGTGTCTGATCCTGTGTGCGGTATCTGTTTTCAATGTTTGGACGCGTTCACGAAGTGGCGGGTTGTCACCTTTTTAATATAGGTGCTAATAGGCTCGAGACCGAGATCGGAATAGAATCCTCCAAAACTTGTAACTATGCTTATAAGGTAATACAATCAATCGTGAAATATTTTTTACAGCAAAAATGTGAGTCTATTTCATGATTTTTCAAACTATCACTTCTAGTGTTTTATTATTAGGATTTCTGTGGGTACTCATTCCACGAAGTTATCGTAACGCGCCGCGGTTAGGCAACGAATAAAGGCCCTGTACGTGTTACATAGTTAGCGAACTTAGTACATGCTACATTTTAACTCAAAATTGGAGCTCTTGTCGATTCAGGGTTCCGTACCTCGACCGGTCGCCTCGAAAACGGAATCCTTATAGGATCATTTTGTTGGTTGTGTCTGTTTTTGGTTTAGGTTAGGACCCCTTTTCGTGAAAACGGGTGGAGGTATAAAGTTGAAATTTTTACCAGATAATTAAGATCTACAATCCCTTGACGGTGCAAGATTTCGTGCAAACAAAAGTGCAATCATATAGCTATTTAATATCACTGATCACAATCTATAAGATAGTTTCCATTGACCTAGAGTCATTAAATTTTCCAGGAAGCAAGCTTTCACAGTACAAACTAAGGGTAAAGAAGGTCGGAAATAGTTTTTTTTGCAAATACCACTTAAAAAATAAGATATCTTCCTCAAACCCGAGCTAAAAAAATAATTACCACATAATAGTACAGGACTCTAGACTTGTTGATAATCATCATCAACTGAAAGACGTCCAATGCAAGACAAGGGCCTTTCTCAAAGATCTCCACGACTTGTGCTTTACGCATCCAACTACCTTTACGCTTATATGGGGACTATATAATAATATTTATAAAGCTCCCATGTCCTTAAAATAAATTCGTAAGGACTTATCAACCGAAAACGGTAAGTTAGCGATCATTACCTACGTCGAGAATGAAGGTCTGGCGCACTTAGAAGCATATTTACAACACGCAAAAAGTTCGTGGTAGTGCAGTTACTAACTATGTGTGCAAGTTCCGTAACAATAAAAGTAACCTCAATTACGAAAAAACATAGTAAATATCCTCCCCAAAGAGTGTAGGTACTCACCGAGAAAATGTTTCGCAAAAACATACAACAACATTTTAAATTTGTCAAATAACTTCCTTAGCCGCATTATTTTCCTTCCCTTTCTCCAATAACTGGCGTGCGACAGACAGAAATATCTGTATACCTATTTTGTCATCATTATTATAACAAAATGAAATATCAGTGAATTTTACAAAAATTCTTTGACCGAATTCGAGCAACTTTATAGACGTCTGGAAAAAGTGAGGGACAATTTCTACTGCAACGCATGTAGTCGGCACTCGGCTCCGATATTAACTATTTCTGAAGATTAGCTTGGTCAAAGGTATTTATACCATTTGCATTTACAAAACAGACTGGTGTCTTTTTCTGATTGGTACAGAGTATCTGTTGGAATATGACCACAATAAAGTTAGTTTAAAAATCACAAGCTTGAAGCAAAACATCTAAATTTACGGGAACTATTTTATGTTATTGCTGTACAAAATACCCACTACATCAATTGTTTTCTTTCATTAAGTATTCTGTAGTCTATTAAAACGTCATAACATCGTCTCCAATGGTCTCTCTTTGCAGCCCATAAATATTTAAAAAGCGATCTTATGTCTCATGAATTTCAGAATAGTATCGTTCTATACAGGTGGCATCGGATCGGTCACACTGGAGAGCGATTGGGGAGGCCCATGTTCATAGTGGACAAGTATAAGCTAAGATGATGATGATGATTATCGTTCTATACTTATTTACTGAGTTTTATGATAAATAAACAAATATAATACTGAAGCTATATTTGTTTTACAAAATACCACCGACAGTTACTTCACCTGCATTGGGAATTCAGAGCTATTATTTACATATTTAACGGATTTTTTTAAATTAAACTTAAGTAAGTTCTGACTAAGCACATTCATATCTCAATTCTCCATACAATTTGATACACCAATAAATATTTTAAAGTCCTCATGTAATAGGCGATTGTTAAACCAATACTAGTATAATCCTGTTATTTATGTGTGGACCTTAACACTACCAAAGCCACGGCCATCGTGAAAACATAGTTAGCAGTTTTACTGAACGCGCGAACGCCCTAAATAACGACTTTACTACGCTATCTCTCGGTTGCATGCGCTGTAAAATACTACAGTTTTATTACTTTCAAAATCTTAGTAATAACCGTTGGGTATTTAAGATCGTTTTTGCTTGCTGTTCATTAAGATAACTTATATAGTTTCAAGTGCTTCTACAGCGAATTCTAGTGTCTATTTGCACTTTCGGTTTCAGTTTGGGGAAGTTTTGGTGGTAAATTAGAATATTGGCGAAATTTCGGAAGAATGGTTTTGGAAGAAACCGAAATTAAGTCCGTGAGTATTCTGGCGCCATTTGGGAGCAAGCAGCGCAGTTGGAAGTCTCGAGACGTCTAGACAGTGCTCCCCACCTTTACTGTGGTGCGTTGTTTATATATAACTAAATAGTAAATGTTTTAAAACAAATCTAAGAAAATTTCTGTACGAAT
This sequence comes from Phalera bucephala, assembly GCA_905147815.2. NCBI lineage: Eukaryota > Metazoa > Arthropoda > Insecta > Lepidoptera > Notodontidae > Phalera > Phalera bucephala. The sequence continues at coordinate 25,407,910 of LR990615.1, forward strand.
GCCAGAAAAAGCATGGACATCTCAAGCACGACAGCAGTATCATATAATAACTGTTACTGACGTAATAATAACTGTTACTGATCTAATTTATTTTACCTTATCTCGTTTACCATCCTTTATTTGTTGCCGATTGTTTGCCCTCTAACCTTCTTCTCTAACTCAGTGGGGAGAGTGGAATGTCAGTCACCCTCTTGCATCACTACCTATACCACTAAAGTTCTTATTGTCTTTTAATATGTTACTTTTCTAATGTTTACTATTATTATTACTTTGTTTGTGATTGCCAGTGTAATCAGAGCATTTTCAATTCAATCATCCTTGCGTGTTGTAATTAATTTCACATTTAGCATGCTATTATATGGAATTTTATTTTATTTTTTTGGCTTTTCTATCAAATTGAGTTTTGTGTCATATTTTTGTCTGTTTTACTTGTTTTTTTTTTTATATTATAATGATTTTAGGAGTGTATTTAGCGTGACAGCCCGTGGTCACTCCAAGGGCCTAAACAGAATACCAGCGCTGGTTGCTTCAACCAGCATAATGCTGAGGCGGGGCCATATGTGGTACCCTTACCTAAATATACGTGCTTGATGGCAGTATGATTTATATATAATTATGTAACACATTATATTAAGTTAATTGCCATTGTCACTTTTTGTTTTGCTTGTTATGTACCATATTCAACGATTTTCTTTCTTTCTTTCTTCTTTATTTTTCGATGTGCAGTCAAGAATTATTTATTTTCTTGACGTTGCACATGTTTTAAGCTTAAAACTAAAAAGTTATGTGTAATAAAGTTACAGTTCCGGCAGAAACTGAAACAAAAACCGCAATTAAGTTTCGTTTTCGGTTGTAAAAACTAGTTTCGCTCGGACACTAGCTAATTCTGTAAAACTTTGTTTTCAGACTGTTTTGTTGTATGCTCGCGGAATTTACAGGGATACTGTATAGCTTACTTATAAAGGACAGAAACTGCAACGTACGCTTACGAGTATGACTAGAGAAGACTAGGGACTCTCCTCAACCATATTGAAAGTAAGTAGTTAGTGTCCTGAGAGCTTAGCACGAAAAGATTGACGATATCGTGAAGCTAGTGAGTTGGTATGCCATCCTTGTCATACTAAAAAATGTACTAAATAAACATAAACGTGACAGCACGATTACACGTTAGCGTCACGTCAACGTCAGGGTTTTGTGGCCTCTGCTTTCCTGAGCCGTTCCTAGTAAATAGTAAATTCTATGAATAATTATTTTAATGCAATTATATTAAAGCACAAGCTTCCTTCCCTCACCTTACTTTCTTTATATTTCATCTCTAAGAAAGTCTAAATTCTTCAGAAGACAAAACCAATTCGCCTCTTATCAAATTAACGCACAATGCACGAGTCAATTAAAACTTTCTAAGGACATGTAATCGACATACTTACTGGCTAATAGGAGAGCGCTGATCGAGTAGCATTAGTAATAGGATAGCATAGCACTTTTAGGCAGTTACGGGAGCAACTTTTGTTTCAACCGCGGCGAGTTTCGAGGTCAATGCCGGAACCTAACCTTCACCTGCTATGCTTAATATTTAGGAGTCATTAGCCTGTGTTGTAGTCGGATAATTTTCATATATGGGTAAGGCAAATTTTATGACATCAGGTTCCTTTAGATTCGAGAGGAATTCTTTAGCAAAACTGTTTTAAACCTTTTCTTTGCCGTGCAAAATATTAAGATCTATAAACTGCGGTATGATTCACTAACGACCGGTTTCAATATTAACCTTAGGGATAGATTTGCCAACCACAGATAGAAATTTGACAAATTTTGTATGGAAAATCTGTCAAAATTCTACTGACAGTAAACAAATCTATCCTTTAGTTGAATATTGAAACCGGCCATCAGGTTCAAACTCCAACTCAAATCGTTTATGTTGCATAAACCCTGTGAGGGTGTTTACAAATTGTCATATTTTTAATTTTTTTAACTTACTAATCTATCATAGGGTTGTAACGTGGCCTCCACTGTGAAGATCCGGAGAGAAATTCAGCGGGCTGGTATTTTTTGTGTAATCCTACATTCATTTTTGTTCATCATTTTCTGTATAGATACATACATTTTTATATTATACAAAATCATCTATACGATACAACTCCAGTGTGTAATGCCTTACGACTAAGATATATATTTTTTTTTAACCTATATTTTTCCACTGCTGGGCAAAGGTCCCCCCCCATAACCTTCCAGACCGGTCTGTTTTCAGCCATCTCCGGGCAATCCTTTTGAAATGCATCCAAGTCGTCACGCCAACGCTTCCTGGGCCTGCCCCGACGTCGATAACCATCAGCAGGCACCCATTGCGTAACGACTTCTTCTTAGGCAAACCTTGAGTTTGGACTTTTGAGACTCGGCCAGTGACCACGTCTGAGTACCATAGGTTAGAACGGGCAGGATACACATATCGAGAATTTTCCGCTTGAGGCATATTGGAAGGTCACCCTACATTAGTCTTTTCATGGACCAGTTCCTTCTAGGCGTTATCGACACGGCGTTTGATCTCGCTCTCTTGCCTATTTCCGAAAGAGACTAATTGGCCCAAATAAACGTATTCATCGACATATGTATATCCTGCCCATCTACCATACCCTTATATGTCGTGCTATTGGTCATAGCTTTTGTCTTTGATCGATTCATCATTAGTCTAACCTCAAGGCTTGCTGTTCTCAGATCATTTGCTGTAATTCTAGGGCAAATGATGCAAAAAGGACAATATTGTCAGCAAATCGAAGGTTAGTAAGCCTTGTATCACCAACAACAATGCCCTTCGTGGACCATCTGTCGGCTAGTTTCTTAAAAATCTCTTCCAAAGCACTGGTGAATAGTTTTGGAGAGAGAGGTTCGCCCTGTTTCACCCCTTCTTCTATTTTAAAAGTAGGTCCATAGGAATTTAATTTGATGTTGGCAGTACTATTGGTGTATATCTGTTTTGATAGGTCAATGTAGGTTTGGTTTATAGTTTGATTTCGAGGAGCGGTGAATATTGCACAATGGTTTACACTGTCGAACGCTTTTGCGTAGTCCACAAAGGCCATGTATAGAGGTTTCTGAAACTCAGTATGTTTTTTTAGCTTGATTTACCGTTTGTAGGTGATCCATTGTGGAAAAGCTGGAGCGGAATCCGGCCTGTTCTTGAGGTTGGTGGGAGTCAAGCTGCTTATCAATGCGGTTGTAGATAAGTTTGATAATGGCTTTATATAAATATGAAACTAAGCTTATTGGCCTGTAGTTGTTAATATCTTTGTGGTTTCCTTTTTTTATGAAGAAGAATTATGTTAGAGTGCCAAAATTTTAATGGCCTGACCTGACTGACCTGAATTTAGAATATCATTGAATAGTTTTGGATGTGCGGTGTCAAAGTAGGGGAGCCAATTTTTAGAGCTTCTGTCGTAATGCCGTCTTATCCAGGACTTTTCTCATAAGGCATAGATTTCAGGACATTATGAACCTCTAACTGTCTAGTACAAGGAATGTTATTACAACAGTTGTACTCTAATTCGGAGCTATCTTTGGAAGGATGTGCGTAAAGTGATCGAAAGTGCAGAGTGTAAATTTCCATAACCTTATCCCTATTTCGATGTTAAATACCATTGTGGTCTTTTAAGCTGGTTATCCATGGTTTAGCACTCAAAATCCCCTGTTTTGCGATGCTAAGTGATATATGAATTTGTAGTGCTATTTTCACCAGATGGGTGTTGTGCTGCCTGACATTACGTCTGATACTTCGCTTTACATTTCTGTCAGCTGTCCTATATTCTTGAGACCCCATAATCTGTTTACTTCTATTATGTATTAAATCCACCGTGTAACGTGATAGCTTAAATCTTTTATTACGTTTGGCTCTTATCTTTTTGCTGCTAAATTTGATACTATTGCAAATTCTGTTGTATTGTTCATCAATTTTTTCAACTTTATCTAGGTCTACCAAGTAATTTGAAAGTTATAAATTAAACTGGTCAGCGTTATTAAGGAGAGATTGTTTGGTGAGTCTTTTAATTGGATGCATGATCATTTTGGTACGGTGAATTTTGAATTTAAATTTGATTTTTATACAGAGGGGCCTATAGTCTGGCGGCTTCGGAAGACACGGCAGCGCACACGTTGCTGGTGTGCCCGGCATGGGATGGCGAGCGTAGCCGGCTCGCCGGAGCGCTCATTGCAGGGGGACAGGAGTTATCGCTCCCGACCATGATATCATCCATGGTTGGGAGCAAGAGCGCCTGGGTGGCAATGGCGGCCTTTTGCGAGGCCGTCATGTCCGCGAAGGAGGAGGCAAAGAGGGTGAAGGAGGAGACGCCCGGAACGATCTTCGCCTCCCTTCTTCTGCAGGCGTCGAGGAGGGCACCCCGGCGCCCTAGCACACGCAGGACCGCGACGTAAAAGCGCTGCGTCCACGCAGCCTTACAAAAGGCGGTAGGGGTGAGACCGAACTCCCCCTACACGTGTCGAGTGGTTTTAGTGGGTGCAAGCCCCACATAACCACCCGGGCCGTGCCCTCGGCCCAGGGGTATGCGTTAGGCATTTCGCCTCGTAAAAAAGGGCCAGTAGTCCGAGCTATATTTTAAAGTATTTATAACACCAACGTCAGTAACTATTTGAAGATCGGAACTTAAGATATAGTCGATTTCATTTTTCACGACTGGGATATAATACTAATAATTATATACGTAATATTTAACCACGCCCAAATGTTTGCACAATAATTGAAAATTTGCATTTTAAATGAGATATGTATTAACGCTTAAATATAAAAACAAATCGTGTAATTATACAAAAAATAAATATCCGGGTTTTATTATTTTTCAAGATTAACAACCCTCGTCACAAAAAGTCCGAATAAATCTTTAAGGGGTTGTAACTTTTAAATTTCATACGATTTGGATGTAGTTTATTTTCTGTTTAATAAGATATATAAGCTTGTAATTTTGATATATATAACTTTTCCAAATACGGTACGATTTTTCAGAAAACAAATAAGAACATAAAATTAAAAATATTTATTTCTCGTGACCCAATTACGCTACGAGGTTCATGAATATTCTAAAAGGCGAGGTTAAAATACACGTTTAAGCTATATGACATAAAATTGCTTATTAGGCTTAGTTTTAAAGCAGTATTTGTTTTTCATGTTATCAGCACAAATTTTTGTCAGATTTCAACATTTTTTTCTTACAGATAGACATATTTGTCACGTCGGAGTTCTACTTATGCATTTTAAATGATGTTATCATTGAGATTCCATATTAAACTGACACCCCCTGGTATCTGTAAATTGGCATCTACAATACACGGTGCAGTGTAGATAATCCTGAGTTAAGTGCATTTATTGCTTTAGCCGTTTGAAAAAAAATGTATAACCACTGCCAGATAAAAGCCTCTATTTCTAACTCACATTTGTGAATATTTTATTTTAAAAAGACCATTTGGCAGGAAACCTTTGCCTAGGAATGTCGCAAGGCTATGTTGCATTCTATGGAACCCAACTGGTTAATATTTTACAAGGTGTATTGTAAAAATAACCCAAGACCTCAGGCACCCCAATTAACTTTACAACTTCAACACGAATACAAATTGCCAAATTTAAAGGTTTTGATTGTGGTTGGTAACGATGTGCTGGAGCAAGTGAATGAGTTTGTATATCTTGGATGCGCCTTCAGTAAGGATGGGAAATACACCGCTGACATAGAGAGAAGAGTGAATGCAGGGAACAGAGTGAATGGTGCGATGGGAAAGCTACTCGGGAGCCGGCACTTAAGCCATAAGGCGCAGCTGGCCATACATAACGGAGTTCTTGTCCCAACGCTATTATATGGTAGCGAGAGCGGGGTATGTAAGAAGGAGAATGAAAGTAGGATAAATGCGGTAGAAATGCGAGCTCTGCGGAAGATGTGCGGAGTGAAGCTGACCGACCGCATTAGCAACAGCATAGTAAGACAGCGAGTAGGTATGAAAGATAGTATCGGTGTAAAGATGAGAAAGGGCATGCTCCGTTGGTTCGGGCATATAGAAAGAATGCCAGAGGAAAAAATGACAAAACAGATATACAATGTGAAAGTGGAAGGATGCAGGTACCGGGGAAGACCTAGACTATCTTGCCACGACCAAATAAACCGAGTCTTGTCAGATGGAAAAGTCAAGAGTCTCCGTAACCGGCGAGCGTGTATGAGACGAACTATGAGAGTCGAGGAAGCCAGAGAGGTATGTAAGGAAAGAACCTGTTGGAACTCTGTACTCTCTGCCTACCCTGCAGGGGATCTGGCGTGAGGTTATAGATAGATAGATAGAGATAAAGGTTTTGCTCATTTTTAAGGAACTTTTATACCCGAATTAACAATGAAACTCGTACTTGTATGTGTGCATATTGAGAAATATGTTTTAAAAATGCATTTAAATCTCGATATTGCTTTGAATTAATTATAAATTCAGTTTGTGATAGCGCACTGAAGGAGTAGCAGTATTCTTGCAAAGTTTAAAAAAGTGTATGATACATTAAAAGTAGTTGGAATGAATCCAGTTACCGATTTAGGACAAACTACTTTCAGGACTTGCGTTTATTATGTTACACCTTGTTTATGGCCAGTTCAACAATAAAATCTTTCCTCTTTTTTATTTTTATTTTATTTTATTTTCTTTAGGGTAGAAACAGCATAAGTATATTAAAAAATTACATGAGAATAATTACTTAAAATAAAGCCTTTACAGCTAACCACACTAGATTTCCAGCATAATTTAGTTGTACGAAGAAACATTAAAGAAAGATGAGGTAACATTAATAGTTAGGTGAAGGTCGGATTATTATGTCTATAATATAGAAAAATTGAGATCATTAATCTTAAAAATTGAGAGCATTATGAATACAAATACGAATGTTGGAAAACATTAATTACATAGCCATACACAACAGCGCGCTACAATTACACATCCAGTTGTGCGATAAATGTATAAAAAGCAATAAAATTAGGTGGCGGTGGAGCTGATTTGCTGTAGGAGTTTGTTCAATTTTTGTTTAAAACAGTTTTTTGAGCCAATAAAAAGGTCAATATTATTAAATTTATTATTGTACAAGCAAACAATACGTGTGAGAACAGCATTGCTCCAATAATTGGTCGTATGTGAGGGGACGTCGAATAGAGACGTATGTCTGGTACGATGACCTGGTGTGGAAAATGATATTTGGCCCAGTAATTCACAGCAGTCTATATTGCCACGTACAGTGTCAAACAACAGTCCTAAATCTAATAGCTCTCTTCTGTGTTCTAGTGTAAGAATGTTATATTTTTGACAGTTTTTAACGTAAGACAAGGACGCATTTTTCAATTTGTTATTTAAATAGGAAAGAAATTTCTTTTATATTCGCTCAATACGGTTAATGTGTACTGCATAATAGGGGGTCCATATGGAGCTGGCATATTCCAGAATGCAAAATAAATTACTTTGAGGCTATTTAGATCGTTGAAGCATTTCCTCTTTTTAAAGAGTCTAAAACAACCCCCGAATTGTCCAACATAATCCAGACCTGTCCAAAGGCAGAAATAACTCTGCAGGTGTCGAGATTTACAGCGTGCTTAGCGCGGCAAATGTACAGGATTAGCATTACAAATTAGACAAGCTTCCCCAATCCTAGTACTCTTGAAATCGTTTTAAAATGAAGCTTAATATAAATTGAAACTGTAACACTATCTGTAACGGTAAATAAGGGCAATAAATAACTTTGGGGACACAGAAAAATAAATGTTCTTCAAGAGTGACAAATGGTTTGCTTTTATTTAAATTCCTATAAAAAAGAGCTCGATAGAAAGTGTTTTGTGTGTAATACAGCTTTTAATGGAAGAATGAAAGGTCCGATAAATTTCATAAATCATTACAATGTTTTATTCAATTTGGCGCGTAAAAATGTTTGGCTAAGTAACCTTATCAATTTAGGCTTCCAAAAACGACGGTTCTTAAAACAAAGGGCTTAGCACTGAGGGCTTATAATAAACCAATCGACGTTAGCGAATTACGAAAGCTACGGCCGGCGAACTTAAAAACGAAATTAAAATTATGTATTTGTATAAAGATATTTACACACGCACACGCACACGCACACGCACACGCACGCGCACGCGCACGCGCACGCGCACGCGCACGCGCACGCGCACGCGCACGCGCACGCGCACGAGCACGCACACGCACACGCGCGCGCGCGCGCGCACGCACACGCACACGCACACGAACACGCACACGCACACGCACACGCACACGCACACGCACACGCACACGCACACGCACACGCAAAAAAGGTTTATTGATAGTCCTAATTATCACTATTCTATGATTTAATGATAAATGAGAATTAATGTATGATATGATATATGTATGTATGTAAGCACGCACGCGATTCTCTTGCTAACCGATTGCGAACTGATGATCGTAATTAATATAATGTGCATGTGACGTAAAAATGCTGATGATGCAAACGGACGGGCTGGCCCGTACAGTTACGTTTACAAACATGAAAATTACACAAACAAATAGCCAGACCTAAACAAAATGTGTGAGTCACACAAGATTTGTACTATGTGGAAATCGAACCCGCGACTATTCAGTCTAGTAACTGGAGCGGCTTACCACTCTTAACGTCTGGATAAAGAAGTGGAAACAGGAAATAGGCAACAACGTTTTACTGAGTTTTATACGTATTTTGTAAATTTGTATTTTTTTTACCCGCTCTAAATAGACCGCAACCATCAACCTGCATATTTTGAAAATAATGCAATAGATAACATTAGGTGTGTTTTGTTTACTACTCATTCAATAATATTTTCATAGTTTGACCACATACCCTAATGGACACTATTAACTAATATCCAAATAATATGTGTAACGATTCTAATTCATATAGAATAAATTGAATTAGGTACTATAATAATTTATTTTATTAATTAATGTATTGGATTCTATCTGAAATGTAACGAAGTTAATTAAAAAATATATAATAAAAATTTATATTCATTGTGCATTTAAATTGTGGGAAATAATCATATAGTAAGCAACACTGAGCCTCCTACTACTAGTAATATTGCTACCTCTATCGGATTGACGTAATGTCGGTATGGTGGGGAACAAGAGTAAAAGAGATGGATATATATAATATCAGCCTATACTGCCCACTGCTGGGCAAAGGCCTTCTCTCACAAATCGAGGTGAGAGAGATTGGGTCATACTCCACCACGCGGACCCAGTGCGGATTGGTGGAGGCAGGTTTGTGGCCACCTGCTGTTGGAACTTATCAAGCCACCTTTAGGGCTTCCAACTCGGCTTAACGACTACCACATTAAGTGGTAACCGGGACCAACGGCTTAACGTGCCTTCCGAAGCATGGAGACGCTCGAATATGAAATGCCACAAACGGTCACCCATCTCAGGCCGACCGAGTCGAACGCTGCTTAACCTTGGTGATCGGTAAGAACACCGCGGTCGCACAGCGCTACGAGCGCCTCATGGATATATGTTTACTCCAAATTATTTATTGGATTCAAAGCTACGTCAGCATACTTTTAAGTCGTTACACTTTTTTCGACGCGCCGAAGTGACGTTTGCTTCTCTATGTATTAACCTCAATGGTTATTACAGTTAAGTGTAATGGAAACGCACTCCGCGGATTATATTCCAATGGCATGCATAGTTTCGAATAATTGCGCGTCTAAACCCTCCCGCGTGTACACTATCACCCCTCCCCCGCTACGGTCCGTTCGAAGATATGTATTTAAATCCATCAATTTTATACAAAGGTAATGAATAATTTATATTAGGTTCAGTGATGACTAAAATATCTATTATATGTATACTACTGTTAAAAGACACCAAAAGTTCATTATCGTGTTTTTAATTGATCGTAAATTTATATGTAAGACGCTTAGACCTTTTTTGTTTATATATGAACTTAGCAAGCTGCTTAGGTTATTAACACATACGTAAGTGACTGCATTATCAGTTATGCAATCTATATTATTGATATCAGTGAATTTGATAGTTTATTTTAGCATTAATGGATGCAATTAGGTAATTCACTAAAGAACAAACGATTTGTCTACTTTACTTTTAGTAAATCACGCAACTCTGTTTCCGATCTCAGCCATACAGCTTTATCGCCTTCTGCTTTTATCACGAGAATCTTGCCATTTGACACCCATACATACTTGTAAACACCATGGAGTTGCTTTTTCGCATTCCATAGCAATGCTCTTGAAGTTTTGGATAAATCCTCATTTATGTAGATTTTGTTCTTCGCCGTACCCCCAGTAATGATGTTTCTGGCAACAGGGGTTATATTACGACGTTGGGTCAACCAGCTATCACGCGATGTAGTGCCTGATGTTCCGAAACTAACAAGAATGGAGGGTGGTTTCGTGTCCGGTTTTATCTGTCGACTCCGTTTAATCCACTCAATTTTCGCCACTATTTCCTTCACATTCTCACCAGGTATACATTCCACTCCAACTATTTCTAGGTTATGTTTTCGTGATGATTGCTCAAATTCCTGTACTTTTTGCTCCAGCACTTGGTTACATTTCTCCAGATAAACACATTTGTTACCAATATTTACCACTTTCTTCTCAAGCTCAAATATTTTATTCTTGGCTTGTTCATTTTCAATTACTAGTGTGTCGTATTTCTCAGATAACAGGCTAATACTTTGTTCTATAGTGTCCAAATGTTTTTTCAATGCAGGTATGGCACTGACCTTTTTTTGGATGTCTCTCAGGATTTTACTGACATCTTGATCCTCCTGTTCCAGTTCATTCTTCTCCGATCCTTCGTCTTCGCAGTTATTGCAAAATACCTTATTTTTTCTGGCTTTAATATCCGCCGTTAATCCTTTCACAAAGCTTTTGTGAAAGGTTCCCTGACATGGTCCTTGACACAGGAAGAAAAGGGGGAGCCTTTTTTAGAAAGGATTTTTTTGCACTTTTAACACTCCATGTTAATAATATCACGCAGTATTACACGCAAATAATAAGTACACACGCGCTTCGAGCGAGACTATGACAATGCATTTTTACGTCGAGAGTGACCGTTTTCTCTTCTCCGGATTGGCTTTAGACAAAGAAACTCCACAACGGCCGTTGTAGAGTTGCTGTTGCATGGGCATAGGCACGACATATTGTATAGGTACACATTTCATTTTAATTGGCCGATTTAAATTGCGCCATTCGATACCTGGCGGCATAAAATCTGTTTTTTTTTTGGTTGTTTTATATTTATCTTTAAACTAATAAGTTTAGAAACGGCAGAACAGTAAAAATCCTTCGATTATTGCGTCTGTTTCATTCCCAGGCCATAGCAAATACATTATCGTCACCATGTTTATCCTTATTGTTTATTTTCCCTAAGTCAACCGAGATGCATGGAGCTATGAAGCAATAACATCAGGGATCGATAAGGCCCGCGCTGTATGCGTCGGCACGCATTACAAACGATCAGGGCTGTAGCGTCGAGTCAGATAATAGACCACTGAACCTACAGACGGCACTTTATCAATGATTACATAGTAGTCCAAAGTTGGCTTGGGGCAGAAATAAAAATAAATAACCACCATGACGCCTATATTCTCCAAGCAGGGTGGCAGAGGGGTACTGGGTACACCCACTTTTTGCCGAGGATGTAAGGTCCTATGTAATACGGGGCGAGCCTATTGCCATATCCCGGGCATAATTCCAGACTCCGGACTGACACTGGAAATTCTTCGACAGAAAAACTACATTGGTCCAACTTAAGATTTGAACCCAGGACCTCGTGATCACAAAGCGCATTTCGACACTTTTATCTCAAGTACAGTTAAAGGTGTCGAGTTAAAAGATTTGTTAAATACTAAGGTCTTGGTGGCGTAAAAAATTGAAGATTCCAAGTTAATGCAATCAAGAGATATCGCACTTTGAACTCCCTCATCAAAATCTAAAGGGTATTCTGTATATTATACCTGTGGATTTTCATCAAATTTGCCAAGGAGCAAAATTTCACAGTACAAGTGGAGGAAGAACATCCGCAAATTGTAAATTCGTAATTTTTTTTAGCTAAACTATTGTGTCCCACTGCTGGGCAAGGATCTCTACCTTCTCCTTTCAAACATTTCTATCCCTGACCAATGATGGTCATTAAGGCTGGTATGCATCGAGATCATCGCGGCTCTGCATTTTTGGCCTACCACGACGACGAAGTCCGTGTTCTGGGACCCATTCGATGCTAATTTTAGCCCACCTGTTAGCGTTCATTCGGGTCATGTGAGCAGTCCAGCCCCACTTAGGTCTAGCGGTTTTACGCCCACATCTATTTTATAATTTGTAATTATATAACAGAAAATATCTGGAAATCTAAAATTATCATAAAAAATTGCCAATTAACAAAATAACCGCGAGCAAAAGCTAGTAATTAATAAAGCTTGCATTATGCCTTATTAGAAGTTTCATAGTCTGACAGCCCTATGGGGAACCGCGTTCCAACAATATTGAACATTGCGGAAGCAAGCGTGATGGAATATTAATCTTTCTAATAAGCGGATGTGTGCCATATGCCTGTGAGCTTTTAAATTTCGCGGAGCTTTTGTAAAATACGGGGTACGCTTAGATAAAAAAAATAAACACCGTCATGCCTATATTTCTTAAGAGGGGTGGCAGAAGTATACTGTGTACACCCACTTAACGCCGACGATATTAAGTCCCAATATGATAGGGGGCGAGCCCTTGACATGGACCTCGCTTTTATTTCAGATTTTTTCCGCATTTATGTTATTAAAATTTAGATATATGAATTTAAATGTAACACCTAATTTACTCTGTGTCTACCCCCTGCCTACCCTGTAAGGGATCTGGGGTGATGATATAGATAGATAAATATTCAATTTCCCACGGCTTTGTACCCAGTCTACAACAGAGCAACCTACTGGGTTCAACTATAGGTATATAACTAAGAACCATCCAGGTCGCTGGGTCGGTCGTAAATACATAAAAAATATATCAAAACAGGTCAAGGTCAAGGAGGAGAAGAATTACGAACACACACGAACCCGAGTGTTATATGTCGTATGTATATGTCGGGTCGGATCATGAGTAGAGTTTTTAAAGGACACCCAAACGTCAAAGTGACGTATGCAGAGCCTACCTAGGGGTGGAGGGTAACTAATAAAACGGGCATCATTCTGTATTCGTGATCACTCCAATGCTGTTTGTTGCTGGAGAAATTAACCTCAAGCCTAGGAACTGTGTTGTGTATTATGAGTGTATTGTGTGAAAGTGTATTTTCCATCGTGCCTGCATTAATCATCGAGTTACAGAGTTACTGTGGTTACACAGAGATGCATGTGCGTGCGCGTGCGCGTGTGCGTGTGCGTGTGCGTGTGTGTGTGCGTGTGCGTGTGCGTGTGCATTTTACAGCCTCACCGGACAAGAGGGCAGGCGTGCAACCACTACGCTCGAGCCAAAAGGGCAAGGGGGCAACTAGCTCAAGGGCGCCTCAAGGAGGAACAGCCTTGGCTTGGGCAGTCACTATGGGCGAAGGTGTATACTAGGTGTCTCGCCGTGGTGCTCTGCACCGGTCGGCGGGGAAGGGATTCTTCGACCTCGCCGGCGAGGTCGGTGTCTAATCCTGTGTGCAGTATCTATCTCCGAAGGAATGAAATGTAAGGGCATCGGGAGGGTCGGTGAGAACATGCCTCGGGCGGTGGTAGCGGCTGATAGGGGGCTAGTTAGGTTGGTAGTCAGCGGCGGTTACGATTAGCGGATTCCTGTGATTGGACGCGTTCGCGAAATATCGGGTTGTCGCCTTTTTAATAAAGGCGCGAGTAGGTTCGAGACCGAGATCGGAATGATTCTTCGTCCATCGTACTAAGTCAGTACGATAGATACGTGCAATTTTTTGCCAATTACCCAGCAATACATCTCTTTAACAAAATTTTACACAGTTCGTTATAAGAAAACTTATCTAATTCAAGTTGTATGTAGTACAGAAGTTGTTATTTAAACTTATTTAGCAAATAAAAATTCATCTAACTTCGTTTAACAGCGTTCATTTTAGGAATCAATTTGTCTGAATGAGTAGGGATTTAGTATCGAAGTACTTCAAGTAGGGTTGCTAGTGTTTTATAAATCGATAGTATCGATAATCTAATTCGAAAGTTACGGGAACGATTATAAGATATTAAATATAGATTTTTTTCAATTGATAGATGCAGGGTGAAGGAGACAGGCGCACACATCCTTAAACAAGTGATAGTACTTATCGATACGAACAAATTTTTCCATGGCGATACTTAATAACATCAACCTACTCCGTCCCACTGCTGATCAAAGGCCTTCTCTCAGGAATCGGCGTGAGAGAGATCAGGTCATACTCCACCACGTGGACAATGGCGATATTTACTGGAAATAAAAAAAAACATTAACTGCTTCAGACAGTCTGATAGTACATGTTTATTGTTTTTATTATTGTTATTGGCAAGCTGCAATATTATGTTATAATATGTGATTTTGCCTACACATATTGTTTCATGAACTGATAATGGAATCGGTTTCGTCTCCTCATAAAGAAACTCTTCAGTGGTTAATAGCACGCGCCCGAAATTGTTATTACATATTTAAATTTAGATACTAGGATATGATTTTTTTGAATTAACTGATGATACAGAGAAGATTGTCTCTTCGGGAGTAAACTCTTTAACGACGAATGACCCGCACACGAAAAAAAAGTTTTTACTTCTCCATAATATCTCGTCTGAACGGATTTTAAAGATACTTAGTTTGGAGTTTAGGTCAGTACAGGATCTATGCGATGCCGGAAAGGCCGGTCTACCTATGTCAAATTACAAAATAAGCGCGTGCGTAGCCGCGGGTAAAAGCAATTTCGTATAACTGCTTGTGTTATTTTGAGGTTTTTCTTTTTTTCTACATCGCTGTTTTATGTTTGATCAATACAAAATATCGATGTTTGTGTCCTCGATATGTGATAGCCAATGTTGTTCAAAAAGCCGCCAAGCTGAAATGCGATTATGATGACCATGTCTGTCGCATGCAGGACACATTGTGGACTAAAATAATTACCTACTGGGTCCCTCTCAATTTTAAACTACATCGCGGCAGGCCCAGATCGAAATGGCGGGACAGTGTTGTCATATCTACCAACTTATTGACAGATCTATCTTTTTTGCCTCCAGTCTACTTATCTACCAGCATAAGCATACTTCTCAAACCTACCTACTTTTTAAAACATTACGACACCATATTAAATAGTTTTTTTTACCAAGGTTTGAATTAAGATACGTGTAACAGTAAGTTATTGAGTCTGACTGAGCGCTGACAGAGAAAGCGACAGCTTTCAATTAGGTTCCACGGTGTTTCCCATAGTGCGTATAGTGAGCTGCATTAAAAGGTTAGAAACTCCACCACGGAAGGCTAAAAAAGGTACTATGACCAAAAATATATTAAATAATGGAAAAAAGATATGGGAATATGCAGAAGAGCTTCAAGAAAGTACAAAAGGCAAGGGGTATTTTTCGTTGACAGAACTAGAATTAGGTGGATCTACCGAGTTTTGACTCAACAATTACCAATTTTTTAAAATTAGAGTTGGCAACACTGCTCAGCAGCCCAAACCGATTAAAATGGAAACCATGGACGGAGGCCTTTGCCCAACAGTGGGACACCGACGGCTAGATAATAAATAAGTAATAGATGTTAGGCTATCGATGTTATTGCCACATTGTCCATCCCTACTGCGAACTGTGATTTCGAACCTAAACCTCGTGCTAACAATGTTACCAATTACATGGTTTGACTACTTCATGGAATGTTCCCTTATTTATTTTATTCTTTATGCACTTATGTACACAGGCGGACTTAATGCCTTTAGGTAGTGTAGAAACAACTCTGGCAGATGCCAAACTATATATTATACATGTATAATAATATATACATGTACAATATACGTACGTATATAATTAAATTATTGACTGCCTTATCTAGTGGCAAAGCACATCCCTTTGTGATCACGAGGTCCTGGGTTCAAATCCTAGGTCGGACCAATGTAGTTTTTCTAACAAAAAAAATCTTAGTATGAATCCGGAGTCAAGAATTGTGCCCGGTATATGGCAATTGGCTCGGCCCCTGTTACATGGGACCTAACATCGTTGACGAAACGTGGATGTACTCAGTACACCTCTGCCACCCCCGCATGGGGAATATAGGCGTGACGGTGTGTATAATTAAACTATATAAGAAGCAGATAGTTTGACAAAACGAAATCAACTACTAACGTTTAGATGAATTCGCTAATATTTTGTGTAATAAATCCTGCAGATCTTATTTAAAAATGAAACGATTTGCAGTCATCCTGAGCCCCAGAGATAATTCATTCCATGGGATATAATATAAGAAGAGAAAAATAAAGTTGTCAAGTCCCTCAGCGCTCTGCGTTGCTAAACAGAACCAACCATTTTAAAAGTAAACGATGTTCTGACACTATACGGTACTTCAGTAGCTTATAGAACACCATTACATGATTATTTCACCAAGATATCGTAACGCGCCACGTTAAGTCATAGCGAAAAAGGCCCCAGAACACTCCTGAAGCAGAGCTGTATAAACTCATCTCATAAAGTAAGATATTTTAAGTACCCTCTCGATACTTCGATTAGGTATATAAAATACAAGATTATCAACAGAATATTCCGATATTTTTAATATAAAATAACATCGCCATGTAAAATTAGTTTTATATCGAGATAGACCGAATTGACGGAGCGATATACAAGATTTGTTTCAAAATAGCTTCGTGCAAATACTTTTATTTTAGACTCGCTTTTCTTCGTAACTCCTCCAGAACGATTCTTGCCACCCATTATAATTAAAAAAAGCGATGTTCACCATCTTGGATTGTAAGAAAGAACCTGTCTAATAAGCTGAAGTGTAGAGCCTCCCTTGTTAAGGCCGAACGTGACCGCAGAATTAAGTAAACTCAAAACAAAGTAAATAAAAGTGTTTGAAAAATTAAACAATTTAGGAAGATGTTTAAAATCAGCTTACAAGGTTTGAACTAGACATACTAATGTATAGCCATATTAAATAAAAGTATTGTATATATTATATTGGGACATTCTTCATGAATCCCACTATAATTGCTCTCATTGGAGGCATTATTTCACCAACTTATACACAGTTAATAATTATTTGCATGTACATTATGTGTAAAATTGTTTTTAACTAAGATAGGGACACAGACTTCATAAATTTACCTCTTGAGTGACAAGAGCTTTCTACGAATATCTCGTATACGCCGCAAGTCTAAACAGGACGCGCCAATGTATCTCGTATACAACTCACGTCCACCCAATGGTAATTACCAGTTTAAGCTAAACAAGCCCTAAAAATAAATCATTAGAGGGTTGATCTTTTCAGAACTTTGCCGTCGTCGTCGACCTCAGAGTTTATTTTTGACATATTTTTTTTCTGAATTTGCTTATTTGATGTTTGACATTTATTTTACAAGGTCACTTAGTTATATTTAAAGCCTTTTATTATGCAGTCTCACGGATATTTCACAATTATTTTATTTAATTACATATTAAATCTCGACCAAAACTTTTTAACGAGGCATTGGCTGTCGCGCTGTCAAAAGAAATTTGTCACAGAGGTTAGGTCCACAGATAGCATAGAGGAGGTATTGATGTTTCAAGTCTCTAAAAGATGCGCACGGCTGCTGAGTGAATCAAGAGAGCTGCATATATTTTGGCCAGAAATTGACGTTATTGGTGTAAAATTGGTTATCGTAATGAAAAAAATAATTATTTCCAAAAAAAATGGAACAAAATTTAACCTGTTCACTGATCCCCACACTGGGCATCTGTTTTTGGTTAACAAAATATTTATTTATTAAAAGTGTTTATTTATTAGTAGTTTTTCTACCTACAGGGAAATATTTTGCATGGTTACTTAAAAGCGTTACTTCCGATTTTGGCCGCGGGCCACATGATCCTTGTATGACTGTAACTTTTATATGCAGTCAGCTTCAAATAGCGAATATCACAGAGAAACGCACGTCTGTTTTTAAAACTCTACCCCCCTTAATTCGCGAATGGGTCTCCGATAGAACGATTCGAATAGAACTTCGGGCGACCTACTCGAAACAACCAGCCGGCTAAAAGAGTTGGTAAAAATTTATATCGATTGGTAGATGTTTAATGCACATTATATCTATTTTCTGTATAATAGATATAATGTTACATATTATTGCTTGTTACTGTAACAAGCAATAATATGTAAGCATTTTATTACTATATAAGAGTGGAGGGAGGCCTTTGCCCAGCAGTGGGACACAAATGGCTCGTAATAATAATAATAATAATCTCAGCGAGATACATATATTAATAAGAGTAACGTCATGTTTATAAAAACCTGCGTTTTTTATACAGACTTTACTATGACACCGGACTTACTTGTTCGTGACTTCACATCGCAAAAAATATCATAAATGATACGACAACGACTCGAGCTAGTTTTTCTTATGTTGGCCACTACATTCACTGGATTATTTTACTGTTTCTGTATTTGAAATAAATGTTTATAAGCCCACCCTAGATAGGAATAAGATGATAGGTAGAATAGGTTTAAAAAAACATACATATTACTGTCACAATAGTTTTGCCAATGATGAAGAGTATCAGATAGCTACCCATAAATTTAATCGCGGGGAATATCTACAAATAAATTAGCGATAGCATTTGTGAATGCTGTCCAAAACGCCGCACAAGCATCAACATCTTGTTCATGCTGCACATTCAAGGTATCACCCTCACTATGATGGTACCAGTAGTAACGATCACTCTTGTTCAGCAGAGACGCTCCAGGAACACCTTTTTTTATAAACATCGTAATATCCGATCCTGGATAACCACTATAAGTCATTTTGTTTACCGGAGCAAATTGCTTCAAAACTTCTTTAACAATACAACGGGCTTTCTTCGATCCAGCTACATCTAAACCTAGTGGTTCAAACGTTCCTTCGTCAGACTCCATTATAAAATTAATATAAGGTAATTCGTTTTGCTGTTTTTTAAGATACGCTTGTGCACCGATCAAACCAGGCTCTTCAGATGTCCACAATATTGCACGAATTGTTCTCTTGGGTTTTTGTTCCAACATCTTCAAAGCGACTGGTACAAACCAACTAACCATCATACCTCCACCGTCATCCATCGCGCCTTCTCCAACGTCCCAGCTGTCTATATGTCCCGTTACAATAACCAACTTCTCAGGTTTTTTTGGGGCTTTTAGGATTATAATTGTATTTCTAGATGTCTTTAAATCAAATGTGCTAGATATATTTATTTTTAATACTATTATCTTTCCTTCGTTTTGTAGTCTTTGCAATAGGTCTGCATCTTCATGAGTGATCGCTGCCGTTGGTATTTCGTCTTCGTCTTCGTCGTCGTATTAGGGGCACTATCGTCATAATACTGCGCTCCTGTGTGAGGTGAGTATAGAAAATGGGGTAAAGCTGCTAATTAGTGAAGCTACTGCTCCTTTCTTAGCAGCTCGTACTGCGCTTTCAGCTCTATATACAACAGTATCTCTATATGATACGTATTCTTCATCGTATACAACTCTTGTTTTCAATATGTGTTCTATCCATTTTGTCGAGTTCATCAAAACTCTTTACAACTATAGCTTCACCTTTTATTCCTTCTAGCGGTGTACTGACGCTTGACCCAAGTCCTAATTTGGCGATATTTTTATTCCAAGGCTGTAGCATCACAGCATATTCGTGACCGCGAACCCAATGTGGCACCTGAACATTTTAATATTTCATCATTAATTATAGGCATTTATTTTAAGTACTCTTATCTCTGTGTGACCGTGGTAGTCTTAGCAAGCACCAAGGCTAAACAAATGGCTAAACAAAGGCCGCGAATGAGCCCAACTAGGCTCATTTTCTGCATTTCAATTTTTGAGTGTCTTCGTGCTTTGAAAGGTTTGTAAAGTCATTGGTCCCAGTTACCACTAATGTTAAAGTTGTTAAGCGGACTTGGATGCCTTATAAGCGGTTTGATATTTCCAACAGCTGGTACTACAATCCGGCCTCCACCAATCTGGTCTGGGTCCGCATGGAGGATATGACCTTATGCCTCTCAATTATAATTATGAGATAAGGCTTTTGCTCAGCAGGGGACAGTTTAGGCTTAGTGCTTTCGGCCCACTCCTGTGGAATATAGGCTACGACTGGGTGCTCCGCGGCCCTTTACACCGCGGACTCCAGCTTGTTTGTTATGCGGATGATACACTTGTCCTAGCCCAGGGGGACCAGTGGGAGGAGGTTATCCAACTGGCCACGTTCGGGACATCGGAGGTGGTGGAAAGGATTCGGCGGCTGGGTTTGAGGGTGGCGCTCAACAAAACTGAGGCTCTGTGCTACCACAGGCTTCGGATGCGGCCGCCCGAAGGCACTCATTTAGTGGTAAATGGTGTGGCGGTTGAGGAAGGAGCCCAAATGAAATACCTGGGCCTCGTCCTCGACTCGAGATGGGGATTCTTTGAGCATTTCCGGCGATTAGTGCCGAAGTTAGTCAAAGCGGCAGGAGCTCTTAGTGGACTTCTGCCGAACCTGAAGGGACCAGGTGTATGTTGTCGTCTGTATACCGGGGTGGTGAGGTAGATGGCTTTGTACGGTGCACCTGTGTGGGCCGACGCTTGGACCACCTGGTCCAGGACCTTATTACGCAGACCGCAACGGGTCATGGCGGTCAGAGCGATTCGGGGATACCGCACTGTTTCTTTTGAGGCAGCATGTGTACTGGCGGGGACACCACCCTGGGACCTCGAGGCGGAAGTATTGAGCACAGTTTACCGTCTCAAAGCTCAGGCTCGAAACGACGGTATACATACTGAGCCAGAAGCTCTAGCAAGATGGCGGCGACAGGCGCAAAACTGCGCCCTTCAGGAATGGCAGGAGAGGCTGGTGGAGCCAACGGCTGATCACTGGACTATTACGGGAGTTTGCCCAGTCCTTACGGACTGGGTAAAGCGCAAGCATGGGGCGCTTACCTACCGGCTCACGCAGATACTGACCGGACACGGGTGTTTTGGAAAGTACCTATTCCAAGTGGCTGGTAGAGACCCGACTCCACGATGCCACGGGTGCGGTGCCGATAAGGACGCTGCGAAGCATACACTTGAGCTCTGTCCTGCGTGGGCTGCGCAACGTAGTGTTCTCGTCGATGTCGTAGGGAGGGATCTGTCACTGCCGGCTTTAGTGCAAGCTATGGTCGGTAGTAAAAGGTCATGGGAGGCAGCGGTGACCTTCTGTGAGGAGGTCATAGCGCTGAAAGAGGCGGCGGAGCGAGTGAGGGAGGCTGATCCTCTGGAGGCTGATCCGCTCCGTCGTCGTAGAACAAGGCGGCGACAGCGTGCCTACGCTAACTAAATGCCGCCTTGATGAGGTTTTGCGGGTAATGGGAACGGGGTTGCCCATTGCCTGCACACAATAACAGGCCCTCGGGAGGGAAGGGCGTGCCATGTGCTCCCGGCACGCCCCTCAATGAAGTATGCGGAAAACAATTCCGCCAAGAGTGGATTTCCACATAAGCAGAAGGTCGCTGGCGGGTCGCGGATGGTTGCTCACGCGTTCCCGTAACCCGCCCTAGCCACAGTGACGAGTTGGAGCACGGTGGGGGTTTTAGCCGGTAGGAGTCTCGGTATAACACCTCGCTTCCCAAAATGGCGAGCGCGTATCCTATGAAGGATTTCCCCCATCAAAAAAGAAAAGAAAGGCTTAGTGCTTTATAAACATTTATTAAAGGTGACACGGTGTTAATTTTATTCTTGAGTTCAGACATTAGCCTGAAAATTGGTCGAATGATGCTCGAATCAAAGATTTGTAGTGTGTGTTATATTTCCAGTAATATACCAGTAAAACATTAGTTACATGTTGTGATTAAAAGAAATATAACTCCAGTTCTTCAGTAGTGTCCCCGCTTAAACAATTTTGTATTGTAGGATTTATCATATAATCAATCGATCTCTCCAACACTTCACTTCCGGATGGACGAGCAAAGTTTACAATGCTTGATACATACATATTTCAAGCTAGACTATAATTCTAACTACGTGGGCACAAAAAGTTCTAAATTTTAATAATAAAAGGGAGGGTTAGTGTAGTTCATTAAATCTAAAGTTAGTAATATTTTTTTATTGCTATTGTTTAGTTTATACCTAATATTATTTAACAAATACCTACCAGAAAAATAATAAAGTAGTTTAATTTTCGTATTCAAATTAAGGGTGGGGTCCACAAATAATTTTACAAACATCCTTTTTTGAATTTAGGCAGACAGAAATTCATTTTAGTTTAGCAGACTTAGTCCTGATTGCGTGCCTGATGAATAATTTCTGCCAAAAGTAGACATTGTCACGATTGGCATACTAAACGACACCGACCATCCAATTCGTAAATGCGTGATTAAAAGTTGTGTGGTAAAACCTGGCATAATAATTTATGACAATCAAAAGTTACGTTGCAGTATTCATATAAGTACACTCTTCGTATACTAGGTATTCAGAAATGTGAAAGACATTTGAGTTGAGAATGATATCAGTGAATATTTCGAATATAGAATGAATAGACAGCGGATACGGAATGATGGTTATTAATGTTGTAGTATAAAAATGGTGATAATTTGTGAAATATTGACAAGATGTAACAAGAATAACGCAAGACCTGAAAGTAGTTTGTTCTTAATCGGTAACTGAATGGACTCCAACTATTTTAAAAGTACGTTTTATTTTTAATAAATTTATTTCTAATACATATACTTTAAAACGCACGAAAAGGTATAGATTTCGTGGCTAATTTGGGTACCAAAGAGCTTAAAAAATGGTAGAAAACTCCTTAATATTGGATGTTTGAATTTCGTATTGAATTCGTAAGGCAAAATTGGGGCGTTTAAGGTCTTGCGTAATATATTTTACACCTTGTAGAAGTTCAATTAAAATGCCCAACAACGGTTACTATACTAAGTTCTAAGATTGATGCGAATATAATAATATTACACACAAAACTATCTTTCGGATTTTATCGCGGTTTATTTTTGATTTTTAAGTTCCCGACGTTACGAGTGCTTTGCAGTATCCAGGGTTACAGGAAGGACTTTTGGACACGTCTAACACTTCAGTCCTATCTGTACGGTTACTATCTTAACTTTTTACTATTCGCTACAACAAAAGTAGCATTTTAAAAAAGGAAACAAACAAGGCAATTCCACAACAATAACAAAATAAGCTGGCGTGTGTCAACCTTTTACAACACAATGCCAATTGTGTTCGGGATTACCCCTCTCTGCAGATTCATTTCTAACCCTAATATCAGCAACGTGCCTACTGATCTGGTTCCGTGCTCCAGTTTTTAATACTAAAAGAAACTACTGGCTACTTCTGTTGTTTCTTTCTATCAATCAGCCTATCGCATTCCACTGCTGGACATAGGCCTCTCCTAACACATGCCATTGCACACGGTCCTCCGCCTTCCGCATTCAGTCTGTCCCAGCGAGAGAGTTCGTGTTGAGGTCGTCGGTCCATCTAGCTACGCTGGCCGCTTCCGCTTACCAAGTCGCGGTCTCCATTCTAGAACACGCTTGCTCCATCGGCCGTCGGTCCTTCTGCAGATGTGTCCAGCCCATTGCCACTATAGCCTACTTAGTCTGCGAGCTATGTCCGTAACTTTGGTTCTTTGTCGGATTACCTCGTTACGATTTTTATCCTTCAAAGAGACGCCGAGCATAGCTCGCTCCATAGCCCGCTGTGCGACTTTGAATTTGTGGACTAGTCCCACTGTGAGTGGCCACGTCTCGGCCCCGTATGTCATAACACGTAGGACGCATTGGTTATAGACGTTAGTCTTCACAAAAAAAAATAAACACCGTCACGCCTATACCCCCCAAGGGGATGGCAGAGATGTACTGGGTACACCCACTTTTTGCTGCCGATGTTAAGTCCCATGTAATAGTGGGTGAACCTATTGCCATATACCAAACTTAGGACTCCTACCGGGTATTTTTCGATAGAAACCACATTTGTCCGACCTAGAATATGCATCCAGAACATCGTAATAGCAAAGCGCGTTTATCACGACCAGATAAACGAATCAGTCTCTAGACCAAGTAAGCAGTACAAATAACAATCCAACGAACAGATCTCAATAACAAAAGCAATAATTAATCAATCAACAAACACAAGGTACTTAATAGGGAGGAACTAAGCAAAACGCATCTCTTCACAATTTCCATTCGCATACGGAACTCCAAAAACTTCGTTATCCATTCGATTTCAAAGTACAAAGCGGTGATCAATCTTCGTGGAAAGTTTGTTTGGTGCTCAGTTGTTTGAGTCAAAAGTTGGCTGATGGAATAGGTGTACTTTATTGCTGAAAGGGTCTGATGTTAACCCAGTTTACATGAGGGCTATTATAAAAGATCCTAAGTAGGTGCGTGAAAACTTGTTCGCAGGTGACTCTGTTTTATTATTCTTTTGTGTATGCTTTCAATTAAAAAACATACCTTTTTAAAACAAAGTTTTATAGCGAAAACACAGCGAAAATATTTTGCTTAGTTGAAAAGTTCCTTTGACTTAAGTTCATTCGTATTGGACCTTGGACTTCGAAAGTACATCAGGGAGTTTCTTAACGACAAATAAAACGGATCTCTCGATTGAGTTATTATACGTATTGTGTTAATCCTATGAATGCCCTACCATAGAACTAATCAGAATATTAACGAACTTCAAAAAGGTGGAGGTGTTTTGAGCTGATTTTGATGATCCTTCTTGTACTAGGTTTAGTACAGCTTTAAGGTTTCTTTATAATGAAATCGGTACCTATTGAACCCTGGTATATAAATTTTAATAAATGAAACACTGATCACTTAAAATTGTAAAATTAATAACTTAAAAAACGACTTCAAGAAGCAAAAAATAAACATTTAAAGTCAGTGCCAAGTACTCGACTGCAATCGGCATCGACTATAAATATCGATGTTTTGCTATTAGAAATAGGTTTCGCTTTTATTAAAATGTAATGTGTAAAATGTTTTAATTATTTTTTACATATTCTCAAACTACACATAACAAACAACTCCAAATGCTCGGAAAATGCTTTTATTTTCGTGTACTTGAATAAAATTGCGCGTTACGATAACATCATGGAATGATCAAGTAATGGTATTTTGTATGCAAATGGAATACCAAAAAACGATATTTTCACAAAGTTATCGTAACGAGCATCGTACGTTACGTGTTTAATTACTCGTAGCGAATCAGGGCTCCATTCAAATCGTAGTGTAGACCCACCATTTAAAAAAAAAGTAAATTTGCATTACAAAAAAGTAAGGTATTACTTTGGCATCTAAATTATATTAAAAATTGAATTTTATCATTTTTTTTATCATAGAAACAAATTTATGGCAAAATTTCCATATTTCGAAATAAAAGCCTAAAACGTCCCCGCAGTTCTTGTCGTCTTTTTACCACATTAGTCTAATGGAAACGAATGGTGGCAATAATATTGTTTCATAACGCCCTTAAACGAAGTAAGCCTTTTTAATTAAGACAAATAGAACTCTTACAGCAGCAGTGACAAAGTAGTCACGATGCCCAGGAATCATAAAATCCTGGCTTGTACCTCTGAGGCTTTCTAAGTCTTTGTATGTCATATGCGACTGCAATATTCTTAGCGATCACCAGGGTTAAGCAACGTTCACCTCGGTCAATTTAAGATGGCTGACTGTTAGTTCCAGTTAACGGTTCATGTGGTTATCGTGAAGCCAAGTTGGAGGAAGCCTCATAAGCGGCTTGAAAAGTGCCAAGAGCATATAGCCGAAAATCTATCTCCGCTAATCCGCACTGTATCGGCGTGGTTGTGTATTGCCTTTTTTCGCACTCCTCGATTTGAGAGAAAACACCTTCGCCCACCAGTGGGATCATCATCATTAGCCCGCGTCAGTCTACTGCTGGACATTCTAGCTTCCCCCATGAGCGTACCTTGTGGCATAATTAGGCTTATTCATTAAGTAGTAAACAAACATGCGGAATCCTCTATGTTAGAAAAAATCCCAATAACTCTGCTATAGCTCATTTATTTTGTATAAACCCTGTAAAAAGTAAAATATTTTCACTATTTTTTTGAACTTACTAATTTACCGAAGGATCGAAACTCGGCCTCCACCGAGAAGATCCGCCAAGAAACTCAGAAGGCTTGACTTTTTTGTCTAATTCTCTATTCATTCTTTTTACCATTTTCTGTATAAAAATTTTTTTTTTTATATTATACAAAATTAAGTATGCGATTTAGCTATAGTGTCTTAAGCCCGAGATATAAGACTAAGATATGACATAATTAAAGAATTCTGGGTGGACCAGTCTCCACAAACAGCCGCCTTTCTCGAGTATGCCTACTTGAGCAGCCATCACATCCCTCGACCATATTAGAGGAAAGGAATTGCCCTGCGCCTGATAGCCACTGCAAGCACAGACATTTACGTAAAAGATAACTGATCACAGCAAATGCAAAATATCTCTATGTATTGGACCAATGACCACGCGCAGGCCTTTCAAAGGTCCGGGCAAACCCATGAATCTTTGCAATAGACAAAATATAGTATTCGTTCTTCACTCAATGTTTAACTGGTAGATAACTCGAATTGAGTTAAGTTCGCCTTTGTAAAATAATTTGTAATTTTGTAAATATTTTTTTATTCGCGCCAGTAATAAGCACAGACGTGACATGAAAATTGTTAATTGGAACAATGTTTTTTTCGTACACATTAACTGGAGTGTTAATAGCCTTTTCCCTTTATCATAAGGGCCCATTGAGAGACAAAATGGCTCAAAACGTAATTTAAATAGGTTAAAAAACATCATATTCGGTAATATTCTAGTCCAGCTGTTTTATGTCTCGGCGTTAGGGTGACTATAGATTTCAAATAAAAGGAGTGGATAGTCCGCCAAA
The DNA here is from genome assembly GCA_905147815.2 of Phalera bucephala. Lineage (NCBI taxonomy): Eukaryota > Metazoa > Arthropoda > Insecta > Lepidoptera > Notodontidae > Phalera > Phalera bucephala. The sequence continues at coordinate 25,434,967 of LR990615.1, forward strand.
TAGGTATTGACGTCAATGACTAAAATAAAATAAGATAAATATAGAGAAAACAAAAAATATAATTTTTAAAGAATAATGTAAATGCGCTGCTTAGCCTGCTTAAAACTTGTATAATTATCTATAAGATATTTGTTATTCCAAGGATTAGGTGCTTCTTAATATAGCTTGATAACTTTACAATAATATCAAAATTCGTTCCCTGTGCAGGAGGTAATGCAAAACCGAAAAATCCAGGTCAAAAGTAGAAGCACTACGTACATTTGTCTGCACTTACGGCGAAAAACGAACGTGAAAGATCTATTATTATTTAATTCATCCTTCAAAAAATAAAACAGTAAAAAGAGTATGAATGTAATACAATGTATTTCATATTTCGGTATTTATTTGCTTTATTCTGTCTCGTTGTATCTAGTGTCAGTTCTAATTGCTAAACAAAATTATACTTCATTCAATGGCAATAAGACATGACTCGTTCTATACTTATGGTTTCATGCCTTAACACTATTGAATTAAATATTAATTTTGTTTGGCAATAAACTGTATCTACCCATCCTATGTGAAAACTACTATAGTGGCTAATAATGCACGTAGCCATCACGAGGTCTTGGGTTCGAATCTTAAGTCATATAAAATGTAATTTCAGTCTGGACTCTGGTATTGTGCCTGGTTTAATTGCAATAAGCTCGTCCTCTATTTTATTGGGATTTAACAACCTCGACGAAAAGTGAGTGTACACAGTGCACCTCTGCCACATAGATGGGACTCTGTTTATTTTTTAATCTTTTATTTTCATTTATTCCCAATATTATTTGGATTTCTAAATAAATCCTGGCCGCCCTACTCCAAAAACTCCCTCACAAATTTTACGAGCAGACTGAACGACAATTGGCTCTCACCTAATGGCCCGAAATCAATTTCAAAAGATCTCGTTACTTAATTACAGTAGCCATAAAACTGTCGCCAAAAAATTCGGAATGGACCGTAAACCGACTTTCCGAATTTCAACGAAACTTAAATGAAACGAAGTAGAGATCCGATCACAGAGCTTACCACAAAAAGATCTAGCGTCAATCTTTTCGTGGTAAGCTCTGTGATCGTATCTCTACTTCGTGACAGTAGTGAGTTGATATGCCATCCTTGTTCCACCACAAATTTACTAAATACAGCACGATTACTCGCTCGCATCACGCTGACATAAGTCTTTTTGTGCTGATTGTATAGTTCTGATAATATGATGTGATTTGATGAAGTATTGATCGCCAACTTAAAAAATCATATATCTATCTCTACCATCACGCCAGAGCCCTTGCACAGTAGACAGAGTTTCTACAGGTTCTTTTCTGACATACCTGTCTCGTTTTCTTCATAGTTCATCTTATAGACGCTTGCCGATATGTCGATCTGTGGTGGAGGCCTCTGGCTTGCATTGGACGTTATTTTGATGATGATGATGATGATATAAGAGAGTTTGAGTAGAGACACTACTTTCACTCTTAAAATTACCAACTTATAAGGAATTATGTTCCGTACTAAAACAGTTTTCAGGCAACACAAGCCTAAACGATGCCTGTTAGACCGGGTTACGTCTTCTAACTGGAAACTGCTTTTGCACACTGACCGCTTAGAAATTTGTAAATTTTGGTCACATTTCTTTTGTACATATTTTCTGGTCCTTCGAGCCGGATCCATCTTTTCGGTCTTGGATCGCCTGAAAAGTGTTCTGATACAGAACAAATTATAATTCCTTCGAAACACATTTTCATATTTATGTCCTCCATAAATCCTCGAGCACTTAATGAGAAAACTTTACAATGTTAAGTTGTTTAATCAATCATCTTAAATAAATGAATGCAATCTATTTTATAGGGAACGTTTAAAAATTTTTTTGAGCAACGCAACAACAAACTTCAGTCAGTTTATTTAAATTTAAGTCAGACTCGGTGAAAAGGTAACACAAATTGGATTTGCATAGTTATTAAAGAGCGATTGGGCCCTAATGTTTCATTCTGATTGCGTTACGATTAAAGTAAATAATGAAAGAACTTTAATTAAGTTTTTGCGAATGGCGTTTAGGTCAAGACTTAAAATAGTGATTTGTGTTTTGTTTATTAAAAATAAAATATAAAATAAAAAATAAAATAAAATAAAAATGTTTTATTCAGTAACCAAGTAAAATTACAGTAACAGTGGTTGAAATCCCCTTTTAAGTAAATATTATACTTGTGCTAGGGGATCCCGCTCTCCATTAATAGTGAGTTTAGTTACATGAACAAAATATATTCTAACATGCGATAGTATTTGAAGTAGTAACACTTTAGTTATTTATTCAAGGATAGTAGCTAGATACATTTTTCCTTATAACTAGGTAGGTGGGTACGAACATTAAATTAAAATTAAAATTAAAAGTGAGCTAATGTGTGGTGTCCCTGCGCGCGCGTGCTTGTATGTGTATGTGTGTGTGTGTATGTGTATGTGTGTGTGTGTGTGTATGTGTGTGTGTACATTCTTATTATTTTATTTTTTTTCAACATTTATACAACATTATATCCTCAGTTTCCTCATATGTTTTCGTTTTTAACCAATTAACTATAAGATTTTTAATCTCACGATATGTTTTAGGATAGATATTTAAGTGTTCATTTATGTAATTATATATGTGTGGTGATTGTTTAATGTGTTGTCGCCTGGCAAATACTGACTTCACATTGGGGTTAGGAGCTACGTATGTTTTATTTCTTTTATTCAATACTTTTGGATCATATGGGAGCGACTTGTGAAGTCTTAAAACTATGTGCATTATATATAGTTTACGTACAGTAAGAAGGTCACTTGTAATGTAGAGCTGGTGTGTTGGAAATCTATACGGTTTAAAATACATGACCTTTAACAAGGACCTTTGCGCTCTTTCTAGTTTAAAAATAGAAGGCCTACAGGCTATATGTTTCATAAAAAGACTTACTAATCTAGTAAAAATAACAGCGACAGATATAGTGTAGGCACATGTTACATGTTAATTGCCTGTAACTTAGCATCACCCGCCGATTAGCACGAAGCAACGCATCGCCCGCCTGTGTTATCAATTTGTTTTCGCATAGCGTTCTTTATGACTTTTTTCTTTTTGCTCGGCTCCTAAAAGTCCTAGCGTGATATTAAATTTGTAGCCTATAATCTTCCGTAAGAATTGGGCTATCAAATGCAAAAAATATTTTTTAAATCCGACGGGTAATTCCAGAACTTAGAACGTTTAAACAAATAAAAAACAAACAAACTCTTTGGCTTCATTGTACGAGCATTAGCATAGATGCGCAATAACGTTGTTATTATAAGAAGATAATCAAATATTTTTTGCTCAGCCCTAATTCTCAAAACCAAATAGTTTTCAATAACAACCAAAGCATACAACACAAGCAAGTCTCTTTTGTGAAGCATGAATTCCTATCGCAAGCCACTGATAAAAAGGAAACCCTAATTTTATTAAGGTATCTTAAATAAAATCTTTAAGCACATTGTTTCAACTTTAACAACATTTCAGCAGACTGATTCTTTCATTCAAATTTAGAATTTATTACGAAATGGACACAAAAAGTGGGCAGATAAGGGAAATTACATTTTTATTTTTATAATTCCTTTTACATGTTTTTCTATTCATAATGATTAGGCAAGTTTTAAATAGACTTTTTGGCGTAATGGCGGCAACTGCGAGAACAAATGGAGTTTGTACTATGCATGTTTGGAACATTTTGAAGAAAAATACTTTCTTACATTGATAATATTCTTATTATCATATTCAGTCAGCTCACATCACACATCTACTGAAACCGTAGGCCAATTTGCAATCAAAAATTATTATTCTGTGGGTCCAACCAAGTGGTAAGCGTTTTATTTTTATTCTCTTGTCGCAATCGATAGTGCTTTATTCTGACCACATGGCTTTTCGTTATAAAATGTCGACCCCATACATTTTTTCGTTGTCACTAGCGTCAACGACTGTAAAAAGACCACTTGGCTACAGACCTAAGTGTGTTGTTTTGGCCCACTCATTATAAGACCCACGGGCCTACACAAAAACAGAGGTACTATATGCGTTACAACCTCTTTCACCGCATCGTAAAATTTTCAAGCTTTACGATTTTTGTGATACGTTACCGCACAAGCCTCCTTCGTCACCTTAGAGTGAAAATCTTGGATGCGCGAAAGAGGTAACATTACAAGAGCAAGAAACAACTACTTCTTGCACCTATTATAGTGTTGGTTCAACTACGTGTTTTTAAATGTTTATTTGTGATGCATTTTCGTTTCAAATGCATATGGGACAAATTTAACTAACGGTAAAAGTGGTATAAGTAGAACAAACATTTCCGAAATTGATTTTCCAAAATTTTGGTATAACATTAAGTAGTTACAGGAGGCGCTCGTAGCGCTGTGCGACCGCGGTGTTCGTAGCGCTCACCAAGGTTAAACTGCGTTCGGCTTGATTAGTCTGAGATGACTTACCGTTTATAGCACTACCATATTCAATATACCACTACCATAATACCACTACCATAGTCTCCATGCTTCGTAAGGCACGCTAAGTCCCTGGTCCTAGTCACCACTTAATGTGGTTGTAGTTAAACCAAGTTGGAAGCCTACTAGACGGCTTGATAAGGCTCCAACAACAGGTGGCCACAAACCTGCCTCCATAAATCCCCACTGGGTTCATTTGGTGGGATTGACCTTATATCTCCCACCTGGAATTATGAGTGCCTTTGCCCATCAGTGGGAGAGGATAGGCTGATTATTGTTATACAATTTATTCATCTAACTTGCCGAAGATTTATATGTGCCCCGTTTCCCGCAACATGAATACGAGTTATTTAGTAAAACATTTAGTTTAGTAAAACATTTAGCGCATCCACACGCCACGCACGTCCCTTTTGAACTTAATGTGCTTGGCCGAATTCACACCGAAATGTAACAGAAATCGATAATCGAATCAATGAGTCGCCAACTTCACAATAACCCTAATCTGCGTTATAACGCATATTCTGATTGTATACAATCAGAATAAAAATATTTTCTATTTATGTAAATCTTACTTATGAGTCGTCGCAAAAGTAACTTGGACTCACCCCCACTTCGGAATGTCATGTCCTGTATAAAAGGAGTTTTTGTAATGTATTTTTTTTACTGTCAACATTATTAGTTGTTTGGTATGGAGAATGGTCAATCAAGTGAGTAAAAAAAAACCATAAAATTAGAAAGAAAGGGATAAACTGCTATTGATCCAATTCCTTATGAGGGAACCATGTATCAATTCTGATGAACAGTTATACTTAGATCTACCTAATAGACAGTGTTTATGGGGATAAGTAACCATAAACATATAATATATATATATAATCCATAACCTACGACAAAATGTAGATGGAAAATATTGTATTATTTTATTCTAAATAGTAACCATGGAATTCTTTGTCCTTTTTCGTCACGGGAATGACATTCCGAAGTGATGGTAGAGATTTTCTTATTTTTCTGAGGATTTAAAAATACTGTAATGATTTACATAAAAAAATGTTCCGATTCTTAAATGTTATACAAAATTATAAGCTTAAAAAAGTGTTTATATTTATTAAGCTCATGTTTGTTGATTTCTGTTTTTTTTTTAATTGTATGTCAAGTTTTACGTTGCTGTTTGTAATCCATTATATTATGTGTTTTTGTCAAATTAATTTTCAAGTTGTTCAATGTCAACCAGTTTTTAATGCAAGTCAAAGTATTAATTATTTCGTCATTTAAATTGTCCGAATTATCTTTAATAAATAAAATAGTGCTATCGTCAGCAAATAATGTCATGTCATAGTTAGTAACATTAGGAAGGTCATTAATATATATTAAAAATAACAGTGGTCCGAGAACACTTCCTTGTGGAACTCCGTAACATACTGATATTGCTTCTGAAGTCTATATTGTCTCTGTAAGTGTTATAGGACATATTTTGCTTAGCTGCGTGATTTGCATTCTATTCCTCAAGTATGATTTCAATAATCTATATGCATTCCCTTTAACTCCATAGCCAAACATTTTTTTTCACTAGAAGATCATGTCTTACATGATCAAATGCCTTTGTCATATCCATGAATAACGCTATTGCCTTCTTTCTTTTATCTACTGCTGTCATTACTTTTAATAAGAAGTCATAAATTGCCATATTAATAGTTTTATGTTTTTGAAATCCGTACTGCTTCTTTGATAACAGATTATAATTTTCAAAGTAATTGTATAATCTACTGTAAATTACCTTCTCAAAAACTTTGGCTATGACTGGTATCAGCGCTACAGGGCGATAGTTACCTAACTCATGTGGATCACCTTTTTTGTAGAGAGGTTTGACTATTGACATTTTCAATTTTTCTGCATAGGTTTCGTGTTCCATGCATAAATTGAGTATATAACATATGACAAATGTAATAGCCGTCGCTACATCTTTAAGGATTTTAGTGGAGACATTATCATATCCAACGCTACTTGTACTCTTTAGAGATGATATTATTTTAAGAATCTCAAAGTTCGTACGTGGAAATAGATATATTGAATTGCAATTATTCTGATAACTGTCGTAAGTGTTAATATTTTTGTTGCCCTCTGCATTTTCGGCGAAGTAAGTATTAAAAACATTGGCTAGCTCAGTAGAATTAGTTATAGGCTTGTTTTCGTAATTTACTTTTGAGATAGTTTCTCTTGGTTCATTTTGCAAATAGTTGTTGACAATATTCCACGTGGCTTTAGATTTATTTCTGGCATTTATGATACACTAATCATTTTGTGATTTAAGCGATAATTTAAGCGAGATTATTTTTTTAAGTTCGAAAATTCTTTAAACGCTTGTTTGTTTGTTAACGTGGGTGACCGTCTATATTTCCATAGCAACTTCCTTTTAATACTACTACAATTCCTTTAGAAATCCATTTGGGTTTTTTATTTGTTAATATATTTACTTTCTATCTATCTATATCTTCACGCCAGCTCCCTCGCGGGGTAGGCAGTTTACTTTCTTAAGTGGAAAATACTACTTGAATAACACATTACTGATTACCTGCTGTATGATGTTGGTATCTGACAGAAGTATTGTTGGCGGCGTTAATATTGCATCTAACCTTGCGATCGTATCATATTTTTTGCTTATTAATATTAGCCCTGTTAAGAAACTGTCCCACTGTTGGGCATGGGCCTCCTCTCAAACTGAGAGGGTTTAGGCCATAGTCCACCACGCTGGCCCAGTGCGGGTTGGCGAACTTCACACACCTTCGGGAAACTCTTAGGCATGCAGGTTTCCTCACGATGTTTTCCTTCACCGTTTTTGCTCATTAACATCCATAAATCGGTTATCTTTATACCATGGAAGGATCCTGGAAAAACACTAATACTTTTGAGACAGTTTGCATTAGACTTGTAGCGCTGTGGTACCACGGTGCTCGTAACGATTAACAAGTGATGAGAGTGAGATGTGTGTGATGTGTGGTGAGATGAAGTGCTATTACACTTCTTGTGCTAGTTGTTAAGCCAAGTTGGAAGCCTTGAGGTAAGTTTCAACAGCGGATGGCCACAAACCTGCCTCCACCAATTCGCGCTGGCTTCGCGTGGTGGAGTGTAACACATTTTCTCTTACGCGGATTAGTAAGAGAAGGCTTTTGCAGTACTACAGTACTACGTACCAACGAGGCAGTCTACGACACTCTTCTACAAAAAGAAAAAGTGAACGTGTTAGTATATGAAGTGCCGTTTGTGGAGCATAGTATTTAGTGCTTTCTTGTGACGATATAGTTTGTATTTTAGGGTCGGTGTACGATTAGTGACATAAGTCTCATCAGCGAATAATATTCTTGACTTTTGATAATGTTCTCCAACTATTGTAAAATGACAGTATTATAAATTTGGAAAATTGAGAATGTTCACAAAATAAAAACAAAATATTGATACCTCCTGGTAGAAAGTGGTGTGTTTGTCCTATCAACGACAGGGATTAAGGTCCAGGGATATCTTTCCATGATTTGAGATTAGTCACATTGGTATTTATTTTAACCGATGAGGTTGACACAGATATGGTCCTGAAAAATCGCAATAAATCGTGACAAGAAAGTTAAAATTTACAACGTAAAACTTGTAAAATGTACTTCATCTTATACTCAACAGTGAAATAAAGTAACAATATCAGTACTTCACAGGGGTTTATGTAAGAGGGTGGTACTTCCCTGTTCGAGGCAGCCGACATACTTGCAACCTAGTAATGCACTGAGCGTTAAGCACGAACAGATTGATTTTAATGTTACGTAAAGAGTTGATGAGAGATGGCATTCCTTTTCACCCTATAGATTTGCTAAATAAAGATGAACTTTCCGCACGCAAGTGTCACAATTTAGAGAATGCAGGACCCATAACACGAGTTTATTCTTACTTTGGGTACCAGTGTTTTTTCAAACCACTGTTGCTGTCCCTTTACATCTATTTTATGTGTGTTTTGGTCTGTGTGTCTCTTTTTTGAAATAAGCAATAATTACTTTACGAAAGCGTCAATCGGTTCGTGCTGAGGGCTTAGCACGAACAGATTGATGTTAGCGTGATGATGTGGAGAAAGCATGGTGTTATATAAACTCGATAGCATGTACACCCACTTTTCACCGACGATCTTAGGCCCCATGTAATAGAGGCTAGCCTATTGCCTGGCACAATTCCGGGCTCCAGACTGATTCTGGGAATTTTTTGTTAGAAAAACTACATCTATCCGACCTAAGATTTGAACCCAGGGCCTCGAAATCGTAAAGCGCAATATCCGCGAAGCACTTCAGAAAGATATACACGCAAATACGTACATATTTATATATGTTAAAACTCCTTTTAAAGTGTCCCTTGACGAGCGCTCTGGCCTTGCTATTTAAGAGACGGTATAGTTAATTATGTTATTTCGAGGTAAATACTTGTAGGTGAATAATTGTGGGTGACTTGACCTTGGAACTTGACCCGGTTAAAATGAAGAATGCCTTAGGGACTTGAGGTACCTACATTTAATTGAATTCTAGGTTAGGTTTTTTTTATACCACGAGGTATCAGCAATTTATGTTATTCTAATCCGTATTCGCCCGTACAGGACAATGATCTCAATTCTCAATATCTGATTAATAAAATCACACAAGTGCCAGTAGACCTTGTGCAGTGCACTTGGGGGCCGTTTATAGTCCGTCTATTCCAATCAAACATTAAAACTTTTCAAACAAACCATCACAATTTTTAGACGTTTATCTATAACAAGCGTAATATGAAGGCAACAGTTTTTCTGAAGACGTCGAAATGAAAATGCTGTTTGCAAGAAATCAACGTTTTTATGTTGAGTGAAAAAAAACTTTAAAGTTTGCTTGAAATAGACTATAGGTGCCACTAAATCTAGCTGGATCGTAGTTGTTGCACGCTCGCCCTCTTGCCCGATAAAGTTATTAAGGCCCCTCGGTCACCAGCGTAGATTATTTATACACACAAGTGCGACTAGATGTCGTTATCTTAACTGTTTATTGAATTCGAGTAAAAAATGATGTATTTACCAATTAACAATTTTCTGTTTGTTTACTTTTCATATATTGTGAGAGCTTGATTTCGACAAATGTCATGATTCTAGGTTTATAGGAAGTAGCCTATAAGTTTCATAAAATTATATCTATTGCGTAGCTTTAAAGCTTCATTTTTACATTTGCAAAATACCGTAGATCTTATAGTTTGATATAAATCAACGTGATACCTCCGCCCGTTCCTAAGAAATAGGGTTTCAACCGTCGAACAGATAGTCAGACAAACGGATAAAAAGTGATGTTATAAAGTGTCCGTTTCGCTCATTAAGTACGAATTCGAAAAAGAAGAACAAAAAGCCTGTGCTTGTTAGCTGGAAAACTTTGCACCTTGAGATTATAAAGTGAATATTCATCAAGTTTAAGCTCTCACTCTTAATGCAATTAAAGTACTCTACTTTACCCTTAATGGCACTTCAAAGATGTCTGCGCGAAATTTTGTATTTCAGTGAGCAAATTGTGTTATCGAAGCGCATTATTTTTTTTTCCTTGCGGGCGAAATTTGTTCAATTGTTTCCCGCGAAATACTCGGAAGTTGTTGTTCCTGCCGCCTTCCTTATTATTGGATGTCTCAATATTCTTATAAGTTTAATACTGTATTAAAGTTAAAACAATATTGAGACGTTCAAAATGCAGTTTTTTTCAATGTCAATTTCCACAGATTCACGCTTAGTTGCGGAAAGCTTTTAATAAACCGGAATTATCACATGAATGCATTATTTCAATGTAAGATCTATCGTAACTTTGTTTTGTGCAAGGATTTTATGACAGATTATCTTATCTATTTCAGTCGTACAAGATTTGGCCGGTGGCCAAAATCGGAACTAACGTCATCAAGTGGGATGTCACTACATGACAGTCCCAGCGCTGCCGTTTGCTATGAAATCTACCCAAGTTTTTTTATAAGTAACCGTGCTTCCTGAAATATCTCCTGGGAAGAAAATTTTACTAAATGTTAACCCTCATTTCGCGCCAGCGCTCCCCTGTCAATGTCATCCATGGACCAAAAGATTCATGACGCACTATGTGTTCTTTAAAATTTAAAGAACGCTAAGCTCACACGTTCTGATCCATTATATATATTTGGCCTACTCGCTCGGTATTCTGGAGGGAAGTGGACATATAGAAATATGCACAGAATTAAATGCTGGAGGAATGAATGAATGGACGAAACATGAAACAAGAAAAAGTATATCTAGTATTGTACATCTTATTATGATAAAACTTGACTGCATCGTTGGTCTAGTGGCAAAGCACATCGTTTTGTGATCACGATCTCCTGGGTTCAAATCCCAGGTCAGAAAAATGTAGTTTTTCTAACGAAAAATTCCCAGTATGAGTCCAGAGTCTGGAATTGTGCCCGGTATATGGCAATAGGCTCGCCCCCTATAACATGGGACCTGACAACGTCGGCGAAACGTGGGTGTACTCAGTACAGCTCTGCCACCCCCGCTTGGGGCATATGGGAGTGACGATTATAATAGAATACGCTGTGGCTTATCTGATTAACAAGTCAAGAGTCTCCGTAACCTGAAAAAATAAGAAGCAGTATAAAAAAAGTTGTTTAGACTGACGTATCAATGCTATAACTTTTTAAGGGTTTCGTACTTAAAACGAAACCCCTATAGGATCACTATAGGTCCCCTATAGGTTATTACCTTTTTTAGGGTTTGTTTTAATCAGGAACGGCTAGATATATTAAGTTGAAATTTATATCAAATACGAAAACCTACGGCCCCCTACTAGTTTAAAAAAATGACGGTTCTAAGTAAACCCAAACAAAAGATATGGCCATTTAAATTCACTCATTAGAAATTATAAAGCACTTCCCGTTGACCTAGAATCGTGGAATTTGGCAAGAAGCAAGGTTTTAAAGTACAAGTAAAGGATAAATTCCGATATTTGTCAATTAATAGCTATTAAATATAAAAAAAAAATATTATTTTCCCCCGAATCTGATGAAAAATTGAAATAGCGCCGTCTAGTGACTATTTTACACACTACAACAATACTTCTTTGTCTATGTGCTATCAGTGACATTTTGTGGAACTATTTTGATTTGTGGTGAATAAATATTTATTTACACACACACACAGAGGTGCCACGGATCTCTCAGATCTGTGGCGCCATCTGTGTACTGTATAGGACGTAAATTGGATCAGATTGTCGATTTATTCTTTTATTTTTATATAGTTTGAATGAAAATTAAATGTTATTAATTTAATTACGGCAAAAATTTATAAAGAAAGTGACCTTTTGTAAAAGGTATTTTTATAGACTGCCTCGTTAAACAAGAAGGTACCATATAATGTGTTTAAAGATCGCGGAGGATCTCGTACAAATTGTAGGGTGAGCAAAATGTAGTTTTTCTATAGAAAATTTTCCAGTATTAGTCTGGGGTCCGAAGTTGTGCCCGGTATAATAGCAATAGTCTCGCCCCTATTACATGGGCACCTTACATTCTCAGCAATAAGTTGGTGTGCGCACATAGTACACCTCTTAGCCACTCCCGCTTGGGGAATGTAGGCGTCCCGGTGTGTGTGAATTTTTTATACGGAAATAATTGAATATCAACGTTGTTCATTTAAATTGTAAATATATAAAAATAAAAATCGTCACACCTGTATTCCCCAAGGTGGGATTTTAGGTCTCATGCAATAGGGGGCAAACAATTAATTACTTATATTATTACGTCATTTTAATTCATTGTGAACTATCGATTAAAAACACTCAAAAATACAGGTGCTCACAACTTTTTTATAAAATTATTTGACTAGCTGTCTTCGATATTTACTTAAATACTATGGATGGTAGAGGTAAGGAGAACTGTCTCATATGGGGGAGAAGTTTAAAAAGTGTCCAGCTGTACGCTATAAATTACAGTTCAAAAACTCGCCAGAATGGCGCTCGTGCAGATACAGTGAATATATAAATTTAGCTGTTGTAGACGAATTGAAGTTTGTCATAAATGCAACATTTGTAATATTAAAATTTAAATGTGTTATTTATTATGAAAATGTTTAAATTATTCGATATATTTTATCGGTATAAAGTTATATAGGCTATTTATATGTTCAATCCGTCTTGTAACTGTTTTTGTTGTATCATTTTAACTAGCTAATTTCAATAATATTTGTTTAAGCTAATGAATATGATACTATACGTCGAATGTTTCACGATTTATATAATTAATTTTAGATTTTTTTTAATTCATATATTTGTACAAAATAAATTTATTGATATATATATATAACAAGGCGGAAGTACTCTTTCCTTGTTTATTTTTCGATCCCACTCGAATAACTTCTGGCGCTTTCCACTAAAACTTACACTGATGCTATTGTGGCGCCACATTAATTTAACGCATTTAGACGGACACTTCTTCAAACACAGAGACAGTTTTCTTTACCTCTACCTTCCTTACTAAATACATCACTATGATATAAATCTACTGTCCCATAGAACAAAGTTACATACGCCAGTCAAAATAAATGGCATTTGCAACCTTCGAGTCCGTCAATAAGGTTATTTATGCCAAATATAGACATTGTATTATAGGACTTTGCTCGTTGGAGTTGAAATGCAGTTCAGTTTAACAATATCATATGTATAAAAAGGTTTGGTACCCATGATGAGTCACGTGTTTTTTGTTTACCCTTAGTAAAATGCCAAAATGAACGGAATATAAGAAATTTGTCTTGTTGCGGTCCTACTTATAAACATTTTAGTATTTCTCAGATAAATGGTTGCGAAATGAGATCGAAGGAACGGAAAGTACAAGGTGAAGTTAGAACGAATAACTTTGAAGCAATCCAAGTTACGCGATATGAAAATCACAGCGAGCGACGTTTGGTATGCACAATGCTATCTTGGCGCTAAGCTAATGTTCGAGTTGAGATTAAACTAAGATGCTTAAAGAAGTTATTCTACTATTCTGGTAAATGTTAGTTACTAGTTTGTAGTAGTTAGGAATATTTTGGATACCTACTGCATGAATGACCAAATTAATGGTCTTTTTGAAAAGGGTCAAGTACACAGCACTCTTAATTGGTCGTCCATTAATCAGGTGATGATTTTTAGCAACTTTTCAATCCGCATAAAAATCACGTGTATTTTTGGTACAAAATATCTTAAAAATTTCCAAGGCAAGTCAAAGTCAAGCACTAATTTTTCGGTTTGGAAATCGCGCGTTCAACGAAAGAATACATACACATGATATCCCACTACACCCTCCCACCCATCTTATGATATTTCGTTATTTTTTCTGCCATGCATGCATTCGAGCGTTGACAAAAAAAAACAACGTTTCATCTGTAATTAAACATTCCTATTATTCTGGCAATATTTTTTTGCACTGGCTGCAGTCGGGTGAGACTTTATCAAGCGTAAAAGCGTTTAAAGCCACTAGACCTTTGATCCCTCGTAAAATATGCAGCGAGTGGTGGCCGGTGTAGAAAATGTTCCTCCATTTGTCGCCAAGTACTGTTTTTATAAGCTCTAGGAATAGGGAGGCCAACTATCAAAAAAAAAATACCCTAAAAATAAATTGTCGTTATACTAGATAATTGGATTTATGCCCCAAAATTAGATCCATCATAATAATTATCATCAGCCAAAAGGTGTCCACTGCGGGACAGAGGCCTCCCCAAAAACCGCCATTTTACCTGCGACCTTCATCAAGTCATCGGTCCACTTTATGGAGGCCTACTGTCTTCCGATACAAGGTAGCTACTAGAGAACCATTCTAGAGAACCACAACCGCCTTCAGTTATAGGAACATTGTACCCCACCCACTGCCTCTTAAGTTTGGCAATATCTCCATGTTAAGGGCCACTGCAATCGACTATTTATCGACCAGGAGAGTGACAGTGATGCAATGACATAGCAAAAGAATAATAATACATATATTGAGAACTGTGATTAGATCTCAAATTATTAGAAGTCGGAAACTTTAGTGCGTATTCTATAATCATTTTTTTTTAGTAGAAAACGGTTATAAATTCTAACTAATCTTTTAGGTAGGTTACTACACAACATAAATCCGTTGTGTTTAGGCTTGTTGGATTGGTATTGACAAGTATTCCACAACCAGTAGCATTCTGATGATGAAGCCGAAAAGTAGCCAATAGAACTACCCAACTGCGCTACATAATCCGTTCGTGTTTGGGCTTGTTTGTTTTGACAAGTACTGTAGACACGGATGACGTCCAGGGTCTGATGATGCTGCCGGAAGGAGGTCATAGGAACTCTTTAACGAAGCTAGTTAATTTAGAAAAAAATATTTAAATAAAATATTTTTGTTTTGTTGTTGAAATTCAAAACGGTTCTTTTGTACCCACATTTATGGGAGAAACTTATAAGTAAGCAACTTCGGTCAGTGCCATGGTCATTTTCAAAGAGCCTCAGGTATTTTTCAAAGAGTTATTTAAAGCTGGGGCGTTCTATTCTGAACCTTTCACATAAAGTTGTCGCGTAGGTATGTCGATTGGCTTAATCATAGATATGAGTACTAATACTATATCTATGGGCTTAATTAAATTTGGTCACAAAAATGACAATAGGGAATATGCGTGTAATTTAAATAAGGGACAAATATTTTTTTTTACAAACTTTATCGCATTAGAATAATGTCTATACCAATATTTTTTTCATAACATTACTTTTTATTAAGAAAATAATTATTGAAAGTACAAAAAATGAGTGGGAAATTCAAAGTAGCGGGAACACCACGCTATTGGTCAGATCGAATCATATTCGTCAAAGGCTACAACACAAATGTCAACAAGTGCATATTTGTTGGATGTTTGCTATTGAGTTAGTTTTATTGTTATTTTTTGTTGTCGATTTACACAAAGACAAAATTTTAGTTTAAATTATTTAAGTTAATTCTTACGTTGAAGTGATCTTTGCAGCAATATAAACAAGTTGATGGAGAAACCATGTATCTTTTTCTGATTTTACACCACATTCTCCTTATGTCCGCATCTATCGGGTGCATTTCTTATTGTATTTTTACACCTAGGCGAAACACAGTGTTGTTCCATTGTATAATAGTCGCAAAATACAAAATAAAAATAAATTACAGAATAAAATACTTCTACAGCTATTCACTAATTGTTTCTTATTAGACTTTGACGTCACGCCAAGCGCGCCAAAATGGCGGGCGTTTAAAATGCTCTTATCTGTTTGCTATCTTCAACATTTTTTTTTTGCCCTTTACATTTTGTTTTTGACGCTTACATTTTTTATGCAGATATATATTGATGTAATCTATCGTATAAAAATATAAAAAAAATACACGCATATTCCCTATTAGTTGAAAAACACGCTTTGTATTAAAAAGGTCGATTTTTGATTTTACACTTTTATAATACTTAAGTATATTAATAACTTACAACTAATTTAAAAGAAAATATTTCAGGTTGCTACCTAATCTATTCTTTAGCAATACATAAATTCGTTTTTTTTTAACCCGCTCAGCCCACTGGATTGAGACGTCGCGGGTTTGATCACCGTACGCGAGAAATTTTTGTGTTGCTCATAAAGAGTTGTTGTTGTTCAGTCGGTGGTTTGTGCATGTGAATCTCATTTTTGTAAACTCACTCAAGGCACAGGTTATGTTCTGTTTGTTTTTTATATCTGTCTTGTTTAAATTTATATAGCCCGATTTTTTTTTCGTAAAACCTAGCGAATAATTCGTGTGTCGTTATCGCGTTTACAAACATGAAATGAACCCAGACCGAAGTAAACATTTGTGGATCATACAAAGATTTGTGCGTGCGGGAATCGAACCCGCGACTGCTTGATACGGTGGGTGGAGCGGCTTAAGCTCTTAACCACCGGACAAAGCCGTCCGTCAATAGAATAGCGATATGGATAATCTGTCACATGAATCAAACTACCTACTTGTGTGTACAATATGTGTACTCCACCTACCCTTCCGATGATAAGAAAGCTATTACTCTTGCGACCCCACACCCTCACCGCCTCAAGCTAAGCACCAAACCATCTGATAAAAGATTTTCACTTGACCTGTTTGACGCGCATGATAAAATTTTTGTGAGAGTATGTTAGACACGTTTTAATGGTTTTCTTTACTATTCAATCTAAGTTTTGAGCATATTTGAATTTGAAAATATCTGTTCTACCATGAGAAAAATCGGATGTGAGGGCGTTTTTTTTAATAAAACGTAGCGTCGCGGCGCTACGTTTCATTGAAAAACTAGAAAAAATATTCCTATGTCGTGGGTGCGTTTACTAACATGAAATTTACAGATCTAATACAACACACATACCGAAATGAATATTTGAAGATAACATAATGATTTGTCCTGCGAGAGTGGACCCGCGACTGCTCGGTCGAGTGGGTGGAGCGGGTTAAATTCGCCGTTGGTCAATTTTTTAAAGTATATAATATTTTAAAAATCTGGACGGCCTCGGTGTTATAGTAGCGAATAATATGCGTAGTAATCACCAGGTTCTAGGTTCTCAATTTTAGGTCGGTAGGTTAAATATTTAATTTTTGATGGAAAAATTTCCAGTATCAGTCCAGAGACTGGCATAGTGCCCGGTACAATGGCCATAGATTCGAGCACAATTATAGGATACCTTACGTCGTCGGCGAAAAGTGGGTACACAGTACACATCTGCTCACCCCCGAGGAGAATATAGATAGACGTTACGGTGTCTATATTATTTATTTAAAAATATTTTAACTCTTTCGTATTAGCTATTGTTTAAGTGATTGAGTGAGCTCCGTCCTCGGATTACTTTTTATATGAGGTTATGTCCGTCCCCCTCGATTTAAAAGATAATTTGTATGTAACCAAAGGAAGATAACAATGGCTATCTAAAGGAAAAGGTTCAATACGTTGCCAGCGTTTCGGAGCGAATGTCGTCAAATAATAAGCAATGCCATTACCTTTATCCCTCGACACTTCATTTCGACTTCACTCGCGGATTCAGTTACTTCTTATCACACCGAAGTGTAACTTTTGTTTTATGAAGATTGTAGGGTTTTAAGTCGGTATGAATTCAGTATAGCTCACAAGCGGTCCCCAAGATTTTTGGGAATTATGGATTTTGCCTACGAAAAAAAGGCAAGGTGCGGTCTATGAGATAAATCACCACAGTTCTTACTCTATACTGCGACCATACCTCTCGTTTTATATAAATATGATATCCTAATCCTATGATTGGAAAGGAGTAGAAATTTATGAAAGTAATGACAGTTACTTAGTACAAACATGAGCTAGCCACCAAAGAATTAACAAAGTAACTCATACCAAAGATCTTGGTGTCATTTTTGACAGTAAACTCCTTTTTGATAAGCATACTGGTCACATCGTCAATAAGGCGACAAAAGCTCTCGGTTTTATTTTACGAACTTCGGCCTGCTTTCGATCTCTTAAAACTATTAAGATATTATACTGCTCCTACGTACGTAGTCACCTTGAGTATGCCTCCCAAGTGTTGAATCCATAGTACCAAATGTATAAATCTCGTATTGAAAATATACAAAAAAAGTTCCTACGGTACTTGGATTTCAAAGCTCAATGCCAATCTATTGATTATTATGATCGTTGTAAACGATATCATTTTCTGCCACTGTCACCGTCAATGACATTTGTTTCCTGGTAGGTATCGCTAACGGTTCAATGGATTGCTCTGAACTTCTCGCTAATGTAGTACTTCGTACTAATCAATTAGATCTTAGACAGCGTCCCTTGTTCTCTACAAATTATAGACGAAATGCGTATTTCTTGCGTAGCGCAGCCAGTTTTAATTCTCTGTCGTTACAATTGGGGTTAGACTTCTTTTGTACCAGCTCGAGTTCAATTAGAAAACGTATGAGTAGTGAGTTTTTTGTAGATAGCGACCAACGTTAGCTCTACGTTCAACCTATCTAGTTGCCCTGGTGAAGTTCTCTTTGTGAATGTTCTCACTTATCATATTTGTATCTATAAATCATAAGAATATTTTTTATTATTTAAACTTTACTAGTTCTGATTCTTATAAAGTTTTGGCCTGGATTGTTTGTAGTTGCGACTAAATTATGTAGATGCTAATTGCGGAAGCTTGTTATTAGCAATTTATAATATGTTTATATTTTTATCTCATGTGTATCATTAGTCTGTAAGCTTTCCTAAAAATAAATAAATATAAACACTTTTTATACACTTATAGGTTTGGATAATAGTTAAGAATCGGAACATTTTTTATGAATCCTCAGAAAAATAAAAAAGACTCTACCATCACTTCGGAATGTCATTCCCGTGGAAAAAAGGGAAAAGAATTTCATGGTTACTCTTTAGAGTAAAAAAAATACAATATTTTCCATGTACATTTTGTCGTTGCTTATGGATTATATATATTATATGTTTATGGTTACCTATCCCCATAAACGTTGTTTATTAGGTAGGTCTAAGTTAAATCAGGTTTAGGCCGTTTTTCGTACGCTAGAACTTGCAAACGCGCCATCTATGGCATCATGTGCGAACAGTGATGTTGTGTTGGGTCCACGGGGTGGTGTTAGCTCACTTAGTGACTCGATCGCTGAATCAAGTTCGAGAACGAAACGAAATCAGTCGCAAAGGGGCTGTCGCAAGATCTGCTACCGACCGAGCGCATTGGTTCGGTTACAACGGTCACCGCATTTTGAATTTATCCACGTCTCCTCGTGTGACCTTCTTATCCCGCTTAAACGCTTATGCTGTGAGTGAGAGCTTCGATCTCCGTGCTGCCTGCATAGCCATTGCCCGCTTGCATTGGGTGGAGCCGGAAACTTCACTGACCGGTAAGTATATATGCTTTGATTGCCGTTTGTTGGTTTATGTGTGTGTACGACCTTCCTCTCTGGCATCTTCCATTGTAAGAACTTTTAATTTTCTTTCACATCGCATATTATTCAGCCTCTTCTAGGCTATTTGCATCCCCGCATGCCGCATCCCGATACAATCCACCCGCATCGTTCATATATCCAACCGCAGTCGCCATAAGTTCTGGTCTTTTTCGAGCCGGACTTACCAACGACTTTCACCCTTCCACACCAAGTTTAGGTCCTTCATCCCGCATCATCAATACTGTTCATCAAAATTGATACATGGTTCCCTCAGGAGGAATTGGATCAATAGCAGTAAATCCTTTTCTTCCTAATTTTATAGATTTTACTCACTTGATTGACCATTCTCCATACCGAACCACTAATAATGCTGACAGTGAAAAAAATTAAATTTCCTTTCCTAAAACGCCTTTTATACGCCATTCCGAAGTGGTGGTGAGTCCAAGCTACTTTGCGACGACTCATAAGTAAGATTTACATAAATAGAAAATATTTTGATTCTGATTGTATACAATCAGAATATGTGTTATAACGCAGATAAGGGTTATTGTGAATTTGGCGACTCTTTGATTCGATTATCGATTTCTGTTACATTTTGGTGTGAATTCGGCCAAGCACATTAAGTTCAAAAGGGACGTGAGCGGCGTGTGGATGCGCTAAATGTTTTCCGATAACAACTAGGCCATAACTCGTATTCGTGTTGCGAGAAACGGGGCAATTGGATCCATTTTAACATATTTATTTATTTATTCTTTATGCACTTTTATGTACATAGGCGGACTTAATGCTTGAGGCATTTTCTGCCAGTCTACCTAAGGATGGTGTAGAGAAAAGTGTGGCAGGTGCGAAATTACATCAGTTGGAGAGGGTAAAGGAAAACAATATAAATAACAACTAATTATCCATATATAAAATACCCAATATATATAAATTATATATAACGATAATATACACATATAAACATATCTTCACAAATAAATCTTTAGCCAGTTATATGACTAAATTGTATAACAATAATCAGCCTATCCTAGCCACCAGCCTTCCACTGATGAGCAAAGGCCTTTTCTTACAAATCCAGGTGGGAGATATCAGGTCAATCCCACCAAATGAATCCAGTGGGAATTTATGGAGGCAGGTTTATGGCCACCTGTTGTCGGAGCCTTTTCAAGCCGAGGTACCAACGAGGAAGTCGAACACGAACGAGGCAAGAACTTAATCTTGAAAAAAATCTAGAATCCATCCAATACTTCTGATGGCGATTTTTATTTCTATCAAGATTAACTACAGATTCGTCTTTTCAGAAACTATTTTTTTCAAAATATTTGTTATGCTTATTATTAATTTTTATGTAACTGAATTTTTTTTTACTATCAGATATAAAAAGTTCATTGACATGTTTGGTGCTCGTCCATCCGGAAGTGAAGTGTTGGAGAGATCGATTGATTATATGAAAAATCTTACAATACAAAATGGTTTAAGCGACGTCAAAACTGAAGAACTGGAGGTATATTTCTTATAATTACACAACATGTAACTGATGTCTTACTGGTATATTACTGGGAATATAACACACACTACAACTATTTGGTTCGAAAATCATTCAACCAATTTTCAGGTTAATGTCTGAACTTAAGAATTGAATTAACCCCGTGTCACCTTTAATAAATGTTAATAAAGCAGCCTAAACCCCTGCTGAGCAAAAGCCTTATCTCATAAATATAATTGAGAGGCATAAGGTCATATCCACCATGCGGACCCAGACCGAATAGGTGGAGGCCGGTTTGTGGCCCCAGCTGTTGGAAATATCAAACCGCTTATAAGGCATCCAAGTCCGCTTAACAACTTTAACATTAGTGGTAACTGGGACCAATGACTTTACAAACCTTTCAAAGCACGAAGACACTTAAAAATTTAAATGCTGCAAATGAGCCGAAATATGTTTAACCTTGGTGCTTGCTAAGACTACCACGGACTCACAGAGGTAAGAATACTTAAATATATAATATAATAATTAAAAAAATGCCTTTAATAAATCATAAAATATTAAAATTTTCAGGTGCCACATTGGAATCGCGTTCACGAATCTGCTTTGATGCTACAGCCTTGGATTAAAAATGTCGCCACATTAGGACTTGGGTCAAGCGTCAGTTCACCGCTAGAAGGAATAAAAGGTGAAGCTATAGTTGTAAAGAGTTTTGACGAACTCGACAAAATGGATAGAACACATATTAAAACAAGATAGTTATATACGATGAAGAAGCGTATCTTATGGAGATACTGTTGTATATAGAGCTGAAGGCGCAGTACGGGCTGCTAAGAAAGGCGCAGTAGTTTCACTAGTTAGGAGCATTACCCCATTTTCTATATACTCACCTTACACAGGAGCGCAGTATTATGACGATAGTGTCCCTAAAATACCAACGGCAGCGATCACTAATGAAGATGCAGACCTATTGTAAAGACTACAAAACGAAGGAAAGAAAATAGTATTATAAATAAATATGTTTAGCACATTTGATATCAAAAAATCTAGAAATACAATTATAGATCTCATAGGCTCTGAAAAACCTAAGAAGCTGGTTATTGTATCAGGACATATGGACAGCTGACGGACGGACGTTCTATCGCAGGGCTGTGCAGCCATCCGCGTTTAGAGGGCAGTACTGTTCTAAAAACATACGTGAGTTGCTCTAGGATACTCGTTTTTTTTAATTTGACTTTGAATATAAAAGTTGCAGTCATACAAGGATGTCGTTGCCCGCGGCAAAAATCGGAACTAACGCTTTTAAGTAACCATGTGGACCTACTTGTTGAAATATTTCCCTGGAGGTAGAAAACTACTGATAAATAAATACTTTTAATTAATTAATATTTAATATTATAATATTAGCCCTGTTAAGAAACTGTCCCACTGTTGGGCACGGGCCTCCTCTCAAACTGAGAGGGTTTAGGCCATAGTCCACCTCGCTGGCCCAGTGCGGATTGGCGAATTTCACACACCTTTGAGAAACTCTTAGGCATGCAGGTTTCCTCACGAAGTTTTCCTTCACCGTTAAAGCAAGTGATAATTAATATTTAGTATTCTGTAAACCAAAAACAGATCCCCAGGGGAAAGGCCATGCCTAGTGTGGGGATCAATGAAGATGTTAAAGGCCATTGCCGTCATCATTATTTATGTATTTTATTAAAATAATATCAAATATCCGTATCTAACGGACAGTTTGCAATCTAAAACGAATATTTCAAAGTATTGTAAGTACTTACATCGAAGTCGCCGACATCTTTACTGAATGTCAATACACACAATATAACCTCATCTATAACACACAATATAACAAAATCTAATATTTTTTGTGCAATATTGCGATTCCCCCGTTTGTCCGTTTAATAATAAATGCCTAAAGAGAATTTATAGGTGATTTGAAATCATACAAGTAT
Organism: Phalera bucephala; assembly: GCA_905147815.2. Classification (NCBI taxonomy): domain Eukaryota; kingdom Metazoa; phylum Arthropoda; class Insecta; order Lepidoptera; family Notodontidae; genus Phalera; species Phalera bucephala. The sequence goes on from LR990615.1 coordinate 25,457,839, forward strand.
TTTTTCATTGTTGCTGGTTCTGGGGCAAATCATGTATGGACACAGAGAAATGTCCTTTAGGTTCATTTTTTTTTGGAAATAAATATTTTTCCATTACTAAATGATAACCCTAATTTCACACCAACACCCCTCCTCCCCCCTGTCAATGTCATCCACGAGCCAAAATATCTTTGTCGCACTTTATGCGATTTTGCAGAGCAACTGTCTTATGTTTAAATTTGTTAAAACAATAGGTACCAACATTACAATTATTGTGCGTACAGGCACAAAGCCGGTCGTTATGGCCGTCTTTAGCAAAGAGAATATAATCACTACGTTAGGGTAAGGCTTTATCCTGCAGTGGATGTCTTACGGCTGAAGATAGATTAAAATTATTGTACTGTGTGCTTCGTTCTCGATATAAACAATATGCAGCTCTCTTGACTCCGCACTCAGTAGCCGTGCGCATAGAGACTTGAAACATCAACGCCTCCTCTATGCTATCTGTGGACCTAACCTCTGTGACAATTTTTTTTGACAGCGCGGCAGCCGATGACTCTTTAAAAAGTTTTGGTCGAGATTTAATTTGTAATTAAATATAATAATTGTGAAATATCAGTGAGATTGCATAATAGAAGGGTTTAAATATACCCAAATGACTTTGTATCATAAATATAATACATCGTATAAGCGAATTCACAAAAAAAAAGTACGTCAAAAATAAACTCTGTGGTCGTCGTGGCAAAGTTCTGAAAAGATCAACCCTCTAATTATTTATTTTCAGGGCTTTTTCAGCTTAAACTGGTTATTACCATTGGGTGGACGTGAGTTGTATTCGAGATACATTGGCGCATCCTGTTTAGACTTGTGGCGTATACGAGATATTCGCAGAAAGCTCTTGTCACTCAAGAGGTAAACTTATGAAAGTTGAGTATGAGTTTTACACACAATATACCTGCAAATAATTAATAACTGTGTATAAGTTGGTGAAATAATACCTCCAATGAGAGCAATTGTAGTGGAATATTCATGAAGAATGTCTTAATATAATATATACAATACTTTTATTTAATATGTCTATATATTAGTATGTCTAGTCAAAACCTTGTAAGCTGATTTTGAAAATCTTCCTAACTTGTTTAATTTTGTAAAAGCTTTTATTTACTTTGTTTAGAGTTTACTTGAATCTGCGTACAGGATCAGCCAGAAGCCTCTGTACGTCAGCTTTTTAGGTACTTTTTAAAATCCAAGATGGCGAACATCACTTTTCGCAAGAGGCAAAAATCGCTCTGGCGGATTCACGAAGAAAAGAGAGTCTAAAATAAAATTATTTTGCACGAAGCTATTTTGAAACAAATCTCGTTTATAATACGATATCAATTCAGTACATCGCTCCGTCAATTTGCTCTATCTCGATAGAAAACTAATTTCGCATGGTGTCTTTATTTTATATTAAAAATATCGGTATATTCTGTTGATAATCTTGTATTTTATATACCTAATCGAGGTATCGAGAGGGTACTTAAAATATCTTACTTTATGAGATGAATTTATACAGCTCTACTTCAGGAGTATTCTGGGCCCTTTTTCGCTATGACTTAAAGCGGCGCATTACGATATCTTGGTAAAATGATCGTGTTATGGTATTCTATAAGCTACTGAAGTACCATTAAAGTGTTTGAACATCGTTTACTTTTAAAGTGGTTGCCTATTCGTCAACGCAGAGCGCTGAGAGACTTAACAACTTTATTTTTCTCTTCTTATATTATATCCCATGGAATGAATTATCTCTGGGGCTCGGGATGAGTACAAATCGTCTCATTTTTAAATCTGCAGGACTACATATTACACAAAATGTTACCGGATTTTTCTAAACGTCAGCAGTTCATGCCGTTTTGTCAAACTATCTGATTCATGTATAGTTTAATTATGTATGTACGTATATTGTATATGTATGTATATATTATGATATATATGTACAATATATATTTTGTCATCGACTACAGTTGTTTTTACACCACCTAACGTTAGACTGGTAGTAAATGCCTCAGGCATTAAGTCCGCATGTCTACATAAGTGCATAAAGAATAAAATAAATAAAGGATCATTCTATGAAGTAGTCATACCGGGCCGCGTTACGTGTTTAATTGGTTACATTGTTAGCACGAGGTTTAGGGTCAAAACTACAGTTCGCAGTAAGTTGGGTAATGTGGCAATGACATCGATAGCCAAACATCTATTACTTATTTAACGTCTAGTCGTCGATGTCCCACTGTTAGGCAAAGGTCTACTTCCATAGTTTCTATTCTAGTCTGTTTGGGCTGCTGAGCAGTGTTGCCAACCCTAATTCCAGAAAATTGGTGGATGTTGAGCCAAAAATCGGTAGATCTACCTAATTCTAGTTCCGTCAACGAAAATACCCTTTGGCTTTTGTACTTTCTTGAAGCTCTTCTGCATATTCTCATTTATTTCTTCCATATTTTTGGTCATATTGCCTTTTTTAGCCTTTCGTGGTGGAGTTTCTAACCTTAGTCGTCTATGTAGCTCACCATACGCACTATGGGAAACACCGTGGAACCTAATTGTTAGCTGCCGCTTTCTCTTTCAGCGCTCAGTCTGATTCAATAACTTATTGTCAAACGTATGACTTAATTCAAACCTTGGTAAAAACGATTTTAATATAGGGTCGTAATATTTTGAAAAGTAGGTAGATTTGAGGAGTATTCTGGTCTTTCCGGTACAGATCCTGTACTGACCAAATACACCTCCATACTAAGTATTTTTAAATTCCGTTCAGCCAAGATAGTATTTTTTTCCTAACAAACAAATATGCATAGTATCGTGTCCGGGTCATTCATCGTTAAAGAGTTCATTCCCGAAGAGACAATCTTGGCTGCATCATAGGTCAAATGTGTATTAACAATTTCGGGCCCGTGCTATTAACCACTGATGAGTTTCTTCATGAGGAGATGGACTCGATTGCATTATCAGTTCATGAAAGAATATGTGTAGGCAAAATCACACATTTTAACATAACATTGCAGCTTGCGACTATCAATAATAAAAATAATAAAGTTTTATGGTTTATTCCGCGACAGTATAAAAGGTGTAACATAATAACGCAAGACCTCAGACACCCCGATCAGAAAATTGCTTCATAAAGTCAAAACGAAAACCAAATTTTCAAACTTAAAGGTTTTTACCCTTTTTTAAAGCATTTTTATGCCCCAATTAACAATGAAACTTGTACGTGTATGTGTGCGTTTTGAGAAATACGTTTTAGGAATACGTTTGGAATCTTCTTCTTGCTATGAATCAAGAATAAATTTAATTTTTTATAGTGCACTTAAGGAGTAAAGGCATTTTTTGTAAATTTAAAAAAAAATGTAAAGTACATTAAAAATTGATGGAATCGATTCAGTTACCGATTTAGAACAAACTACTTTCAGGCCTTGCGTTTATTATGTTACAGCTTGTAGATGTACCACTAGACTGTTTGAAGCAATTGATGTTGTTTTTTTTATTTCTAAATTAAATATCGCCATCGTCCACGTGCTATAGTATGACCTCTCACGTCGATTTGTAGTGGGACAGAGCAGGCTGATATTACTAAGTATCGCCATGGAAACATTTTTTTGAATCGATAAGTACTATCACTTGTTTAAGAATTTGTGCGCCTTTCTCCTTTACCCTGCTGCATCTATCAATTGAAAAAAAAACGATATTTAATAATCATTCCCGTACTTTTTAAATTGGATTATCGATACTATCAATTTATTAAACACAAGCAACCCGACTTGAAGTACTCTGATACTAAATTCCTAGTTAATCAGACAAATCGATTCCTAAAATGAACGCTGGTAACTAAGATAGATAGATTCTCAACTGCTAAGTAAGTTTAAATAACAACTTCGGTAATACATACAACTTGAACAAGATAAGTTTTCTTGTTACGAACAGTGTTACGTGAAATTTTGTTATAGAGATTTTTTGATGGGTAATTGGCAAAAATTTGCACATATCTATCCCACTGAGTTGGTACGATAGATACGAAGAAAGAGCGCTTTCTACTATCACATATCTTAGAGTCCCGGAACCGTAAGGGGAATGCCTTAATTACCTATTGTTACATGTATATCCTTATATAGGACGGTGGCGACATATCAACAGAAATATTTATAAATAATGAAGGATCATTACTTTTCTGTTCACTCATTGTGAACAAAAACAGAGATTCGGGCGAGAACATTAATTCTCAGCGGTTAATCCAGGCACGATGGAAAATACACTTTCACACAGCTCACTCATGATACATAACACAGTTTCTAGGCTTGAGGTTAACTTCTCCATCAACAAACAGCAACGGAGTGATCACGAATACAGAGTGATTCCCGTTTTATCAGTTACCCCCACCCCTAGGTAGGCTCTGTATACGTCACTTTATAATATAATAAAATTAATTTCAGATTAAATTCATAGAGAGTTATTAACAGGTTCCTTATAATCTATGTTAGTAACATTAATTATTCAAAAACAACACTCGACCAGCATGAACCTTGCATACCGATCCAATGCCTCATGATAACATCGTCAATCCGGTCCGCAAGTATTAACAAAAATCTGTTGGAGCCAAGTTGGAGCTTTCTCACACTCTTTGACGTTTGTATGTCGTTAAAAAACTCATGTCCCGGATGCGACATATACATAGAGGTAGGACTAAAAGCATAGAGAGATTATAAACCAAGTTCAGCTGTACACTTTTTCTGGACACTTGGTACCATTTAAGTAACCAATTTTAAAATTTTTGTTACTACCGGGTTCGAACTTCCTTTTTATTCAATGCTTGTCATTTTGATGTAGGTTCCACGCAAATTTATTGGTTAATATTTGTTTATCTAGTGACTGTGTTCTCGGGGAGTTTATATTTGTTTTCAATTAATTAAAGCTTTTATTTAACTTGCAATGTTCGTATGTCTGTCTGTCTGTCTTTCTGGTCAAATTTTGGGAATGGGACCTAACATCGTCGGCTAGAAGTGGGTGCACTCAGTACACCTCTGCCACCCCCCCTTGGGAAATAGGCATGACGGTTTTTACATAAAAGCTTGTAAATATACTAAAACAGGGTGTTGCCAGAGGTATCAAGAATGTTGAAAAATACCCATTAATGGAACGTAAAATATTTCTTTTGAATCAAATTTCAAAAACTTAAAATGCACCACAGAGTCTGGATTGCATCACATAAAACATTTACATATCTAAATCAACATCTGAGGATTCTAAACTATTCGGGTAGTGAGCAGAGCTTAGTCTGCACAAGTTGGTTTTTTAGGAGAATGTTTTTCTAGACCAATCTGTTTTCTATTTTCATGTCATGATGGCAGCCAATCCATCCATCAGTTGACTTATAGGTATGGGTCTTAATTTTTGGGATCACCGGGGTTACCTTGACTACCAATAATCATATATATATATATATATATATATATATCCTAAACTTAAAACCAAGGGGTCATGTGCTATATATTCAAAAAGCCAATATAGCAATGAGCTACATTATACTTTTGTTTCGGTTTACCGAAAAATAGATTCACTATAGGTAAGATTCAGTTGCGATTCAGTTACATGCACAAAATATACATCATGTGCTTGGCATCAAATGTTATAAATAGTTCAATGGTAGCTATTTATAAAAGTAGAGTTGCTATGAATATATAGTAAAAAGCACCCCACACTTTTTTAAAATAAAATCAAATTAACAAACTCTTCATAGTTAAAAAAAATTTTTCATCATTTCAGGTTTGCTAGTAGAGCCTGGTTTTTTAGTTTATGATAATTATTTTTTTCTTACTTTTTAATTTCTAAACAGCATAAAAGTATTTAGTACAAAACAAAATAGGTGGTACATACCTAACCTGTAAAATTAATCTTTTTTATATACAGGTGAAAAGTGGTCCAAAGTTATAAAATTATTGTATTCTCATCGTTCCCTGAAAGGTCTAATTTTATATCTAATTTTCAACATTTTCAATTTTTGTCGGACGCCTTAAATTTGGTGAAAATTACAAAAATGGCCTTGATTTAGTCGGCTGTAGGTACCCTGTACCCGGTATAATGTTAATAGGCTCACCTCCTAATGCACTGGTATAGCATTGTCGTGGCAATATAAATATACACAACCTGCAACGCTGCTGCATCCGTTTGGGGAATAAAGACATAAGTGTGTTTTATATAAGAAAAAACTACATAACGAGAAAAAACAGATATTAAAAAATCTTTGTCCGTAAAATAAGACCCATATTATTCATAACAAGTTGGCAAAAACTCTCACATGTATAATAAATAATTTATGGGTATCAGGCCTCCCAAATAAAAAGAGGTCATAGAAATTTATGGCATATTTCACTCGTGCTAATCACAGCGTATCAATAAAGTCGCAATTTTTATATTTTTGATCGATGACTGTTGTTGCAATGTTATGCTTGTATACCTTGAATCTCTCTTATGTTTCAAAATTCCATACTTATGAAGCGTAAAATACCTTAATCCAAGTAACATTAATTATTAAGGATTAATGCCTATGTATTGAAAGACGACTATGTATCGAAAGATATGGATTGGGGAGTCCACAAGATGGACTGCTGACCATAAAAATACGCGTAAAAAGGTGGATTTAGTGTAACAGCAGTTTTTCATATTCATATTTTATTTTGCGTTCCACAATGTAGGTCAGATGGTAACATTGATCAGCTGAAAAGCTAGGGTAGATAACAATCTTGGGCTCTGTTGGGCACAGCAAAGATGTTAGGAGAGAATAGAATAGAATTCTTTGATTAAAAGTGATAAATATTAAATTATGAGGACGGTCTACTACTGGGCTAGTGAGCTTAGTGATCAACACTAGGCCTTCAATTTTTGTCTTGCGAATATCCCATACAGGATTTTCCCTACGCAAAACTGCCCCTGCAATCTGCTATGAAAAGTAAAAGAACGAGGTTTTTACGCTCTGCATTCATTAGCTCCATTATTCAATACCCATTAAAAAATATCGTGTTTATTATTTTAAAGGATTTTTGAGTGTTTTATTGCAAAAGGGTAGGTCTCTACCAAGCGCTCGTAGCGCTGTGCGACCGCGGTGGTGTTACCGATCACCAAGGTTAAGCAGCGTTCGACTCGGTCGGTCTTAGATTGGTGACCGTTTGTGGCATCTCATATCCGAGCTTATCCTTGCTTTGGAAGGCCCGTTATCCGTTGATCCCGGTTACCACTTAATGTGGTAGTTAGTAAGCCTAATTGGAAGCCTTATGGGCAGCTTCATAAGTTCGAACAGCAGGTGGTCACAAACCTGCCTTCATCAATCCGCACTGGGTCCGCGTGGTGGAGTATGTTCTAATCTCTCTTACCTCGATTTGTGAGAGAAGGCTTTAACCCAGCAATGGGCAGTGTAGGCTAATATTATTATTATTGCAAAAGGGTAATGCAAATGGGATAAACAGTACTTCGTGACTACCGGCTTTGATAATAACAAAGGACTAAGCACAGAGGGCTTAGAATGAACTAATTGACGTTGGTATGAAGCTAGCGAGTTGATATGCCATCAAATTTACTAAATATACATGAACGTTTCAGCACGCTTACTCGCTAGCGGCACGATAACGTCAAAGTTGTTGTGCTAAGCCCTCAGACCTTTTGACGTTATCGTAACGTTATTGAGAAAGCGTTCTGTCACTGTCACCTTGTATTTGTAGTGTGTCAAAGTTATGGACTCGATAGTGTCACGCTAACGTGAATCTGAAGGCTTAGCATGACAAGATTGACGTTAGCGTGACGCTATGGAGCAAGCGTGCTGTCACGTTCATGTTGAATTACTAATTTGTAGTGTGACAAGGATGCCATATCAACACGCTTCCGTTACGCTTGTACGATTTACACTATTAAAAAGCTACCTTGCCTTGACTGCCTCGTTGGTCTGGTGGCAAAGCGCATCGCTTTGTGATCACGAGGTCCTGGGTTCAAATCCTAGGTCGGACAAATGTAGTTTTTCTAACAAAAAATTCCCAGTATGAGTCCGGAGTCTGGAATTGTGCCCGATATATGTCAATAGGCTCGCCCTCTATTACATGGAACTTAACATCGTCGGCGAAACGTGGGTGTACTCAGTACACCTCTGCCACCCCGTCTGGGGAATATAGGCGTGAGTGTTTTTTTTTAAACGATTTTGTTACAAGGTAGCGGTATTGTTACAACAAAGCGGAGTAACATACGCAGCATTGCAACTCGATGCTTGCGATAAACATCCAATTGACGTCAGAAGGCGGCACAAAGCAGCAAACACGAAGGAGTTCTGATGACGGGAATTGAGTAAATCACCACCTCGACGTTGCTTGTAGTGAGGGTCACTTTTGGCTTAACCTCAAGCTTAGCTAGACGTAGTATATATTAGCATATAAGATCTATCTATCTATATATATCTATCATCATGCCAGATGCCTTGCGGGGTAGGTAGAGAGTACAGAGTTCCAACAGGTTCTTTCTTTACATGATTCATTTCCATGCATAAAAGATTTCATTGTAAATATCTTTCTACAAATAAATATTATTATTAAATTTTAATTTCGTTTTTTAAGTACGCCGGCCGTAGTCTTCGTAGTTCGCTAACGTCACTTGGTTCATTATAAGCCTTCAGTGCTTAGCCCTTTGTTTTTATTGAAGTCTGTAGTTTAACTTACCTTGAAATAAAACTATTTTTTCGGATTTTATCGCGGTTTATTTTGATTTTTAAGTTCCCGACGTTTCGAGTGCTTTGCAGCACCCATGGTCACGATAAAATCCGAAAAAATAGTTTTATTTCATGTGTAATATTCGCGTAAATCTAAGAACTCAGTATGTTAACTTACCTTTTTCATAATGTTATATGACCTGAAATATGCCTCGTATTTATAATGTTTGTATTTTTTAAAATGTACATTATTTATCTGTATTTTAGAACTGTCGTTTTTGGTAGCCCAAATTGATAAGGTTACTTAGCTAAATATTTTTTAGCACAAAATTTAATAAAACTTTGTAATAATTCATTAAATTTATTGGACCTTTCATTCGTCAAATAAAAGCTGTATTACACATAAAAATACTTTCCATCGAGCTATTTTTTATAGGAATTTAAATAAAAACAACACATTTGTTACTCTTAAAGAAAATTTATTTTTCTGTGTCCCCAAAGTTATTTATTGCCCTTAATTACCGCTACAGATAGCGTTTCAGTTTCAATTTATCTTAAGCTTCGTTTTAAAAGGATTTCAAGAGTACTAGGATTGGGAAAGCTTGTCTAATTTGTAATGCTAATCTCGTACATTTGCCGCGCTAAGCACGCTGTAAATCTCGACACGTGCAGAGTTATTTCTGCCTTTGAACAGATCTGGATTATGTTGGACAATTCCGGGGTTGTTTTAGACTCTTTAAAAAGAGGAATGATTTTAATGTTGGACTGGCGATTAACAAGGTTTAACATAATAAACGCAAGTCCTGAAAGTAGTTTGTTTTAAATCGGTAACTGAATTTATTCCAACTATGTTAAATGTAAATTATACTATTTCAAAATTTGCAAAAACTACTGATACTCCTTCAGTGCGCTATCACAAACTAAATTTATTATTGATTCAAAGCAATATGGAGATTTCGAATGCATTTTTAAAACATATTTCTCAATATGCACTCATACAAGTACAAGTTTCATTGTTAATTCGGGTATAAAAGAGCTTAATAAAGGGGTAAAAACTTTAAATTTGGAAATTTGGTTTTTGTATTGAATTTGTGAAGCAATTAACTAATCGGGGTGCCTGAGGTCTTGGGTTATTTACAATACACCCTGTATACCAGATGTTGAATAACTTCTGTGCTAAAATATTAACCAGCTGGGTTCCATAGAATGTAACATAGCCTTGCGCCAGGCCTAGGCAAAGGTTTTCTGGCAAATGGTCCTTAAAAATCTATAATTCATAAATGTTAGTTAGGAATGGAGGCTTTAATCTGGCAGTGGAATAGTTTTTATTCAATGGCTCAAGCAATAAATGCACTCAACTCAGTATAAACAACACTGCACTATGTATTATGGACGCCAATTTGCGGACACCTCCTTTTAATATATATATATATATATATATATATATATATATATATATATATATATATATATATATATATATATATATATATATATATATATATATATATATATATATATATATGTGAAAATTATCCGACAGCAACACAAGGTAATAAGTCCTAAATATAAAGCATAGCAGATGAAGGTTACGTTCCGGCATTGACCTCGAAACTCGCTGCGATTGAAACAAAAGTTGCTCCCGTAACTGCCTTAAAGTTGGTGATCTTCTTACTAATGTTAGTTATAACTCGATCAGCGCTCTCCCACTAGCCAGTACTCGTAAGTGTATCCATTACATACATATGTCCTTAGAAAGTTTCTTTTGACGCGTGCGTTGTGCGGTAATTTGATTATAGGCGAATTGGTTTTGTCTTCTGAAGAATTTAGACTTTCTTTGAGATGCAATGTAGGGGTCGTATTGTGAGGGAAGGAAGTGCTTGTTCTTTAATATAATTGCATTAAATTATGACAAGGATGGCATTCTCGCTATCGTCACTTCCTACGAACTTCCAATATGGTTGAGGAGAGTCCTTAGTCTTCTCTAGTCATATTCGTAAACGGGTGCTGCAGTTTATATCCAGTATAAGTGAGCAATTCCGCGAGCATACAACTAAACAGTCTGCTAACATAGTTTTTCAAAATTGGGTAGTTTGCGAAAACGAAACCAAATTGCGGTTTTTGTTTCAGTTTCAAATTTTTAGTTTAAACCTTAAAATATGTGCAGTCAACAAAATAAATAAAAAAAATAATAAGCGCACAACAGTTAACAAGGACGTAGAGGGGCGTTGTCTAGTCGTCTCGACACTTCCAACTACGCCGATTGCCCCTAAATGACGCCAGAATACTCACGGACATAGTTTCGGTTTCTTTCAAAACCGTTATTTCGAAATAACGCCAACACTCTATTTTTTTTTTATTAAAAACGTATCCCCACACTGGGATTTATTCCTGTGTCGTGGGTGCGTTTACAAACATGAAAATTCACATACACAAATACCCAGGCCGGAACTAATAATTGTGGATCACACAAAGATTTGTCCCGTGCGGGAATTGAAACAGCGACTATTAGACACGGTGGAAGGAGTGCCTTAAGCTTTTAACCACTGCGCTACTCGCACTCGTACGTCGTTAATTTACCGCCAAAATTACTCAAACCGAATCCGAAAGTGCAGATAGATACTAGAATTCGCTGTAGAATCACTTGAAACTATGTAAGTTATCTAAATGAACAGCAAGCAAAAACGATCTTAAATACCCAACAGTTATTACTAAGATTTCGAAAGTAATAAAACTATAGTATCTTACACCGCATGCAGCCGAGAGATAGCGAAGGAAAGTCGTTATTTAAGGCGTTCGGGCGTTCAGCAGAACTGCTAACTATGTTTACACGATATCCATGGCTTTGGTGGTGTTAGGGTCCACACATAAATGACAGGATTATACTGTTATTGGTTTAAAGATCTCCTGTTACATGAGGACTTTAAAATAATGGCCCGATATTTATTGGTGTATCAAGTTGTATGGAGAATTCAGATACGTGAATATGTTAAGTTAAAACTTGCTTGAGTAATGATTAAGAAGTTTCGGTTAGGTTTGTAAATAATAGCTCTGAATTCCCAATGCAGGTGAAGTAATTGTCGGTGGTATTTTTTAAATCAAATATAGCTTCAGCCTTATAATTTCATCATAAAACGCAGTAATTAGGTATAGAACGATAATCATCATCATCATCTCAGCTTATACTTGTGCACTGCTGAACATTGGTCTCCCCAATGGCTCTCTAGCGCAACCAATCCGATGCCACCTGTATAGAACGGTACTATTCTGAAATTCATGAGTCATAAGATCGCTTTTTAAATATTTATGAACTGCAGATGTCTTGTTAAATGTAAAGAGACAAAATTGGAGACGTTGGAGATGTTATGACGTTATAATAGACTACAGAATACTAAACGAATGATAACAAATGGATGTAGTAGGTATTTTGTACAGCAATAACATAAAGTAGGTAGAGTCCTAGAAAAATAGTTCGCGTAAATTTAATTGTTTCTCTTCGGCTTGTGATCTTAAACTAAATGTATTGTGGTAATATTCCAACAGATACTCTGTACCGATCAGAAACAGACACCTGTCTGTTTTCTCCGCAAATGGTATAAATCCATTAAACCACGCTATTTTTCAGAAGTAGTTAATATCGGGGCCGAGTGCCGACTGCATGCGGTGCAGTATAAATTGTCCGTCACTTTTTTCAGACGTCAATAAAGTAGCTCGTATTCTAGCAAAGAATTATCCTCAAATTTACAGCAAAGCAAGCTAGTAAAAGCTTAAAAAATAATTTTAAATTTTGTTATAATAAAGATGACAGAATAGATATAAAGATATTTCTGTTTGTCTCATGCCAGTTATTGGAGGAAAATAGTGCACCTAAGGAAGTGTTTTGACAAATTTAAAATATTGTATTTTTTTGCATACTTTTTTTTGGTGAGTACCAACACCTTTTGGGGGAATACTTGCTATGTTGTTTCGAAAATTGAGGTTACTTTTATAGTTATGGAGCTTGCACACAAAGCAAGTAACTACACTACCGCGGACTATTCGCGTTCTGTAAATGTGCTTTTAAGTGCGCAAGACCGACATAGATAACGATCGCTAACTTACGGTAAGTTAGCGATCGTTTCGGTCGATAAGTCCTTACGAATTTATTTAAATCATATTGGTGCAATTAAAAATATATTTATATATTCCCCATATAAGCGTGTAGGTAGTTGGATGCGTAAAGCACAAAGCTAGTCGTCATGGAGATTTTTGGAGGAAGGCCTTTGTCTTGCATTGAACGGCTTTCGGTTGATGATGATTCCCGACAAGCAAATTTCTATACTATAATGTGGTAATTATTTTGTTCGCGCTAGTTTATTTTTTCCTCAGGTTCGAGGAAATTTCTTTATTTTTATGTGATAATCACAAATTTACAATTTTCGCCTTTACCCTTTGTTTGTACTATGAAAGATTGCTTCCCGGAAAATTTAATGACTCTAGGTCAACGGAAACTATCCTATAGATTGTGATGAGTGATCTTAAATAGCCATATCTTTTGATTGCACGAATTGCTCTTGCACCATCAAGGGATTGTAGATTTTGGCATCTGACAATGATCTTGGCATTTCAACTTTATACCTCCACCCATTTCTATGTCGTAGCCGTCGGACAGACAGACACAAACAACAAAGCGATCCTATAAGGATTCCGTTTTTCCGGTCGATGTACGGAACCCTAAAACGACAAAAGCTCCAATTTTGAGTTTAAATGTACCATGTACCAAATTCGCTAACTATGTAACACGTACAGGGTTCCTTATTCGCTATCTAAACGCGGCGTGTTACGATAACTTCGTGGGAGTACCCACAGAAATCCTAATAAGAAAACAGTAGAAGTGAAATAGCGTGCAATTTTATTCAAAACTTTGCTATACATGTACAGTTTGAAAACACTTGAAACAGACTCCCATTATTGCTGTAAAAAATATTTCCCGATTACATTTTTTTTTTTGGTAGGCTTATATCTAGCAATACGAGTTAGTTTAGTGATTAGCAGTAAGAACCATGTGGACCTAAAACCATTTACAAGCCGCCACAGTTAAAAATAACATGTGCTTAATTGAATCGGAATACTAAATAATTAATTAGTAAGTTAAATAAATAGCTGCAAAGTCCTATGATAACATGAAGAAAGGAAAAACACTTTTAGTCAAATGGTTTTCGAATGCTGTTAAACTGCTGGAAAATAAATCTAAAGCTGTATGCGTAGACCCAATCGTTTCGTTAAACTTTCTAGATGAGCGTATGAGGTAACTATTATGGCGATATAGTATGTGTGTAAACATGGAGCAGATTTCTGGGTTGGGAATGGCGTGGAAGAACATTAAGATATATTCTTGCAACCAGTTCTGAGCAATCAATTTTAGATTGAGCAATTTTAGTCAGATAGCATATGTCTAAAATATTTCTACGGATTTACAGTGGGAGCAAAAGTGAGCGAGCACAGCGTTCATCGTACTTTTTTTGAGGTATTTTTAATTTTTAAAACGAAAAATTTGTAAACATTTTTTGTATACTTTCTAACCTAGCCGAGTGAATTAAATAGTTAAGACTCCAAATTTGGCTAGCGTATTCAAGATGACTGCGGACATAGGCACAGTAGAGTATTTTGATAAATTTCATGGTCGAGAAACAGTTTGTATTACAGATGATAAATGCTAAAGGCTGAAGAGGCTTTTTTGCAATAAAATCGTAATAACGCTCAATCGTAAGCTTAATGTCCATGAAAACTCCTAAGTCTTTAATGACGGAAGTACAAGATATATTTTGGTGGTTGATTGTGTAACTATAGGTGAAAGCTTGTTTATTTTCTAGTGAATCTAATAACTTGACACTTAAATGTATTACGATCAAGGTCATTAGCTTTAGAATAGTCGACTAGTCTATTAAGGTCTTCTTGAAGTAGTACAGCATCAGAGAGGTCTTTAATGGTCCTGCAAATCTTCATATCATCTGCAAATAATTGAAACTTGGAATGTTTGATGCACGATCCAATACCGTTGATAAAAGCTACGAACAGCAAAGGACCCAGCAGTCATCCCTGGGGGACGCCGGAGGGAACAGTCAACCATGTGAATATAAAACCATTTAAAACTATAGCTTGAGATCTATTTAAGATATAGGAAGAAAACCATTTGAAGAGATCACCGCTAATACTTAGTCCAATGAGCTTTTTCAGTAATATATTATGGTTAATTCGATCGAAAGGCTTACTGTAGTCGGTATATATAGCATCTGTTTGATAACCGTTATCCATATCCTTGAATATATCATCTGTTAATAATATAAGGTTGAATACTGTTTTCGAGAGTCATCACGAATCGTCTCGAACGCAGGCTTGATGACTTCCAGCCTCCCGAACAAGCCGGTTTCCGGAAAGGCTTTAGTACCATAGACCACATACATACGCTGCGGCAGATTATACAGAAGACCGAGGAGTATAATCGGCCACTATGCTTGGCGTTTGTGGACTATGTGAAAGCCTTCGATTCGATCGAGACTTGGGCGGTTCTTAGATCACTCCAGCGATGCCGCATTGACTATCGGTACATTGAAGTGTTGAAGTGCTTGTATAATAACGCCACCATGTCAGTCCGAGTACAGGGGCAGTGCACGAAGGCGATCCCCATAAAAAGAGGAGTAAGACAGGGAGACGTCATTTCTCCGAAACTGTTTACGGCCACCTTAGAGGACGCCTTCAAGCTCTTGGAATGGCAAGGACTTGGCATCAATGGCGAATACATCACTCACCTTCGATTTGCCGACGACATTGTGGTCGTGGCAGAGTCGCTGAAAGATCTAGGACGAATGCTCGGTGACCTCAACAGAGTATCTCAACAAGTGGGTCTTAAAATGAACATGGACAAAACGAAAATAATGTCTAACGTCCATGTCGTACCCACCGCACTCACCGTTGGGAACTCTACTCTTGAAGTTGTCGACGAATACATTTACCTGGGACAGGTAGTCCGGTTAGGTAGGTCCAACTTTGAGAGAGAGGTCAATCGACGAATCCAACTCGGCTGGGCAGCGTTCGGGAAACTGCGCAACATCTTCTCATCCAAAATACCTCAGTGCCTAAAGACTAAAGTTTTTAGTCAATGTGTGTTACCATTGATGATATATGGATCAAAGACGTGGTCTCTTACAATAGGTCTCATAAAAAAGCTCAGAGTTGCTCAGCGAGCTATGGAGAGAGCTATGCTCGGCGTTTCTCTACGCGATCGAATCAGGAATGAGGAGATTCGTAGAAGAACCAAGGTCACCGACATAGCCGTTAAGATTAGCAAGCTGAAGTGGCAATGGGCGGGCCACATAGCGCGTAGATCGGACGGGCGTTGGGGCAGAAAGATTCTAGAGCGGAGACCACGTATTGGCAAGCGCAGCGTGGGACGACCGCCTGCCAGATGGACCGACGATCTTGTGAAAATCGCAGGAAGTCGTTGGATGCAGGTGGCATCAGACGCTGGAAAGCGATTGGGGAGGCCTATGTTCAACAGTGGACAAGTATAGGCTGAGATGATGATGATGATGATGAATACTGTTGACCTGCCATTGAGGAAACCATGTTGGTGCGGGCTAATGTTAGGAGATAGCGCGTAATATAACTGGTCATAAACTATGAGTTCAAAGACTTTAGTCAGGGTACAAAGCTTGAAAAAAGGACGGGAGTTATTAATTTTGTAATTGGGTCCCTTCCCTTTTTCATGGATAGGAGAGATAAATGCAGACTTCTATAGTGCTGGAACAATACTCTCAGCTAGTGATCGTTTAAATAGAAGTGCAACTGGATTAGATAAGTCCTCGGCACATCTGACTATGAATACTGCTGGAAGATCTTCAGGTCCAGCGGATTTGTTGATGTCAAGGGACTTACGATGCTTTTGGACTAAAGTGTCATCTACTTTAATAGATCATATACTGGGAATGGAAACATAACCCGGTGTACTAGAATCGGATGGAGGGCATGAACTAAGAAACACAGATTGAAAATAATTAGAAAAGAGTTCACATATACCTTTGCCGGTACTAGAGACATTACCATTGTATGACATATGTGACGGAAAATTGTTATTCGTACGCTTACTTTTTAAATAGGACCAAAACGCTTCTGGATTTGTATCTATGGCGGATTCAAGTTTGCGTTCTAAGTCGTTAGCTCTGTCACGAAGTAATTCAAATGTTAATCGATTTATTAATTGTATTACCTTATAAGTATAGGTACAAGTTTTGGAAGATTCCATTCCGATCTCGGTTTCGAACCTATTCGTGCCTATATTAAAAAGGTGACAACCCGCTACTTTGCGAACGCTTTCAACCATTGAAAACAATACCGCATACAGGATCAGACACCGACCTCGCCGGCAAGGTCGAAGAAACTTTTGCACGCCGGCCGGAGCAACACGGCGAGACACCTAGTATATGTCCTCCCCCATAGCGACTGCTCAAGCCGAGGCCGTTCCTTCTTGAGACGCCCTTGAGCTAGTTGCCACCTTGCCCTTCTGGCTCGAGGATAGTGGTTGCACGCTCGCCCTCTTGTCCGGTGAAGCTGTAAAGGCCCCGCGGCCAACAGTGTAGATCACTCACACACACAAAGTTTTGAAAGACTTTCATGCCAACTTTGGCCACTGCATCACATACATTTTGTTCTTGGTGTAGTACTTGTGTAGTTTAATGCAAGTAGGTACAAGAATGGAGGATTTGAAAAATGTGAGCGTTTATTTAAAGCTTTTTTTTTGTTGTACACAGAGAGAGACTGCTTCGAGAATTTGAAAGTAGAATTTGTCAAATTAGTTGATACCAGAGTGTTTAGCATAAAAAGGTTGACGCTAGCGAGAAAGTGTGCTGTCACTTTCATGCTTATTTAGTATGTTTGTAGTGTGACAAAGATGGAATATCAACTCGTTAGCGTCACGCCAAGAACAAACTTTTTATGCTGAGACGTTTGTCATGAAGAACTTAATGGCGTTTAAATACGCTTTTGTTTTTTTGCACTTAGTTTAAATTAAATCAAATCAAATCAGTTTATTTGCGAAACTGGGATATAGTGGATGTTAAAATTACAATGGTCGTACGCCATATTCTGCCTTTAGGCATGCAAATATCATTAGGAATAATCTAAGAATTTAAAGTACCTAACAATTAAGAAAACATAATAATTGTATCGGATATAGTTCTTTGTTAGGTACGTATATGGCCGATATGAAAACTGTTAAGAGGCTTTTGTTTTAGATCTGTATAGTTTATAGGTGGACTGTGCCTGATTTGAGAATTTGAATGTCGATATGGAGCAATTCATCAAATCAATTAATTTGATATTATTGAGCTGGTAAAGGTCGCACATAGATGTGAGATACGTACCTATAATAAAAAAAGCTGGTCGTCGTAAAGGTTGTTGAGAAATTCTTGAACTTTGTCTTGCAGTGGACTCCTTTCGGAAAAATAGAGAGACAATTGATGTTATAAATAATTTTAATTTAAAAACACCTTTTCAAAACCAAGCTTTTATAGCAAAAACACAACAAAGATATCTTAGTTGAAAAATTGCAATGGCTTTCTTTCGGCTTCATAATTAATCCTGGACACTATCTGGGTCTTAAGTACTCGTCAAGACAAATCCAACGAGCCCAAACACGGCGGGGTTATATTGAGTAGTCGGGTGGTTCCGGTGACCACCTTTCGGTTTCCTCATCATACCTTAAACACTACCTGGTTTTATGATATTTGTTAATACCAACCTAACAAGCCTAAATACGAGGGGGTTACGTTGTATAGTTCAAATATTCCGATGGCCACCTTCCGACTCCATCATCAGATCAGTTCCATGCTACCATATAAATGCATTGTCACCGACTTTACATACGTGTACCAAATTTCAACTCAATTGAATACCCGCATGTACTTTAAAAATGGATCACAAGATTTTAACCGGAAAGAGACAGAAACACATACGAAAATTGCAATAAATATAAGCTTGTAAAAACGATAATAATCTCTTTATTTATTTAAAAAAGATTTTCATCTTAAAATTGTAACAAGTTATAGATCTTTACTTTACTTAAGCGCATGGCTTGGTGATCACGAGGTCCTGACTTCAATTCCTAGGTTGGACAAATGAAGTTTTTATAACGAAAACTTTCCAGTATGAGTCCGGAGTCTGGAATTGTGCCCGATATAGGGCAAAAGCCTCGCTCCCAATCACATGGGAACTAACATCGTTGGTAAAAAGTGGGTGTACCCAGTACACCTCTGCCGCCGCCGCTTGGGGTATATAGGCGTGACTATGTGTAGATCTTTATGGTATGTAGTGAACCTCTTCAGTTTTTACGTAGCAGATCTATGTTACATAATCAGTTATTATACAAACAAAACAAATAAACATGAAAACATGCGCCTATACAGTTAAATGAGTATCTACTTTGAAATCAGTTCATCAGTCAATCAAAATACTACACGAATCTCACTCAACAGTATTCATAAAGTTAATTTTATAGGCTAAACAATACAAATAGGGGTTGTTTGCGACTGTAATATTCCACAAACAAAAACATTTTCAGTTGCGTAAAAAAATAATAATAATATCAGCCTATACTGCCCACTGCTGGGCAAAGGCCTTCTCTCACAAATCGAGGTGAGAGAGATTGGGTCATACTCCACCACGCGGACCCAGTGCGGATTGGTGGAGGCAGGTTTGTGGCCACCTGCTGTTGGAACTTATCAAGCCACCTATAAGGCTTCCAACTCGGCTTAACGACTACCACATTAAGTGGTAACCGGGACCAACGGCTTAACGTGCCTTCCGAAGCACGGAGACGCTCGAATATGAAATGCCACAAACGGTCACCCATCTCAGGCCGACCGAGTCGAACGCTGCTTAACCTTAGTGATCGGTAAGAACACCGCGGTCGCACAGCGCTACGAGCGTCACATTGCGTATCTTGGATAAATCCCCTTCGGCGTTGTTTCTGTTAACCGTAAAAACCTTTGTCCAGTTCTTCAGTTATTCATACGAATGTTACATTATGAAAATTAGTAATCAGAATATAGAGCTATATTTTATGTAGGTACAACATAATTTTATTTTCTGAACTGTGTATGCGTACATGATTATGTATGCGGCCCAAGAAATACCTTTCTCATTTTTTATTGGACATATTTTCAGTCCTAAAATAATTTGATTACCAGCCATACCATCAAAAAAAAAAAACACTGTCTGGTCTATCTTTCCCAAGGTGTCAGAGGTGTACTGTGTACGGGGTGAGCCTTTTACTCAGTGCTCCATAAGGGAACCGATTGCCATATAACTGTGTAAAATTTCAAACTCCAGACTCCATACTGCTATTCAGAGTTGTTCTATAGGAAAACTATATTTTTTCCAACCTAGGATTTAAACTCTTGACCTCGTGATCACCAGCTGCACAGGCTAGACGAACGGGGCAGTCAAAAACCTACGATAATCGATCTTACTACTCTTCTCCTTAACTTTTAGGGGAATCAAACTATGTTACCAATTAGACCGTGTCTTATCTGAAGGGAAAGTCAAGAGTTTCCGTAACCGGCGAGCATGTATAAGATGAACTATGAGAGTAGAGGAAGCCAGAGAAGTCTGTAAGGAAAGAACCTGTTGGAAATCTGTACTCTTTACCTACCCTGCAAGGGATCGGGCGTGATGATATAGATAGATAGATCAAACTATGTTTAATTATTAAGTACTTGCAAAAGAGGTTTAAAACACAAAATCAACACACAACAAACACCCGGAAAGCGGCATCACTAAACGGCTTAAACCGCTAAATACAGGATTTCGCTGACGGCTAATTCGCCTCTTGGGCATTTGTTTGAGAGATTTTGCCTGCTATTTTCGGATTTCCAGTATTTCGGCGTTGCGTGTTTTATAGTAAGTATTATCGTTTTCAACCTCTGTAGGAAAAGGGTTGTATGTTAACCGTTAAAGGGATACTGTAGACCAAAGCCATGATTTAGTGGTGGCTCAGAAAGGGATGGAGTCCCAAAGGGCAGTAGCCAGATGGAGCGATGTCATTGTGATGGTGGCCGGCAAATAGTGGAATAGACTAGCCCAGGACCGGAACGAATGGTGTGATAGAAGAAAGGTATAGTATGGTATGATTTAGTATTAGATCCAATAGTAATAAGATATTTTGATTAATAAATAAATGTTAAGATATTGTGCCTTCTTTTGTAAACAGATTTACGTCCATGCAAGTAAATTAGTAAATGATTTGAGTTCGTGTATTTTCTGAAAAAAAAAGGCTTAGAGTGGAATTAGGTGCTTTTGAATTGTAATTATCTTTAATATGGGGAATATTGGTACCTAATGTTACACAACAATAGGTACCACTTTTGTCAATATTTAAAACATGTAAATCCACGGTATGAATAAACTCAAAACTCAAATAATTTATTTTTCGAGAGCCCTGCGGGGGTGCTTACTAATAGTCAATTAACATTTTTGTTTACATCTAATTTAACTACTAATCTACAACCAGAGAAGATCCAGCGAAGGAACTCAGCGGGCTAGTCTTTTTATTGAATTCTCTTTCTCTTTTTTTTCATTCATTTTGTGTGGATACAATGTTTTAGTTACAGCTAAATAATTTACGATCTAGCTCTAGTGTGATGCCGTTTGACCGAGATATGAGACAAATGATGTTATATATAAAGAGTATCTAATGGATTCTAGATGGACCAGTACCCACAAGCAGTACCCGTTCACGAGTATGACTACTGGACCAGCCATTGCTCCCCTCGACCATATTGGAGGGAAGGGAGTGACCAGCGCCAGACAGCCATCGCAAGGCATTATAGTGAGCATGACCAAACCAGAGCTCCAAAGACGGTGGTCAGATTGGGTCTACATAGCAACAATACCCCATGCTCGTTAGGCACAATACGCTACGCTTTAACATTAATGTAATTCCAAGAATTTTTTTTTTTTTATAGTGAGAAAATCCTCTTGGATGCCCGTTCACGACGGGGACGTGAACAGATTATGTGGGACTCCTCGCTCTAGCGACGGTTGGCGTAACTCCGGCCGTCGCTGGAGCAAGTCCTACCCACTAAAACCCCACCGTGTTCCATCGCCCGTCACAGAGGCGAGTTTTCGGAATCGACTTTATTAGGGTATCCCCGCCCTGGTCCTTCTTTATGGTGAGGGCACACCGGCACACTCGGCGCGTCTTCCAACCTCGGGGGCCAAATGTTCTGCGTAAGCGACAGCAGCCCCCGTTGCTGTCGCCCGCAGGGCCCCATCACGGCGGCATGAGGTCGGCAGTCACCCTTCTTCGCCTTCTCCGCCCGACTCTCTGACGACGGTTCGGAGCAGCGAGGGGATCATTTTCCCTGCTCCGCTCCGCCACCTCCTTCCGCGAAAGGACTTCCTCGCAGAAGGCCTCTACCGCCTGCCAAGACCTTTCGCTGCCGATCATTGCTCGCACTACAGTGGGCAGCGTGACGTCTCTTCCTATTACGCCCGTGAGGACACTGCGCTGGGTCGCCCAGGGAGGGCATATTTCCAGCGTATGTTGTGCAGTGTCCTCAGTGGCGCCACACTCATGGCACCTTGGGGTGACTTCCCTCCTGGCCACCTTCCACAGGTACCTGCCAAAGCAGCCGTATTGATACTACGCCCTACTGTAAGATGTCATGAGGTATAGAGAGGATAGCACATTGATGACAGCATAAGTAACGACAGCGAGCTCACAAGAGCCCACTCAAATACATAACATTTTAGGTGTATTTACTGAAGCACATACCTATAAGTGTCCAGGTGACAGCAAGAGGAGCATCAGTTGCGCGATAATTTGTTCATGTTATCGTGGTGCGACGAAAATCCGACGCCGCACTTCAGTTGCACGCGATGACTCGCGATACTGAACAATTTTATGTGTCTGTTCAGACATATACGGTTTTGATACGCGATATTACGATTACATTGCTAGTGAGAGCTAGCTGTTGTATTTAAGCTGTGCTATTGATATGCACCATATGTGTATTGGACGACGTATGAATACCGTATGGTATATTTTCTTCTCGTTAATTCAAATGGGGGGCGACATTGAGAACCAGACAGACTAGATTAAATAAACATAATCTAGAATTAGGCTAGATACATGATTATGGATATTGGATCGTGATACATATTATTATGTACATAGAGCGTATCTATTGGTGCCTAGACGTCCTCTAATTACTTAGTTCGTAGAGTAAAGTATTTACCGAAGGGGCGCGATAATGTACTTTTTCGGTATTATTATTTTATTGTCATATAGGGTAGTCAACTTCGGGGAATATTGCTAATAAGATTCCTTTTTTATTTTGTGACCATTTGCAATAAGAATACCCTCTATAAGGGTAGTTCTTATTTGTAACGATACCATACCCTTGAGGAATGTTTAGATACATTAGGAATTAGAAACATTCATATTTTAAACAGTCCATTTCTGCAACAGAAAATATATCTGTAAGTACATAAATAGACCGTGACTTATCCGTGGTCTTGTCAAGAAACTCCGTAACCTACGAGCGTGTATGACGATCTATGAGAGTGGAGGAAGCCAAAGACGTCGGTTAGGAGACAACCTGTTGGAACTCTGTACTTTCTACCTACGCAGTAAATATCTGGTGGTTTGGTGAAGATATCGATAGATTGAATTATATCAAAGATCTAGACAATCATCCTAAAATACTACTAACAAGAAGAAATAACATAAAACCACTTTACTAATGAATTAACGAACTCTTTGTAAACAGTTTTGCATTCTTAGTGGTTGACAAAGATATCTAAACAAAAAAAAACTAGATACGCTAAACTGATCTACTTGATATAACCTCGCCGTGTTTGGGCTCGTTGGATTTGTCTTGTCAATTATATTAGACCCGGATGGTGTCCAAGGTCTGATGGAGCTGAAAAGAGGCCATAGAAACTTCGACTAAGCAAGATATCTTCGTTGTGTTTTTGCTATAAAAGTTTGTTTTTAAAAAGGAATTTTTAAATTAAAATTATTTAACTACTAATATCCTAAATAAGGATACCACCTCCGCTTGGGTAATATAGGCGTGACGGTGTTTAAATAAGGATGAAGGTGACAGCACACCTTTTCGATAACATTACGACAACGTCAAATGGTTTGTGCTTAGCCCTCAGAACTCACTTTGCCACTCTCGTAGGATCAAAGTACGTAAATGTGTACAACTAAAAGGATTTTGTGGCGAATTTATTTAACCTATCCCAGAACGTACTACATACATGACTCTTTGGTGGTAGACTTAAACATTGTAAGCCGAAGGACAGTATAAAGCCACGGGTAGTCTTATTCCTGTTGTCCACTTAGAAAGGTGTGATCTGAATTGTAAATTGATGCCTAGCAGTCGCACCTAGTCCTGACAAATAAGCTTTGTGACAGAGGTTTTGCATTTAGAGTAGGGGATTGCATCATTCATGCATAAACATTTTTTTCTTCGGCGTATCGATCTGGGTCGGTGTAGTGTAGTCCGGTTGTGGATGGTTTAATGCAAAGATGACTTTTAAATACGGTTTTATTATTCCTGTGTGGTACTAATTAATTACCCAGACACGTAATGTTATGTATGCGCCGTGTCAATAAATAAACGATATAAAAAACTGAAGCGCTTGTTAGATATTTAATATTTTACTAGAATTGATTACTAAGATAATACCATAATATTAAGTTTAAAAATTGATTAAAGACTTTTGATTAAAGACTTTATGATGTATTTTGGTTAAATACCCAATACATAATTAGAAAAAGTATTTATAAACTTCCGTTGTTTTTGAATTTATTTAAATATGTGATTGTATTGACAACTTGATAATTTTATAAGATGTTTTAGAATTGTACATGATTATTGTGAGTATTATTTAATGATTATTTAAATAATACAGAGCTATCTTTGGTATCACTATATTCATTGCCGTTCTTTTAGTTCTCGTTAAAAAGACTCTAAATTGTAACTGTGCTCTGATTGGCTTATATTGAAATTGCTTATTTTCAAATTATAACCTTTTAACGTTCTCATTTATATTTAAAAAACTGATGGGTATAAAAGGCCACGTAATTTGAGAAACAGTTCAGTTTTTAATCGAGAGCGGATAAGCAAGTTAAGTACCTTTTTATTGTGACTACTGTTATATATTGTTATTATGCTCGTCTTGGCATCTGATCCTATGATGACCGTATATATTGTATTTTATTGTGTGTGCCATTTGACTTGAGTAATAAACTATATGTTTCATGTCGATAATCTGGGTTTCTTTAACTTCTAAATTGCTGTCCCTTTTATTTCCTTATAACATAATTTAGTACAATCAGTAAATAACAATACTAGTGACTTAACATAAAACATTAAATAACTTAGCCGATATCTTAATTTTACCATTTCTAACACGCTCATTGCTCTGGGTGGCCGTTTGTGGTATTGTTATTAAAGAGCCTCTCTGTGCTTTGAAAGATACATTAAGCTATTGGCTCTGTTATCACTTTATGTGCAAGTCGTAAAAAAGTTAAGGGAAGCCTTAAGAGAGTTTTGAAATTATCAAACAGCACACATATTCACTCTCGATTGCGGAAAGAGAAAAATTTGCATGCTTGTAGCTAGTTAAAATGCTTGTAGCTAGGCTAGGGCTACTGTTTATGGTTTACTAGCTTCTGCCCGCAATTTTGTTTGCGATGACTTTACATAAGCCCCTTACATTTTTCTGGAATAAACTATATGTCTGCCAAAAAAGCTTTTGGATGGCTAAATCCGTTCAGCTATTTTTGCGTGGGTAACAAACATATAAATATACAAAAATATACAAACTTTGACATTTATGAAATTAGTAGGATTAGTTGTGTCACGTTTTGATTGTACCAGGGATATGTAATGCTTCTTTCAATCCCTGTACATACGTACAACGACTCTTTATTAAACAAAATACCTTTTATTTTCTAACCTTCTAACTGATAGATTCACTTAAATAAATTTTGTTTGGCTGAATTTAAATTAAAGCGATAATTTAGTTGAATTATATTTCTATCTTTAGTTTGAAGCCTGCAGCTAGTCCAAACGTCTTGAGTAATTGAATTGATAATATTTACGAGGCCCTATAATAATATTACTCTGAAGAGCTATTTCAATTGCATCTGTAATTGGTCTTTGAATAGAGCCCGCAATTTATTCTGGGGTGATTGAGTCTGCATTACAAAAGTTGGTAATGGTGAAAAGGATTGAGGGATATGGGAATAGTTGGATGTATTGAAATTAGAAAGAACCCAAACATTGATTTCATATTAGTTATCTACTTATCTATGGTACCTAATATCCAACAAATATTTCCGATGAAACAAAACATTTATTAGAATACTAGCTGTACCTGAAACTTCGTTCACTTTATTTTTAGGCGTGGATTTCACGCTATGAGGCTTTCTTTTTAAAAAAAAGTGTCCTTCCCCTGGCTAAAATCTTTTTCCTTGCCAAATTTGATCAAAATCTGTTCAACGGTTTGGGCGTGAAAAGGTTACAGACAGAATTACTTTAGAATTTATAGTTTAGGTTAATATTGTACCCGCAACTTCGTTCGCGTTATATTCAGGAATGTATTTTACACCCTTAAGTTTTTTCTGAGACAAAGGCCTATGTCCTTGCCGAATTAGTTAAAAATTTCTTCAGCGGTTTGAGCGTGAAAAGGTAACAGACAAACCGACAGACAGAGTTACTTTCGAATTTATAGTATTAGTATGAATTTTCTTAACTAGGGTTCCTGTGTTGGAAAAGTGTTATTGTGGTTTTTATATAGAAGAATTTTCAGTAGCAATCCAGAATCTCAATATGTGCCCGGTATAATAGCAATAGGCTCGCCTTCTATTACAATTGGGTCTTTTTTTTGTCGACATAACTAAAATAACTAAATGTGGGTGTATATAGTGGACAAAGTGGGGATTGGGCGAGGTGGACCCGCCGGCCAGTGCAGAGCACCACGGCGAGACACCTAGTATACGCCCGCCCCCATAGCGATTGCCCAAGCCGAAGCCAGTCCTCCTGGAGCGCCTTTGAGCTAGATGCCCCCTTGTTTTACTGACTCTAGCGTAGTGGTTGCACGTTCGCCCTCTTCTCCGGTGAAGTTATAAAAGCGGCCGGCCATCAGCGTGTATCACTCTCACACACACAAATTGGGGTAAGTTTGTGCCCACCTCCCTATTTTCGCGAAAGAAAGATACTATGAAGATGCATCAGTGAATCTATCTATCTATATCATCGCGTCAGCTCCCTCGCGGGGTAGGCAGAGAGTACAGAGTTCCAACAGATGCCTCAGTGAAGATATACTAAAAAGGGCAGGGACAAGTCTAGAAACTGGCTGGAATTGTTTTCTAGATATATTTGGATGTAAGGTTAAAAACCAAAACAAATCTCTTTATTTATTTGTTTTAAAAAGTATTTACTTCCTATCAGATCTAATAGGATCAATCAACATTTAATTTGATTCTGTTTTCATTTTGTGTTGTTTCTTTCACGTATCCAAAATACAGGTACTAAAAATGGTGTCTGCCGAAAACTTGTTTTTGTTGCTATTAGGAATAAATAACAGTTTTTTAATATCGTATTACGCATATAATTGGATGTAATAATATTTTTCCGTAGAAAATATATATTTGCACTGCCCCTTTGGTCTGGTAGCGCATGGTATGGCTGACCATCACGAGGTCCTGACTTAGAATCCTATCTATCTATCTATAACCTTACGCCAGATCCCTTGCGGGGTAGGCAGAGAGTACAGAGTTCCAACAGGTTCTTTCCTTACATACCTCTCTGGCTTCCTCGGCTCTCATAGTTCGTCTCATACACGCTCGCCGGTTACGAAGACTCTTGACTTTTCCATCAGATAAGAATCGGTTTATTTGGTCGTGGTAAGATAGTCTAGCTAGAGGCTATGGAGCGAGCTATGATCGGCGTCTCTTTGAAGGATAAAATTCGTAACGAGGTAATCCGACAAAGAACCAAAGTTACCGACATAGCTCGCAGACTCAGTAAGCTAAAGTGGCAATGGGCTGGTCACATCTGCAGAAGGACCGACGGCCGATGGAGCAAGCGTGTCCTAGAGTGGAGACCGCGACTTGGTAAGCGTAAGGTAGGACGGCCCCCAGCTAGATGGACCGACGACCTCAAGAAGGTCGCTGGGACGGACTGGATGCGGAAGGCGGGGGACCGTGTGCAATGGCGCGTGTTAGGAGAGGCCTATGTCCAGCAGTGGACTACGATAGGCTGATTGATTGATTGAAGATAGTCTAGGTCTTCCCCGGTACCTGCATCCTTCCACTTTCACATTGTATATCTGTTTTGTCATTCTTTCCTCTGGCATTCTTTCTATATGCCCGAACCAACGGAGCATGCCCTTTCTCATCTTTACACCGATACTATCTTTCATACCTACTCGCTGTCTTACTATGCTGTTGCTAATGCGGTCGGTCAGCTTCACTCCGCACATCTTCCGCAGAGCTCGCATTTCTACCGCATTTATCCTACTTTCATTCTCCTTCTTACATACCCAGCTCTCGCTACCATATAATATCCACATTTAATTTTAATAAGTCATTTTTAACTGTACCATAACCTGACCAGATAAACTCTTGTTTTTATAATTATTTTTTGAATGGATTTATAAAGATAACGAATAATTTATATTCCAGAATCGCCTGGCTTCTTAAGAATTAGAGTAGTTCTCGTGCTCTATGCGTCACACGGGTTGTAGGGGGTGCCGCTCAGTGACTGATAAATGATAGTTAGATAAACACACAGGTAAGTTTGATAAACACTGTATATTTCCTTCGATAGCTCTATGATATAATGATCGTGAATGATATGATTTACGAATGCTAAACTGATACAAAATTGATATGATACAGCGACGCGTCCGACAGCCTGGCTTAAACTGCACCGATCGAACGGCACGCATGCTGCTCAATCGCGTAAAATGCTGACGCGGTGTTCGGTTGCATAGTGTACCGAACATGCTCCCGGGCCTAAGATGAGGAGTGAGATGAGATGATTACGTTGATGGTGAATGTCAAAAATGATTATAGCAAATTGACAAAAAGCATAAAGCATGATAAAATACAGTTTTTTTTTTAAATCACAACTAATGTCTCTATTCTTCTGATTCGTTTACAACAGAATTAATATAACATCTTTTCGGCATGGGTGACGTCGCGACATGCACTAATTCGATACCTTTTGATTTACACTTTTGACCTCTTACGCTGAAGCCTTTTGAACTAGACACATTTTCTACATTGATTTCACTATTCACTTCACATTGGCCGCTTTCTTCCGTATGGGGACGCACGTGTCCAACATGCATCCTCCTTCTCCTCCACACGAAGAGTGCTCCCAGGGCCACAGCTATCCCCAGGATTACGTAGCAAATGACATACTGATGAATGTCATGTCCTGATATTCCAATCTCTGCTGACTGAGCGCTATCTTTCATTGTCTTGATTTGTTTCTGTATATCATTTAAATTTCTATTGATATCATCTTCCTCTGACTCATAGTTTTCAATTTTTGGTAATGTAATATTTATGATATAATTGATTTGAGGGATATTTGTTGATAGGCTCGTCGATTTGATATGTAAGGTGTTTCCAGAAGCATGATGTGAATACAATGTGAAGTCTTCTCCTTTAATAATACATTTTCCGTTTAAATTGATTATTCCTGCTTTGCTAATTTCTTTCGTTGTCATAGAATTATTGCAAATTATTCTCAGAAAGTAACTATTACAGTAGAAATACAAATAACTGTAAATATCAGTGAGATCCACCCACCTATTTTTACACAACTTTTTCTGAATTTTACATCGTTTTTTGTCTTGATCCTCTAACTCGCAGAATTTTTCATCAGCTGATAAATGGGTGATTGGGTTTCTTAATCTACATAAAAATTTTTGATCGTGAATAAGACAATTCTGAATTTCATTTAATGTTGTCGTCATGTAGGAGTCTCTTTGCAGGTTTATTGCTATGTACTCTGATATTGGTGTCACATTTATCATATTTGATTGTATTTGATGTGGAATGGGAACTATTTTATATAATTGATAACTATCTCTGCTTATCAATGGGAATTTTATTTCAAAAATAAAATAATCTTGTGTAATTTTTGCTCGTACCCTAAGAAGCTTGTACATTCCGTGTATATCGTCACTATGAATATTGTCTAAGGGTAAGAATAACTCTTTAGGTAATTGAGTCGAGATCATCTGCAACTCACTGCGAAGCTGGTCAGGCGTTAATAGGTGAATATTGAATTTGCCATGATAAAGATCAGTAAGAGTATCTAGTAATGTATCTTGAACTCTTCTCAAATTGTTGAGCATACTTATGGCAGTAATTGATAACAGCGTAAAATCCTCCATCACCGAAAGTTTTTCCAGTTGTTGTTTGATATCGTTGATTGATGTGTCTAATGTATTTATGTGCCGATTGATAGATTTATGTTGTTTTGATATAAGTTCTTCAGTTCTTTTTAATAAATTGTATTCTCCTTCTATCACAGAGGTTTGATTTTTCCATAACGCAGCTAAATGTTTCTGATTCGTCCTTATCAGTTCTATGTCCTGTGTGTATTGTTCGGCGAAACGGTCATCCAATACTCCGAACAATGCATTTGCTACATAGCCTATTCCATTGACAAGCCCCCGACGCTGTCTGGCGTGGCCTGTGAACTTTTGATTCAGCAATAACTGATTATAATATTGTAACTCCGTCTGGTCGTGTTGTAACTGGAGTAAAACCATACGACACCGTGTTTGTTCCTGGAATTTATCACATGTTTTTTCGAGATATTTTGTAAATTTATTTATAGTTGCTGCTCCTTCCCAGTAAGGTGCCATGTCATAGTATACAATCATAGTCCAGTCATCTCGTATAAGTTGTAAGTCGCCCATGGAATCGAAATATAACGATTGATTATTTTTAAATGTCGATAACTTATATTGCGCCTTTACACATGTCAGGCATGATAAAAATAAAATAAATGATATAGCCATTGATAGAATTTGATTGCATACTGATAATTTACGATTCTTCCTTTTAAACTGACTTTCCTTGGTCCCTGCTTCCTTATTTTCTTTGATATTTTGCTTCTTTGATACTGATGAGTCATTTTCTGATCGTAGAGGTAGCAATGATATTTTTGCAATTGGTCTTCTCATTAATCCGTTCTTTGTCTGTAAAGTCACTACTCTGATTAGCCCGTCTTTTCCTGGATGTAATTCCGTAACTCGCCCCATTGCCCACTTTCCTGCGGGCAACGCATCTTCTTTGATAATCACCACATCTCCTAATTTGATATTTTCTCGTTTTTTCAACCATTTGCTTCGCGCCGACATTTGACTCAAATACTCCATCTTCCACCTTTTCCAAATGTCTTTCTGTATTTTATTGATAAGATGCCATCTTGTCCTTGCGTCCTGATTTGTCTCCATGATAGTGAGATCTCCTCTCCCTGATAAAAAATGAGCTGGAGTTAAGAAGTCAAGGTCATCTATGTCTTCAGATATCGCACACAGTGGCCGAGAGTTTAAACACGCCTCTAGTTGGGCCAAGAGTGTGGCGTACTCTTCGTATGTTAACTTCTGACCTCCTATTGTTCTCTTCAAGTGATATTTGAGGCTTCGAACTGATCTCTCCCATAATCCTCCAGCTGACGGCCAAGACGGCGCATTAAAATGCCACTTGATATTCATAGATACTACTTCCTGATAAAATTGATCATCCAAAATTTTGCTCAACTCCAAATTCTCTTCTTGTATAACCCTGTTAGCTTTGATAAAATTAGTGCCATTATCACTATAGATATGGTGAGGAGCACCTCTTCTAGCTGCCATTCTTCGAAGAGCTGCTAAGAATGCCTCACTGGTAAGATCGGACACCATCTCAAGATGAACTGCCTTGGTGACCATACAAATAAATACTGCGATATACCCTTTAGTGGTTCGAACACCTCGTCCTTTATTTGCTTTGACCTCCAAATAACCCGTATAGTCCACTCCTGTATGGTAAAAAGGTGGAGCAGGATTTGTCCGAGCTTCTGGCAGGTCGCCCATGAGCTGATTTCTTATTTCTGGATTATTTTTTCGACATACGACACAATCCCTTAAACGTTTTTTGACCGCTCTGTTGCCGCCAATCATCCAATACTCTGTTCTTAATTTTGATAATGTGAGTCTAGCTCCGCCATGATAAGTTAATCTATGCGCTTCATCTATTAACAGCTGTGATAATTTATGATTGTTTGGTACGATTAATGGATGTTTCATGTCATATGGAAGGTGAGAATTCCTTAATCTTCCTCCCACTCTCAAAAAACCTTCCTGATCAATAAACGGTAATAAATTCAACAAGTTACTTTTATCTATTACTTTGTTATGTTTTCGTAATTGCTCAATATCCGTTCCAAATTCCAATTGTTGCACATACCTCACTATTCGCAATTTTGCATTCTTTAATTCTTGCAACGTGATATACTTAGGTAGCATCTGTTGTTTACTTTTAAATGCTCGAAGTATCCATGCAAATATACGGATAATTTTTGTAAATGAATTATGCTTGTTTAATAACTCACTAATAATGTCGATATGTTTGTCCGTTTGTACGACATGAACTTTTAACTCGCTGTTAGTAAAGTATTTAGATTTACCTTTATTTTCTGACATTGTTATTGACTTTAGCCATTCTGGCCCATTCCACCATAACGTGCGATCTTTTAGCTCTGATACATTTGTACCGCGACTAGCTATGTCCGCCGGGTTTTCGTTCGATTTCACATAACGCCAATGTTCCGATGATATTACTGTTTGGATTTCTTTCACCCGGTTTGCTACAAACTGTTTCCACCGTGTAGGCTCCCCTTGCAGCCAGCCTAGCACCACCATCGAATCTGTCCATCCACAGGACTTGATATTGTTATTGTCGTAACACTCGAGTACTCTTTTCATGAGTTTTGATAGCAGCTGAGCCCCGCATAATTCGAGCCTCGGTAATGATACAGTCCTTTTGTTCGATACTAATTTGTTTTTGGCTGTTAATAACATGACGTGATATTCTGAGTCTCTTTTAATTCTTACATAGATAGCCGCTGCATATGCTTTAAGAGATGCGTCACAAAATCCATGAAGCTCTATGACATCATTTTCTGTACAACCAATCCAACGAGGTATCTGGATTTGATCCATGGTCTCCAAATCTGCTCTTAATTTTTTCCATTCTTTGCTTGCCTTTTGTGGAATAATATCATCCCAGTTAGAACATTCAGTCCACACAGTTTGAAATATTAGTTTTAACGTCGTTGATATCGGGGTTAGCCAACCAATAGGATCGAAAAGTTTCGAAATTTCGGATAGTAATTTTCTTTTTGTTATATTTCCCGATGTTGATGGGTTCATGTTACAATGAAACGTAAACTTATCTTCTGCGGAATCCCATCTCAAGCCTAATGTTTTTCCCATGCTTTCTGATTTGAAATGAAAATCCATGTTCTCGGTGCTGTGTTCGTTTTTCAGACATTTCAATAATGCCTTTTCGTTACTGGCCCACTTTCGTAGTTTGAACCCTCCTGATTTTAGTAGATTATCCAACTCCAATATTAGCTGTTTGCCACTCTCAATAGAATGCGAACCATGAACTAGGTCATCCATATAACATGATGTCTCTATGATCTCCGCTGCTCTAGGATACTTTGATCTTTCGTCTGTTGCTAGGCGCCTCAAAGTCATCATCGCCAGGAACGGTGCTGCTTTGGTTCCGTAGGTGACTGTAGTTAGGTCGTACTCTTGCATCTGCTGGGCTGGATCATCTCTCCAAACTATTTTCTGATATATCTGATGTTTTTCGCTAATAAAAATCTGCCGGTACATTTTCTCGATGTCCGCAGTGTAGGCGAATTTGAATTGCCTCCATTTTAAAATAAGTGATTGCAAATCATGCTGTAGATTAGGCCCTTTGTACATGACGTCATTCAGACTCTTTCCTGATGACGTCTTTGCAGATGCGTTAAATACTACGCGCAGCTTCGTAGTAGATGAGTCCGCACGATACACTCCGTGATGTGGAAGGAAACATTCCATCTCGTTCAAAACTTTTGATGGAATCATATGACCTAATTTTCTATATTCTTCAATAAACGCCCTGTACTCGTCTGATAAAGCAGGTTTCTTGAGTAGTTTCTTCTCTAAATTCTTGAATTGAGCAATTGCGATTTCTTTTGATCTCCCTAACTGCTTTTTAAAATCTTCGTGGAAAGGCACCTCCACCTCATATTTTCCGTCCTCACGCCGCTTTGTCGTTTTATTGTAATAGTCTATACAATATTGATCCTCGTCTGATATATTTGTTGCTTCACTGATATCCTCTATCTCCCAAAACTTCTGAATATTTTCCATATTTGTTAACACTACATTACAATAAAATGATTTTAAATTCCCACATAACAACCATCCCAATTGTGTTTTTTGGGCGAGTGGTTGTGATTGATTTTCACCTCGTAATATATCTCCTAACATGATAATTGAGTAAATATCTGCTCCGAACAATATGTCTACAGGTCTGCTTATATTATATTCGGGGTCTGCTAAATTGATGTTCTGGAGATACTCCCAAGACGGTTTCTTAAATGAGGCATTTGGCAGTTTTTTAATTAAATTATTCATGATATATACTTCGGCATTAAAAGAAAACTCATTGTATATTGATTGGCACTCAATATTTAGGACCCCTTTACAATTACTTTCTTTTTCTCCTACTCCAAAGATTATACCCTTGCAATGACGTCTCTTTAACCCTAACGTTTGTGCACCATGTTCCGTGATAAGAGAAATTTGGGAGCCCTGATCAATCAAGGCTCTCATCCTCACAAATGTTCCATCATAGGATTTGATCTTGATAATGGCTGTTGATAATAAAATTTCAGCCGATTCCTTTTGCGATACATGTGTGACATTCTGATTATTTCTGTGACACGTACGTTTTTCTATATTGGGACCGGATGTCGGCATCAGGTTTGTATTTGTGTTTGTGCAAGCATCATGTATCAAAGTGTTATGATTACCGGTACAATTGCGACATCTTTTTTGGGAAATACATGGTTTTCCATAGTGCGGGTATAAACAATTTTGGCAAATATTGAATTTCGTAATCATTTTTAGTTTTGCTTCGCTCGACAAACTTATAAATTTTTTGCAAAAATATAATCCGTGTTCCAGGTTACATAATGGACACTTATTTCCTGTTGATGTTACATGAGATGATCTTATAAACGGTCTTGGCGGGCTATTTATGTTATGGTTTTGAGTGTAATGATTATATTGATTGTTCACGTTTCTCCTAAGATTGCCTTGAGTCCCTTGATTATTGCCTTGATAGTGATTGGATTTTTGATTTATGCTGCTAAACGGTCTGCAACCTTGTTCTAATGCTGTAAATTTAGTTTCCAAGTAGTCTAAAAATTCTTTTAAGTTTGGTAACTCACGAGGATTCTTTAATGATTCTATATATTCTGAGTACGACTCGCCGTCTAACTTCTGTGATAGTAGATGCACTATGATGGGATCCCATGTTCTGATATCTACCCCAAGGTTTTTGATCGCATTTAAGGTCTCGAGCGTGACGTCATGCAATTTCCTGATATGTACCAACGACTGATGTTGGATAGTTGCAAGACCCAGAAGGATATTAAGATGAGAAGTAAAAATAAGTTTCTTGTTCTCATATATAGATTTAAAATATCCCAACAAGTGTCATAATTTTCTGTACTGATAGGAAGATGCTGGATAAGCCTTTCAGCGTCACCTTTGATTTTATTCTTCAGGAATTGCATTTTTTGTGCCTTTGATAAACTGGGATTGAGATGGATAGCTTCCTGGAATAAATCTTTAAAAGACACCCATTGATGATAATTTCCTGTGAAAATGGGGACTTCGATTTTGGGCGTAGATTTTTCTCGGTGTGATACAGACCAAAGTTTGCTATTGATCGATTTCTTCAATCGGGTATAGATATTTTCATGATAAGTGAAATTATTTTCATACTCTTCATTTTCCTCGCCCATTTCAGCTATAATTAGCCAATGCTGTGTATCAATAATTGACCACCTGTTATTCAGTCGAGAAAGCGCATCTTCAAATTCCCATTTCTCTGATATATTTTCGACATTTACACTGTTAACTGTGCGCATCAAAGCCTTAAAATTAACAGTTTGCAAGTAAAGCATGTCATCTAATTTACTTGTAGACCCCTGCGACTTCCTGTTCCCCGACGGCTTCTGATATGCTTCTACTGATATATTTGATACTTTCTCTTGATAAATATCCCTTTGTCCTTCTTCTGATACTTCTTCCTCATGTATTTGATAAGTGTGACCTGGCTCTGGCACTGATAGCGTTTTAGTCTGATATTGTTTACTAGTACCTGCAACGCCTTTCTTCTGATATGGACTCTCCGCTTCACTTGATACTTTTACCGACGCCTCGCTTATATATTTTTTGATTTCTTGATATAACATTTCCGCCTGTTCATACGATTTTTCTTTGAAATACGGTTCCTCCATCTTTCCCAATGATAAAAGCCTGTTATGATTCCTTTTTATCTCCTGCCAATACGATTCCAGCGTTTCAAGTTTACGTGTAAAATAGCTGGTGGTGGACCTACGTTCTTTTCCATCCTTCTTCATATTACTATATAGCTTGTCCATCGCCATGTATAGTTCCAACTGAGATTCGTAAAGGAACTCCATGTTGCTTCTGCTTCTGATACTGACTTATGATATAGATAAAAATTGAAACACCTTACTTGATATTGCTGCTTACTGATTGATACTCGCTGCTTGCTGATGATCGATGATACTCTCAATCTTACTGGTACTCCAATCACAAGTTCACTGATACACTCTGTGATAAATCTTCAGATAAAACTCACTGATAAATCATCTGATAAAGTACACTAATAACTCCACTGATAAAGTATATTGATAAATTCCCTGATAAAGTTCACTGATAATTGTTCTGATAATGTTCACTGATAATTGATAATGTCACCGAGTTTATAGCACTCCCGTTAGCCACTGATCTACCCAAACTGAGTCCTGTACGAGATCCAGAGGCGACGTGGATCAATAGCGCGCTCGAAGGACCAGTATGTAGGGGGTGCCGCTCAGTGACTGATAAATGATAGTTAGATAAACACACAGGTAAGTTTGATAAACACTGTATATTTCCTTCGATAGCTCTATGATATAATGATCGTGAATGATATGATTTACGAATGCTAAACTGATACAAAATTGATATGATACAGCGACGCGTCCGACAGCCTGGCTTAAACTGCACCGATCGAACGGCACGCATGCTGCTCAATCGCGTAAAATGCTGACGCGGTGTTCGGTTGCATAGTGTACCGAACACGGGTGGTGGCTTTAAGTGATATTACGCGTATATATTTGTGTACTACGAGCCCGCAGTTCCAAGCCGTTTTATTGTTTAGGGACTTAGTGCTTAATTGCTCCATTATTTTTGGATTGTCTTATATGTATTTTGTTTTCTCTAGTATTTTGAAACTATAAATTTAATTTATTTTAAGAGGCGCTTGTAGCGCTGTGCGACCGCGGTGTTTTACCGATCACCAAGGTTAAGCAGCGTTCGGTACAGTCGGCCTGAGACGGGTGACCGTTTGTGGCATTTAAAAAAAAAATATTCCAGCGTCTCCGTGCTCGGAAGGCACGTTAAGACGTTGGTCCCAGTTACTACTTGATGTGGTTTGTGGTCGTTAAGCCGATTTAAAAGCCTTATAGGCGGCTCGATAAGTTCCAACGGCAGGTGGTCATAAACCTGCCTCTACCAATCCACACGGGGTCCGCGTGGTGGAATATGACCTAATCTCTCTCACCTCGATTTGTGAGAGAAGGCCTTTGCTCAGCAGAGGGTATTATAGTTTGATATTATAATTTTAATTTCAGTGAATCGTGGGGTTAGGTGTAAATGGAGCAATGTTTTTTACTTTTCTCTATCTATCTTTATCATCATGCCAGATCCTTTGCGGGGTAGGCAGATAGTACAAAGTTCTAACAGATTCTTTACTCACAGACCTTTATAGCTTCCTTTACTCTCATTTTGGTACTTCAATATTGTATTCTTAAAAGATCGAAAACTGTTGGATCTTTTGCTTTAATGGAGCCTTCTGGATACTTTCCAGAATATCTATTAGTGGCTTTTATTTTTCTCTACCATTCCACACTGACGCTATGACCCGTTCTCTCTTACCTCGATTTGTGAGAGAAGGCCTTTACTCAACAGTGGGTCAGTTTTATTTCTTTGTTCTCCTTACAGGCTGAAAACAAAAGTGTGTCTAGTTGATTATTTCGTTAATTCAAAAAAGGACAAACTTATGCACGAAAACTTTGACGTAACAGTAACGATGTCGAGAAACTGCTGCTCACGTTTGTATTAATTTAGAAAATTTTTGTGTGCAAAGGATGACATTTATTATAGTATCTTAAAAAAAAAACGTAACCTCACACTAGGAATTTTTTATGTGTCGTGGGTGCATTTACTAACATGAAATTCACATGCACAAACACTCAGACCGAAACAAATATTTGTGGGTCACACAACTATTTGTCCCATGCGGGAATCGAACCCGCGATTTCTCGATATAGTGAGCGGAGCGACTCAAGCTTTTAAGCACTTGACGAAGCTACCCGTCAACTCAATAGCGTTATATTTTCGTGCTAAGCCCTGTGATAAGAAGGCGATTGCTGATCATATCGAGCACAATTTTACTGTTGTCAATTTATCTAAACTGTTAGAGTGAAATCTTTAATTACTTATCTTAATGAAATGATTCGGCAGTTGCAAGTTATAATTGCGTAAATGCAAGAGACGTCGTGGCGTACTAGATCACGATAAGTAAGTCATCGCATTGATAACTTACTTTTACTTAACTTTTACAGTGAATAACTTTCGACTTGGCAAAGTCCATGCTTGGTTGTTAAGACTGTTGGTTTGTATTCTCGAGGAATTTTTGATATACCTAAAAGACATAACTACTCTAGTTCTTAGAAAGCCAGGTGATTCTGGAATATACATTATTCGTTATCTATATAAATAAATAAAAAAAAACTTTTTTGAAAACATAAACCGTCACGACTATATTCCACAAGCAGGGTGGCAGAGGAATACTGAGTAAATCCACTTTTTGCCGACGACGTTAGGTCCCATGTAATAGGGGGCGAGCCTATTGCTACATACCGGATACAAGTCCAAACTCCGGAATGATACTGGGAATTTTTCGATAGAAAATCTACATTTGTCCGACCGATGATTTGAACCCAGGATCTAGTGATCACAACGCGCATCTTTTGTCACTAGACCAACAAGTCAGTATTTTCACCTCTGCTGGATGCAGAGAATAATTCAAAAAGTTGTCACTGTTCACCTACTGGTGCACAAGCAGGTGGTTGACAACAGGATTTATCGGGATATCATCATCATCATTCAGTTTCATCTACAACGCTGCAGGGCATAAATCGGATTGGAATATACCGTTTTGCAAAAACGTTCCAATATCCGCAAGAGCATATCATATTGGGGTCTGAGTGAAAGGGGTCCATTACCTCCGATATTGGGGTGCGCAGTAAATCTGTAGGATCCGTCAGTGCCGTGATAGGTTCCGCCTGAGAAATATCCATTTCCCACGTCGCTACGGCTTAGATTATGGGACCTGGTTTGAGACCCTGATTTTCGTTTGTTGCCTAAGCTATTATTGATAAAAAATGATTCAGTTATGACTCTTTCGTGGCGCATAGTGTGCCGGGTGGGTATTATTTACCCTTAAGTTTATTTTCCAAAATTATTATTTCCCATCATTCATAAAAGATTGCTAAACCGGCCACACTGAGTGGGCATGGCCTGTCAGTTTTTTTTAACTGCCGTTTAAAAAAAACCGCCAACGAAGGGAGCCCCCGTTAGTCATAGAGTGGGATGGGAAGTAGAGCGTAAGTAGCGTGTTTATACGACTAACTTTCCCTCATTTAACGCGGAAGTGAGCAGTGAGTAAATTGGGTATTATACCTGCTACTGCCGCCACTTCCCGCCAAAAGTAATGAGCTGTACGGCTGCGTCGACGGTTCACATACTCCCTTCGCACTTCAGGCATGGCTCTGTATTTCTCTAATGTTTGCAAAAACATTAAAGTTTTTTTCCCCCGAAATGATATTGTTTTCATATAAATATTCCCAAGGCAATTTTTATACTATCTTTCGCTAGGTTTTCCTGATGCACCACCCTCACATTTTTTTGTATTTTATATATTTCTTTAGTTTTTTATCCTTATTTTTTTTTTCTAAAATTATTTTTTCGCCCTTTTTTTTCAAAAAGATTTCTAAACCGGCCACACTCAGTGGGCTTGGCCCGTCAGTCTTTTGACTTCTGCTAAAAAAAACGCCAACGAAGGGAGCTCCCGGCAATGAGTCTCGGAAGGGAAGTAGAGCGTGAATGGCGCGTTTATACGACTACCTTCCCTCATTTCACGCGGATGTGAGCAGTGTGTAAATTGGGTATTAGGGAGACCCACCATTGATGAGTACGCACTATTTCATATGAGGCACATTGTCGTGCCAGTTAGTCGTTGCTGGGCATTCATGCCAACTGGCAGGTCACAATAAATAAATATAGTACCACGAAGTTTAGTGTTTCATGAGTGAGTCAAAAAAGAGTTTACCTCCAACAAATAATACTAGCTCCTAAAATAGTTGTGAGCTTTTTCAACAACAATTATTCTCTCTGAACTCATTAAATTTATATCTTTGAACCATCCAAGTAAGCCGGCACGCCTATATTCCCAGAGGTGGTATGGCAGAGGTGTAATGTTTACGCCCACTTTTCGCTGACGATGTTAAGTCCCATGTAATAGGGAGCGAGCCTATTGTCCTGTTTCGGGCACAATTCCAGACTCCGGACTGATACTGGGAATTTTTCGATAGAAAAACTACTTTCGTCCGACCTAGGATTTGAAGCCAGGACCTCGTGATCGCAAAGCAGATAATTCGCCGCTAGACCAGTCCATGTAAGCCACAATATATTTTTTCCTTCATTAGTTTTTTAATATTTGCTATCTATCTATCTATATCATTACGCCAGCTCCCTCGCGGGGTAGGCAGATGGTACAGAGTTCCAACAGGTTCTTTCCAAGTTATTTTTGATTCCACCTGATTAAAGAATAGTTTAAGGTGAATTCCATTAAAAAGTTAAACCAAATCTTCATAACATTTCCAGCTGACTTATTAAAACTAAACTTACGGTACGGTCTGAGTCGACGGACCGCATTATTATTAATATTAGTTTAAAATTAATTTAACTTGGATTCATAAATAAATCTTGTTTTATAACTTTAGGAGCTTAATTGAGAAATAACATTTTGACAGCGAAACACAAATAATAGACAACATAACAAAAGACAAATAATTTACTCGCTTCGTACTATTGAGGTTTAATTTATTCAAAGAGGCATATAAAATGATTTTGGTGGAAATTCGTGCTGCAAAACAAGTGTATTAATATTTCTGTGTTTTTCACAAAATCATGATTATTACTTTACATATGTAGGTCATTATAGCTATCTTTAAGGTAGAACTTTATCCTAAAGGTCTTACAGCTCATGATTTGTTTAAAATTATTTCAAAAAAGTTTGTATATTTTGTTAAAAGAGTGTCATCACCTTATAATAAAACATCATAAGCCTATATGTTATAAGAATTATTTAATGTCTGTCCAAGAGCGTGCTCGTCGCGACCCCTGCCAGTCATTATGACTGCAATCTTGGACCGAAGACGTACCGCAGTGCGGGCTAGGGCGTCCCCCCGAGGCGACGCGTACCGGCCCGCCCCCGTCGGTACGAATATAGGTGGAAGCGGCGATGGGGGCCGCCACCCATCACGCCGGGCCCGAACTGGCGAGTCGTGGGGTGCTGAGTGCCGAATAGGCACTTGGAATGTAAGAGGTGGTATGGAAGATAAGATGCATGAGGTGATTGATGTAATGAAAGAGAGACGCCTGGATGCTCTGTGTGTAACAGAGACTAAGCAGAGGGGCAGAGAAACCTGTGATCTTCCTGATGGAACGATGGCTCTGTGGTCTGGGGTACCGCAGAGCAGTCGTGCCAGCATGGGGGTGGGTATCTTGCTGTCCCGTCGCCTGGCCTCTGGAGTGAGAGATTATGGCCTGTGCGATGCGAGACTTCTCTGAGTCCGTTTAAAACTGGGTGTCACTAGAGTATTTTCGGTCGCAGCGTATGCTCTCGTAAGCTCGTCGACACCCCAGGACCTTGAGAAGTTTTGGGATAATGTCAGGGAAGTTCTGGATTTGGCTGAGGCTAACGAAAAGGTGATTTTGTGTGGCGATCTGAACGGATGGGTAGGAACCAGGTGGCAAACTTGCGACGCTGCTCTGGGTCCTTATGGTGATAAGAGAGTGAACGATGCAGGTAAGCTCATTGTAGATGTTTGTTTGGAAAGGGGTCTCCTTGTGTCTAATACGATATTCCAGCATAAGGACATACATATGTATACGTGGAGAAGGAATGAACAAAAAAGCATGATAGATCTGATCCTGGTTGATAACCGTCTCCGAAGCAAACTACAAGATACGCGTGCGTATAGAGGTCCCACTCTGGAATCAGACCACTATCTCGTAGTTGCGCGGTTTAGTGGTCTGTTCAGGAAGTGGAGGCACTGGCGAGAACGTATCCCCTTCGGAGACTTTGAAGGATTAAAGGTTGAAAAGTTGCAAGATGAGAGCGTGAGGAGAATGTATGAAGACAGAGTCCGGGACAAGCTTTTGACAGCAGGCTCTTCGGACTCAAATGTAGATGAATGCTGGAATAGCCTGAAAGAGAGTTTGATGGAATCCGCGAAAGAAGTATGTGGTTGCTCAAAGAAGCATATTACAGCAAAAGGTGATGCATGGTGGGATGCGGAGTTGCAAAGCTCCGTAGAAAGTAAGAAGAAAGCGTGGCAGGACTATGTATCTTCTTTGAACCTGAATGCCAGTATGACAGAGATGAGGAAAGAAATATACCGGCAATGCAAGAATGCCACTAAAACTTTAGTGAAAGAAAAGCGTGAAAGAGCCAGTATGATTGAGGAGGAGAGGCTGGCGAAGAACTTCGAGAACAACACCAAACTCTTTTGGAGCAAGGTGAGAAAGGCTCGAGGAGATTCGTCAGGCTCCAGAATGAAAAGGACAAAATCTAAAGATGGTGACATTCTTGCAGACACACAAGCTGTGCTAAATCGGTGGAGTGAATATTTTGGAGAAATGTATGGAGATGACCCGGATGCTGATGCCGCAGACGTGCCTAAAGGCGAGATTGCGGCACCAGAATCAACGGAGGACATCACTATGGAAGAAGTTGAATGGGCGATAGGAAGTATGAAAAACGGTAAAGCTGCGGGAGTAGACATGATATCTGCCGAGATGATCAAATATGGTGGAACTTGCGTCCGGGACGCTTTCCGGGCCCTTGCAAACCTTTGCTGGAGGACCGGTAGAGTCCCTACAGATTGGCGCCGCGCAGTCATAGTACCCTTGTATAAATGCAAGGGTTCACAATATGACTGCGCCAATTACAGAGCCATCAGTTTGATCAGCTTGGCAGCCAAGGTGTACGGTAAAATTATTGAACGGAGAATGCGTGTGAAGTCCGATGGAATGTTGTGCGAGGCACAAGGGGGTTTCAGGTCTGGAAGAGGATGTTCGGATCAAGTCTTCTCACTCCGCAACATCGTAGAGAAGCATCTGGCAGTGGGCCGGAAGGTTTTCTGCGGTTTTGTAGATCTGGAGAAGGCATTTGACAGAGTTGTGCGATAGAGACTTTGGGACATTTTGCCAGAGTATGGTATAGATGGCACTCTGTTGCGAGCCGTCCAGTCCACTTATGTGGACCGCAAGGCATGCGTACGGGTGGGTGGTAACAGGTCACCCTGGTTTGACGTTAAAATCGGCGTCAAGCAGGGTTGCGTGTTGTCCGCTAGACTGTTTATAATATATCTGGACAAAAGTCTTCAAAGACTAAAAGCGATGAATGAAGGTGTACAAATGGGTGACTTAGTGGTAAACCATCTACTTTATGCAGATGACGCGGTTTTAATAGCGCCAACAGCCACTGATCTGCAAACACTAGTCACAGTTATGAAAGACGACTGCATGATCAATGGCTTACACTTGAATGTGAAGAAAACGATTATGGTTTTTGAAAGGGAAGAAACCAGAACGAATGTAAGGATTGTGGTTGGTACGATGTGCTGGAGCAAGTGAATGAGTTTGTATATCTTGGATGCGCTTTCAGTAAGGATGGGAAATACACCGCTGACATAGAGAGAAGAGTGAGTGCAGGAAACAGAGTGAATGGTGCGATGGGAAAGCTACTCGGGAGCCGGCACTTTAGCCATAAGGCGCAGCTGGCCATACATAACGGAGTTCTTATCCCAACGCTGTTATATGGTAGCGAGAGCTGGGTATGTAAGAAGGAGAATGAAACTAGGATAAATGCGGTAGAAATGCGAGCTCTGCGGAAGATGTGCGGAGTGAAGCTGACCGACCGCATTAGCAACAGCATAGTAAGACAGCGAGTAGGTATGAAAGATAGTATCGGTGTAAAGATGAGAAAGGGCATGCTCCGTTGATTCGGGCATATAGAAAGAATGCCAGAGGAAAGAATGACGAAACAGATATACAATGTGAAAGTGGAAGGATGCAGGTACCGGGGAAG
The DNA here is from genome assembly GCA_905147815.2 of Phalera bucephala. NCBI lineage: Eukaryota > Metazoa > Arthropoda > Insecta > Lepidoptera > Notodontidae > Phalera > Phalera bucephala. The sequence goes on from LR990615.1 coordinate 25,502,403, forward strand.
ACCTAGACAATCTTACCACGACCAAATAAACCGAGTCTTATCTGATGGAAAAGTCAAGAGTCTCCGTAACCGGCGAGCGTGTATGAGACGAGCTATGAGAGTCGAGGAAGCCAGAGAGGTATGTAAGGAAAGAACCTGTTGGAACTCTGTACTCTCTGCCTACCCCGCAAGGGATCTGGCGTGAGGTTATAGGTAGATAGATAGATAGATAGAATTATTTAATTCTTCAGCGTGACTGTATTACTGTCTTGTTACTAAGAAATACTACCGTAGTTCATACTCGTGTTCGGATGTGGTTCCAAAGACAGCGATTAATATAAACGAGCGGATTGCCTCCACGGTAAGTAGAATTTCAAACCAGCAACCGACTTAGCAATCATTTTCTAGGTTTCAAGGCAATTTGAAAAAATAAACACTATCATGCCTCTATTCCTTAAGCGCGAATGGCAGAGTTGTGATGCACTCACTTTTTACCGACGATTTAAGACCACCAGGCTATTGCCATTATATTGGGCACAATGATATACTCAAGACTGTGAAAATACCCAGTGCGCTGGGAGAATTGAAAAATGACTCTTTGTTTGACCTTGTGATGGCTAAACGCAGTTTTCGCCACAACGAGGTGGTTGAAGAACTTGTGGCAGAAATATTTGCCATCAGCTACGCTCGCCGCTCGCTCTATTATTATCTCAACCCTAGTTCAAGTATTTCAGTGGTGTCTAAATTTAATAAAGCTTGGGGGAAGCGTGCGAGCACACTGCCGCTGTGTTCACTTAGAAAATTACACAATTTTGCTCGCTCATTCGATTTATGTACCGCTGTCCGCCGAGATAACGGCTTTAGTTTTTACACGTCCGGTTCTTTATAGTTTTACTTTTATTTTAAAGCGACATTTTACGAAAATGTTTGCAGAAATAGCGCGCGTCTAGTTGAAATTTTAGAAATATTTGCATCGATCAGAGAGTTGAAGATGAACTCTCTGATCGATGCAAATATTTCTAAAATTTCAACTAGACGCGCGCTATTTCTGCAAACATTTTCGTAAAATGTCGCTTTAAAATAAAAGTAAAACTATAAAGAACCGGACGTGTAAAAACTAAAGCCGTTATCTCGGCGGACAGCGGTACATAAATCGAATGAGCGAGCAAAATTGTGTAATTTTCTAAGTGAACACAGCGGCAGTGTGCTCGCACGCTTCCCCCAAGCTTTATTAAATTTAGACACCACTGAAATACTTGAACTAGGGTTGAGATAATAATAGAGCGAGCGGCGAGCGTAGCTGATGGCAAATATTTCTGCCACAAGTTCTTCAACCACCTCGTTGTGGCGAAAACTGCGTTTAGCCATCACAAGGTCAAACAAAGAGTCATTTTTCAATTCTCCCAGCGCACTGGGTATTTTCACAGTCTTGAGTATATCATTGTGCCCAATATAATGGCAATAGCCTGGTGGTCTTAAATCGTCGGTAAAAAGTGAGTGCATCACAACTCTGCCATTCGCGCTTAAGGAATAGAGGCATGATAGTGTTTATTTTTTCAAATTGCCTTGAAACCTAGAAAATGATTGCTAAGTCGGTTGCTGGTTTGAAATTCTACTTACCGTGGAGGCAATCCGCTCGTTTATATTAATCGCTGTCTTTGGAACCACATCCGAACACGAGTATGAACTACGGTAGTATTTCTTAGTAACAAGACAGTAATACAGTCACGCTGAAGAATTAAATAATTCTATCTATCTATCTATCTACCTATAACCTCACGCCAGATCCCTTGCGGGGTAGGCAGAGAGTACAGAGTTCCAACAGGTTCTTTCCTTACATACCTCTCTGGCTTCCTCGACTCTCATAGCTCGTCTCATACACGCTCGCCGATTACGGAGACTCTTGACTTTTCCATCAGATAAGACTCGGTTTATTTGGTCGTGGTAAGATTGTCTAGGTCTTCCCCGGTACCTGCATCCTTCCACTTTCACATTGTATATCTGTTTCGTCATTCTTTCCTCTGGCATTCTTTCTATATGCCCGAATCAACGGAGCATGCCCTTTCTCATCTTTACACCGATACTATCTTTCATACCTACTCGCTGTCTTACTATGCTGTTGCTAATGCGGTCGGTCAGCTTCACTCCGCACATCTTCCGCAGAGCTCGCATTTCTACCGCATTTATCCTAGTTTCATTCTCCTTCTTACATACCCAGCTCTCGCTACCATATAACAGCGTTGGGATAAGAACTCCGTTATGTATGGCCAGCTGCGCCTTATGGCTAAAGTGCCGGCTCCCGAGTAGCTTTCCCATCGCACCATTCACTCTGTTTCCTGCACTCACTCTTCTCTCTATGTCAGCGGTGTATTTCCCATCCTTACTGAAAGCGCATCCAAGATATACAAACTCATTCACTTGCTCCAGCACATCGTACCAACCACAATCCTTACATTCGTTCTGGTTTCTTCCCTTTCAAAAACCATAATCGTTTTCTTCACATTCAAGTGTAAGCCATTGATCATGCAGTCGTCTTTCATAACTGTGACTAGTGTTTGCAGATCAGTGGCTGTTGGCGCTATTAAAACCGCGTCATCTGCATAAAGTAGATGGTTTACCACTAAGTCACCCATTTGTACACCTTCATTCATCGCTTTTAGTCTTTGAAGACTTTTGTCCAGATATATTATAAACAGTCTAGCGGACAACACGCAACCCTGCTTGACGCCGATTTTAACGTCAAACCAGGGTGACCTGTTACCACCCACCCGTACGCATGCCTTGCGGTCCACATAAGTGGACTGGACGGCTCGCAACAGAGTGCCATCTATACCATACTCTGGCAAAATGTCCCAAAGTCTCTATCGCACAACTCTGTCAAATGCCTTCTCCAGATCTACAAAACCGCAGAAAACCTTCCGGCCCACTGCCAGATGCTTCTCTACGATGTTGCGGAGTGAGAAGACTTGATCCGAACATCCTCTTCCAGACCTGAAACCCCCTTGTGCCTCGCACAACATTCCATCGGACTTCACACGCATTCTCCGTTCAATAATTTTACCGTACACCTTGGCTGCCAAGCTGATCAAACTGATGGCTCTGTAATTGGCGCAGTCATATTGTGAACCCTTGCATTTATACAAGGGTACTATGACTGCGCGGCGCCAATCTGTAGGGACTCTACCGGTCCTCCAGCAAAGGTTTGCAAGGGCCCGGAAAGCGTCCCGGACGCAAGTTCCACCATATTTGATCATCTCGGCAGATATCATGTCTACTCCCGCAGCTTTACCGTTTTTCATACTTCCTATCGCCCATTCAACTTCTTCCATAGTGATGTCCTCCGTTGATTCTGGTGCCGCAATCTCGCCTTTAGGCACGTCTGCGGCATCAGCATCCGGGTCATCTCCATACATTTCTCCAAAATATTCACTCCACCGATTTAGCACAGCTTGTGTGTCTGCAAGAATGTCACCATCTTTAGATTTTGTCCTTTTCATTCTGGAGCCTGACGAATCTCCTCGAGCCTTTCTCACCTTGCTCCAAAAGAGTTTGGTGTTGTTCTCGAAGTTCTTCGCCAGCCTCTCCTCCTCAATCATACTGGCTCTTTCACGCTTTTCTTTCACTAAAGTTTTAGTGGCATTCTTGCATTGCCGGTATATTTCTTTCCTCATCTCTGTCATACTGGCATTCAGGTTCAAAGAAGATACATAGTCCTGCCACGCTTTCTTCTTACTTTCTACGGAGCTTTGCAACTCCGCATCCCACCATGCATCACCTTTTGCTGTAATATGCTTCTTTGAGCAACCACATACTTCTTTCGCGGATTCCATCAAACTCTCTTTCAGGCTATTCCAGCATTCATCTACATTTGAGTCCGAAGAGCCTGCTGTCAAAAGCTTGTCCCGGACTCTGTCTTCATACATTCTCCTCACGCTCTCATCTTGCAACTTTTCAACCTTTAATCCTTCAAAGTCTCCGAAGGGGATACGTTCTCGCCAGTGCCTCCACTTCCTGAACAGACCACTAAACCGCGCAACTACGAGATAGTGGTCTGATTCCAGAGTGGGACCTCTATACGCACGCGTATCTTGTAGTTTGCTTCGGAGACGGTTATCAACCAGGATCAGATCTATCATGCTTTTTTGTTCATTCCTTCTCCACGTATACATATGTATGTCCTTATGCTGGAATATCGTATTAGACACAAGGAGACCCCTTTCCAAACAAACATCTACAATGAGCTTACCTGCATCGTTCACTCTCTTATCACCATAAGGACCCAGAGCAGCGTCGCAAGTTTGCCACCTGGTTCCTACCCATCCGTTCAGATCGCCACACAAAATCACCTTTTCGTTAGCCTCAGCCAAATCCAGAACTTCCCTGACATTATCCCAAAACTTCTCAAGGTCCTGGGGTGTCGACGAGCTTACGAGAGCATACGCTGCGACCGAAAATACTCTAGTGACACCCAGTTTTAAACGGACTCAGAGAAGTCTCGCATCGCACAGGCCATAATCTCTCACTCCAGAGGCCAGGCGACGGGACAGCAAGATACCCACCCCCATGCTGGCACGACTGCTCTGCGGTACCCCAGACCACAGAGCCATCGTTCCATCAGGAAGATCACAGGTTTCTCTGCCCCTCTGCTTAGTCTCTGTTACACACAGAGCATCCAGGCGTCTCTCTTTCATTACATCAATCACCTCATGCATCTTATCTTCCATACCACCTCTTACATTCCAAGTGCCTATTCGGCACTCAGCACCCCACGACTCGCCAGTTCGGGCCCGGCGTGATGGGTGGCGGCCCCCATCGCCGCTTCCACCTATATTCGTACCGACGGGGGCGGGCCGGTACGCGTCGCCTCGGGGGGACGCCCTAGCCCGCACTGCGGTACGTCTTCGGTCCAAGATTGCAGTCATAATGACTGGCAGGGGTCGCGACGAGCACGCTCTTGGACAGACATTAAATAATTCTTATAACATATAGGCTTATGATGTTTTATTATAAGGTGATGACACTCTTTTAACAAAATATACAAACTTTTTTGAAATAATTTTAAACAAATCATGAGCTGTAAGACCTTTAGGATAAAGTTCTACCTTAAAGATAGCTATAATGACCTACATATGTAAAGTAATAATCATGATTTTGTGAAAAACACAGAAATATTAATACACTTGTTTTGCAGCACGAATTTCCACCAAAATCATTTTATATGCCTCTTTGAATAAATTAAACCTCAATAGTACGAAGCGAGTAAATTATTTGTCTTTTGTTATGTTGTCTATTATTTGTGTTTCGCTGTCAAAATGTTATTTCTCAATTAAGCTCCTAAAGTTATAAAACAAGATTTATTTATGAATCCAAGTTAAATTAATTTTAAACTAATATTAATAATAATGCGGTCCGTCGACTCAGACCGTACCGTAAGTTTAGTTTTAATAAGTCAGCTGGAAATGTTATGAAGATTTGGTTTAACTTTTTAATGGAATTCACCTTAAACTATTCTTTAATCAGGTGGAATCAAAAATAACTTGGAAAGAACCTGTTGGAACTCTGTACCATCTGCCTACCCCGCGAGGGAGCTGGCGTAATGATATAGATAGATAGATAGCAAATATTAAAAAACTAATGAAGGAAAAAATATATTGTGGCTTACATGGACTGGTCTAGCGGCGAATTATCTGCTTTGCGATCACGAGGTCCTGGCTTCAAATCCTAGGTCGGACGAAAGTAGTTTTTCTATCGAAAAATTCCCAGTATCAGTCCGGAGTCTGGAATTGTGCCCGAAACAGGACAATAGGCTCGCTCCCTATTACATGGGACTTAACATCGTCAGCGAAAAGTGGGCGTAAACATTACACCTCTGCCATACCACCTCTGGGAATATAGGCGTGCCGGCTTACTTGGATGGTTCAAAGATATAAATTTAATGAGTTCAGAGAGAATAATTGTTGTTGAAAAAGCTCACAACTATTTTAGGAGCTAGTATTATTTGTTGGAGGTAAACTCTTTTTTGACTCACTCATGAAACACTAAACTTCGTGGTACTATATTTATTTATTGTGACCTGCCAGTTGGCATGAATGCCCAGCAACGACTAACTGGCACGACAATGTGCCTCATATGAAATAGTGCGTACTCATCAATGGTGGGTCTCCCTAATACCCAATTTACACACTGCTCACATCCGCGTGAAATGAGGGAAGGTAGTCGTATAAACGCGCCATTCACGCTCTACTTCCCTTCCGAGACTCATTGCCGGGAGCTCCCTTCGTTGGCGTTTTTTTTAGCAGAAGTCAAAAGACTGACGGGCCAAGCCCACTGAGTGTGGCCGGTTTAGAAATCTTTTTGAAAAAAAAGGGCGAAAAAATAATTTTAGAAAAAAAAAATAAGGATAAAAAACTAAAGAAATATATAAAATACAAAAAAATGTGAGGGTGGTGCATCCATCCAGCTCCCTCGCGGGGTAGGCAGAGAGTACAGAGTTCCAACAGGTTCTTTCCTTACATACCTCTCTGGCTTCCTCCACTCTCATAGTTCGTCTCATACACACTCGCCGGTTACGGAGACTCTTGGCTTGCCCTTCAGCTAAGACACGGTCTATTTGGTCATGGTAAGATAGTCTAGGTCTTCCCCGGCACCTACATCCTTCCACTTTCGCATTGTATATCTGTTTTGTCATTCTTTCTTCTGGCATCCTTTCTATATGCCCGAACCAACGGAGCATACCCTTTCTCATCTTTACACCGATACTATCTTTCATACCTACTCGCTTTCTTACTACGCTGTTGCGAATACGGTCAGCGTGACTCCGCACATCTTCCGCAGAGATCGCATTTCGGCCGCATTTATCCTGCTTTCGTTCTCCTTCTTACATACCCAACTCTCACTGCCATATAACAGCGTTGGGACAAGCACTCCGTTATGCATGGCCAGCTGCGCCTTTTGGCTTAAGTGCCGGCTCCCAAGTAGCCTTCCCATCGCACCATTCACTCTATTACCTGCATTCACTCTTCTCTCTATATCAGCGGTGTATTTCCCATCCTTACTGAAGGCGCATCCAAGATATACAAACTCATTCACTTGCTCCAGCACATCGTTACCAACCACAATCCTTGCATTCGTTCTGGTTTCTTCCCGTTAAAAAACCTCCCTTTCCTCCGTTCCTTTTGAATAATTACAAAAGGAATTTACTAGTAGCTTTGCTGTTAAAATGAAATATACTAAGCGCAAGTTTATCTTCAGTGATTGGGCTACTACGGGAATTCGTAGAAGTAGGGAAAGGCTCTTTGAATTATATGATCTCAAATCCCAAAATCATAATGAAAACTTTGCAAGGTACGTTACAAATTATTCCAAAACCTTTAGAAGAGTATGTTAGGCAGCTAAAGAGCTTCACATAAGCAAAAAAAATTAAATATGCAGATGATAAAATAAAGGCCACCTGAAAAGTTATTAATAATGAAACCGGGAGGTCTAAGCGACGCAGTACAGACTTCACGCTTGGAACTCCGCGCGGTCTCTTTAACAAAGATAGAGAAGTAGCTCTCGAATTTGAAAGATTTTTTACTAATATTCCAATAGAGACGACTAAATATTTAAAATCCTCTTCAAGCCTTGTGTTTCATTTGTTAAAAAAAATTTTTGATGCATGTCCTGTAGAGTTTAGGTTCAAATATACTAGTCCACGGTCTGTTATTGAAATCTTCAATAATTTAAAAATAAAAATAACAGAAGACCTATGAGCATGTCTGTTAAAGTATGGAAATCAATTATTCATACAATTTAATTTAATATATGTGTAGATGAGGAAGTGTTCCCGGATTTTATGAAGTTTAGTAAAGTATTACCACTGTTTTTCCAGTGCTCAGCAAAGTGTTTGAAAAGATAATGCTTAATCAAATGTTAGATAACTTTAATGTTAATAACACCCTTCATGATTAGCAATATGGCTTCACCAAAGGACGTTGTACCACCGACACCGGTGTGACCTTAATAAAGCATATTTTTGATGCTTAGGAGAATTCTCAGGACGCCATTGACATCTTTTGCGACCGAAGGCATTTTTTTTTTTTTTTAGTTTGATTGTGTTCAACATGAAACGCTGTTACTTAAACTAGAGCATTATGGAATACGAGGTTAAGCGCTGAATCTACTAAAATCTTACTTAGGAGGAGACAGAAAACAGTGTGTTCAAATAACCGAAATGAAATCTCTAGGAGCTTTAGTTAAAATGGGTGTCCCTCAGGGATCGATACTGGGTTCGTTTCTATTTTTGGTATATAAATGACCTGCCTCAGTTGAGGGTGAAGCAGTTGAGGGGCGGGCGAAGGTAGTGTTGTTTGCTGATGATAACTCTTTGATCTTTAAAGAAGGTAGACATGTAAATAACTTAGACGAGTTAAATGACGCTATTCTTCAAGTACATAATTGGTTCATATGCAACAATTTAGTGCTTAATAACAAGAAAACTAAACGTATACGGTTTTTTTACCAAATGTGAAAAGTACTAAATGTAATAATATACTAAATAACGAGAAACTTGAGCTTATAAATGATACAGCTTTCTTAGGGATTACGCTTGACTCCAAGTTGTAATGGGGCCCTCATATTAAGGACTTTAAGTAAACGATTCAGTTCCACTGCCTATGCCGTAAGAAAAATCAGACAGCTTACTGATATGGACACCGCATGGTTGGTCTACTTCAGTTACTTTCATAGTGTCATGTCTTACGATATATTATTGTGGGGTAGGGCAGCTGACATTCACTCTATTTTTATCTTACAAAAAAGGGCTATTAGGGCCATCTAAAACTTAGGTAGTCGCGACTCTTTAAAAGGATTGTTTTAAGAAGCCAATATTATGACGGTCTCATGTCAGAATTTTTATGAAAACATAATGTACACAAGGTAAAAATTAGATCTTTTTAATCAGCTAGGTGATAGGCATTGCTATAACACGCGACATAGAAATAAAATGGATCAACCGCAATTTTGTCTGTCTAAAGTTCACACGTCTTTCATGGGGTACTGTGTTAGATTCTATAATAATATTCCACGTGACGTCACTCAACTTAGTTAAAATAAATTCAAATCTTGTATTAAACGTACGCTCTGCAAGCGAAATCACTATACTCTAGATGATTATTTGAAAGATAAAAATGCGTGGATAGGTGCTGTTCCAGCTCCACCAGAATGTGAATAACATGTTCAGCTATTACTATTTATTATCCCCTCTCCTCCTTCTAGTTCTAGACGGACGATTTAGCGCAGTGGTTAAGAGCTTGAGCTGCTCCGCCCACTGTGTCGAATAGTCGCGGGTTCGATTCCCGCACGGGACAAATCTTTGTGTGACCCACAATTATTTGTTCCGGTCTGGGTATTTGTTTGTGAATTTTCATGTCTGTAAACGCACCCACGACACAGGAATAAATCCTAGTGTGGGGCTACGTTTAAAAAAATAAAAAATAAAAATCATCATCATCTTTCTTCCTCATTTCTTTATCTGTAAATGAGCGAACCATGTAGCCATTCTCATGAATAGTTTAAATTGGTTAATTTAATTTAGACTCACCTGTTCACACTACCTTTTTCTCCCATATCCCACAACAAAATTTAGATAACCGTGGTGTTTCTAGCCATTCCTCTCCACAGGAATGACATTCCGAAGTGGTGGTAGAGTCTTTGTTACTATTTTGACGATTCATAAATACTGTAATGGTTTACATGAATAAAAAATATTCTGATTCTGATATTGCGGATGTGCGTGTACACAAATATACGTATTGCTATGTTGCCGCGTGGTTCCCGGCTTAGAATAGGACCAACCCATCTCATCCCATCGGGTGTCGTACAAGGCGACTAAGAGAAAACTAGGGAATGGGCAGCAGCGTTCCCTTAACACTTCGACGACCAATAACTGCGCTCGCCAACCCGCCTGCCAAGCGTGGCGAGTATGGCAAACACCCCCAATTATGGAAGAAAGCAGGAAAACCAGGCCCCTAGTCCCCAGCGGTCCTGTTCGTCCTGGCCACGGTAGCAGCCATGGTAACGACAGGACAAGGGGTGCTAAGAATCTCCGGCAGAGATTCGGCTACCACCAAAACCGAAAATTGGCCCTGGTGACATACAACGCACGCACATTGAGGACAGATGAGAAGCTAGTTGAGCTGGAAGAAGAGTTAAACAAGTTGCGGTGGAGTATTGTTGGTTTATCGGAGGTCCGAAGAGAGGGCGAGGACACGATAACCTTAAAATCCGGCAACTTGTTTTACTACCGGGAGGGCGAACAGCAGTCCCAAGGTGGTGTCGGATTTATCGTCCACAAGTCACTCATAAACAACGTTGTGTCCATCACTAGTGTGTCGAGCAGGGTAGCGTACCTGATACTCAGAATATCCAAAAGATATTCGCTGAAGGTCATACAGGTCTACGCACCGACCTCGGCATACTCAGATGATGAGGTCGAAGTTATGTATGAGGACATTAGTAGAGCCATACATACTTCCAAAGCACATTTTACAGTAGTTATGGGTGACTTCAATGCGCGGCTGGGCCAACGGGGCGATGATGAGCTGAGAGTGGGGCAATTTGGATATGGGCAGCGCAACCCCAGGGGTCAGAGGCTGGCCGAATTTCTGGAGAAAGAGGGACTCTTTATGATGAACTCTTTCTTCCAGAAGCCGCCTCATAGGAAATGGACCTGGATGAGCCCTGATGGTTCCACAAAAAATGAGATAGACTTCATCATGAGCACCAAGCGACAAATATTTAATGATGTCTCCGTGATTCATAGGGTAAAAACCGGCAGTGATCACCGAATGGTCAGAGGCACATTAAATATTAATGTCAAAATGGAAAGATCGCGTCTGATGAAGTCTACGCTCCGACCTACTCATGCATATATCCAAAACCCCGAGAACATTCAACTCGAATTGTCAAACCGCTTCGAATTGCTAGACAGCAGCGCATCAGTGGACGAAATCAACAACAGGCTGGTAGAGACTGTTCATACGGTCGGGTCCAAGTATTTTAAGACCCACCGTAAAAATAGGCCTCAAAAACTATCTGATTACACCCGAAACCTCATGGCTGAGCGACGTTCCATGACGCTCCAAACCTCCGATGATGCTAAGTCCTATAGGCAGCTAAATGGACAGATATTAAAGTCCTTGCGACACGACTTACGGTCCTTCAATGCAAGGCGTATTGAGGAGACCATAGAGCAGAACAAGGGCTCTAAAGTGTTCGCAAGAGACGCGTCTATTGGGCAGAGCCAGTTGACGAAACTGAAGACGGAAGACGGAAACGTAACGTCAAATAGGTCAGAGGTGCTCAGGGAGATAGAGAGGTTCTATGGACAGTTATATACCTCAGTAGCTAAACCTGTTGTTGACTTGGTAAAAGACCCAAGAGCCAAGCTAACCCGACACTGCACTGAAGATATCCCGGACATCAGCCTGTGCGAAATTAGGATGGCTCTCAAACAACTAAAAAACAACAAAGCGCCGGGTGAAGACGGAATTACTGCAGAACTTCTGAAGGCGGCCGGATCGCCGGTACTTAAAGTCCTTCAGAGGCTATTTAATTCCGTCTTGCTTGAAGGGAAAACGCCGGAAGCATGGAACAGGGGTGTGGTGGTGCTGTTTTTCAAGAAAGGTGATAATTCTTTATTGAAGAACTATAGGCCCATCACACTGCTGAGCCATGTTTATAAGTTGTTTTCGAGAGTCATTACGAATCGTCTCGAACGAAGGCTTGATGACTTCCAGCCTCCCGAACAAGCCGGTTTCCGGAAAGGCTTTAGTACCATAGACCACATACATACGCTGCGGCAGGTTATACAGAAGACTGAGGAGTATAATCGGCCACTATGCTTGGCGTTTGTGGACTATGAGAAAGCCTTTGATTCGATCGAGACTTGGGCGGTTCTTAGATCTCTCCAGCGATGCCGCATTGACTATAGGTACATCGAAGTGTTGAAGTGCTTGTATAATAACGCCACCATGTCAGTCCGAGTACAGGGGCAGTGCACGAAGGTGATCCCCATAAAAAGAGGAGTAAGACAGGGAGACGTCATTTCTCCGAAACTGTTTACGGCCACCTTAGAGGACGCCTTCAAGCTCTTGGAATGGCAAGGACTTGGCATCAACATTAATGGCGAATACATCACTCACCTTCGATTTGCCGACGACATTGTGGTCATGGCGGAGTCGCTGGAAGATCTAGGACGAATGCTCGGTGACCTCAATAGAGTATCCCAACAAGTGGGTCTTAAAATGAATATGGACAAAACAAAAATTATGTTTAATGTCCATGTCGTACCCACCGCACTCACCGTTGGGAACTCTACTCTTGAAGTTGTCGACGAATACATTTACCTGGGACAGGCAGTCCGGTTAGGTAGGTCCAACTTTGAGAGAGAGGTCAATCGACGAATCCAACTCGGCTGGGCAGCGTTCGGGAAACTGCGCAACATCTTCTCATCCAAAATACCTCAGTGCCTAAAGACTAAAGTTTTTAGTCAATGTGTGTTACCAGTGATGACATATGGATCAGAGACGTGGTCTCTTACAATAGGTCTCATAAAAAAGCTCAAAGTTGCTCAGCGAGCTATGGAAAGAGCTATGCTCGGCGTTTCTCTACGTGATCGAATCAGGAATGAGGAGATTCGTAGAAGAACCAAGGTCACGGACATAGCCCTCAGGATTAGCATGCTGAAGTGGCAATGGGCTGGCCACATAGCGCGAAGATCGGACGGGCGTTGGGGCAGAAAGATTCTAGAGCGGAGACCACGTATTGGCAAGCGCAGCGTAGGACGACCGCCTGCCAGATGGACCGACGATCTTGTGAAAATCGCAGGAAATCGTTGGATGCAGGTGGCATCGGACCGGTTACGCTGGAAAGCGATTGTGGAGGCCTATGTTCAGCAGTGGACAAGTATAGGCTGAAATGATGATGTGCATGAGATCCGGTTCTTGTATCGATTTTACTATCCAGTGAGCTCTCTGTGTTACGCTGTGCTATCAGGCAAGTGATGATAGTGGAGAGGACCATTTGCAAATTAGTCACGCGGGGACCCGTTCGTAGATAATTTGATTGGATTTGGACTACGGAAGCTTCGCATTTCCGACGCTAATCGGGTCCCGTGTCCGCGGAAATCCCTAAATTGCTATTCAATGCGTATCCCAACGGGTAGGAGCCCAAAATTGATAGACAATAGAGCCTGAATTTTCGAGATGGTCTTGTTTGAAAATGTTTATAGGATATTTAAAGGTTTACGAGTTATGGGTATTGATTAGGCAATGGCCGTTGAAGAATTATTTTTATTTGAAGAACTTTTAGAAGATTGCAGGACTTGAAATAAATGTTAAAGGTTCTTGTTAAGGGAATGCAAGGCTTTATAGCTATTTTAGAGATATTGAGATTGCGCTATTGAAACCTGCAGGGGCTATTTGATTCTTGCACGATTCTTCTCATCTATCTTCTATAACCACAGAGCTACCAAAATAGCGGAATTCCTAATCATATGAATACATATATCAGAATCAGAATATTTTTTATTCATGTAAACCATTACAGTATTTATGAATCGCCCGAAAAGTAACAAAGACTCTACCGCCACTTCGGAATGTCATTCCTGTAGAGAAGAAGGGCAAGAAACTCCACGGTTACTCTTTTAAAATAAGAAATTACAAACTTTTTCATCTACATTTTGTTGTGGGGTATGGGAGAACAATTTAGATTGGTCATCAGGTGAGTCTAAGTTAAAAAAGCGAATAATACTATTTATGAGAATGGCTACATGGTTCCCTCATTTACAAAAAAAAAGTACATTAAATTAATAGAAGGAAGAGAGGAAATGTTAACTAACAACAGTTGAATAGGTTGTCATTACTCAAGTGGAGCTGGAATAGCATCTATCCAAGCATTTTTATCTTTTAAATAATCTTCTAATATGTGCATGTGTATAGATGTATTCGTACAGCACAAAGTCGGTCATTGTGGGGATCTTTAGAGGAGGCCTTTGTTTAGCAGTAGTTGTCTTTCAGCTGACGATATAGATAAAATACATGTTGAACCTTCAGAATGATATAGACTTAACTCAAAAATCTAAGAAATCGAATAACGGTGACTGCGGGCGATTAATTTAAAACAGCGGCGTTTTTATGGTATAATGAAGAAATAAGATACTTCGGTCTTTTTTACGTTCCCTCCCTATACCCGCTACCCGCGTTCTGAAGAGATGCGATTATTTTCCCAAAACTTGATTTTTTTGTGATAAGTCACTACTGTTCTGAAGGTGCGATATTCAGAAATATACATTTGTACTTCTGAAGCCTACTTCGGTAAATCAATGGTTGAAACATTTGCTCCAACATGGCAGATTAGGTGAGTTCAAATTACTTTCGAAGCGATACATTTTTTAACCGACTTCAAAAAGGAGGAGGTTCTATGTTCGGTTGTATGTATGCTTTTTTTTTTTTATGTATGTTCAGCGATATTTCCGTCAATTGTGGACCGATTTTGATGATTTTTTTTGCATTGGGTTCAGTATAGCTCCGCGGTGGTCCCATTTTAATTTCATTGACATTGGACCTTGGACTTAGAAGATACACCAGGGAACTCCTTAACGACAAACAATAGGCATGTGTAAATTAAGATATTATGGGTATTACGTCAATCCTATAGGTACCCTACTATAGAACTAAGCAGTATATTAGCCAACTTCAAAAAAGGAGGTTCATAAATCGTCCTTTTGTATAACTCGTTTGCTTATGAACCGATTTTGATGATTCTTTTTGCATTGGGTTCAGTATAGTTTTAAGGTGGTCCTATTTTAATGTTATTGGTATTGGACCTTGGACTTTGAAGATACAAGAGGGAACTCCTTAACGGCGAACAGCACGAATGTATAGATTCCGTTATTATAGTCATTATATTAATCCTGTTGGTACCTTACTTTACAACTTAGCAAAATAATATAATATCGGTATATAAATATTACTAAATAATTCAATCGTCACTTAAAATTGTAAAATAAAAATCTTTTAACAAAAAAGGTAAACCGACTTCAAAAAGCAAAAAATAAATATTTGAAGTCGGTGCCAAGTAACCGACTGCACCAACCAGCACCGACTTCAAATATTTATTTTTTGCTTTTTGAAGTCGGTTTACCTTTTTTGTTAAAAGATTTTTTCTTTCGGAATCGGAAGATCGGAAGAAATCGCTTTAAGCGATAAGGCCGCCTTACTGTACCAACATAACTATGTTCGATCTTGTTCCCTGTCATAATATTTTATGTGCAATAAAGTGTATTATTCTATTATTCTAATTACTCTTCTACGTTATATGCAAAATATGCCGAGCATTAAATAGAATAATACGAAATAAGAAACATGTTATTTATTTCGTTGTCTTTAATCTTTCCTGCCACATGGTATTAGCAATATATTTTTTTCTAATTTCTCTTAGGATATTTAATTTCCGGTAAAGAACATTTTTTTAATATGGTACGGTAACAATATTACTTTTTGGTAGGGTCTAGGTTTTAATAGGTATCTTTATTTCAACAACACGATACGTGTGTCAGATATCTTTATTTTTTATAGTATCAATAGATATTATTATACTAGTCGTGTGCATGATAGGAATTCTTATCGGTTTTTAACGCCCTCGGGGGATGGATTGTTAAAAATCGTTCCTCAGTTTTTATTTTACAGCCCTATCTATGCACGTCATTCATCATGGCGGGATTAAATGGACATCTTTATAAACAATCGGCCCCCAATAGCCTCAAACAGAGTAAAATAGAAACGATAGAGGGAGGTTTTTGTGTTAGATACCACCTGCTTAATAATAATAACAATATACTTCAATCCCCAAAAAGTATATTTACATCGAGAATCTCTCAATCAAGTTATTCCTCACAGTCTGTGGGTGTCAAGCACGTCATTACACTTAGAGCTGCCATGAAGGTGTTCATTAGGCCGGGCGACGGATAATGATGCGCTTTGTGCTAAGTACACCCAGATCGCAGATTAGAACAGATTCCTCACGCTATTTTTAACCGAGTTCTAAAAAGGAGGAGGTTCTAAATTCAACTGTATGTTTTTTTTTGTATGTATGTTACGCGATCATTCCGCCAATTATGAATCGATTTTGGTGATTCTTTTTGCATTGGGTTCAGTATAGCTCCAAAGTGGTCCCATTTTAATTTCATCGGTATTGGACTTTGGACTTCGAAGATACACCAAGGAACTCCTTAACAACAAACAAAACGAATGCGGAGATTGAGATATTATGGGTATTACATCAATCCTATAGGTACCATGCCATAGAACTAATCAGAATATTCACCGACTTCAAAAAAGGTATTCGTATGTGTTTTTTTATAACGTCTTTATTTATGAACTGATTTTGATGATTCTTTTTACGTTGGGTTTAGTATAGTTTCGAGGTGGTTTTAATGAAATCGTTATTGAACTTTGGACTTAGAAGATACATCAGGGGACTCCTTAACGACGAACAGCACGAATGTATAGATTCCATAAATTATGGTTATTATATCAATCCTTCCTACAGTACCTTGCTGTACAACTCAGCAAAATAATATAATAGAGGTATATAAATATTACTAAATAATTCACTTGTCACTTAAAATTGTAAAATAAAAATCTTAAAAAAAACCCGTCTTCAAAAAGCAAAACATAAATATTTGAAGTCGGTGCCAAGTAACCGACTGCACTGGTTTTTTTTTGAAGATATTTATGTCATTAACAGCTGCGGTAGTACCGAATCAAATTGTATAAAACTTTTTGAAACTTTTCTCACTCAACATAAAAACGTCGTTTTCTTGCTGACAGCATTTTCATTTCGATGTCTTCGGAAATACTGTCGCCTTCATATTACACTTAATTAACGTAAGACCTCAGACACCCAACTTAGATAATTGCTTTACAAATTATAACCGAAAACAAAACTTCGACTTTTAAAAAGTTAACTACCATTTTTTTTTAAACTATTATATCCTGGATTAAACGATTCGCGCTCAATAGCTCTGAATAGAGTAGAGTGGAGGAGATGGAGGGAGGCCTTTGCCCAGCAGTGGGACAATGTAGGCTAACTAATAATAATAATAATATTATATATGCCCGCAGGGCAGCTTGTAGCGAGCTGTTGGTGAGTAACGACACCACGGACCCGAGTGCTTCAGAGAGTCGGTCAGGGCCCCCAACTCGGCGTGTCTTCGTTGGTCGAGTGGAAACCGAAGGGTGCCCGCAGTATTCTCGGCTCTGGCTAGCCTTAATTGGCCGTCCAGAGAGGAGCCGTGAGAGCTATATCGACGCAGGAAGATAATGCGTTCCTACGTCGATGTACTCCAGGGGTGGAAGTGTTAAAGGGCATAACGCCGCGAGTAACTTCGGAGAAAGTGCAGCACACCTCTCTACACCCCTGAGCCGCTCACACCGGTGTTGCCCTCAGTTGTCCTAGGACGACCGTTTGAGGGCCCATCTAGTAAGCAGCGAGTCACCGCCGGCCACGGGTAATTACTAATTATGGCCGGTGTCCGTCCCCTTTGAAATAGTTCAGTTTTTGTCCATCAAACCTCATTTACATAGCCCTTGTTTTCTTTCCATAATTTACAATAGTCCTTGCACCTGCCGGGGTCAGTTCGCTGGTTATGTTTCTATATTTTCAGCAAGTGATCTCAGCAGGCAAAGGGCCTCTACGTGTTGGACCCATGTCCCCATGCAAGCCTTTCAAAGGTCCGGGTAAAGCCCGTGAATCTCAGCGAGATAATAATAATAATATTATATCCTAATTAACTACGAAACCTGTGGACACACTACAAATAAACACACTACAAGCGCAGCTGCTAGGCACGCACAGTCGAACACCAGGTCATTCACTCGACTATCGATAGGTTGAGTAGTTCTGTTTTTGTAATATTGTCCTTATTAAATGCGCATAAGGCACACTTTGCTTTACACTCCTTTCGCAAGTATGCAAGTATTTCACGCCAATTCCCAATTTAAATGCGCGGCATTGTGCACGGAAATGAACATGAGAGTAAGCATTTTGGATTCTTATCTTTTTATCACACTTTTCAGGCTTTGGACTGACAACTTTGAATAATTTTATTAATTAGAACAAAAGGTTAATAAAATTGAATAATTTTGTTAAGACTGGATATATGTTTTTTTATTTTATTTCTACTTATTTTGAACAAAGATTTGAATCGTAATATTTATAATAAATGATAATTGTTATACTTACACTACTTTTATCCACATAGGGGCAGAGTAAACTAACTCAAGCCACTATTACCGAACACGTAGTTTTCTAATTTATTAAGCACTTCAGTGTCTTTCTTTATATTATTTGAATTGTTGACGTACACAAGAAATTTAACAAGTCCTTACACACATAAGTCGAATAGAGTAAGAGTAGCTGATCGTTGAGGCCATTGCACAGGTCCCCCTCGACCGATCCAACGGTTACCAAATTCAGCGTACAGATATTGACGCACATTCCAAATAAAATGAGAGGGAGCTCTGTCGTTTTGATAAAACACTCCCGATAAATTTGCTAGCAGAACGTCTACTACTAACATGGCCAAAGTTCGAGCGGAAACTCTACTGCCGCGGGTCTGATTAAACACTTGACACGCCAATTCCACGATATCATCACATCGAGCTAGTGTTCGCCCCATTTCAGTGCATTGGATACTGGTATACCTAAATGCCATAGCACGCGATAGCGCTCAGATTATTGCGTCATAAACAAACCGATTGGAACGTACAAGACAACTGGCAGCGCGCCGGCCGGTGCCGGGGTTTCTATTTTTTTACTATTATTATCCTAAATCTTATTGCGTTTGAGTGGGCTTTCGGCAAGCGGGACGTTGGTGGGGCGCGGAGATAGGAAGGTAAAGGCGCCATTTAATTTCGCTGAAATTATCAAACAGAAACATTTTATTTAAATTGCAAAGATAATATGATGGAAAATGATAGTAATTATGAATTGATTTAGGTTTATATCGAAACAAAAAAATTATTATTAATTGAGTATAGAAATGTGTAATTCTCGAATTTGTTTGATGCCGCTTTTGTTTGCTACTGGTTTTTTTATTTACGTACTTATATTATTATTTTGTCTTATTTTTTCCTGTTAGGAACAATATATAACCTTCATTCATTTATTGTCTGATACTTACAGAATGTTGTCTAATCTTATAAATAATGTTTCTAAACAGGATCTTTAAAAAAGTACTACAGTAAACACTTTATTTTTGTGATCCTTGACTTTTTTCCAAAATATCGGATATGATGTGAACAACGATGCAATTACGCGTACATCACTCACACACACTTAAACTAGCGTGCGCGTAGTAAATCGTAGTAAGATTAATTCAACTGGTGACTTAGTGGTAAACCATCTACTTTATGCAGATGACGCGGTTTTAATAGCGCCAACAGCCACTGATCTGCAAACACTAGTCACAGTTATGAAAAACGACTGCATGATCAATGGCTTACACTTGAATGTGAAGAAAACCAAGATTATGGTTTTTGAAAGGGAAGAAATCAGAACGAATGTAAGGATTGTGGTTGGTAACGATGTGCTGGAGCAAGTGAATGAGTTTGTATATCTTGGATGCGCCTTCAGTAAGGATGGGAAATACACCGCTGACATAGAGAGAAGAGTGAGTGCAGGGAACAGAGTGAATGGTGCGATGGGAAAGCTACTTGGGAGCCGGCACTTAAGCCATAAGGCGCAGCTGGCCATACATAACGGAGTTCTTGTCCCAACGCTGTTATATGGTAGCGAGATCTGGGTATGTAAGAAGGAGAATGAAAGTAGGATAAATGCGGTAGAAATGCGAGTTCTGCGGAAGATGTGCGGAGTGAAGCTGACCGACCGCATTAGCAACAGCATAGTAAGACAGCGAGTAGGTATGAAAGATAGTATCGGTGTAAAGATGAGAAAGGGCATGCTCCGTTGGTTCGGGCATATAGAAAGAATGCCAGAGGAAAGAATGACAAAACAGATATACAATGTGAAAGTGGAAGGATGCAGGTACCGGGGAAGACCTAGACTATCTTCATCATTTCAGCCTATACTTGTCCACTGCTGAACATAGGCCTCCCCAATCGCTTTCCAGCGTACCCGGTCCGATGCCACCTGCATCCAACGATTTCCTGCGATTTTCACAAGATCGTCGGTCCATCTGGCAGGCGGTCGTCCTACGCTGCGCTTGCCAATACGTGGTCTCCACTCTAGAATCTTTCTGCCCCAACGCCCGTCCGATCTTCGCGCTATGTGGCCAGCCCATTGCCACTTCAGCATGCTAATCCTGAGGGCTATGTCGGTGACCTTGGTTCTTCTACGAATCTCCTCATTCCTGATTCGATCACGTAGAGAAACGCCGAGCATAGCTCTTTCCATAGCTCGCTGAGCAACTTTGAGCTTTTTTATGAGACCTATTGTAAGAGACCACGTCTCTGATCCATATGTCATCACTGGTAACACACATTGACTAAAAACTTTAGTCTTTAGGCACTGAGGTATTTTGGATGAGAAGATGTTGCGCAGTTTCCCGAACGCTGCCCAGCCGAGTTGGATTCGTCGATTGACCTCTCTCTCAAAGTTGGACCTACCTAACCGGACTGCCTGTCCCAGGTAAATGTATTCGTCGACAACTTCAAGAGTAGAGTTCCCAACGGTGAGTGCGGTGGGTACGACATGGACATTAAACATAATTTTTGTTTTGTCCATATTCATTTTAAGACCCACTTGTTGGGATACTCTATTGAGGTCACCGAGCATTCGTCCTAGATCTTCCAGCGACTCCGCCATGACCACAATGTCGTCGGCAAATCGAAGGTGAGTGATGTATTCGCCATTAATGTTGATGCCAAGTCCTTGCCATTCCAAGAGCTTGAAGGCGTCCTCTAAGGTGGCCGTAAACAGTTTCGGAGAAATGACGTCTCCCTGTCTTACTCCTCTTTTTATGGGGATCACCTTCGTGCACTGCCCCTGTACTCGGACTGACATAGTGGCGTTATTATACAAGCACTTCAACACTTCGATGTACCGATAGTCAATGCGGCATCGCTGGAGAGAACTAAGAACCGCCCAAGTCTCGATCGAATCGAAGGCTTTCTCATAGTCCACAAACGCCAAGCATAGTGGCCGATTATACTTCTCGGTCTTCTGTATAACCTGCCGCAGCGTATGTATGTGGTCTATGGTACTAAAGCCTTTCCGGAAACCGGCTTGTTCGGGAGGCTGGAAGTCATCAAGCCTGCGTTCGAGACGATTCGTGATGACTCGGTGTGATGGGTCTATAGTTCTTTAATAAAGTGTTATCACCTTTCTTGAAAAACAGTACCGCCGGAAGAATGGAACAGGGGTGTTCCATTCTTCCGGCGTTTTTCCTTCAAGCAAGATGAAATTAAACAGGCTCTGAAGGACTTTAAGTACCGGCGATCCGCCCGCTTTCAGAAGCTCTGCGGTAATTCCGTCTTCACCCGGCGCTTTGTTGTTTTTAAGTTGTTTGAGAGCCATCCTAATCTCGTACAGGCTGATGTCCGGGATATCTTCAGTGTAGTGTCGGGTTAGCTTGGCTCTTGGGTCTTTTACCAAGTCAACAACAGGTTCAGCTACTGAGGTATGCAACTGCCCATAGAACCTCTCTATCTCCCTGAGCACCTCTGACCTATTCGACGTTACGTTTCCGTCCTCCGTCTTCAGCTTCGTCAACTGGCTTTGCCCAATAGACGCGTCTCTTGCGAACACTTTGGAGCCCTTGTTCTGCTCTATGGTCTCCTCAATACGTCTTGTATTGAAGGACCGTAAATCGTGTCGCAAGGACTTCAATATCTGTCCATTGAGCTGCCTATAGGACTTAGCATCATCGGAGGTTTGGAGTGTCATGGTACGTCGCTCAGCCATAAGGTTTCGGGTGTAGTCAGATAGCTTTTGAGGCCTATTTTTACGGTGGGGCTTAAAATGCTTAGACCCGACCGTATGGACAGTCTCTACCAACCTATTGTTGATTTCGTCCACTGATGCGCTGCTGTCTAGCAATTCGAAGCGGTTTGACAATTCGAGTTGAAAGTTCTTGGGGTTTTGGATATGTGTATTAGAAGGTCGGAGCGTAGACTTCATCAGACGCGATCTTTCCATTTTGACATTAATATTTAATGTGCCTCTGACCATTCGGTGATCACTGCCGGTTTTTACCCTATGAATCACGGAGACATCATTAAATACTTGTCGCTTGGTGCTCATGATGAAGTCTATCTCATTTTTTGTGGAGCCATCAGGGCTCATCCAGGTCCATTTCCTATGAGACGGCTTCTGGAAGAAAGAGTTCATCATAAAGAGTCCCTCCTTCCCCAGAAATTCGGCCAGCCTCTGACCCCTGGGGTTGCGCTGCCCATATCGAAATTGCCCCACTCTCAACTCATCATCGCCCCGTTTGCCCAGTCGCGTATTGAAGTCACCAATAACTACTGTAAAGTGTGCTTTGGAAGTATGTATGGCTCTACTAATGTCCTCATACATAACTTCGACCTCATCATCTGAGTATGCCGAGGTCGGTGCGTAGACCTGTATGACCTGATACTCAGAATATCTTTTGGATATTCTGAGTATCAGGTACGCTACCCTGCTCGACACACTAGTGATGGACACAACGTTGTTTATGAGTGACTTGTGAACGATAAATCCGACACCACCTTGGGACTGCTGTTCGCCCTCCCGGTAGTAAAACAAGTTGCCAGATTTTAAGGTTATCGTGTCCTCGCCCTCTCTTCGGACCTCCGATAAACCAACAATACTCCACCGCAACTTGTTTAACTCTTCTTCCAGCTCAACTAGCTTCTCATCTGTCCTCAATGTGCGTGCGTTGTATGTCACCAGGGCCAATTTTCGGTTTTGGTGGTAGCCGAATCTCTGCCGGAGATTCTTAGCACCCCTTGTCCTGTCGTTACCATGGCTGCTACCGTGGCCAGGACGAACAGGACCGCCGGGGACTAGGGGCCTGGTTTACCTACTTTCTTCCATAATTGGGGGTGTTTGCCATACTCGCCACGCTTGGCAGGCGGGTTGGCGAGCGCAGTTATTGGTTGTAGAAGTGTTAAGGGAACGCTGCTGCCCATTCCCTAGTTTTCCCTTAGTCGCCTTGTACGACACCCGATGGGATAAGATGGGTTGGTCCTATTCTAAGCCGGGAACCACGCGGAATACCACCAATAATGAATTAAATTACTTTAATAATGAATAGACGGAATTTAAAGATAATAGAGAAAGAATCAAATTTTTAGTGCGATAAATTCTAGACTTTAAATTAAATTCTAGACTTTTGAATGAAGAATAGGTGTTATAACATCAACAGTTATATGATCGAAGTTGGTAAGTTTTTTTTTAACTGTAAAACTTTGTTTTGGGGGTTTGAAATGTAGCGAAATGATTATAATATAACTAGATTCTGCCCGCGACTTCGTCTGCGTTGACTTTAGACTGTAGTTTCCACTGTAGTAACAACTACTATATAATGTGATAAGCGAGACCGACTGCTTAGCGTGTCTTCCGAAGTACGGAGACGCTTGAATATGGTTATCTCAAAATAGCTACAAACACGTTACCACAGCGCTATAAGTGGTGACTGAAACCAAATTACCTTTATCTGTACTGCCAAGCAATGACCTAACTGAAGACATTGCGACATTGGGGATTAGTACTTAGGATAGCAAATAATAATATCAATCAATCAATCAATCAGCCTATCGTAGTCCACTGCTGGACATGGGCCTCTCCTAACACGCGCCATTGCACACGGTCCCCCGCCTTCCGCATCCAGTCCGTCCCAGCGACCTTCTTGAGGTCGTCGGTCCATCTAGCTGGGGGCCGTCCTACCTTACGCTTACCAAGTCGCGGTCTCCACTCTAGGACACGCTTGCTCCATCGGCCGTCGGTCCTTCTGCAGATGTGACCAGCCCATTGCCACTTTAGCTTACTGAGTCTGCGAGCTATGTCGGTAACTTTGGTTCTTTGTCGGATTACCTCGTTACGAATTTTATCCTTCAAAGAGACGCCGATCATAGCTCGCTCCATAGCCCGCTGTGCGACTTTGAGTTTGTGGACTAGTCCCACTGTGAGTGTCCACGTCTCGGCCCCGTAAGTCATAACAGGTAGAACGCATTGGTTAAAGACTTTAGTCTTCAGGCATTGCGGTATAGGCGAAGCGAAAACGTGACGTAGTTTGCCAAATGCTGCCCAACCCAATTGGATCCTGCGGTTGATTTCTTTCTCGAAGTTGTTCCTACCAAATTGGACAACTTGTCCAAGGTAGACATACTCCCGAACAACTTCGAGCATCGAACCATCGACGTAGATCGGTCCCGGCGTGACATGCTCATTAAACATGATCTTGGTTTTATCCAAGTTCATGCCGAGACCGACACCTCGAGAGGCTCCATTTAGGCTATGCAGCATTCCGCTCAACTGTTCCAGTGACTCTGCCACGATGACGATATCATCGGCAAACCGAAGGTGTGAGATGTATTCGCCATTGATGTTAATGCCCCGCCCAGTCCAGTCCAGCGTCTTGAAGACGTCTTCGAGTGCATTGGTGAAGAGCTTGGGGGATATTACATCCCCCTGTCTTACCCCTCGATGCAGCTCGATCGGGTTGGTCTTTTGGCCCTGGAGCTGGACGGTCATTGTGGCGGTATCATACAGACATCTCAACACCTCGATATAGCGCCAATCGATGCCACATCGCTGCAGAGCATCCAAAACCGCCCAGGTTTCGATGGAGTCGAAGGCTTTCTCGTAGTCCACGAAAGCCATACACAGCGGCTGATTGTACTCTTCGGTCTTCTGTACAATCTGCCGAACAGTATGGATGTGGTCTACGGTGCTGTAGCCTTTTCGAAACCCGGCTTGTTCCGGTGGCTGGAACTCGTCAAGTCTTCTGGCGAGGCGGTTTGTGAGTACTCTCGAGAACAACTTGTAGACGTGGCTCAGGAGTGAGATGGGTCTGTAGTTCTTCAGCAAAGTTTTGTCACCTTTTTTGAAGATAATAATATACACGGTGTAATTTTAATTGGGATCGCTGATCTGAGTAATAAGTCTGCAAAGTTCAAATGGGAGTGGGTGGGGCATGTTTGTCGAATGCAACCTGAGAGATAGGCTAGAGTTGCCTCGCAATGGGTGCCTGCAGATGGGCATCGACGTGGGAGCAGGCCCAGAAAGCGTTGGTGTGATGACTTGGATGCATTTCGGAAGGATTGGCCGGAGACTACTGAAAACAGATCGACCTAAAAGGTTATGGGGAAGACCTTTGCCTAGCCGTGGGACAATATTTGTTAACAAAAATCGTCCTGGAGCAAAAGCCCACGTATCCAATGCCTACTGTTCAATGGTATTAAAAATAATAAAAAGATTTACTTCAATAAGGAACACTATTTATTCAATACTATGTTAGTGGTTTGAAAAACACGTGTATACCAAGCGCAAAATGACATTGACAGGCGTCGCGGATCATCAGCTGGCCGAAAGATACCTTCATTGTTCTGTAATTTGACCCTAGTAATAATATTCGGATATGTCAGTTGGTAGATGTTACTTATTATTGTGTTCTTTTTATTTATTTTTATTGCCAGTGAACAAGACGCATTGGATACATTTGCTGGACTTTCACCGCAGGACGACTTAAATTACACCGTGTATACACCATAAAATAATTAGAGTAAGTTGTTTTGCTCTCACTCACTGTAACTTGCTTATTAAATATATATACACCGTCACGCCCATATTCCCAAAGCGGGGGTGGCAGAGGTTTGCTGAGTACATCCACTTTTCGCTGACGATTTTAGATTCCTTGTAATGGACGCGAGCCTATTGCCATATACCCTGCACAATTCCAGGCTCATACTGGAGTTTTCGTAAGAAAAAGTACATTTTTCCGACTTAGGATTTGAACTCAGGACTTCGTGATCATAAAGCGATGCGCTTTGCCACTAGACCAACGAGGCAGTCCGCCATAAAATTATATTTTTTTATTTTACATCGGTGTCGCTTACCAGAAAGCATTTCAATTCCATTCAAAACAAAAGAAAATCTTACGACCGTGTCTACACAACATAATTCAACGTGGATTTATGGCTTTTTATATTCAAGAGAGGGTTTCCCTTCCTAATAAATTCAGCGTGTTTGCTAAAATGTCTTGCTGAATCCACAGCCGGTGTCTGCGGTGTTCACATATGGTTTGTTAATGTTCGTTCGGTGTGCGAAATTATTGTTTGAATAATAAAAGATGGTTTTTATTTTTTTTAAGTTTGATCCTTTGTCCTCATATTTGTCCACACAGGTACTAGAAGTATAGAGGGAACATTTACAAGATTATATATTTGCACTGATTACACTTATGTCATGTCACTGATAAGAAAGTGGACAAATCCATCGTTACCAGTTGTATTTTTTTTTGATATTAATGATATAGACCATACTTGTGTTTTCCCATAGATGTAGTATTAGTACTTTCCCATATAACGTCATCATGTAGTATAAGCACTTTCCCATTAACGAAAGCTTTATCGACAAAATAATTTTGTATACAAGCCGAAAATTAAATATCGTTGTATCTCATAGTGCCTATTATAGATGCGTAACTAACTTAAGCTTTGTAGTAATAATAGTAATTCTATCTAGCCGTTGACAATCTGAGAGATATACACTATATAATTATTTTAATTTAAAAATATACTTTTATAAACAAGCTTTTATAGCAAAAACACAACGGAGACCGACGAGTACTATGGTATTTATCAAGACAAATGTAACGATTCCCAACAGGTCAGGATTATTTTGAGTAGTTCTGTTGGTCACCCTTCGCCTCCATCATGACTCTGGACAACATCCGGGTCTACAGAACTCGTCAACACAAATCTAATGAGCCCAAACACGGCGGGGTTATGTTGAGAAGTTAGGTAGTTTCATTGGCCACCTTTCGGCTTCATCATCAGACCATGAACACTATCTGGTTATATCTATGTATATCATCACGCCAGATCCCTTACGGGGTAGGCAGAGAGTACAGAGTTCCAACAGGCTCTTTCCTTACATACCCCTCTGGCTTCCTCTACTCTCATAGTTCGTCTCATACACGCTCGCCGGTTACAGAGACTCCTGACTTATATAGTACTTTTCAATACCAATTTAACCAGCTTAAACATGAGTCAGGCAGGCCAATGAATGACAGAAGCTTGTAACTTGGCTGCGGGGATATTCTTAGCCGACATACATTTACACCGTTACTGCTAATCTAGTGTTAATATGTATATCAATGCCTAATAGCGAATCCAAAATTGAAAAAATACGCAAAAATAGCCGACTCAGTGTGACGGGGGCGCTGGGGAGTTGTAATGTACGGGAGACGCCACACAGATCCGCCACACTCGGCGCGACGGCAACGTCATGACCCGCCGTCGCCGCTCCCGCCGCGGTTACAAACGAAGCACGGGAGCGAGACGCCTGTACACGTTCGAGTGGGACGCTAATGTTATTATTTAAAGTTTAGGCGTTGACAGCAACATGGCGGTCGCCCGGCTGGCGCGACTTCGCGCCTATATAATATTTTTCACATAGAATGGGTAGTGGCAGTTCTAAGTGCCAAACGAAATTAATATTTAATTCAATGGTGTTAAGGCATACAACCATAAGAATAGAAACGGGTCATGCCTCTTATTGTCATTGGATAGAGTATAATTTTCTTTGATACTTACAACTGTCACAGTACCCACCTTACATGATAAACACTACAGTGTGAGGTTTGTGCCGCGCTGCTATCCGCCAGCATCGCGCCTACGTCACGCTGCGTTGGCTATGTAACATAACCTTTAGAATTGTAGAAAAAAGATTTTTAGACTGACGTATAAATACAAATCTTGGTATAATGTACTCTATGAAGTAAGAACGTAGAAAGTAACCGGAATAATAATGTGCTTGAACACTTTAGTACGAGCAGGTCGTTATACATAAATGATATTACTGCGACAAAGTACAAAAATTCCTACTTTATTATTACAACTTTGACTTTTATAGTTCGGCGGATTGTCTTGAGGGAAACTTTTGGTAATTCTAGGGTAATTTTAGTTCTTCGTGCCAGAAATAATAAATTATAAGTTTGGAACCAGCAAGCCATAAAATATCACATACTTACGGTTAGGTCCGGGCACATTGTTGTTAAAAAAACAACAATTTTGCTAGACACTATGTAATTATTGTTTCACAATTCTCACAATTTTAACTACACTGGTAACACGGTACCTTGTGAGTGACAAGGTACCGTGTTACCAGTGTAGTTAAAATTGTGACTCTCGCGTGTGAGTGACACGCGAGACCTCCTGAAGGTCTTTGCCGAATTAAGACCCCTTTGGTAGCTTAGTGTTCACTGCTGGGCTTACTAGCAGGCAGAAGTCAGATCCGTAGTTGGCCAGCAATTACAATAATTACCATATGACTGCTGTTTAATAATAACCCGAGGTTTATGAAGGCATATATTGCTAATCGACATTTACAGAATTGGAATGGATATGGGAACTGCAATTCAGCAATATATAGGTAGTATCGCTTGTAAGGGTATTCTTCGCTTCAACAGAGTGTTATTCTGATTTACTTGTAAATTAACTTTAAAAATTTCACCCTACATTTTCCTCACATTTTTTGTTGTGTCAATGCGTTCGACACCGATCATAAAGTAGAAAATGATCTTCACAAAATATATTAAAGCGTATAAGTTGTAAAACCTAAGAGAGATCGCTGTCATAAAGAAACCCTTGCCTTTATGACTTTTGGGCGCTTAAAATAACATCCTTTAGATTTTATGGTATGCGATAAGGACTGTTAATAGAAAAAGCACTTATATTATACTTCTTGCTTACAGCACTATGTGGGTCTTTTTCGTGAAAATTATTGCGTATTGCCTATTTCGGAAAAATAATGTATGAATGCCACCAGATTCTTACACGTAATTTTCCGTATTATCCTATCTCAGGACCCTCCAAATTTACTATCTTAAATTAAAAATCTATGTCAAAAAGTGATTTCCATTTCTAAACGACTCATCATCATTAGCCCGTGTCAGTCCACTGCTGAACGTAGGCCTCTCCCATGGCACGCCACTGAGCTCGATCTTCAGCTCTCCTTCTCCAATCCCTGCCCGCTGCCTTACGAATATCGTCGTCCCACCTAGCTACAGGGCGCCCTATACTACGTTTGCCGACACGCGGTCTCCACTCAAGAACCAGTCTGCCCCAACGGCCATCGGTTCTGCGGCATATGTGACCTGCCCACTGCCACTTCAGCTTGCTAATTCGCTGAGCTATGTCGGTAACCCTGGTTCTCTGACGAATAACTTCATTCCGGATTCGATCCCTAAGAGAAACTCCGAGCATAGCTCTTTCCATAGCTCGCTGAGCGACCTTGAACTGGTGGACAAGCCGCACAGTGAGTGGCCACGTTTCGGCTCCGTATGTCATTACAGGTAGGCCGCACTGAATCAAAACTTTCGTTTTTAGGCATTGGGGTATGGGCGATAAGAAGACTCGACGGAGTTTTCCGAATGCTGCCCAGCCCAGCTGTATCCGTCTCTTAACTTCCTTGTCGAAGTTTTTTTTTACCTAGTTGGAGCAACTGCCCTAGGTATACGTACTCAGAAACAACTTCGAGGGAGGCTCCGTTTACGGCGATCGGTCCCGGGTCAACATGCTTGTTGATCATAACTTTAGTTTTATCTAAGTTCATCCGGAGACCGATTCGCTGAGACGAATTAGCAAGGCTGTCCAGCATCTGTTGTAGGTCTTGCAACGTTTCAGCCATGATGACGATGTCGTCTGCAAATCGCAGGTGAGAGATGTATGCGCCATTTATATTGATGCCGCGACCTTTCCAGTCCAGCGTCTTGAACATATCCTCCAGTACATTGGTGAATAGTTTTGGTGATATGACATCACCTTAGCGCACTCCGCGGCGCAGGTGGATAAGTTCAGTCCGCTGGTTCTGTACTTGGACGGTCATCGTTGCGGCTTCAAAAAGGCATCTCATCACCTCGATGTATCGCCAATCAACTTGGCATCGTTGCAGAGTCCAGAACTGACCAAGTTTCGACAGTGTCAAAGGCCTTCTCATAGTCCACGAAGGCTAGACATAGGGGCAAATTATACTCTGCAGTCTTCTGTACAGACAGCGCGTAGACGCGTTCTTGAGCAGCCGCTTGTTTGCTTCAATCATTAACCAGTGTGTCTCAAACTTTTTGTTTTTTACTTTTTATTTTTATTTTTACAAAACAAAATGTATAATTGCGCGAGTTGTGGCTCCGAACACACAGAAGGAACATTCTGCAGCATGTGTAAGCAGCACTTCGACTTTCCATGCTCAGGGGTCACGGAAACAGGCTACCGTAAGTTGGGCGATAGAAGAAACACGTGGCGCTGCCCTAACTGCAAGTCCGCAGCGTCCCTGTCACCAGCTATGACCTCACCACAGCCCACTCAACTTGACAAGATACAAGAACAACTTATTATGATAACTTTTCAACTGGCACCCCTATCATCCCTAGCTGGAGACGTGAAGCTGATTAAAAAGGAGATCGTGGGTCTCAAGGAATCAATCGAAATGGCGCACACACTCGTCAAAAGCCTCTCTGATAAAGTTCAGACTCTGGAATCAAGAATCATCGAAACCGAGAAGGCGATGGGTGAAGTTCCGACACTGCATAACGAGGTGGCTAGACTCAATCGTGAACTTCAGGACAGAGATCAGTGGGCTAGAGTTAATAACGTAGAGATTCGCGGAATCCCTCAAAAGAAAAATGAAAATTTATTAGGTCTTGCAAATAAAATCGGGAATCTGTGTAATTTTACTTTTAAACAAGACGAAATTAACTACATAGCCCGAATACCTACTCGTCTCCCAAATTCTGAAAAATCGATTGTAATTGCTTTTAATAACCGTTACAGAAAGGAAGAACTAGTCGCTATGGCTCGAAAAAATAAACAACTTAGCCTATCTAAACTGGATTTCCCCACATCTGGAAACTTTTATATTAATGATCATTTGACGACATTTAACAAATCACTGTTGAGCAGGGCGAGGACCTTGGGTAAAGAAAAGAACTTTCAATATGTTAGGGTCAAGCATTGCAAGATCATGGCCCGGAAGGCCTCGGATACCTCACCTATTATTCCCATAAAATGCGAAAAAGATCTTCTAAAATTAACATAATTAATCCACCTCGAATATGTTTTAATTTTATACAACAATCATTGTCACATAGTTTGAGAACCATAGTCGTAAAATATGCAATCTTTTGTTCACCAGTTCATTTTTTAAACGAGTATGGATTTGTCAGCCTACTGGTAGGCGTAAGCGCAACTGATTTCCACGCGATCGAACATGTAGCATTGAAGTTCTACGGGTCATTATTGTCTGTTACTAAACTTGAGTTTAAATGTATTCGCTTGTACAACTCACCTCTTTATTTTGTTATTCTTACCCTTTTTTTAATTTATCACTTTTTATCTTTTTTTGTATGGTTAATTATTTGTTTTTGTTTGATAGTTTTTATCATGGAATATAATTTTGTGCTTGTAATTTCGTATATAATAGATCGGATCTTAGTGAGTGTTATGGAAAACTCAAAACATTTTAAACACGTAAAATGTTTATTGCATATCTACAGCTGGATAAAAGTAAGTTTTTGTTTGCGAGGATTACCAGTAATAGTAATCCTCGCAGAGAATCCTATAGGGATAATTTTATATATTACTGACCAGATCTGTGTGTTTATTATTACTTTATCAAAGAAATTTAAAAATTCAATTTATATAATAAATAACAGTTGGATAGTAGATGCTTTCGGTCGATTCTCGTACTGTTTTAACTTGGTTCGCTCGAGATTTATAACTAAGACTCATAATAATGAATAACTTAATCTTGTATTACCAGAATGCTCGAGGGTTGCGCACTAAGACGCAAATATTTAAGCAAAACTTACTAATGACGAAATATGATGTAATTTCGCTTACGGAGACGTGGTTTACTGACGGTATATATAATAATGAACTCTTTGACGATAGGTATCTCATCTGGCGCCGGGATAGAAATTATTCACGTACCAATGAAAAATACGGGGGGGGCGTGCTTCTAGCAGTGAGGCGCGATTTAACAGCGGTGGAACGCCCGGAGTGGGCTTCCACAGCTGAGGATATATGGGTCAGCATTACATATAGAAATACTGACCATCAACTTAATAGATTGCATGTATGTACATTATATCTATGTAATGAAAAGCATGGTTATTCCTTTGGTGCTCAGCTGCAACATTTCAGCGATAAATTGTCATTTATTGTTAATTCTTGTCCTCAAGATACTTTTATCATTATGGGAGACTTCAACCTGAGTAACATTGTATGGTCAAATTATGGAAACCACCTACAGCCATCAGGAATAGCGGGCGAGTGTCAAGTTTATTTTTTCGATACGTTATCTGAGTGCAATTTAGTTCAATTTAATTCATGTCAAAACGCTAATAATAGGGTTTTAGATTTAGTGCTGTCGAACTTTGCGTTGTATTTAACTTCTTGTGATGATCCTTTGGTACCTGAGGACGTCCATCATAAAACTTTAAAAATCTCCCTCTGCCTGGATATGCCTATGTCTTTAAAAACCAAACCAAGATTAAAATACTTCTATAAATCTGGAGATTACAACAAAATTAATGCATCGCTAAACGAGATTGACTGGAAAACTCATTTAAACAATAATCCGTTAGAACATGCTGTTAACTATTTTTACCAATGCCTGTATGCTATTAGAGATAAATTCGTTCCGTCCAAAATTGTAAATTCTTCATCTTTCCCGCCATGGTATAACACTCCTTTAAAAAAAAGTTCTCAAAGAAAAACATAAATTCCTTAAGAAATATCGCATCTACGGCAATGTAGCTGATTACGATACCTTTTCATTATTAAGAAAGAGAGCGAAAATACTACAGGAACAATGTTATAAATCATATCTTTTAAAGTGTGAAGATTCCATCGTAAAAAACCCCAAGCTCTTTTGGTCATTTGTAAAGTCAAATAAAAATAGCACTAATTGTCTCCCCTCGACAGTAACCTATAAAGGAGAATCGGCTGAGTCTGGAGAGAAGATTTGTGAGCTTTTTGCGACCTATTTTCATTCGATATACCTATCTATTTCTTCTGATCCAGCTCGCGACACTAAT
This sequence comes from Phalera bucephala, assembly GCA_905147815.2. Lineage (NCBI taxonomy): Eukaryota > Metazoa > Arthropoda > Insecta > Lepidoptera > Notodontidae > Phalera > Phalera bucephala. The sequence continues at coordinate 25,535,689 of LR990615.1, forward strand.
CTAATATCTGAGGATAATGCGACATCTTCGAACTACCTCCGTACCATAAGTGACATAGAAATAAACCCAGACTCCATTTATAATCTACTCCAATCAATAGATGCATCTAAGGGCGCTGGGCCAGATACTATTTATCCCACATTTATCCTTAACTGTGCTGAAAACTTGACTAAGCCCCTCACTATATTGTTTCAGAGATCTATCAATGAAGGTATTATTCCCACTTTATGGAAGTCCGCTTTTATCACCCCTATATACAAAACTGGTAACAAAAGTGAGGTCAGTAATTATCGTCCAATTTCTAAATTATGTTTATTTGCAAAAATTCTTGAACGCCTCGTTTACACTCAAGTTTACAGCACCCTATCAAGCTTTTTTATTCCCGAACAACACGGATTTATTAAAAATCGTTCAACCACGTCGAATCTACTATCATTCACTGAGTATGTATCAGCAGGTATGGATGCTGGTGGGCAGGTGGACTCTATTTTTACTGACTACAGTAAAGCTTTTGATCGAATAGATCACAAAATTTTACTGCAAAAGCTTTTATCAGCTGGAATACATGGAAATCTTTTTAGATGGTTCACCTCCTATGTAAAAAATCGATCACAGGCTGTAGCAGTGAATGGTTATTCCTCTCGATGGAATATCGTCCCTTCAGGCGTCCCACAAGGATCATTGCTAGGTCCATTACTATTTAATCTCTTCATTAATGATATTAGTTCCTGTTTCTCTTATTCTGGATTTCTGCTGTATGCTGACGATATGAAAATATTCAAAAAGATACAATGTTTTAACGATTGTCGTCTTCTACAGCAAGGTCTTCATAAGTTTGAAGAATACTGTGAACTGAATAAATTGGACCTAAATGTATCGAAATGCTATAGTATAACCTTTAGTCGGAAACTAATTACAACCAATTGCACATATACCCTTAAAGAACATGCACTTAAGCGGGTCGACGAAATTTGTGATCTCGGTGTTATTCACGACTGTAAACTGTCCTATGAAAAGCACATTAATCACATTGCCAAGAAAGCTAACCAAGCCTTAGGTTTCGTATTTAGAACATGTTCTCAATTTTCCAGTATAAAAGTTATTAAAATTCTATACTGCTCTTATGTGCGTAGTACCCTCGAGTATTGCTCCCAGGTTTGGAATCCGCAATATGACGTCTACATCGATAGACTCGAAAGTATCCAACGAAAACTACTTAGATTTTTACAATATAAGTGTAGGGGCCAAGAACAAGTATATGCAGCGAGATGTAAGAAGCATCATATACTACCTCTAGAAGAGAGGCGAAAAATTGCTGACATTTCCTTGTTGGTGAAAATTGCGAATTCCAAAATAGATTCGCCATATCTCCTTTCTCAGATAAAGCTCCGGGTTCCTAAGAGAAACCTAAGACAACCCATCCCTCTATGTATCCCACACTGCGCTACAAAGTACAGACAAAACTCATTTTTTGCTCGTTCAGCAAACACTTATAATCAATTGTTTGACATCTCCATTCTAGATTTGTTTTTCTCAAATACGAACACATTTAAACAAATATTAACAAATAAGTGGTTCGATATGGTTCTCTAACTAACTTAATAGACACATTTTTGTTGTTTCTTTTCCTTTCTTTATTTTCATTAGTTTTTAATATTATCTCTTTTTAACCATAAAAATAAAAATAAAATAAAAAATATCTTCAGTATCAAACAAGCTTTCGAACATATATGCGAAAACAGTGTAAATGTGTATTACTCAGAACTAAATTGTTATTAGTTTAGATATGTTTTACTGTATTGTTTTCCAAATAAAATAAAATAAAAATAAAAAATAAAATAAAATAATCTGCCGCACTGTGTGGATGTGGTATATGGTGCCGTAACCACTTCGAAACCCGGCCTGCTCCGGGGGTTGAAACTCGTCGAGCCTTCGCGCAAGACGGTTCGTGATGACCCTTGAAAACACCTTGTATACATGGCTCAGAAGCGATATGGGTCGATAGTTTTTCAAGAAGGGTGACAACCCTTCTTGAAAAACAGGACGACCACGCTTCTGTTCCATGCCTGCGGAGTTCTCCCAGTGTAGAGGACAGTGTTAAATAACTTCCGAAGCTCCTTAAGTACTGGGGTACCCCCTGCCCTCAGAAGCTCAGTCGTGACGCCGTCCTCACCCGGGGCTTTTCCATTTTTAAGCTGTTTAAGGGCCAACTCGATCTCATCCAGGTTGATCTCGGGCAAGTCTTCTGTGAAGTGACGTGTAAGGGTGGCTCTGGGATCTCCTCTAAGAGATTCGGGTCGAGGTGCGTTTGAGGCGTAGAGCTGGCTATGGAAATTCCTGACTTCCGAGAGGATTTCCGGCCTAGAAGCAATCACAGTACCCGCTTGTGTAGTCAACCTTGTCAAGTGGTTTCTCCCAAGTGACTGGACAAACACTTTCGACCCCCGGTTCTGCTCGATGGCTTTCTCAATCTCAAGCTTGTTGAAAGCTCGGAGGACGTGTCGGACCAGCTTTGTGATCTTTTTATTTAAGGCCCGGTGTTCTGACAAGGTTGAGGCAGCATTTCGGCGTCGTTCGCTCATAAGCTCCAGCGTCCCCCCCGAAAGCTTAGATTTCTTGCCTGTACGCCTCGTTTCGCAGAATTTAGTGCCCTCGTCTCTAAGAGTCTGTACCACCTGCTCGAACTTCTGATCAAGGCTGTCAGTGGTTTCCAACGCAGCGAAACGGTTTTCCAATTTTAGCTGAAAAGCTTGGGAATCCATAGCGGCTTGGAGCAAATTCGGTCGGAGACTGGACTTCATCAAGCGGGCTCTTTCGCGCTTCCATTGTATGTTCAGAGTGCCCCGTACGAGCCGGTGGTCGCTTCTAAACGACTACTTTTTTGCTATTAATTTATCACACTACAAATTTACTAAATAAAGATGAAGGATTTTTGACTTTTTCAATAACTTTACGATTAGAAAATCAATGTCAAAAAGCCTTTTCCATTTCAAAACTACTTTTTTATTGCTATTAATTTATCACACGACAAATTTACTACATAAAGATGAACGTTAATTGACTGCCTAGTTGGTCTAGTGGCAAAGCGCATCGCTTTGTGATCACGAGGTCCTGGGTTCAAATCCTAGGTCCGACAAGTGTAGTTTTTCTAACTAAAACTTCCCAGTACAAGCTCGGAGTCTGGAATTGTGCCCGATATATGGCAATAGACTCGCCCCTTATTACATGGAACTTAACATCGTCGGCGAAACGAGGGTGTACTCTGTACTCCTCTGCTACCCCCGCTTGGGGGATATAGGCGTGACGGTGTATTTATTAAGATGAACGTCCTTCGATTTTTTGACAACGTTACGATTAGATCAATCTACCGCCGAAGCATAAACAATTTGACGTTATAGTAACTCTGAACGTAACTGAAGAAATCGTGCCACGGTCACCTTCATGTTTATTCAGTAAATTTTTAGTGTGAAAAGGATGGCATATTTACTCGATAGTGTGACGCTAGCGTCAACATGTTCGTGCTAAGAGCTAAGCCCTCTGTATTTGACCCACAGCTTTATTCAATTAAGAGTGAAATGTCGCATGTTGAAATATTGAAGTATATTCCAGTGGAATTTCGCAACTGTACGCAAACTTTTGAGTAGGGGTTTGTGTGCAATGTTGTCGACGAGGGTATTAACTATTCTGTGATTTCTGGTGCTAGTAATTATTATGGTAGAGTGTACCTTGATTGTCTCGTTGGCCTACTAGCGAATAATGTACGTAATGATCACGATGTCCTGAGTTCGTATCGTAGGCCGGACAAAATATAATATAACAATCGGAGAAAATCTAGTATCAGTCCAGAGTCTGACATTGTGCCCGGTATAATGGCAATAGGCTCGCACCCTGTTATACGTGACCGAAGATCGTCGGCGGTAAAGTGACTGTACACAGAGTATATCTCTGCCACCCCTGATTATGGAATATGGGCGTGACGGTTTTTTAATATATCTTGAATTATTGGGTTTCTTCACTGTAATATTTCGTCTCATACATTCTCGCCTGTTTCGGAGACCCTTGACATGCCTCACACAGACACACACACACATATCTACTTATAGCTAGCAACTATAAAAATTAGTTTTAAATTATTAATAACTTCAGATCTTCTTATTATGATAGTTTAAGGAAACTGTAACATTATAACGCAGCCTCACGTTGGCTATGGTTGAATCGTACTGATTCGAAATAAGACCACATTCATAGTGTTCTTATTATGCGGACTGTGTTCTAATCTAGTACAAACGACGTACAAATCATCATCATCATTTCAGCCTATATTTGTCCACTGCTGAACATAGGCCTCCCCAATCGCTTTCCAGCGCAGCCGGTCCAATGCCACCTGCATCCAACGAAATCCTGCGATCGTCACAAGATCTTGGTCCATCTAGTAGGTGGCCGTCCCACGCTGCGCTTGCCAATACGTCGTCTCCCCTCTAGAATTTTTCTGCCCCAACGCCCGTCCGATCTTCGCGCTATGTGGCCCGCCCATTGCCACTTCAGCTTACAAATCCTATAGGCTATGTTGGTAACCTTGATTCTTCTACGAATCTCCTAATTTCTGATTCGATCACGTAAAGAAACGCCGACGGTGAGTGTGATGGGTACGACATGGATATTGAACATTATTTTCGTTTTGTCCATGTTCATTTTTAGACCCACTTGTTGGAATACTCTGTAGAGGTCATCGAGCATTCGTCTTAGATCTTCCAGCGATTCCGCCATGACAACAATATCGTCAGCAAATCGAAGGTGAGTGATGTTGATGCCAAGTCCTCGCCATTCCAATAGCTTGAACGCGTCCTATAAGGTAGCCGTAAACAGTTTCGGAGAAATGACGTCTCCCTGCCTTACTCCTCTTTTTTATGGGGATCGCCTTAATACACTGCCCCTGTACTCGGACTGACATGGTGGCGTCATTATACAAGCACTTCAACACTTTGATGTACCGATAGTCAATGCGGCATCGCTGGATATCGAATCGATGGCTTTCTCATAGTCCACAAACCCCAAGTGTAGTGGCTGATTATACTCACCAGTCTTCTATATAATCTGCCGCAGCGTATGTATGTGGTCTATGGTACTAAAACCTTTTCAGAAACCGGCTTGTTCGGGAGGCTGGAATTCATCAAGCCTGCGTTCGAGACGATTCATGATGACTCTCGAAAACAACTTATAAACGTAGCTCAGCAGTGTGATGGGCCTATAGTTCTTCAAAGAGGTGTTATCGCCTTTTTTGAAAAACAGCACCCCTGTTCAATGTTTCCGGCGTTTTCTCTTCGAGTAAAACGAAATTAAACAGTCTCTGAAGGACTTTTAGTACCGGCGTTCCGCCCGCTTTCAGAAGCTCTGCGGTAATTCCGTCTTCGCCCGGCGCTTTGTTATTTTTGAGTTGTTTGAGAGCCATCCTTATTTCGTACAAGCTGATATCCGGGATATCTTCAGTATAGTGTCGGGTCAGCTTGGCTCTTGGGTATTTTACCAGGTCAACAACAGATTCAGCTACTGAGGTATATAACTGCCCACAGAACCTCTCTATCTCCCTGAGCACCTCTGACCTATTCGACGTTATGTTTCCGTCCTCCATCTTCAGCTTCGTCAACTGGCTTTGCCCAATAGACGCGTCTCTTGCGAACACTTTGGAGCCCTTGTTTTGGTCTATGGTCTCCTCAATGCGTCTCGTATTGAAAGACCATATATCGTATCGCAAGGACTTCAATATCCGTCCATTGAGCTGCCTATAGGACTTAGCATCATCCGAAGTATGGAGCATCATGGAACGTCGCTCAGCCATGAGGTCCCGGGTGTAGTCGGATAGCTTTTGGGGCCTATTTTTACGGTGGGGCTTGAAATACTTAGACCCGCCCATATGGACAGTATCTACCAACCTGTTGTTGCTGCGGTCCACTGATGCGCTCTTGTCTAGCAATTCAAAATGGTTTGGAAATTCGAGTTGAAAGTTCTCAGGGTTTTGGATATGTGCATTACAAGGTCGGAGCGTAGACTTCATCAGACGCGATCTTTCCATTTTGACATTAATATTTAATGTGCCTCTGACCATTCGGTGATCAATGCCGGTTTTTACCCTGTGGATCACGGAGACATCATTAAATATTTGTCGCCTGGTGCTCATGATGAAGTCTATCTCATTTCTAGTAGAACCATTAGAGCTCATCTCATTGAAGTCACCCATAACCACTGTAAAGTGAGTGAGTTTGGAAGTATGTATGGCTCTACTGATGTCCTCATACATAACTTCAACCTCATCATCTGAGTGTGCCAAGGTCGGTGCGTAGACCTGTACTATCTTCAGAGAATATCTTTTAGATATTCTGAGTATTAGATACGCTACCTTGCTCGACGCACTACTGATGGACACAACGTTGCTTATGGGTGACTTGTGGACAATAAACCCGACACCACCTTGGGACTGCTGTTCGCCCTCCCGGTAGTAGAACAAGTTGCCGGATTTTAAGGTTATCGTGTCCTCGCCCTCTCTTCGAACCTCTAATAAGCCAACTATACTCCAGTGCATGTCTATATCTTCTTCCAGGTCAACTAGCTTCTCATCTGTCCTCAACGTGCGTGCGTTGTATGTCACCAATTTCCTTTGTTGGTGGTAGCCGAATCTCTGCCGGAGATTCTTCGCACCCCTTATCCTGTCGTTATCATGGCCGCTACTGTGGCCAGGACGAACAGGACCGCCGGGGTCTAGGGGCTTGGTTTTATTTTTTTCTCTTATTATTATTGGGGGTTTGCCATACTCGTCACGCTTGGCAGGCGGGTTGGCGAGCGCAGTTTTGGTCGTAGAAGTGTTAAGGGAACGCTGCTGCCCATTTCCTAGTTTTCCCTTAGTCGCCTTGTACGACACCTGATGGGATGAGATGGGTTCGTCCTATTCTAAGCCAGGAACCACGCGGCATGCGAATCATGGGCCGACAACATTTAACCCTGCGTGAGAAGTCTTACCGCTCGTGCTAGCCCTGCACTAGTGCCCTTAACTTTTAGTACCCTCTTAGAGGCCCGAACGCTCGCTTACTAAGCTATAAATCAGTAAGTGTTATATATTCGATAAAACGTAATACATTCACGAAATGTCGTTACGTTGTTGACACGTCGCCTTTGCGTCAGCTGAATATGAATTTCCGCTTTATCTTGCTTTCATGAGTACATTTATTGAAGTAAATGTAAGGAGCGTAAATTTACGACATTTTACGTTTTATCTAGATATCTACGAAACAATACTCCGTTAGTTTTGGCATTTTACTAAAGGTATACAATATACACGTGGCTCATCATGGGTACCAAACTTAAAAAAAAAACAGCATTTATTTTAAAGTGACGTATTTAAATGAAAAAAGCATTTACAGTTGTAACAAAAAACTTATATGAATCTTCTGATGATGCTCTGCTATATCATTTACATGTTGTCAATCAAATAAAAAGGAACTAGTCCGGTTAGTCTAGGTTTTATCAAAAAAGTTTACTCATCTGTGTATGTAACTAATAAAATCAAAAACTACTGGATCGATTTCAAAAATTCTTTCATCATTAAAATGCTACATTATCTTTGAGTAACATAGGCTTTGTTTAAAAAATAAATATCTATTCGTTCGTAGCCGGGACGGGCCGCTAGTTCTTTTATAAAATACGAGGCATGCCTTTTAAGTTCTGTCGTTTCCATATTTCCCGGCAATTTTGAATTTGGAACTGTTCTATATTTGAATGTGTTTAAATTTTGAATCTCAAAACAGTTGAAATTATTAGGATTAATGCTATTTTTTAGTCACAGCGTTGATTCGAATCTATCAGGTTACGTACGAAAATGAATCTTTCTAAGGAAAATGTTTGTGCAATAATTTTCTACAACTTCAGAAGAGGCCTGACACGGTTTCAGTGTTTTAAAGAGCTAACATCTGTGTTCAGTGATAAAGCCCCATGTCTGCGGACTGTATAACGCTGGTATTTAGAATTCCAGCGTGGACATACAAGTGTTAGTGACAAATCTCACGAAGGACGCCCAAAATCCGCCTTCACTGAAGATAACATCATTGATGTGAGTCAACTTATTCTCGAAGATCGTCACGTGACGTATCGAGAGATAGAGGCTCTATTAGGCATCTCAGGGACAACCATTCAGAAGATCTTGCATGAAGCGCTTGGTGTGAGAACGCTAGTTTGCCGTTGAATACCGCATCTGCTTTCCGACGATCACAAGGCGGTCCGCGTCAGATGGTGTAAGAAAACTCTGCAAAGGTTCAACCGAGGAGAGTCAAATCACGTCTACGACATCATCAGTGGTGACGAATCTTGGATCTATGCCTACGATCCTGATTCCAAACAACAATCTACAATCTGGGTCTTTCAAGACGAGCCAAAGCCGACTAAAGTTGTTCATTCTCGAAGAAGATGGTAGCCACGTTCGTTGGAAAAACTGGCCCTGTTCCGACTATTGCACTTGAAGATCGTAGAACGGTTAACGCAGAGTGGTATACCACAGTTTGTTTACCACAAGTCATCGCCGAACTTCGAAAATCTAACTCAAAGCGACGCATCATTCTGCACCACGACAACGCAAGCTCACACAGCGCTCGTCAAACGATTGAGTATTTGAAGCAGAAAAAAGTAGAAATTCTTGACCATCCTCCATACAGTCCTGACCTAAGCCCTAACGATTTCTTTTCATTTCCTAAAATTAAGAAAAGTCTCCCTGGTCAAAGGTTCCAGTCCGGTGAAGAAGCAATCGACGCTTTCAAGTCAGCCATTTTGAACAACCCCACTTTAGAGTGGAATAAATGTTATAATAACTGGTTTGAGCGAATGGAAAAGTTTATTAAGATACGTGGTGAATACTTTGAAAAACAATAAAAAGCACTATAAGATTCTAGTTGTGTTTTTTTCTTCAAACGACAAAACTTAAAAGGCATGCCTCATACTATATCTCAAAACATTTTTCCAATTTGTAAAGGTCATTCAAAACAATAAGTGTAACATTGTGTTCTGTTACTTAAAATTTAAACTACACCTGATTAATAACTATGTGATACTTGTTTGTATCAGTTTCTAGGGATAAGTTTCACGTTGACTCCATTCTTCGATCGCAGGATGAGCTCGGAGGCAAGTAGCGGCTCCATATGTGATGGTAATAGGATGAAATTTTTGACTATTGACGAGATAGTCACTTTTAGTTCCATCATTGCGAATTTTTGGCCTGAAAAAGAAAGAAAATTTTGAACCTTTTTTTTAAATGGGATTAAACCCGCCGCACCGTATGCCACTGGCACGCTTGTAAGCCAGGATCTACAATAGTCTCCACTGCCATCATTGAGGTTGAAACCTTGGAGTATACGTGGTACTTACACACTTGTATTTCAAAGACGATGTTAGGTTCCAATGTAATAGATAACATCATCATCATCATCAGCTCAAATAAATCCATTGCCACTTTATCAGGCAATAATTCCAGACTCCAGACTGCTTCTGAGAATCTTTCGATAAAACACCGTACCTTGTCGCTCCTCGAATCAAGGAAGAATCGAGGCTTCTTAAAAATTAATTTAAAGTTAACTTATTAACATTAAGGAGAAAAGCAAACTTTCTACGTTTAGCATCGGCGATCGGTGATTAAGGCATGCATTACAAAACGGAAATCAGTCGTGAATCTAGTTTTAAAACTTACGTTTTAGTACAAAAATAGTAGTAGACTCACAACTGATTTACGGTCTGTAATACAGGCCTAAGTTTCTTTTAGGAAGCTCTATGAATGCTTCCACCCGCACACATACGAATTCAATATACAATTTCATTCGCAGAGATCATGTCGATTTTTGGACGCTCGACGCTCTAGCTGAACGTTACGCTAATCTGGTTTTGATGCTGCGATCGAACGCAGTTATTCGCCAACAGGCCATGCAGCATGGAATCAGTTACTAAAATGCGTATCGATCGAACGTGGTATCCAAATCCCGCAGCCAGTCGTTAAAACGCGATACAGAATCGACACGCGATCCATTTTTAAACATACTAATTCCAGTCTTAGACATCATGTCCATTTTTAGATGCTCGATGCACCTTGATTTTAATACCGCGATTAAACGCAGTTATTCGACAAAACTCAGCATCGAAGTAGTCATTAAGATGCATGTATTTTGATACTTCTTCTTTTCGTGTCAGTGGTTCATATTTGTTCCACTTAGTAAGTGACTAGTTTAATCGCGCCATCTGTGGCAGCGCTCAGCTCTTTCCTTGTACAGTTGGTGGAGCAAAAAGGGAAAACTAGCAGGTGTGACATAGTCCGTGAGGTCGCACCACAGTCACAGGCTATTAAATTTGGATCTCTGAATCCCCATGTACACAGATTTTGCCTGCATCTACCTACCTGTGTGCGGAGCTTATTTAATGATTTCTACACCGGTCATGATAGTTGGTAGTTGCTCTCGACTCAGGCGGTAGTTGCTCCTGACATGGGATGAAGTAAGGCGAGGTTTAGTTTCTCTGCATTGTTTCAGTCTGGCCACTATTGGGAGATTACACAATGATAGTGGCCATACAAGAGGAGTCGCGTGTCAGAGTTAGAATTTTGATACTGTGATCGAACGCAACAAGTGGCCCGAACGCGATGCAGAATCAAATCAGTCGCAAATTTGCCGATTTCCGATGCTAAAAGTATAGTATGTGCTATGATTTTAAATAGTTTATATAAGTACGTGATGTGATAATAAACGATTTACCTATACAGTTTCTGGGACCCGCACTAAAAGCGAGCCAACTAAACGGATTCTTCAGTGGCGTCTCGAAACGCTCCGGTCGGAATTCCTCGGCATCTTCGAAAACATCCGGATGCCTTTGGCTTTGATATATATTTAACAAGATTGATGTGCCCTTTATTAATTTTACTCCACCCACTTCTGTAATGAAATAATTTCGTAAGTAGATCACAATTTCAGTATGGCACCTGTGATGCCCAAATGTCTAAGGCACAGAATTTATTAAAAAAAATATAAACACCGGCACGTTTATATCCTTCAAGCGGAGGTAGATGTACTATGTCCATCTCTGTACAATATATGTTGCCGACGAAGTAAGATCCCGATGTTATAATTGTTATATATGTTGTATATGTACAATAACAACAAGTTTTTGGATATAACAATTTTAACATTTGTGGCATTACAATTTTAACTCCATTTAATTTATCTTGATTTTTGATTATTTATCTTGACAACGAAATGTATTGTTTAGCGCGACAAGGATCTTTTGGCTCATAGATGATATTGACGTCAGTGGTTGGTGTTAATTAGGGTTAACAGTTAGTAAAATTTTCTTACTTCCAAGGAGATATTTCAACAGGTGGGTCCGCACGGTTACTAATTAAATAAGAACTTGGATAAATTTCATAGCAAATGGCAACAGTTATTAAGTGATATTTCACTCTATAACAGCGTTAGATCCGATTTTGGCCGCTGGCCAAAAGATCCTTGTACGAACAGTCGTACAGGTACAGGTAGGTACAAACCTATACATGAGAAATAAAATATTGATTCATCAATCAGCCTTTCGTAGTCCACTGCTGGACATAGGCCTCTCCTAACACGCGCCATTGCACACGGTCCTCCGCCTTCCGCATCCAGTCTGTCCCAGCGACCTTTTTAAGGTCGTCGGTCCATCTAGCTGGGGGCCGTCCTACCTTACGCTTACCAAGTCGCGGTCTCCACTCTAGGACACGTTTGCTCCATCGGCTGTCGGTCCTTCTGCAGATGTGACCAGCCCATTGCCACTTTAGCTTACTGAGTCTGCGAGCTATGTCGGTAACTTTGGTTTGGTTTGGAATTTTATCCTTCAAAGAGACGCCGAGCATAGCTCGCTCCATAGCCCGCTGTGCGACTTTGAATTTGTGGACTAGTCCCACTGTGAGTGTCCACGTCTCGGCCCCGTAAGTCATAACAGGTAGGACGCATTGGTTAAAGACTTTAGTCTTCAGGCATTGCGGTATAGGCGAAGCGAAAACGTGACGTAGTTTGTCAAATGCTGCCCAACCCAATTGGATCCTGCGGTTGATTTCTTTCTCGAAGTTGTTTCTACCAAATTGGACAACTTGTCCAAGGTAGACATACTCCCGAACAACTTCGAGCATCGAACCATCGATGTAGATCGGTCCCGTCGTGACATGCTCATTAAACATGATCTTGATTTTATCCAAGTTCATGCCGAGACCGACACCTTGAGAGGCTTCATTTAGGCTATGCAGCATTTCGCTTAACTGTTCCAGTGACTCTGCCACGATGACGATATCATCGGCAAACCGAAGGTGTGAGATGTATTTGCCGTTGTTGTTAATTCCCCGCCCAGTCCAGTCCAGCGTCTTGAAGACGTCTTCGAGTGCATTGGTGAAGAGCTTGGGGGATATTACATCCCCCTGTCTTACCCCTCGATGCAGCTCGATCGGGTTGGTCTTTTGGTCCTGGAGCTGGACGGTCATTGTGGCGGTATCATACAGACATCTCAACACCTCGATATAGCGCCAATCGATGCCACATCGCTGCAGAGCATCCAAAACCGCCCAGGTTTCGATGGAGTCGAAGGCTTCCTCGTAGTCCACGAAATCCATACACAGCGGCTGATTGTACTCTTCGGTCTTCTATACAATCTGCCGAACAGTATGGATGTGGTCTACGGTGCTGTAGCCTTTTCGAAACCCGGCTTGTTCCGGTGGCTGGAACTCGTCAAGTCTTCTGGCGAGGCGGTTTGTGAGTACTCTCGAGAACAACTTGTAGACGTGGCTCAGGAGTGAGATGGGTCTGTAGTTCTTCAGCAAGGTTTTGTCACCTTTTTTGAAGAACAGAACCACTGCACTCCCGCTCCACGCTTGAGGTGTTAAGCCCTGGTAGATGACGGAATTAAAGAGACTCGCTAGCTTTTTCAGGATTGGCGTCCCGCCTGCTTTTAGGAGCTCAGTGGTGATTCCGTCATCGCCTGGCGACTTGTTATTTTTGAGCTGCTCGAGAGCCACTCTGACCTCGTCCTAGTTGACATCAGGAATGTCTTCCGTGTCGTGGCGTGCGAGTGGGGCTCTGTGGTCGTCAGCGCTGGGTCTCGAGGGTTTAGCCATCCGTGATGGGTACAGGTCTTTGTAGAAACTCTCAATTTCCTCGAGTATCTCGAACTTGGAGGTCACGGTTTTGCCATCCGCTGTATTAAGTTTCGTCTGATGGGATTTACCTAGCTGGCGAGCGAAGACTTTGGTGCCTCTATTCTGTTCAATCGCAGCCGCGATGGTGCGGGTGTTGGAACATCGGAGGTCACGTCGCACCAGCTTCCGGATCTTCCGGTTGAGGTTCCTCCCATCCGGCGAAGACGCCTGCGTGGATGACATTTCCCGTCTCTGCCTCATAAGTTCGAGAGTCTCGAGCGAGAGTTTAGACTCTCTGTTACCGCTTTTGCCGGGAAACACCCTTCGAGACACATCCTGTAGCGTTTTGACCACTGTGTCGGTTTTCTCGTCAATATTGCCTTCGGTTTCCAGCAGGTCGAAACGATTTTGAAGCTCCAGTTGGAACTTTTCGGACCCTAAAGTTATTTGAGGCGCAGTAGGTCTGAGAGTAGACCTCATCATGCGACGTCTTTCGGCCTTGAAATTTATATTTAGACCGCCTCGGACAAGTCGGTGATCGCTGCCGGTATTAAACCTGTTGATCACGGAGACGTCTCTAAATATAGACTTCCTGTCAGTCATGATGAAGTCTATCTCGTTCCTCGTCACAGTGTCGGGGCTTCGCCATGTCCACTTTCTATGAGGTTTCTTCTTAAAGAACGAATTCATCAAGAAGAGCCTCTGCGACTCCAGAAAGTTGACCAGCATCTGCCCCCTGTGGTTTCGGCGCCCCACGCCGTGGGGTCCGATTATCGTTTCGCCGCGTTCTTGTACTCCCACTTTGGCATTGAAGTCCCCCATAACAACATTGTAGTGAGCCTTGGTGGTGCCATGTAATGCCTTGGCTATGTCTTCATACATGGCTTCGGCTATGTCGTCGCAGTATGTCGAGGTCGGCGCATATACCTGTACCACCTTCAGGGTGTACCTGTTGGTGATTTTAATTATGAGGTACGCTACCCGTGTCGACACACTGCTGACTTCCACAACGTTGTTAGTGAGAGCTTTGTTGACCAGGAAACCGACACCGCCCTGAGAGGGCCGGTCACCTTCCCGAAAGTAGAACAGGTGGCCTGACTCAAGGGTTATCGTGTCCTCGCCCTGTCTTCGGATAACCCCAATATGTGCCAGTTTATGCGACCTAGTTCTACCTCGAGTTCAGTGAGGTGTTGGTCCAGCCGTAGAGAGCGTCCATTGTACGTAGCCAGGGTCAGGTGTTTTTGGTAGCCTTGTGTCGTAGCCCGGAGATTCTTCGCACCCCCTGCCCCGCTGTTACCGCGACCGCTACCGTGGCAGCGGACAGCGGGACTACCGGGAACTGGGGGCCTTTGCGTTTGGTGTCTTAACATGTTAGGAGGTTTTTGATATTGATTAATTGAACTTATTCGAACTTTCTCGAAGGTGTGTGAAGTTCGCCAACCCGCACTGGGCCAGCGTGGTGGACTATGGCCTAAACCCTCTCAGTTTGAGAGGAGGCCCGTGCCCAACAGTGGGACAGTTTCTTAACAGGGCTAATATTATATTATTATGGACTTATTCTAGACTGTACCTAGGATCTCGTGATCGCCACTCGCACTATGTCAAATATAGGCAAAAATTATTAACATTTTAGAAATTCGACTCCTGAATGTTTAAAAGGTCAAATGTTACGGCCAAACCAACGCGTCCAGCCGCGTCTGTCCGATCAGTTCCTGCAGTAATATTTGTATGGAAATGTTCCCACCTACGGGTCCTGCGTCCTGCACGCGCTATATGGGCGGCGTCTGCACGCCCAATCATAGGGAGATACTGAACGCCACCGTGATCGCCGCCGGGGACGCCACCGCGGCCTCGGCTGAACGTGTTGGTTTGGCCGTACTAAGCCGGTCGTTGAGGCGATCTTTGAGGAAGGCCTTTGCCCTGCAGAGGAAGTCATTCCGCTGATGATAATGATGGTTTTAAATAGACTTAAAACTAATGTTCTTATGGAAATGGACGGATGGCTTGGTCGAGTGGTTAAAAACTTGAATCGCTCCATCCACTGGATCAAATAGTCGCGGGTTCGATTCCTGCACGAGACATATCTTTGTGTGACCCACAAAAATTTGTTTCGGTCTGGTGTTTGTTTATGTTAATTTCATGTTAGTGAACGCCACCATGGCACAGAAATAACACCTAGTGGGGATACATTAAAAAAAAAAACTCGTCACCTTTTTAAGCAATGTAAAATTCGTAACCTGTATAAGCAATACAATAGTTATTACCCATTATTTAATATTGTTTCTGCCTTCTTCTGAGCTGAGTGCTGTTTATTTATGTTACTTTCTCCTGCATACATATTTTTTGTTATTTTTATATATATTTATATGTATATGTACAGGTTATTTTATTACCTGTGACGCCACTTACAAAGGATGTGCCAGAATATCAGCGCTGCACTATAACCATAGTGCCGCAATATGCTGAGGCAGAGTCCTGTTTGGCCCCATACAACTTGTGTCGTACTTTGTTTAAGTAATGTAGTACCTAATTTGTTTCACACGTATTGCCCTGAAGGTATGATTGTCAAGTCACTGGAAATCGCTAAAAGTGTAAAAGTGCCACTCAGTATAGATGATATCGTTAAAGTGACTTAGGTAATAATTATTAGACCAGCGCTTCCCATATGGTGGGTGGGTCGCGACCCAGCACCGGGCCACGAAAATAAAATGCCGGGTCGCAAGCATTGTCCCATTGCTTACAATCAATCATACTCATTCATTTCATGATCAAGAGACGTGTTGCGTTTGTGTCAACGCGAACGCTCCGCTGTTGCACTGAGGACTGAGTGGTGATCGTCACGTGTCCTGCGTAGCTTTTGTTTTACACGCCCTGTGCTTGCGTGTAGTTCCCGCCCGCTACCACATGGACATGGACATTAAAGTATGTTTTTTTTTATGTCACTATATGCACTAGGAGGGTTAAAAACTTGTGGTGGGTTACGATAGGGAAACATTAAAATAACTGGGGCAAGGCATAATAAAGTTTGGGAAACGCAGTCTGAGATGAATAACTTGTCTAGATGGAGCATTGCGCGCGGCATAAAATGTACTACACATAGGGTAAATTCATTGTAGTACGCACACACACGCGCATGCATGCGCACGCACACATTGACCGCATTTGAACAAATTTTCAAAACATCTAAAACACTGGCAATTAGCACATACGGTGCGTAACTGTGGCCGCTTTTTGGCGACATTTTTGTTACCAATGCTTCGTCTAGACAGTCTTAGTCTAATCATACTAATATTATAAATGTGAAAGTTTGTAGGATTGGTGTTTGTATGTTTGTTACTGTAATGGATTTGGGTGAAATTTGGCACACAAATAGTTTCTTACCTGAGTTGACACATATGTAAGGTCCTGTCTTAAGTTACCGCGGACGAAGTCGCGGGCAGAAAATAGTATAGTAAAATTTAAGGGATTTTGTGTAATTAGATCGATTTATATTTAAACATTGTATTTACCAGTTATTCACACATTTTTAATTTAATTTAATCTTTCCATCATATTATATTGATTTATAGGTGTTTGTCCACGCAAAGGTGTTGATAAAGCCTGCACGCTCAATAAGAACAACTTTCCTAATGACACGTAAAGTATGCAAAATAATCTGGTATTTTATGCCTGCGTTGGACTAGAAAGAATAACTTTTGCCTGAATCCATCTAACAGTCTTGAAGGAAGTTGTATCCTACTAATATGATAAACTAGTTTCTGCCCGCTACTTCGTCCCCGTTAACTTTAGGCACGAACCTAACCATTTTTTATTCACATTTATAATATTAGTAAAATTTGAAAGTTTGTATGTTTAGATGTTTGGATCTTTGTTCCTCAATCACGCAAAAACGGCTGAATGATTTTAGACGAAATTTGACACACAGTTAGTTTGTTACCTGGATTAACAAATGAGATACTTTTTATCTCGGAAAAATGTTAGGTTCCTGTCTAAAGTCAACGCGATGTCGCGGGTAAAAGCTAGTTGATAATATATCCAGCGAGATTGTAAATTGTCGATGTATTGTCATTTGGCACTTTCTGGAGAGTTCATGAACGCGACAGCACGCTTAATTGATATTGTCATGTTAACGTCGGTCACCCCATCATAAGGCCTCTGCACCCTAAACGGTTTGATGGTTTTAAATATTAGAGGTGAGTTTTAAATATTTATACTATGCATGTAATACTTATATGTTACTTCTAATTTTAGTTACTTGTTTACTTGTTAATATTTTTTACTTTTACTTATACTTTTACGGCGTACTCACGTGCCCTCAATGTGCACGGAGTTTCGCCGCGAAGATAGGCTACATAAGCCATCTTCGAGCGCATCAGCGGCATTACTCTGACTAGGGGTCAAAGTGGTCGCCATGGCCGAAATCGGTCGGATCAATCATCATCATCACTTGTTTAATTCAATTTTTTTAAATATTTTAACAATTTGTTCTTGTTACTTACCACAGTCTTTAGAAGCCATTCGTTCGATAATGGGTACTGGTGGGTATAGTCTCATGGATTCTTTAATCACCATCTCCAAATATTTCATTTGATGAAGTTCGCTGTAAGAAAAGAAAATTATTATACGATAACTTGTCAATTGTTTATGGGAAGAATGTTGTAAGTGACTTTCAAGGAATACTCATTATCCTTAATATTATTAAGAATGAAAATGGTAAGTCGCTTACAAGCGTTGTTTTAAAATGACATGACAGATTCTGAATGAAGAAAACAAGTAATAATTAAATTAAACTTTCAAATACCTCCGATTCTTCATCAGACCCTGATCACCATATGTCTATCTATACATTGAGACCCTACCTATCCAATGAGCCCAAACACGATACCTCTAATGTAAATTAGTGAGGAGTTGGGTATCCTGCTGATTCCAAATGATGCCGCAGCATCAGGTCAAGGTGACCATTTTAGTATAATATCATTGAGGTCACAGGATACTAAATGCAAATCGATCATACCAGAAGAAGTTGCTCACATCCTCTCAATAACTAGAAAAGAGCTGATGATTTTCGGCTGAGCAGATTTTCTTGAATTATAACTTAAATACTCTCGATCAAGTCACAAAAACAAAAAGAAACTAAATCAAAATCGGTTCATCCGTTTAGAAGCTACGATTCCACAGACAGATGCACACGTTAAACTTGTAACACCACTCTTTGCGTCTGGGGTTAAAATATTTATCATCACATCATTCATGTTCGAATCCCAGGTAAGACAAAGAGTACTTTTCCTATGGAAAAATAACTCTGTCCAGAGACCGTAATCGTGCCCGGTATAATGGCTTGCCCCTGTTACATTTTCTTTGTTTGTTTTTTTTTTTTTAATTAGCAGCCTCACATTTGGGCTTATTCCTGTGTCATGGGTGCGTTTACAAAATTCACGTACACAAACAGCCAGACCGAGACAAATAATTGTAAGTCAAGATTTGTCCCGTGCGGGAATCGAACCCGCGACTATTAGACGCAGTACGTGGAGCGGCTTAAGCTCTTAACCACTGCGCTAAATCGTCCATCACATTGGCACCTAATATCGTTGTCGATCTGTGCCTTCACATAGTATATCTCTGTCAAAGGGTTCATTTTGTTCATTACTTCTAAAAAAAGTTGGCGGATTTTCTGTTTTTTTCTGCTGCAAATCCTTAATTTTAAACCGACTTCAAAAAAGAGGTTGTCCATTTCACGCGTATGTATGTTTATATTTCCGCGATTTTTTCAAAAACTACTGATCAGATTTGGTTGGGTTTTTCGTTATTACATATTTTTACAGAGCAGGTTTAAGTGTATAATACATTGAGATCTGATGAAGATCTTCGGAGATAGATACTGGAACTGTTCAATAACAAACACCCGATGGAAATTATGTCAATTTTGTCGGTACCTAACTGTAAAACTAAGCAGAATAATATAACATAATTCATAAAATAATTACAGTTTGTCGCTTACGAGGTTTGTTTAAAAACATAACATAACACAATTCTGAACAAGTTAAGAATCAATACTTCTGAGGTTTAAAACCAGTATGACAACATTTACAAGTTTCTTAGTGCGCAATTGCATTCTCACTAAGGTCTATCATATACTCGTAAAAATAGGTACCTATTGATATGATACTGCTATAAATAAGTTCTTATTATAATTGCCTACATAACTATTATGGTACCTTAAGCTTCTATAAATACCGTCTGGCTCTGCTCAGCTTATGACATATTTTTGATTAAATGAATCACCGTCACGCCTATATTTCCCAGAGGGGGTGGCAGAGGTGTAATGAGTACACCCACGTTTCGCCGACGATGTTAGGTCCCATGTAATAGGGGGCGAGCCTGCCCGGTATATGACAACATATACCGGGCACAATTCCAGACTCCGGACTCATACTGGGAATTTTTCTTTAGAAAAATTACAAATGAATCCGAATCAAATAATCGTTTTTGCTTTTGTTTGATTATTTAAGTTTGAGATAAAAGTTTTATAGGTATCTCTCATCCCACTAGAACTCTTACGGCAGAGTGTACAGAGTTCAAACCGGTTCTTTTTTTTACAGACTTTTCTAGTTTCCACCACTCTCAAAGTTTGTCTTATACACGCTCGCCGACTACGGAGACTCAGATCCTTTGCGGGGTAAGCCAAAGTGTACAGAGTTCAAACAGGTTCTTTCTTTACATACCGTTCTAGTTGCCTCGACTCTCATAGTTCGTCTTATACACGCTCGCTGGCTACGGTGACTCAGATCCCTTGCGGGGTAAGCAGAGTGTGCAGAGTTCAAACAGGTTCTTTCTTTACAGACCGTCCTAGTTGCCTCCACTCTCATAGTTCGTCTTATACACGCTCGCCGGCTACGGACACTCAGATCCCTTGCGGGATAAGCAGCGTGTACTCAGTTCAAACACGTTCTTTCTTTACAGACCGTTGTAGTTTCCTCCAGTCTCATAGTTCGTCTTATACACGCTTGCCGGCTACGGAGACTCTTGACTGGAGATATAAGTTTTAGTAATTATAAATTTGGCGAAAGGTGTGGTCCAGTGGTTAAGAGGCTAACCCGCTTAGCTTACTGGCTCGAGTAGTCGCGGGTTCGATTCCTGCACGAGACAAATCTTTGTGTGACCCAAAAATGTTTGTCTTGGCCTGGGTGTACGTGTGTGTGAATTTCGTGTTTGTAAACACACCAACGACACAGTAATTGTTCCTAGTGTGAGCCTACGTTTTTTTTAACGGTTTTCGTTTACTTTATTACCATATAACCTAATTTATCATATACTACATAAAGCAATTATATAGCTACTAATGTAGTTTGTAGGTATTTTGATTTTGTTATATATTTTGTTCCTTGATCATAACTACGAGTATGTTAAGAAAAATTACCATCCCTAACATTAATAATTAAAAAAAAATTATTAGCCCTGTTAAGAAACTGTCCCACCGCTGGGCACGGCCCACCTCTTAAATTGTGAGGGCTTAGGCTATAGTCCACCACGCTGGCTCAGTGCGGGTTGGCGAACTTCACACACCTTCGAGAAACTCTTAGGCATGCCCGGTTTCCACACGATATCTTCTTTCACCGTTAAAGCAAGCGATAATTATTTTTTTAAAACGCAGTACTTTCGAAAAGACAGAGGTGCGTGCCTGGTTTTAAACCTGAGACCTCTGACATCGCAGTCCAACGGTCTAACCGCTAGGCTATCACTAGGCTAAACATTATAGAAGAAAAAAACTATTGTTTTATTGTTCCGCACTCAAGCACTACCTAATAATTGATTTTCTTTAAAATGTATCCTTTTTTCCTACTATAAATACAATAAAAAACAAACACCTTCACAGCTATATTCCCCAAGTGAGGATGGCAGAGGTGTACTGTGTACACCCACCTTTAGCCGACGATGTTAAGTCCCAATGAATAATTTTAATTTGAAAAGACCTTTTTAAAAACAACCGAAAAACACAACGAAGATATCTTGTTTAGTTGAGGAGTTCCTATAGCTTCCTTCATATTGATACACACCACACCACCCATCATATTGATCTTGTTCCTATAAAATATAGCCGAGGTACTCGGAGTGCTGTGCGACCGTGGTGTTATTACTGATCACCAAGGCTCGCGTTTGACTTTGTCGGCCTGAGATGGGTAATCTTTCATGGCATTTTCATTTTCTGCGTGCTTCGAATGCCAAGCTAAGCCGTGGGTTCCGGTTACTATTTAATGTGATAGTCATTAAGACAAGTTGTAAGCCTATAGGCGGCTTGAGAACTTCCAACAGCAGGTGCCCACAAACCTGCCTCCACCCATCCGCACTCGGTCTGCGTGGTTATCTGTCAGTATGACTTAATCTCTGTCACATCGATTTGCGGCCTTTACGAGGCCTTTACGCAACAATGAAACGATATAGGCTGATGTATCAATGTTTACGAAACTTCTCTATATGATATCCGGTACAACGAGGCAAATTAATACTTACTGGTAAGTAGGATCCCTTTCCATGTTTTCGCCGAAGATAGACTTCTGCTCTTCAAGTATTTTGTCTTGCACGTCTCTTCGTTTTGAAAGACAGAATATTGTGTAAACGATTCCAGAAGTTGTAGTATCGTGACCCTAAAAATAATTAAATCGATTATTGACACCATTTCATTGTTTGAGAAATGTACATTTGGACTGGTCTATGTTTCTTCATTTATTCATCATCAAAATTCTTTTGGAGGTTCTCTCTCGCTATTCTGGTTGTTCTATATGTTTTTATTCATCCACCATTCATCACCATCAATCTAGTAATTATCTATTGTCGTTTTTTTCTATTTTATATATCTTCATCTATCCATTATCCATCATTAACATTCTTCTGGTAATTGGTTTAAGACATTTCTGATACATACATGATATTTTCATACATTCATGATTAATTATCATTATTCTTTTGGTTACCCATTTTGGTAATTTTTGACTGGTTTGTATTTTTCATTACGCTAGTAAAATTACATGCTCTCACTTGAATTGACTTCCAAATAATGACACTAGTTTTAGCTGTTTAACTTTAGTTGCTTAATTTATTATAATAAGTTGTTAAGTTTATACAAAACTACATTAAATAAAAAAGCCATTATTGAAACTTACCTCAAACATAAATGTATCTACTTCTTCTCTCACGCTTTCGTCATCAATCTTTTTACCATCGATCTCTGATAACAACAGTAGATCCAGGAATGCGTGCTTGTTCTTGAAGCCTTCAAGTAAAGTTAAATATGTCAGGGTGCCTTTTATTCCAATATAATGGAAATGCAACAAGGAATGCAGTAATGCATATGTAGGAACATAGAACCTCCTCCTTTTAGAAGTCGGTTAAAGAACGATTAAGGCTGTCACTTCTTGTTACGAACGCTGAAATACTGACTAACTTACCAAGATCATTACTTCCATCAAGGGTCGTAATATTGGCTTTCATTAAGTCTGCCCGTCTTGCTTCAATCACTTTCTTTGTTTGCGCATGTAATACCTTTAGGGCCTTGTCCTGTTTCGCTTTGTATGGCAACATGTTGAAAATTGGATCCTCGCCTATAATTGGTATCTGCATTCTCATTGATAATATTGAAGACAAACTGAAAATGTAAAACGAAATGAAAAAGGTGAATAAGTTAGCTTCCTATTTTTTTATTTTAGTATTTATTAAGCTCTAAATAACTCCAAGAGGATTTTTGTATAAGGAAGATGTTCTTATAATTTGCAATGTAGCTTTGGATCTCAAATGTGCTTCTCAATTATTAAACTGGATTTGTAGGTTTAATAAATTTAAACTGAAGTTTTGTTTGAAAATCTTATATATTAATACGGGTCTGACATATGGCATGAAATAAGCTCATTCATTAGAATTAGCATGTTTCAGTATTTGTATCTTCTCTAGGTAAAATTCCTATAATCCAGTAAATTGATTGAAAACTGATAGTTTAAAGTAACTTGTAGTATTTGGTATGAAAGTTTGTGTACTGCATTGCATACAATTCTATTGGAGCTATTGTCATTTGATCAAATAGTTTGATAGACTGTGGTCTGAATCTGAATTCATCTGTAGACATATTGTTTTACGTACTCTTCAATAGATTTCACGTATTCACATTCACTGTGCTGTTGTGTATCCATCGAAACACCCATTACTGATTCTGGAAAAAAATACTTCATTATTTCTCCTGATTCTTTTGGTGGAGTGCACTAAACTGGTTTCCGCAACTTCATCCTTGCCGTTAACGATGGTAATTATTAAAGCAGGAGTAATAAAAAAGACGGTAACGTAGTTTCTTGACTATTCAATTTGGGGTTCTATTATGAAGCTACTCTATATAGTTATAGATGCTTCGTTTTGGAAATACCTATAGAAAATGTTACTTAAATGATGCAAGACCTCAGACACCTCCATCAGATTTTTGCTATACTAATTCATTACGAAAATGAAACTAAAATATTCAAATGAACTACAAAACCAGTCGTATTGAACAAAATTGTAAATATGTTCACTTGAAAGCGCTGTATTGCCTTTTAGCATGGTTAAATGTTGGACTACAGCAGATCGGGGAACGATTGGAATGAATGATAACAATTTTAGCTAATTTAAGTAATTAAAAAAATATAATATATTATATCAAAACTAGTTGGAATCAATTCAGTTCCCGATTAAGAAAAAAACTAGATTCAGGTCTCGCATTATTTATATGGAACTGGGCCAGACATATCTGCCGCATGTCGGATGCGTTTGGGGCTAAAACAATTACACAGTGGGTCCCATCAGGCGGGAAACGACAGCGTGGCAGGCCCAGAAAGAGGTGGCGAGACGAGCTGGACTCCTATAATAAGGACTGGCATCATCTTGCACTGCCTTACGGTATTAAAATTTTCCTACACAGTTACTAATTAAAAAAAGGGACTTAGGTAAATTTCATAGCAAACGGCAACTATGCGACTGTCATGAAGTGACATTTCATTATAATGTACTAATGCTGTACTAATAATATTATTCTATTCCGTAAAGAAACCTAGAACAAGATCATTTGTTTGTCTCTGATTAATGAATACAATTCTTCACAACTAACATACATGGAAAGCTATAGAGAGGAAAAGGGATATTACTATTTTATATACACCATCATGTCTATATTCCCCAAGCGTGGATTGCAGAGGTGTACTGAGTACACTCACTTTATGCCGACGATGTTCCATGGAGTACGGGGCGAGTACTATTTTATATGTACCATAAACTATTTAACCGACTTCAAAAAGGAGGAGGTTCTATGTTCGGTTGTATGTATGCTTTTTTTTTTTTTTTTTTTTTTTTTTTATGTATGTTCAGCGATATTTCCGTCAAGTGTGGACCGATTTTGATAAAATTTTTTGCATTGGGTTCAGTATATCTCCAAGGTGGTCCCATATTAATTTTATTGACATTGGACTTTGGATTTAGAAGATACACCAGGGAACTCCTTAACGACAAACAATAGGCATGTGTTTATTGAGATATTATGGGTATTACGTCAATCCTATAGGTACCCTACTATAGAATAATTCACTGGTCACTTAAAATTGTAAAATAAAAATCTTTTATAAAAAAAAGGTAAACCGACTTCAAAAAGCAAAAAAATAAATATTTGAAGTCGGTGCCAAGTAACCGACTGCACCAACCAGCACCGACTTCAAATATTTATTTTTTTGCTTTTTGAAGTCGGTTTACCTTTTTTTTATAAAAGATTTTTTGACGTTACCGTAACGTTGACGAGAAAGCAAGTTGTGAGATTCATTGTAATTTACAGTGCGACAAGGATATTTTAGCCTGTGGATGACATTTAATACAAATATCCTACTTCCATGGAGATATTACAAGATATTGGTCTACACTGTTACTAATTTAAAAGAACTGGGGTAAATTTCTTCCTCTTCTTATTTTAATAAATGGCACTACACTTTAACAGTGTATTTCGCCAATGTCAAGTAATCTATACATACATATAATAAAACAGTAAGGAAGTCGTGTCTGTACATGGAAATTTTTTTTGGAAATAACAACTTCGTGTCTGTTTGTCTATCTGTCTGTCTGTCGGAGGGTATGAACCGGCATCACGCAGAAACTACTTGGCGGATTTTGATGAAACTTTGTATGCGGATATCTTATAATGTTGGCTAACAAGTTGTATAGTATTTATCCCGGAAAACTTGAAGGTTTTTCCAGATAAGACTAAAATAATCCAAACATTGAATTTCTAAAAAGACACTTTATTCAAATTCTGTTTGATAGATTTCAATGAAATTTTGTGTAATTGTGACCTGTACACAAGGTCACATCTCAACATTTTTGAGGAAAGATAAAAAAGTCGATTTCGATTTATTATTCATTGTTTCAAAACTACTCTTTAAATGTCAATTAAAAAAATTTTGCATGGAGATATTTGATATGACTGACTTATACTTAATATTAATGTTTTCAGGAAATCAAACAGTTTGTAGGGACAAGTAAAGCATCTATATCACTACATACTACATATAATAAAACTGTAAAGAAGTCATGTCTGTGTATATTTTTTGGAAATAACAACCCACGGATATCATTCTATTAAAGTAAAAGCCAATTCTACAATATTTGGCTTTCGTATCTGTTTGTCTGTATGTCTATCTGTCCAAGGGTATAAACCATCATAACGCTAAAACTACCAAGCGGATTTTGATGAAACTTTGCACGCTGATATCTTAAAATGTTAAACACATATTGAATTGTATTTATCCTGGAAAATCAATGGGTTTTTTCAAAAAATACAAAAATAAGCGAAACATTAAATTTCAAAAAAGACACTTTACTCTAAACCTGTTTGATGGATTTCAATGAAATTTTGGATAGTCGTAGTCTATACTAACTCTGTATACTCATATTTTCGAAAAATCTAACAGTTACTGAGGAAAAAAAAAATTAGTCCATTTTGATAAATCATTCATTGTTCCAAAACAACTTAAGCTACACTAGATTGTCGCGGGATAAACCACAAAAAATTATTACTGTTTGTCCCGAACTGCAATGTTACGACGTGATGTACTATGTGATTTTGCCTACACATGAATTCCTCCATGATTTGATATTGGACTCAGGTGCGTCTCCTCATAAAAAACGTTTCAGTAGTTAAAAGCACTTAATGGAAATTGTTTATACACGTTTGATTTATCCATCTATCTATCTATCTATAACCTCACGTCAGATCCCTTGCGGGGTAGGCAGAGAGTACAGAGTTCCAACAGGTTGTTTCCTTACATACCTCTCTGGCTTCCTCGACTCTCATAGTTCGTCTCATTCGTTCTTGACTTTTCCATCAGATAAGACTCGCTTTATTTGGTCGTGGTAAGATAGTCTAGGTCTTCCCCGATACCTGCATCCTTCCACTTTCACATTGTATATCTGTTTTGTCATTCTTTCCTCTGGCATTCTTTCTATATGCCCGAACCAACGGAGCATGCCCTTTCTCATCTTTACACCGATACTATCTTTCATACCTACTCGCTGTCTTACTATGCTGTTGCTAATGCGGTCGGTCAGCTTCACTCCGCACATCTTCCGCAGAGCTCGCATTTCTACCGCATTTATCCTACTTTCATTCTCCTTCTTACATACCCAGCTCTCGCTACCATATAACAGCGTTGGGACAAGAACTCCGTTATGTATGGCCAGCTGCGCCTTATGGCTTAAGTGCCGGCTCCCGAGTAGCTTTCCCATCGCACCATTCACTCTGTTCCCTGCACTCACTCTTCTCTCTATGTCAGCGGTGTATTTACCATCCTTACTGAAGGCGCATCCAAGATATACAAACTCATTCACTTGCTCCAGCACATCGTTACCAACCACAATCCTTACATTGGTTCTGGTTTCTTCCCTTTCAAAAATCATAATCTTGGTTTTCTTCACATTCAAGTGTAAGCCATTGATCATGCAGTCGTCTTTCATAACTGTGACTAGTGTTTGCAGATCAGTGGCTGTTGGCGCTATTAAAACCGCGTCATCTGCATAAAGTAGATGGTTTACCACTAAGTCACCCATTTGTACACCTTCATTCATCGCTTTCAGTCTTTGAAGACTTTTGTCCAGATATATTATAAATAGTCTAGCGGACAACACGCAACCCTGCTTGACGCCGATTTTAACGTCAAACCAGGGTGACCTGTTACCACCCACCCGTACGCATGCCTTGCAGTCCACATAAGTGGACTGGACGGCTCGCAACAGAGTGCCATCTATACCATACTCTGGCAAAATGTCCCAAAGTCTCTTTCGCACTACTCTGTCAAATGCCTTCTCCAGATCTACAAAACCGCAGAAAACCTTCCGCCCCACTGCCAGATGCTTCTCTACGATGTTGCGGAGTGAGAAGATTAGATCCGAACATCCTCTTGTTATCCTTGGGGCGCCGAAACCACAGGGGGCAGATGCTGGTCAACTTTCTGGAGTCGCAGGGGCTCTTCTTGATGAATTCGTTCTTTAAGAAGAAGCCTCATAGAAAGTGGACATGGCGAAGCCCCGACACTGTGACGAGGAACGAGATAGACTTCATCATGACTGACAGGAAGTCTATATTTAGAGACGTCTCCGTGATCAACAGGTTTAATACCGGCAGCGATCACCGACTTGTCCGAGGCGCTCTAAATATAAACTTCAGGGCCGAAAGGCGTCGCATGATGAGGGCTACTCTGAGACCTACTGCGCCTCAAATAGCTTTAGGGTTCGAAAAGTTCCAACTGGAGCTTCAAAATCGTTTCGACCTGCTGGAAACCAAAGGCAATGTTGACGAAAAAACCGACACAGTGGTCAAAACGCTACAGGAGGTGTCTCGAAGGGTGTTTCCCGGCAAAAGCGGTAACAGAGAGTCTAAACTCTCGCTCGAGACTCTCGAACTTATGAGGCAGAGACGAGAAATGTCATCCACGCAGGCGTCTTCGCCGGATGGGAGGAACCTCAACCGGAAGATCCGGAAGCTGGTGCGACGTGACCTCCGATGTTCCAACACCCGCGCCATCGCGGCTGCGATTGAACAGAACAGAGGCACCAAAGTCTTCGCTCGCCAGCTAGGTAAATCCCATCTGACGAAACTTAATACTGCAGATGGCAAAACCGTGACCTCCAAGTTCGAGATACTCGAGGAGATTGAGAGTTTCTACAAAGACCTGTACGCATCACGGATGACTAAACCCACGAGACCCAGCGCTGACGACCACAGAGCCCCACTCGCACGCCACAACACGGAAGACATCCCTGATGTCAACCAGGACGAGGTCAGAGTGGCTCTCGAGCAGCTCAAAAACAACAAGTCGCCAGGCGATGACGGAATCACCACTGAGCTCCTAAAAGCAGGCGGGACTCCAATACTGAAAAAGTTAGCGAGCCTCTTTAATTCCGTCATCCACCAGGGCCTAACACCTCAAGCGTGGAGCGGGAGTGCGGTGGTTCTGTTCTTCAAAAAAGGTGACAAAACCTTGCTGAAGAACTACAGACCCATCTCACTCCTGAGCCACGTCTACAAGTTGTTCTCGAGAGTACTCACAAACCGCCTCGCCAGAAGACTTGACGAGTTCCAGCCACCGGAACAAGCTGGGTTTCGAAAAGGCTACAGCACCGTGGACCACATCCATACTGTTCGGCAGATTGTACAGAAGACCGAAGAGTACAATCAGCCGCTGTGTATGGCTTTCGTGGACTACGAGAAAGCCTTCGACTCCATCGAAACCTGGGCGGTTCTGGATGCTCTGCAGCGATGTGGCATCGATTGGCGCTATATCGAGGTGCTGAGATGTCTATATAATACCGCCACAATGACCGTCCAGCTCCAAGACCAAAAGACCAACCCGATCGAGCTGCGTCGAGGTGTAAGACAGGGGGATGTAATATCCCCCAAGCTCTTCACCAATGCACTCGAAGACGTCTTCAAGACGCTGGACTGGACTGGGCGGGGCATTAACATCAACGGCGAATACATCTCACATCTTCGGTTTGCCGATGATATCGTCATCGTGGCAGAGTCACTGGAGCAGCTGCGCGAAATGCTGCATAGCCTAAATGGAGCCTCTCGAGGTGTCGGTCTCGGCATGAACTTGGATAAAACCAAGATCATGTTTAATGACCATGTCACGCCGGGACCGATCTACGTCGATGGTTCGATGCTCGAAGTTGTTCGGGAGTATGTCTACCTTGGACAAGTTGTCCAATTTGGTAGAAACAACTTCGAGAAAGAAATTAACCGCAGGATCCAATTGGGTTGGGCAGCATTTGGCAAGCTACGTCACGTTTTCTCTTCGCCTATTCCGCAATGCCTGAAGACTAAAGTGTACAACCAATGCGTCCTACCTGTTATGACCTACGGGGCCGAGACGTGGACACTCACAGTGGGACTGGTCCACAAATTTAAAGTCGCACAGCGGGCTATGGAGCGAGCTATGCTCGGCGTCTCTTTGAAGGATAAAATTCGTAACGAGGTAATCCGACAAAGAACCAAAGTTACCGACATAGCTCGCAAACTCGGTAAGCTAAAGTGGCAATGGGCTGGTCACATCTGCAGAAGGACCGACGACCGATGGAGCAAACGGGTCCTAGAGTGGAGACCGCGACTTGGTAAGCGTAAGGTAGGACGGCCCCCAGCTAGATGGACCGACGACCTCAAAAAGGTCGCTGGGACAGACTGGATGCGGAAGGCGGAGGACCGTGTGCAATGGCGCGTGTTGGGAGAGGCCTATGTCCAGCAGTGGACTGCGATAGGCTGATTGATTGATTGATCCTCTTCCAGACCTGAAACCCCCTTGTGCCTCGCACAACATACCATCGGACTTCACGCGCATTCTCCGTTCAATAATTTTACCTTACGTTTGATTTAAACACTCAAACATGATTTCGTGCATGAACCGATGATGCATTCAGGATTGTTTCTTCTTCAAAATATACATATATTTTGTCAACTTTCACACGGTATATAACACGGTTCTTCCGGGATAGCCATTATTTCTTCATACTAAAATGGCAGAATGGATCTTACTAACACTTTCAAGGTCTCGAAATAATATTCGAGATACTTTTATCCCGAAAACAATCATGGTTCTTGCGATAAAGCTGGCTAAACGAATTTAATTTAAGGTGTCTTACATCCTAAAATAAAACTAAACACTTTTTATCTTGAAAAATATGTAGCATAGCAATATATACTATAGCATGACTTCTGCGGAATATCTATTATTTCTTCAAACTAAAACGGCTGAGCGGATTATAAAGAAACTTAATATGAAAGAAACTACATAGATATATATTGCGAAAGTGGAAAGATGTAGATATCGGAGAAGATCTTGAGTCTCCTACCATCACCAAATAGACCGTATCTTATCCGAAGGGCAAGTCAAGAATCTCCGTAACCGGCAACCGTGTATAAGACGAACTATGAGAGTGAAAAAAGCCAGAAAGGTCTGTAAGGAAAGAATCTGTTGGAACTCTGTACTCTCTGTCTACTCCGCAAGAGACCTAATGTGATGATATAGATTGGTAGATAGTATTAAAGTATTTTAAGTCGAGTTGAAATAATAAAATGGAATAGGTAACTTTGTTTACTCACTAGATCATGCCGATATTATCCTGAATTAAATACATTATTTTGGTTGGTGGTTTTAACCGGCCTGCATGAAGGCCCAAAGATATTAATCATATTTTGTCTAAAGAAAAGCCTAGCAATCTCTCGATTTCCCTCTTTCTCTTCACAAGCGACTGGAACCCTGGGGGCCTACTGAAATTGTTCTAAAACGAAAATTTACTCATATTTCAGTTGACTTTATAAATATTTTTGCAAAACAAGGACGACTTGGTTTATGCGATAAAACGTAGACTGCTTAACTTACTTTGTCAAATAGTCGAAGGTATGCTCCCCGCACAGTGTAATATTGATTTGGGATTTATTATTTTGAAATAAAGAAGATATTTTATGCGCATACGGGCACAATAAAAAACAATGGTTTACCGTGTTAATATCCAGAACGTCGGAACCTTTTTTAAATACATTATCACTGGTAAATGGAGGACTTTTCAGAGGTTGTTTAAGACTACATTTTAGCTTTGGAAATGCAAGGGGGTATTTGTTTGTATTTCTCCATATTAACACGGCTGAACGGATTGAAAAGAAACTTAATATGGAGTTGTCTTTTAAGTCTTCGAACAATACTATCCTAAAAAGTCCAACGTATGTCAAATTACAAAATAAACGCGTGCGAAGCCGCGGGAAACAGCTAGTAATAGAATGTAACAGTAAATTGTAAAAATTGACTTGTTGTCGTCATTACGACAAAAACAAAAGCCGAGGTAAATTTCATAGCAAACGACTAGTATTCGTATAGTACAGAGTCGCCTGTCATGAAGTTACGTTTCACTTGATGACAGCGTTAGTTCCGATTTTGGCCGCTGCCCAAAAATCCTTGTGGGTCTGTAGTAAAGTTGTAGTGTTAAAAGGATAGCATATCAAATCGATAGCATCACTGTTCCGTTAATCGGAGGGCTCAGCATGAAGACGTTGAGGTAACCGTGACGCTTTCGAGTTGATGTGCTGTCCTTCTTACACAACCAATTAACTAAATACAGATTGACGGACGATTTAGCGCAGTGGTTAAGAGCCTACCGCTCTACCCATTGGGTCTAATAGTCCAAGATTCGATTCCCGAACGAACAAATCTTTGTGTGATCCACAATTATTTGTTTTGGTCTGGATATTTGTGTATGTGAATTTTCATGTTTGTAAACGCACCCACGACATAGGAATAAATCCTAGTGCGGGGATACGTTTTTTAAAAAAAAGAAAGAACGATGAACGTAACTGCACACTTTCACGATGGCACTGACGTCAATGTCTTCATACTACGTTCTCAGTTCGTGCAGCGCCCTCAGTTTGAACCTACCTGTTACGTTATCAAGAGCTGCTAGAGCAATGATTGGAAATATATCTACGGTCCTGCCGTCGGCTAGCTTCCGCAGTTTGTCTACCAGCACGCGTTGATTTTTACAAAACACAGACAGGAAATTATGTAGTATGTTGAAATGGAAAGCTGGCGTCAGGAATTTGCGGTGAGCCTTCCAGCGTTGACCTAAAACAAAAATACTGATGTTATCATCATTCTAAACTGAGGCTTAACGTCTGATATATTACTGAACCGTGAATAAAAGACTTAAATAACGCAGGTTATACCTTAAGGAACTAGGAAATGGAACGAAATGGAACAAAATGCAACGAAATGGGACGAAATAGGATGAAATGGGACTATGGGACTAAATGGGACGAAATGGGACGAAATGGGACGAAATGGAAAGAAATGGAACGAAATGGAACGAAATGGAACGAAATGGAACTAATTGGAACGAAATGGAACGAAATGGAACGAAATGGAACGAAATGGAACGAAATGGAACGAAATGGAACGAAATGGAACGAAATGGAACGAAATGGAACGAAATGGAACGGAATGGAACGAAATGGAATGAAATGAAATTTGACGTTACAGTAACATGGTTCAGAAATCGTTCTGCCATGTTCATCTTTATTTAGTGAATGTGTAGTGTGAAAAATGTGTGTTGTGTAAAATATCAACTTGATAGCGTTAAAATAACGCCAATCTGTTTTTGCTTAGCCCTTAAACGATTTCTTACCTACTCATTACGTTTAACACTGAAGATTCTGCGCTCTATCGCTTTTCACAAGTCAGATAAGAATATTTTTATTCTGATATTGGGAGTAGGCCAATTTAGCGTTATGGATAAACAGTGTTATATTACTTTCAGGTCAAGGCGTAAAAAAATTACCCAATAAACTTGTCTTGTCGATATCTATGTATTATGTTAAGTAAATTAGAATGATATCGTTTCGTATTAATGCAAACAAACAATCTTTATACGAAAAGTTTGGTATAAATTATTTAGATATTTTTAGTTACTTATTTTACTATCCTACTCCTGAGCGAAGGTCTCCCCTTTATACTTCCATAACTGACGATCTATTGCTATTTCGGGTCACTCACACAGGTGTCCCAATCGTCGCGCCACCATTTTTTTTGGTCTATATCTTCGTCTGACATCACTACTTAGTATCCAATTGGTGTCGGCGTTTGCCCGTTTTAGTTTTTTATCTTACCTTTTATTTCTCCGTTAATTGCGAAGAAGATCTTAAACTTGTAAAATCACTAAGTAAGTGAGAGCAATGTAAACTGTTGACCATGCTTGCCCTGTTAGTTTTTCTCGCTAAAAAATACCAACGAAAGGAGCGCCGAGCAGTGACACCGAAGGAATTATTGACTTTACACGACTGAATTCCTCTTTTTTCCCGTGTGAGTGGGCAGAAAATAAACTTATAAGAAATATCATCGCGGCAAGACTTATTAAAAGACAAGACTGATTACTGTGGTTTCTTGTTCACGTTTACTCTCGGTTATGGTTAAAATATTATGCTCTTTGCTTACGGTTCACATAAAAAAGTGGTAGTTATGTACGTCGTATAAAAGGCGCTAATGAAAGAAGACACGTTAAGCCATTGGCCCCTGCTGCCACTTAATGTGGCAGTCTTAAGTGGGTACCGCGACATAAACCTGTTTTTGTACTCCTTGCACTTCAAGGAGTATGGTTTAGAGATTTAATATTACGAAATATGGTGGTTGACTGTATATTTTAGAATCTGGTAAAAGGAAAACACGAACAAACTAAATTTTCTCGAAAAAAAAAAATCTATAATAAAGATATATTGCTTTATTTTTTTTTAATTCAGCGTGAAAAGCTTAAGGACTAATCAATACAATTTACTTAAAAACATAGCAAATACTTGTAGCAAAGTTTTTGTAAAGCAGGTTTTATATTTCATAGTGCAGATTTTTTGACAAATTATTAAAAATTGTTTTTCGACATACGTCGTTTATTTCCGACCGCGCGCTCAATATGGCCGTCCCTTATTATTCTTTTGTAAAGGAAATTGCATCAATGTCACTCTCCCGGTCGATAAATGGTCGATCGCGGAAGGCCCTTTAGGCGAGTTGGATGCTTCATATGCGGCTTAAGAATTTCTAACAGCAAGTGGCCCCAAGCCCGCCTTAACGAGAAGAAGAGAAGAAACCTTTGCCTATAAGTGGGACAGTATAAGCTGCTAATAATATTATTATGGATTTATATGAGGTTGTGTCAAAGTAGCTAGATGATTCCTCGCAACGGTATTAGACGAATATATTACCTATTGAGTATATAGAAGAATACATTACCAGAAGCCGTGAGCAGTCCTTGGCCCAGCCAACACGTGAGGAAGCGGTATGACTTCCCTTTTGTGATGAGCTCTGAACTTGAGACGACTGGCTGAAATATTTCACAGTTTTAGCACCCGATTCTAATTAATACAATGACGATGGCTTACCATGGCGTAACAATTAATTATTTCAGGAGAATATTCTCTGCCCCGTATGGGATCTGGCGTTATGATATAGATAAATCGATAGAAGAATATTGCCCGAAGAATAGATGAACGATGTTTTTTTTCTTATGTATAATATCTTTTAATATAATCGCGAAAAACGGGTCCCTTATATGATAATTTTGTTGTCCGTCTGTTTGTCTATACGTCTGACGGTTAACACTCTTTTACTCAGGAACGGGTAGAGGGGTTAAGTTGAAATTTATGTCAAATACTAAGGTCGAAGGTCCCTTGGTGATATAAAAAAAATAAGCTGCTAAGTCGATGCAATCAAAATATTATGGCCTCAACACACTCATCAAAATCTATACTTTACTTTCCGTTGACCTAGGATCATGAAATTTGGCAAGAAGCAAGGTTACACAAAAAAAAATGAAAAATTATTAATTTTTCGAATAATAATATAATAATAATAATAATAAAGATTTATTTTTCTCTTTTACAAAGTAGTTACAAAATTCGTTTAAACTATATCTAATTACAATAACAGCATTATTTAAAACTTTGTAAGAGACTGGTATCTGTACTAGGTGACCCTGTTTGACAGATTACCAGGACCTCGTTCAATGGACTTGCGTTAGCTGGCTATTAGATAATAATCAGGTATATTTATCTATATAACATTAGTTACTTGAGATAAAAGAGAAGCAAGATAAAATTAATCTTACCTAGATTAATTTTAACTTGCTAAAAAAAAAAAATTTTGTGTGTGGGTGTGTGTGTGTGTGTGTGTGTGTGTGTGTGTGTGTGTGTGTGTGTGTGTGTGTGTGTGAGTGAGTGAGCGTGTGTGCGCGCGTGTGTTTAGGTCATGATTTTTAAAAGATCTTCGGTTTTGGTGTAGTTCAGGCTTAATAACCATTTGTGCACCTTCTTTTTACATTGAGTTTTAGGTAAGGCATATATCAATAATTCTTTATTAATTTTATTATATAGATAACTACCAAGGAAACCGAAAAATTTATGTGAGAAACTTGTTTTGAAAGGAATTGTAGGACATACCATATAATTTCTCCGCTTACGAAGAAAAGATGGATCAAATTTCAAAAGAGAGTGCCTTCTAATAACTGATTGTAATACAAAAAGTTGACGAACTGTCAGAACTTCACATTTGTCGTATAGCTCTGTCGTTGGATAAAAGAATGGCAGGGAATTATATAAAACATTCATGGAATCCACAGAGCGTGAATCCTACACGCACGTGTCCGATTATTTAATATGGGTATTGTCAGAGAGACTGAAAAACCAAGCAAGTACCGAATTTTGGGGGGTGAAGTTGCTCGCGTCCGTAGGACTTACTCTCGACTCCCTACATGTGGTTCACCAGTATAGGCTACGACCGTGCCTGGTCACCACCCTCCCGACATAGTCATGCTGTCAAGTCACCGAGTCGTGTTCCGGCATATTGGCCAGAGTAGCCTTACGTAGAAGCGGGTCTAGGCCGACCATACCGATTCTGAACTCGATCTAACTTCTGTCTCCTCAGCCTATTTTAGAGTGAATAAGTTATGACTGTGAGCGCTTGTAGCGCTGTGCGACCGCTGTGTTCGTACCGATCACTAAGGTTAAGCAGCGTTTGACTCGGTCGGCCTGAGATGGGTGACCGTTTGTGGCTTTTCATATTTGAGCGTCTCCGTGCTTCAGAAGGCACGCTAAGCCGTTGGTCTTAGCTAACTTAATGTGGTAGTCTTAGCTAACTTATAGGCAGCTAGATAAGTTCTAACAGCCACAAACCTGCCTCCACAAATCCGCACTGAGTCCATGTGGTGGAGTATGACCTAATCTCTATCCCTTCGATTTGTGAGAGAAGGCCTTTGACCAGCAGTAGGACACTAAAGGCTGATATTATTATTATATAGATTATGACGGAGTCAGCGAGCTGCGTCTGCGGCCCCATCGTCATTCTCCATCAGGTGAGATATCAATCGTTGATCAGTCCTCAATAAAAAAAGTACTTACCTCAATATATTTTGGGTGACATAAAACCACGTATGGAATCGAAAATATGTGGACATGGAACGCATCTCCGTATATAAGGGTCAGTCTGTAAATGAAGTTCAAAAACTCTGTAACAAGATAGATTTTAATGTTCATCCTACTTCCTACTAATATTTAATATAATAACATAGAATACTTTTTGTCCCGGAAAAATGTGAAGGTCCTGTCTAAAGCCAACGCAGACGAAGTCGCGGGTAGAAACTAGTAAAATGATATAACAACGTCACGTCTGACGGACGGCTTGTTTGGGAGTTTTTAGGAGCTGAACCCGTTCCGTACACTGGATCGAGTAGTCGCGGATTCGATCCCCGCACGGTAAAAGTTTTTGTGTGACCCACAAGTACTTGTTTCCGTCTGGTTGTTTCTGTTTGTGAATTTCATGTTTGTAAACTTACCTACGTCACAGGAATAATTCCTAGTGTGGTGCTACATTTGGTTTAAATGAAGCAAAAAAGCCTTTGTTCCCAGAGCGGGGGTGGGAAAGGTGTGTACACCCAAATATCACCTACGATGTTAGGCCCCAATGTAATCGCCCTATCCTATTGTCATTATACCACGCTCAATTCCGGACTCCAGAGAGCGATTGATTTTTTTGTTTGTTAGAATAATTACCATTTGTCTGAACTAATGTTTGCTTGTAAATCATACGCACAAAACAATATTCATATCAATAACACTTGAGAACAAAATTCATGTTTCTTTTCAGAATTCTCCTAAAGGACAGCGAATGAGAACGAATTACGAGAATGGAGCAAGAGAGGTTTGTAAGGAAACAATAAATCGGAACTTTTCACTCTAGTCGCATAGATAGACACTCATAGTTACAATTTAACTGTTCAATACTTAATATAAAGAAATCTAAAACCAAGCATAACACTGCAAGGCCTCACGACACTGTAAGCTCATTCTGCGTATATCGGACCAACAAAAATAGTTAAGAAGTTTGAGGGTACCCCGGAACAACTATGCGTTTTGGACGTCTAACACCTCAGTCCTTCCCGTGACCATGGGTGTTGCAAAGCACTCGAAACTTCGGGAACTTAAAAATTAAAAATAAACCGCGATTAAATCCTCGCGTAAATCTAAGAACTCAGTATGTTCATTACTGTTTAAATAGTAATTTTAATTTAAAAATACCTTCTTAAAAACAAGCTTTTATAGCAAAACACAACGAAGATCTTGCTTAGTTGAGGAATTCCTATAGCTTCTTTCCAGCTTCACATTTCCAATTAAAGTATGTATGCGGTTTTTATTTAAGTAAGGATGAGACCTTTCTCATTTTTACTTGCCTACCTTGGTATGCTCCGGTGGGTCGAATATCAGTCATAATCGAAACTAACGCTGTCATCAAAAGAAATGTTACTTAATGAGAATCGCAGAGTGGCCGTTTGCTATGAAATTTACCCAAGTTCTTTTTTTAATTAGTAACAATGTCATCTACGGGCCAAAATATCCTTGTAGCACTATAGAAAGAATATCAGAAGAAAAAATGAAAAAATTACAAAACGAGCTTAGCACGAAAAGATTGAAGTGAACTTGAAACTAGCGAGTTTATATGCCATCCCTATCACACTACAAATTTACTTAATAAACATGACCGTGAGAGCACGATTACTCGATACACGATAACGTCAAAAATTTCGTGCTAAGCCCTCAAATATGTAATACAAGAGTGGTGGTTGAAGGTATCGCTTTTTAAATGAATGAACAAATAGACTGTGTGTTATTTGAAGGGCAAGTCAAGAGTCTTCGTAACCAGCGAGCGTGTATAAGATGAACTATGACAATGGAGAAAGCCAGAGAGGTGTGTAAGGAAAGATCTTGTTGGAGCATTGTACTCTCTGCCTACCCTGAAAGAGATCTGGCGTGATCACAAAGTTTTTTAATACAGCGTAGCATTTACGGAATTATACCTGTCTCGTAGATGCTTTTAAAAAAAATTCAAACACGTCACCATTGTCATCAAGTGACCGAAACAAAACTTTTAAGGGTCACATAAAAAAATTGTCTCGTGCGGGAATTAAACCCGCAACTGCTCGATCCAGTGACGTGAGCGGTCTACGCTCTAAACCACTTCCAAGAAAAAGTGAAATTTTGATATTGTAATAACTGCCTCGTTGGTCTGGTGGCAAAGCGCATCGCTTTGTAATCACGAGGTCCTGGGTTCAAATCCTAGGTCGGACAAATGTAGTTTTTCTAACGAAAAATTCCCAGTCTGAGAGTCTGGAATTGTGCCTGGTATATGGCAATAGGGTCGCCCCCTATTACATGGGACCTAACATCGTCGGCGAAACGTGGGTGTACTCAGTACACCTCTGCCACCCCCTCTGGGGAATATAGGCATGTCGGTGGTGTAATTTAATAAGTGCATATAATTAGAGTTATCTTATCAGGATTTAATTATAATTTCAGTAAAATGAACGGACAGGCCGATATGATTATTACAATTACAGTTTTATCGTAAAAAAACACTTGGATAAGAACACAGCTTCGCGCGAAAAGGTTGACGTGAACTTAACTCTAGCGAGTTTATATGCCATATTTGTCAGACTACAAATTTACCAAATAAACATGAACTGGACAGCACGACTACTCGCTAGTGTCACGATATCATCAAAGTGCTAAGACGTCAGTACGCGTAATTGAACTTGGTCAGAAGAAGAGTTATTATTAAAACAACATGTTATCTATTCAATAACCCTATTTCCTTTGATAAGAAGAAGTAACGGATACTAATTACACGGTACTGAGCGTGAGTCCTACTACTTATCGAAAGAAACAATTTATCACCACATATTATAAAACATAGTTCCCCGCCGCGTCTGTCTGTCTGTCAGTCTGAACGCGATAAACTCAATAACTACCGAACGAATTTTCAAACGGTTTTCACCAATGGACGGAGTGATCTATGAGGAAGGTTTATGAGTAGTGTAGTTTAGTAATAATTTAGCTTTTATTGTTCTGCTGCTGGGTAAAGGACTTTGAGAAATCGAAGTAGGAGATAATTATTTGATAAAAATACCAACAATTCGCTGACGATGTTTCGTCCCAATGTCATAGGGCGCGAGTCTATTGCCTAACAATTCCAGATTCGTCACTATCAACTCCTGGACCTCGTGAACGTACGCCCAGCTTGCGCCCCTAGACAGTTATAACCTCCAGCTAAAGCGCAAATAACTTACGCCTACTTGCACAAACCAGGGTTAGCGTTACCTATTGACTAACTCGAGGTTATAACGTTAAGTTGAAGGCAATTTAACTTTATAACCTCGAGTTAGTCTATAGGTAACGCTAACCCTGGTTGGTGTAAGTGGGCCTTAAATGAATTACTTGTGTAGATGGAGCATCGCGCTCGTGGAAACTGCATTAAATATACCCATAGGGTACATAAATTGTAATACAAACACGCAAACGCACGTACACATTGACATCTTTTAAACAAATTTAAAAAAATTTAATTCGGTGTAACGTACACGTAGTGCGTAACTGAGGCCGTATTTAGGTGCAATTTTGTGTTAGTAATCTAGAGAGATCTTGACAAGTCTTACACGCGTATCTATAGACATTTAATGACTTAGTCTTAAGAATTTACTAATAACGACATTTTACAGAGGCTTGACAATATCGTAAGAGATACAGTCAGCTCTATTTCAAATTGATATCTAGATGATCGGGCTGAAAGGAAGTTTGGGAATTCGCAAAATTTCAAGTTTATCGCTCCCAGCCTTCTTGTCTTCAGTCCACAGCACACTTGGTCTAGTAAAAAGAATTTTGTTACCGTCTTTGACCAACTTCAAAATCCCATATTTGGATGAAGGCAAGGATACTTGGCTATTGGGCTGTCCAAATACTACTCCTCCCACAGATCCGAATTCCCAGAAGCAGTGGGATCGCCCGATCTGCGAACTTACACGGAAAAACCTTGTTGAAACGTCCCTTAGTTCAGCGGATCGCGCTCGTATCCTCGCTGCTTCTGAGTGGGAGTCGGATCTTTGGCTACAGGCGCACCCTTCTGTCCATCTTGGGACCCTTTTAGACCCCACTGCATTTCGTGTTGCATTGTGTCTCCGTTTAGGGGTTCCTTGTCTTGTCTCGCACCATTGTCAGTGTGGTAGTAGAGTCGACCAGCTCGGCCACCACGGACTCTCATGCCGCAAAAGTGCCGGACGGGTTGCGCGTCATGCCAGTCTCAACGACGTCATACGCCGTGCCCTTGCCAACGTCAACATGGCGGCCATCTATGAACCGGCTGGTCTCCATCGAGATGATGGCAAGAGGCCCGATGGTATGACGCTGGTACCCTGGAAGATGGGACGGCCGTTAGTGTGGGACGCTACATGCGTCGACACTCTCGCTCCGTCTCATCTTCCAGCGTCTTCGATGGGGGCAGGCAGCGCTGCACTGAGCGCAGAATCCCTCAAACGCTGCAAATATGATTCTCTTGGCTCGGTATATATATTTGAGGCGTTTGGGGTAGAGACATTGAGTCCGGCGGGGCCGGGAGCCCACTGGATGTTTCGAGAAATTTCGAAGCGTCTGGTGGAGTGTACTGGCGACCAGAACGCTGGTATGTATTTCGGTCAACATTTGGCCCTATGTAAATATGTTTTTTTTTTACACCCGTTTTTGTTAATAATTCTTTGCTGCTTTTTATATAATTTTGTAAATAATTCAGTAAAAGTAACTACTTTGCCATGTTTATAGATACAAGTGTTAGTCTAAGGTAGTTTGCGAGCAATCGCATGCCCTTTTACGTAGTGAAGCTGTGAAGGCCCCTCAGCCAACAGCGAAAATTATTATACGCACACAAATAAAATGTAATCAATTTAATAAATTAAGATTCGGCTCGGTTACAGTTTTATAACATGTATCGATAAAGGGTCACCTTGCATCTATATAATGGACTGAGGTAACCATATAACGTAACAATACAATTATACCATATTTGTTATAGTGCGGAAAAAAACTGAGACAGGTTTTTTTCAAGGTTACGTTGTCAACGTGTATATAAGAGTATCTTTTCCTATCGGGAGTAGACATGATATCTGCCGAGATGATCAAATACGGTGGAACTTGCGTCCGGGACGCTTTCCGGGCCCTTGCAAGCCTTTGCTGGAGGATCGGTAGAGTCCCTACAGATTGGCGCCGCGCAGTCATAGTACCCTTGTATAAAGGCAAGGGTTCACAATATGACTGCGCCAATTACAGAGCCATCAGTTTGATCAGCTTGGCAGCCAAAGTTTACGGTAAAATTATTGAACGGAGAATGCGCGTGAGGTCCGATGGAATGTTGTGCGAGGCACAAGGGGGTTTCAGGTCTGGAAGAGGATGTTCGGAT
Organism: Phalera bucephala; assembly: GCA_905147815.2. Taxonomy (NCBI): domain Eukaryota; kingdom Metazoa; phylum Arthropoda; class Insecta; order Lepidoptera; family Notodontidae; genus Phalera; species Phalera bucephala. The sequence continues at coordinate 25,577,710 of LR990615.1, forward strand.
CAAGTCTTCTCACTCCGCAACATCGTAGAGAAGCATCTGGCAGTGGGGCGATTTTCTGCGGTTTTGTAGATCTGGAGAAGGCATTTGACAGAGTTGTGCGAAAGAGACTTTGGGACATTTTGCCAGAGTATGGTATAGATGGCACTCTCTTGCGAGCCGTCCAGTCCACTTATGTGGACTGCAAGGCATGCGTACGGGTGGGTGGTAACAAGTCACCCTGGTTTGACGTTAAAATCGGCGTCAAGCAGGGTTGCGTGTTGTTCGCTAGACTGTTTATAATATATCTGGACAAAAGTCTTCAAAGACTGAAAGCGATGAATGAAGGTGTACAAATGGGTGACTTGATGGTAAACCATCTACTTTATGCAGATGACGCGGTTTTAATAGCGCCAACAGCCACTGAACTGCAAACACTAGTCACAGTTATGAAAGACGACTGCATGATCAATGGCTTACACTTGAATGTGAAGAAAACCAAGATCATGGTTTTTGAAAGGGAAGAAACCAGAACGAATGTAAGGATTGTGGTTGGTAACGATGTGCTGGAGCAAGAGAATGAGTTTGTATATCTTGGATGCGCCTTAGTAAGGATGGGAAATACACCGCTGACATAGAGAGAAGAGTGAGTGCAGGGAACAGAGTGAATGGTGCGATGGGAAAGCTACTCGGGAGCCGGCGCTTAAGCCATAAGGCGCAGCTGGCCATACATAACGGAGTTCTTGTCCCAACGCTGTTATATGGTAGCGAGAGCTGGGTATGTAAGAAGGAGAATGAAAGTAGGATAAATGCGGTAGAAATGCGAGCTCTGCGGAAGATGTGCGGAGTGAAGCTGACCGACCGCATTAGCAACAGCATAGTAAGACAGCGAGTAGGTATGAAAGATAGTATCGGTGTAAAGATGAGAAAGGGCATGCTCCGTTAGTTCGGGCATATAGAAAGAATTCCAGAGGAAAGAATGACAAAACAGATATACAATGTGAATGTGGAAGGATGCAGGTACCGGGGAAGACCTAGACTATCTTACCACGACCAAATAAGCCGAGTCTTATCTGATGGAAAAGTCAAGAGTCTTCGTAACCGGCGAGCGTGTATGAGACGAACTATGAGAGTCGAGGAAGCTAGAGAGGTATGTAAGGAAAGAACCTGTTGGAACTCTGTACTCTCTGCCTACCCCGCAAGGGATCTGGCGTGAGGTTATAGATAGATAGATAGATCTTTTCCTATCTATATCATCACGCCAGATCCCTTGTCGTAAAGAATACGTTTCAATAGGTTCTTCCATTACAGACTTCTCTGGCTTCCTCCACTCTCACAGTTCGTTTTATACATGCTCGCCGGTTACGGAAACTTTTGTCTTACCCTTCAAATAAGATACGGTCTATTTAATCATCCTACCTACCCAGCCTACCTACGTCCTTCTGCTTCTCGTGCGAAAATCGCATCGTACATCTGTTTTGTCTTTCTTCCGACATTCTTTCTATATGCCCAATCAACAAGCATTTCCGTTCCTTTCTCATCTTTACATCTATACTATCTTTCATACCTACACGCTTTTTACCATCACGACGGTTCAAAAATATCATCCCGGAAGAGGCAGAGGTTTGGAATATTTATGAGATAAAACTAATATTTCGAATCTTTCCCGTGACAATGGGTACTGTAAACCAATCGAAAAGAAAGGATAACATCTGAAAAAATATTCTTAATTTATATGGAATATGCGGGCTATGGAGCGAGCTATGCTCGGCGTCTCTTTGAAGGATAAAGTTCGTAACGAGGTAATCCGGCAAAGAACCAAAGTTACCGACATAGCTCGCAGACTCAGTAAGCTAAAGTGGCAATGGGCTGGTCACATCTGCAGAAGGACCGACGGCCGATGGAGCAAGCGTGTCCTAGAGTGGAGACCGCGACTTGGTAAGCGTAAGGTAGGACGGCCCCCAGCTAGATGGACCGACGACCTCAAAAAGGTCGCTGGGACAGACTGGATGCGGAAGGCGGAGGACCGTGTGCAATTGCGCGTGTTAGGAGAGGCCTATGTCCAGCAGTGGACTACGATAGGCTAAATGATTGATTGATTGATTGATATGGAATATTCGCGTATATCAAAACTCAATAATTTTGATACTCTAAGCTTGTATATGTATGATAAAAGTCGTGCGATCCGCCCGTCACAACCGTTTCAGTGGTTTTCGCATGGTGTCCAAATAAACACACAAACCGTGTATTTTTGTGTTCGTATACCCCTAAATAGAAGAATGTATTTTTTATATGTTTAAGATTTTTGTAGCATTTAGAACTTAATAATAGGTAATATAGAAGTTCTGAATGTCCTTGCATCTGCTTTATTGTAATGATATCGATCACGGCTCTCATTTTACCTGGTTATTAGAGGCTTGGATTGAATAATACTTCAGTTATATTTAATAGATAGAGGCCACTTCCTGAATATATAATCAGCCTTTTGTACTCCTTGCATCTGTCTGATCTCAATAAATAATAATAAATCAACCTGTCCCACTGTTAAGCAAAGCCTTCTCTAGCAAATCGAGGTGAACGAGATAAGGTGTTATTTTTTATCATTAAAATTTAATTATTTCGTTAATAACCTAAGTCCTATTTTAAACTTAGCACAAAATATTTATCTATAATGAACCAGTGAAATTCATATCGTTATAGTAATACTTAAAATTATTTTCTCCTTTTAGTAATTTATTTTCTTAAAACAACATCAAAACATAGGATTATTGAAACTAAAACGGTTTTTGCTAAAATATTTATATATACCCTATACCCTTATATTGAAATAAATAAAAACATTATGAAAGGTTCGATTTTATTTTTACAAGCTTTTATTTCACTGACAATGTTCGTATGTCTATCTGTCTGCCTTACCGTTTCAAATCTTGTGATCCATTTTTCAAGTACGTGCCCATATCTGATTGAGCTAAAATTTGGCGTACATATGTATGTCCGATGACGTAGCAATAATATGGTACCTTGGAGCTGGTCTGATGATACAGTCGGAAGGTAGGTGACTATACAACGTAAACCCCTCATGTTTAAGCTGTTTAAATTGGTATTGAGAAGTACTATATAACCAGATAGTGTTCAGGGTCTGATGATGAAGCCGATAGGTGGCCAATGGAAGCACGCAAGAACTCAATATAACCCTGCCGTGTTTGGGTTTGTTGGATTTGTCTTGACGAGTACTTTACACCCAGATGGTGTCCAGGCTCTGATGATGGGGCAGGAGGGTGGCCAATGAAACTACCTAACTTTTCAACATAACCCCGCCGTGTTTGGGCTCATTGGATTTGTCTTGAAGAGTTCTGTAGAGCCGGATGGTGTCCAGGGTCTCATGTTGGAGGCGAAGGGTGACCAACATAATTACCCAACTACTCAACATAACCCTGATGTGTTGAGGCGTTACATTTGTCTTGACAAGTACCATAGTACTTGTCGGTCTCCGTTGTGTTTTCGCTATAAAAGCTTGTTTTTCTTAAATATATTTTTTGATTTAAATTTTTATATTGTGAATGTAAATTCTTTAGGTCATCAATAGCTAGATAGAATTACTATTATTACTACAAAACTAAGTTACGCATCTATAATAGGCATTATGAGATACATAGATATTTTGTATTATAAAAAATATTTAATGTTCGACTTATAGTATAAAGAATGATTTTCTAGATAAAGCTTTCGCAGTTATATGGGAAAGTACTAATACTAAATCTATGGGAAGACATAAATAATAATAATGGGAATAAGTATGGTCTATAGTCTATGTCATTAATGTCAAAAAAAATGTACAAGGGTGTAACTGATAACGATGGATTCGTCCTCTTTCTTATCATCTCAAATATATTATCTTGTAAATGCTCCCTCTATGTTTTTAGTACCTCTATGATACGAACCATGTAAGAACAAAGATTTTTAAATTGGTTACTTTAATGGTAAAAGTGTACAGCTGAACTGGGTTTACAATCTCTCTATGCTTATAGTTTTATCTTTATGATATAAAGCACCCAACAAGACAGATGCTTAAAACCTATTTATAAACATACATACAGACGAACAAAGAACCTCCTTCTTTTTGAAGTCGGTTAAAATACTTGACAGCTATCACCTTAATTAGCACTATTCCCGCCTGAAGTACAGGTCTCGACCTAGTTCAGGTATATACCTAAATTTACCTACCTTGTAAGTTATAATAATAATAACTTATTACCCTGTAAGTTATTTTAGTTCAAGTCTTTAAAACATTTGTAAATATTATAAATGAATAAACATTATTAATATTATCTGGTTCTTTCTTGTTTAATTCTCGTAATTAAAAGTGTTCAAAATGCAGCCTCGATTTATTCTCAATGTCATAAATATCACAAATGGTATGTATTCTCGTAAAATATCTACATCGACTGAATCGAGATCGGACCGAAAGTTGAACAAAATGTAAACGGTATTCCGATAACATTTTGAACTGACATGAACAACAAATACAAAAAAACATTGTCAAATTGAACATTTTAGATAACTATTTTTTATTTAGACTATCGCAGCTGATATAAACATGTGATCAACGAATGATTAACAATATATTTTTAATTATACAACATGACATTATATCGAAATTAGACTGAGATGATACTGAAATTGGATCGATACTTTAGAGGAGCAGAATATCAAATGTGAGTAAATTCATAATTAAATCTCAATTCTGTCAAGATTCAAGCTGAGTGTTATTTAAATGCGAGAATTGGGTTTCTGTGTAGAATTCAGTTTTATTGGATTTTTGTAATTATCTTGTTAAGTATTTTTTTTTTAGTTTTAGTTATTGTATTTTACCAAAGAACCTTAACCTGGTACTGGTCGGACTGACTCCTTCTTATTTGATTGACAATGTATAAAGTATTATTTTTGAAGTGAAAACTTCTTTAGGCGCGTTGGGCATTTTTCGAGATAGAAAAAAACAATTGAACTCGTGACACTGTTACCGTTACCGACACCTCTGTATATAAATGAAATCAAAAAATATTTCCTGACGATTCAAAAAATACACACATAATTGTTCAAGTTTTCACTTCTGTCGGCATTCCCGGAGTGCCACTGTTTGTTATATTTAATAAAATCGTTGCCCCACACTAGGAATAATACCTGTGTCGTGGATGCGTTTACAAACATGACATTTATATGCACAAACATGCAAACCGAAAGAAGTATTTGTGGGTCACACAAAAATTTGTCCCGTGCGGGAATCGAACCCGCGACTACTCAATCCAGTGGGCGCAGCGGCTTAAGCTCTATTCACTGGACCAAGCCATCATCATCCACCAGAGAATCATCAGTAGATCACTTTTTCAATGACAACGTTCGTAAATAATATGAGTAACGTGTTACTTGTTGTTTCCCTTTGGCTAAATGCTAAAACTGACAGACTATAAATAAAAATATTTTTTTAGTCTCATTTTTTATGAATTTGTATTCACTATCACCGGGACAGCCACTCCTGGGCATTCCGCAAGGATACTCAACATTAGTCTGTATAATAAGACTTCATCATCATCTCAGCCTACACTAGTCCACTGCTGAACATAGGCCTCCCCAATCGCTCTCCAGCGCAACCGCCCGATGCCACCTGCATCCAACGACTATCTAAGATCTTTGCAAGATCGTCAGTCCGTCTGGCAGGCGGCTGTTCCACGCTGCGCTTGCCAATACGTGGTTGTCACTCTAGAATCTTTCTGCACCAACGCTTGTCCGATCTCCGCGCTAATAATAAGACTTACGTCCATCAGAACTGCGATTGGAAAGGACTATACACAAAAGTGATAAATATTGAACTGATTGATACTGTAATATTGACAGATACTGATTACTATTTAATTATGTTATCGTCCTAACCCTTGAATAAACAAATTGTTTTAACAAAGACTGTTAATGGTAATGAGCCTGACCTCCAAACAAATAATTTTTGGACTTCCACGAGGTTAAATACCATTCTCTTTTCGCAGTTTTTTTCCATAATTATACTTAAAAAATGTAATGTGTATTTAAAGATCATTAAAAACATATACTTTAAGTTTATATTTAGATTTAGATTCTGTGCACCTCTCCACAGATGTGTAATCCAAGCAGTGGGATATTATGGGTTGATATATTATATTATTATTGGACTTGACCTACATTGCTGAGCTCCATATTAAGAATTATTCCTGTGCCGTTGGTACGTTTACAAAACTGAAAATGATATACATAGACACCCAGACTGCAACAAATATTTGTGGGTAACACAAAGATTAGTCCCGTGCTGGAATCAAACCCGTACCTACTCGATCCAATAAGCGGAGCGGCTTACGTTAACCATTGGACCGAGTTGTCGTCGATTCAGTTGAAATGCAAGCATCAAAAAGAAAAAAAAAAAAAGGACCGCATAAAAAAAAAAAAAAATACACCGTCACGTCTATATTCCCCAGAGGGGGTGGCAGAGGTGTACTGAGTACACCCACGTTTCGCCGACGATGTTAGGTCCCATGTAATAGGGGGCGAGCCTATTGCCATATACCGGGCACAATTCCAGACTCTGGACTCGTACTGAGAAATTTTCGTTAGAAAAACTACATTTGTCCGACCTAGGATTTGAACCCAGGACCTCGTGATCACAAAGCGATGCGCTTTGCCACCAGACCAACGAGGCAGTCATCGACCTCATAATTTTGGTATATGTCTAAAGCCAAGTACGAATCTAATTGTTTATTATAAAATCCGTAGATTAGTACCAAAATATAACAAAAAAGTGACTACAACTTCATGAAAAAAAAAAGGCCAAAGAAAATTAAAATTGAAAACATCCGTGTAATAAGTAATATTATTTTTTTCTGTAGGTACCCGGGAAGACTTGGACAATCTTACCATGACCAAATAGACCGTGTCTTATGTGAGGGGTAATTCAAGAGTCTTCGTAACCGGCGGGCATGTATGAGTCGAATTATAGGAGTGGAGAATGCCAGAGAGGTCTGTAAGGAAAGAACCTGTTAGAACTCTCTCTGCACTCTCTGGCACCCGCAAGGCATCTGGCGTGGTCTAGATACATTTCTTTTAATTATGTTTTTGTAATACCTAGCTATTATGGCTTTGCAATATTTTTTTTGTCTTTGTATACATATTATTTACATAAATCTATCTATATCATCACGCCAGCTCCCAGATTACATAAAAAATCTTTTAAAAACCTTATGCTCTGAGTTGAAAGTTATGCAAGTGTAACATACTCGTATATAACGCAAGTCCTTAGACAGCCCAATTAGATTATTGCTTTACAAATTCAATACGAAAATCAAACTTTCAAGTTTTTTCTTTTCAAGGAGATTTCTACCATTTTATTAAGCTCTTTGGTTCCCAAATTAACCACGAAATTTAATAAATAATTAACTCTTGTGTGCATATTGATGTGAGTTTAATAGGAATGCTATATGTATGTTTATATGTGAGTGTGAATGTTTCGTACAGCAGACTGAACGTATAAAGTAATTTTTGATAAATAAAAAATGTAACATACTTTAAAAATAGCTGGAATCGATTCAGTTGCCGATTTAAAACAAACTACTTTCAGGTCTTGCGTTAAAAACGTTACACCCTGTATTTATATAAAATTAAATTAGTCAATGTGTGTGTTTAAAATAGTCTTTAAATAATGAAAATCTTACCAGTGGATTTAACAATAAACAAATGAGCATTTCCCAACAGTGGAATTGGAATCGGTCCCGGTATATTGAACCGATTTCGTTCTTTCATTAAACTTATCCAGGAAATCACTAAAACCAAAATTAGTACGACTAGAAGAATTAATAAAATCATTTTTCCCAGGCACACCACTGCGCGGCACCACTGACTTGATACAATGATGTTGTAATCAGAATGTGTCCGTAAGCACTCGGGGTTATCGCGTTCAATTAAAAAAAAATGTTGTCGTCTAATACTATCCGTATTAGACGAGGAGGTGACGGAAAGTTTTGCCGGGAAATAAAATAATAATATACCTCTTACAATAATATTCAGATAGCCCAGGCTGATTTATCATTAGTAATTTCTTTTCGCTATATTTTTTAAGGGACGTGCCCGCCCCTAAAAGATTAAGGGGCAATGGCGTGCATAAAAATTCCTAAAATCTTCCTCAAATTTGTAAATTTATACGTCCTTCTTTATTTTGTAAAAAAAAAGGGACCTTGGTGACAGTCTAGTAATACTGCCCCATAAATTTTGATACAGGATCGCGTTAGAACTAGCCACTCTACTAATCTATAATGAAAATGGTACTTAACACATACAATATTACGGCCTAGTATAAGAAGTCTCATTTGACACATGAAATAGGCAAGGAAGAATGACACTTACTAGAGAAAGATTTGAATTCACGTTAATACATTTTCGTACCATACATCCTCATTATGAATACCGTCACATAAAGATCTTTAGCCCGCGGCCAAAATCAGAACTAACGCTGTCATCAAGTGATATGTCACTTCATGACTGTCTTCGAGATGCCGTTTGCTATGAAATTTACACAAGTTCTTTTTTTAATTAGTAACCGTGCGGACCCTGTTCATATATTTTCCTGGCATTTGGAAAATTTTACTAAATGTTAAACCTAGTTTCACTCCAATGACAGGGGGCTGTCAATGTAATCCACAGGCCAAAAGATCCTTGTAGCACTTTATCATTCTATGAACATGCAGGTGCTGAATCGGACTTCTTTTGTCACCAGAGTCCTTATGTACTATGATTAAACGCGGCGCGTTACGATAACTTCATGAAATGATCGTGTAATGGGATTCCGTATGCCACTGAAGTACCATTAAATGATCATTTCACGAAGTTATCGTAACGCACTGCGTGAGTGTTTATTTAAGATTTGGTCAAATAGCTGACGGAGCGCGACGCAAGCGCTGGGCCTTTAAGGTAAGGCCAACGCGTTGAGCCGCGGTCGCGGTGGTCTCCCCGGCATCGATCACGGTGGCGATCAGTATCTCCCTATGATAGCGCGTGTAGGACGTAGAACGCATTCGTGTGAACATTTCTATACAAATATTACTACAAGAGCTGATCGCCACAGTGCACGCCACCACGGCCGCAGCTGAACGCGTTGATTCGGCAGTACTTTTAGTCATAGCGAATAGGTCCCTATGTAGTCACTAGTGTCCGACCGAAGATTCGGTTTCGGCTTCGGTTAGCTTCGGCTATAAATATCACCTTCGGCCAATCCTTCGGCTTCGGCCAAATTAGGCCGAGGTTTTGGCCGAAGCCGATGGTTTCCAGCAAGCACCGAAATTAATCGATCTATTACGATTTACGACTTACGTATGCTTTTAAGTAAATAAATATAATAATATTATTATTTATAATAGGCGCTCGTAGCGCTGTGCGACCGCGATGTTTTTAACAATTAACAAGGTTAAGCAGCGTTCGACTCGGTCGGCCTGAGATGGGTGACTATTTGTGGCATTTCATGTTCGAGCGTCTCCGTGCTCCGGAAGGCACGCAGAGCCATTGGTTTCGGTTACCACTTAATGTGGTAGTCGTTCAGCCGTATTGGAAGTCTAATAGGCGGCTTCTTTTCTTTCTTTTGAATTAAAAACGAAAGCATATACTAAGAATTTTTTCCTGTGTCCTGGGAGCGTTTTACAAACATGAAATTCACATACAAACAAACACCCAGACCGTAACGAATATTTGCGGGTTACACGAATATATGTCTCGTGCGGGGATCAAACCCGCGATTCCTCGATCTAGTAGCGGCTTAAGCTCTTAACTACTGGATGAGGTCATCATCATCATCATCATCATTTCAGCCTATACTTGTCCACTGCTGAACATAGGCCTCCCCAATCGCTTTCCAGCGTAACCGGTCCGATGCCACCTGCATCCAACGACTTCCTGCGATTTTCACAAGATCGTCGGTCCATCTGGCAGGCGGTCGTCCTACGCTGCGCTTGCCAATACGTGGTCTCCACTCTAGAATCTTTCTGCCCCAACGCCCGTCCGATCTTCGCGCTATGTGGCCAGCCCATTGCCACTTCAGCATGCTAATCCTGAGGGCTATGTCCGTGACCTTGGTTCTTCTACGAATCTCCTCATTCCTGATTCGATCACGTAGAGAAACGCCGAGCATAGCTCTTTCCATAGCTCGCTGAGCAACTTTGAGCTTTTTTATGAGACCTATTGTAAGAGACCACGTCTCTGATCCATATGTCATCACTGGTAACACACATTGACTAAAAACTTTAGTCTTTAGGCACTGAGGTATTTTGGATGAGAAGATGTTGCGCAGTTTCCCGAACGCTGCCCAGCCGAGTTGGATTCGTCGATTGACCTCTCTCTCAAAGTTGGACCTACCTAACCGGACTGCCTGTCCCAGGTAAATGTATTCGTCGACAACTTCAAGAGTAGAGTTTCCAACGGTGAGTGCGGTGGGTACGACATGGACATTAAACATTATTTTTGTTTTGTCCATATTCATTTTAAGACCCACTTGTTGGGATACTCTATTGAGGTCACCGAGCATTCGTCCTAGATCTTCCAGCGACTCCGCCATGACCACAATGTCGTCGGCAAATCGAAGGTGAGTGATGTATTCGCCATTGATGTTGATGCCAAGTCCTTGCCATTCCAAGAGCTTGAAGGCGTCCTCTAAGGTGGCCGTAAACAGTTTCGGAGAAATGACGTCTCCCTGTCTTACTCCTCTTTTTATGGGGATCACCTTCGTGCACTGCCCCTGTACTCGGACTGACATGGTGGCGTTATTATACAAGCACTTCAACACTTTGATGTACCTATAGTCAATGCGGCATCGCTGGAGAGATCTAAGAACCGCCCAAGTCTCGATCGAATCAAAGGCTTTCTCATAGTCCACAAACGCCAAGCATAGTGGCCGATTATACTCCTCAGTCTTCTGTATAACCTGCCGCAGCGTATGTATGTGGTCTATGGTACTAAAGCCTTTCCGGAAACCGGCTTGTTCGGGAGGCTGGAAGTCATCAAGCCTTCGTTCGAGACGATTCGTAATGACTCTCGAAAACAACTTATAAACATGGCTCAGCAGTGTGATGGGCCTATAGTTCTTCAATAAAGAATTATCACCTTTCTTGAAAAACAGCACCACCACACCCCTGTTCCATGCTTCCGGCGTTTTTCCTTCAAGCAAGACGGAATTAAATAGCCTCTGAAGGACTTTAAGTACCGGCGATCCGGCCGCCTTCAGAAGTTCTGCAGTAATTCCGTCTTCACCCGGCGCTTTGTTGTTTTTTAGTTGTTTGAGAGCCATCCTAATTTCGCACAGGCTGATGTCCGGGATATCTTCAGTGCAGTGTCGGGTTAGCTTGGCTCTTGGGTCTTTTACCAAGTCAACAACAGGTTTAGCTACTGAGGTATATAACTGTCCATAGAACCTCTCTATCTCCCTAAGCACCTCTGACCTATTTGACGTTACGTTTCCGTCCTCGGTCTTCAGCTTCGTCAACTGGCTCTGCCCAATAGACGCGTCTCTTGCGAACACTTTAGAGCCCTTGTTCTGCTCTATGGTCTCCTCAATACGCCTTGCATTGAAGGACCGTAAGTCGTGTCGCAAGGACTTCAATATCTGTCCATTAAGCTGCCTATAGGACTTAGCATCATCAGAGGTTTGGAGCGTCATGGAACGTCGCTCAGCCATGAGGTTTCGGGTGTAGTCAGATAGTTTTTGAGGCCTATTTTTACGGTGGGTCTTAAAATACTTGGACCCGACCGTATGAACAGTCTCTACCAGCCTGTTGTTGATTTCGTCCACTGATGCGCTGCTGTCTAGCAATTCGAAGCGGTTTGACAATTCGAGTTGAAAGTTCTCGGGGTTTTGGATATATGCATGAGTAAGTCCGAGCGTAGACTTCATCAGACGCGATCTTTCCATTTTGACATTAATATTTAATGTGCCTCTGACCATTCGGTGATCACTGCCGGTTTTTACCCTATGAATCACGGAGACATCATTAAATATTTGTCGCTTGGTGCTCATGATGAAGTCTATCTCATGTTTTGTGGAACCATCAGGGCTCATCCAGGTCCATTTCCTATGAGGCGGCTTCTGGAAGAAAGAGTTCATCATAAAGAGTCCCTCTTTCTCCAGAAATTCGGCCAGCCTCTGACCCCTGGGGTTGCGCTGCCCATATCCAAATTGCCCCACTCTCAGCTCATCATCGCCCCGTTGGCCCAGCCGCGCATTGAAGTCACCCATAACTACTGTAAAATGTGCTTTGGAAGTATGTATGGCTCTACTAATGTCCTCATACATAACTTCGACCTCATCATCTGAGTATGCCGAGGTCGGTGCGTAGACCTGTATGACCTTCAGCGAATATCTTTTGGATATTCTGAGTATCAGGTACGCTACCCTGCTCGACACACTAGTGATGGACACAACGTTGTTTATGAGTGACTTGTGGACGATAAATCCGACACCACCTTGGGACTGCTGTTCGCCCTCCCGGTAGTAAAACAAGTTGCCGGATTTTAAGGTTATCGTGTCCTCGCCCTCTCTTCGGACCTCCGATAAACCAACAATACTCCACCGCAACTTGTTTAACTCTTCTTCCAGCTCAACTAGCTTCTCATCTGTCCTCAATGTGCGTGCGTTGTATGTCACCAGGGCCAATTTTCGGTTTTGGTGGTAGCCGAATTTCTGCCGGAGATTCTTAGCACCCCTTGTCCTGTCGTTACCATGGCTGCTACCGTGGCCAGGACGAACAGGACCGCCGGGGACTAGGGGCCTGGTTTTCCTGCTTTCTTCCATAATTGGGGGTGTTTGCCATACTCGCCACGCTTGGCAGGCGGGTTGGCGAGCGCAGTTATTGGTCGTCGAAGTGTTAAGGGAACGCTGCTGCCCATTCCCTAGTTTTCCCTTAGTCGCCTTGTACGACACCCGATGGGATGAGATGGGTTGGTCCTATTCTAAGCCGGGAACCACGCGCTGGATGAGGTCAGTCATTAAAAAAATATTAAATTACTAGTACCTAAATATGTTTGAAATAATGATATTAAACATAATTGCGGTGGACGTCATTAGACTACTAATAATAATGATAAATCATTACCATTATCAGAATAAAGATTGCCACTTTGACGATTAGCATTCCTTTTTTTAAGTTTGAAACTTGTTTTATAATGATGTTTTTGTTCTTTATCACAAGTCAAAATAACCTTTTTTCTCGCACACATCAACATACATTGGTACCAAAAAAGACAGGTATAGACTTAGGCCTGTATTATATAACATAAATCATTCGTGAATCTAGTTTTAAAACAAACGTTGTAAAAGTCTATAGACTAGTAAGAACTGGACTATAAACATTTAATGACTTTACTTAGCGAAATAATGTCATTTGTTTAATATTCTATACGTGGCCAAAAAACTAACCTTTGACATTTCTTACTTTTGACTATTTCTCAACTATAGAATAAAAATGATGTACTAAGTAATTACTTCGGTAAAAGATAAGGGTGTAAGACTTGTCTAGACTGGGCATCACTAACAAAAATCACGCTAAAAGCAGCCGCAATTACACACTATGTGTGCGTGATATCAGTGTTCGATTTGTTAAAAAGCTGTCAATGTTAAATAATTATTAATTAAATTTATGTACTCTATGGTATGCCGTTTTCGCGTGTTCGATGCTCCGTCAAGTAATTCATAGAAGGGTAAATTAAGAATATAATAATTACTATAAAACTTCGATAGTACTTTAAGGCCCACTTACACGAACCAGGATTAGCGTTATCTATGGACTAACTGGAGGTGATAACGTTAAGTTGAAAGCAATTTGACGTAATAACCTCGAGCTAGTTAATAGGTAACGCTAACCCTGGTTCGTGCAAGTGGGCCTTAAGCCTCTATTGCAGCATTTTCCAAAGTATGGGTCACGACCCACTGGTGGGTCGCGAGCAAATATTAGGTGGTCCATAAAAAATAGGACGATACAAACGCTCCGGTCAACGGACGGGCGATTACTAAATGAGTGACTGCGAAAATGAGTTTCAATCGCAAGCATTTAACGAAATGTTGGCTCTCAGTTGCTGACAACTATCCTTCTCTGTTTAATCAAGCCATGAAAGCCCTTATCCCTTAAGTACCCCATACCGAGTGGGGCCAGATTTTCGGCTACGGTTAATATTAAAACTAAATACTGAAATAAAGTGGCCGTATCCAGCTCATTGAGATTAAAAGTAACTAAGATTGAAGTTGATGCTAAAGCTATAATGACAAAAAATAGGAAACGAATGTATCCTTCTCATTAATATACAGCGCTTCTTGTATTTAAGTATTAAAATGTTCGATTGGAATTGAATGATTTATTCCTTGTTTGAACAGACCTTCATTCATATATTTATGCTCATCCATTTTTTAAGCACTTGAGGGTATTCGACCGAGCTAAAATTTAAATACGTCTGCAAATTAAATGACGATGCAATAATAAGGTACCATGGAGCTGGTCTGAGGATGGAGTATACAACGTAACCCCTTCGTATTTAGGCTTGTTAGATTGGTATTGACAAGAGTACTTGTCACATTGTATATTAATACAACCACATAGTGTTTAGGATCTGATGATAAAGTCGAAAGGTGGCCAATGGAACCACTCAACCATTAAATATAAACCTGTCGTGTTTGGGTTCATTGGATTTGTCTTGACAAGTTCTTTAGACCCGGATGGTGTCCAAGGCCTGTTAATGATAACCTTGATATGATGCTGCAGCATAATTTGGAATCAGCAGGACACCCAACTCCTCACCAATTTACAACAGAGTTATCGTGTTAGGGCTCATCGGAATGGTCATAGATAGATTTTTTAAATTTAATCTTCTCGAAATTAAACTCAGTACTTCAACGCGTCATTTACCATAATCATCTGGTAGAGTATCTCAAGTGTATGGACTTTATTGAGTGCTACAAAAAAAATGCTATGTAGTCTTCTATTACATATTCAGTCATATTCAGTCAGTATTATATATACAGTCCGATAACGATCTTTTGTCCCGCGGCCAAAATCGAAACTAACGCTGTCATCAAGTGAAATGTCACTTCATGACAGTCGCAGAGTTGCCGTTCGCTGTGAAATTTACCCAAGTTCTTTTTTTAATTAGCAACTATGCGTATCTAACTGTTGAAATGCTTCCCTGGAAGTAGGAAAATTTTACTCAACGATAACCCTCTTTTCACAATGTCAATGTTATCCATGGCCAAAAGATCGTTGTCGCACTGTATGTAACATTTTTTTCGTATAACTGCAATTGTACCATTAATTTTCAAGGCACGCTAGCGCCCGTCTGCATTTCAGTTGTGAGGAAACGTGAAACAAGAAAACTAGCACATTGAATATCTTTTGCTACCTACTAATTAGACAACTTGCTAACTGCGTTGGAGTAAAATATTAATTCAATAAGTTAAATAAAACTAGTTCAGATGTACACTTTGCCGTGGCCATATTGTTTCTAACACATACTACAATAGCTTTTATAACAATGTTAAATATGTATAGCTTACCATATATAACAACGTACCAACCACGGAATACAGATTGCTTAGCACGAAAGGATTGACGTTACCGCGATGCTAGCGAGTAAACGTGCTGTTACGTTCATGTTTATTTAGTAATTTGTAGTGTAACAAGGATGGAATCAACTCGATAGCGATTTATTTCGTGCTAGGCCCTTAGAGTATCTACTCAGTGGTTGGAAGCATTCCAAGCATTTGAAATCCCGCCAAAATCTAAATTTCAGAGTGACCAACTGACATCTGCACGACAGTGCTGCCAACCACTTCCCATATATGATTTGTTATACCACAGCAAACGTAGTAAACAGTAGAATACCTTAGTCCTAGCTATCCGAATAAGAATCACGCACACAGACGGGGTATCTACGCAGCGTCGCGGCATGTTGAGACATAGAATATAGACTTAAGAGGCTTGCAAAGCAACTATTTTTTAATGATGTAATTTTTTTTAGAAAATTACAAAATTTGATTTGACGCATACGTAGTTTTATACAATTTTCAAGCGCGCGCTCAATATATTCGTCTCTTATTATTCTTTTGTAAAGTAATATCATCACTGTCACTCTTCTGGTCGATAAATGGTCGACCGCGGTAGGCCGTTAAATGCAAAATAACTTTACGCCTATATTCCAAAAGTGCTGGCACCGCCAGCTGTAAGTCAGCCTGTTGCTATACCGGGGACAATTCTAGACTCCGGACTTTTTCTAGTAATTTTTCTATAAATTTATTAACACGTCTTCCTCTACGCCGATGGATGAGTAATTTATTATTGTGCATGTAATCTAAGGTAACATATCGCATTGGCAATATAGAAAGAGGTTGGAGTTTTTGATCAGTGTATATTTATAACGAACACATTTTTCAAACTCAAACTCCAACTAGAACTCATTAGGAAGTTCATAAATAGTAAACAAAGTATAGTGCTACAAGGATATTTCGGCCCGTGGATCACATTGACAGGCCCCGCTGTTGTGAAATTAGCGTTATCATTTAATAAAATAATTTGCTTCTATCATGGAAATATTTCAACAGACGGGCCCGCATGGTTACTAATTAAGTAAAGAACTTGGGTAAATTTCATAGCAATGGCAAATCTTTATATCAATTTCTCTTGATGACAGCGTTAGTTTTCATTTTGTATATTTTATTTTGTCTATAATTTAGAGAAGCATTTTAATTAATGTATGTAATTTTGAATTACTTACCACGATTCACTTTGCACTTACTTAAATATGTTATTATCAGTTCTGATGTAGGTAGTCTAGTATTTCCTTAATTAATTCGTGTGCAATACTTAGATAACTACATGTCACGATTTCCGGTTACAAATTATTTATATTTTATTTTAAAAGTATTTTATCTGACTTTCAATTATTAAAGCAAATAAATAGTACTTCATTTGATTTGTTAATTTAACGTAAACGCGGATTTTAAATTGTATCTGATTTGACTCAACTAAAAATATAGGACGGCCATTTTTAAGTTAGTTCGATTCAAGCGCTCAATCGGAGCAGACGAAAGAATCGGGTGACCAGGATTTGTTAAAAACTGTATCGTTTACCTACACAGAATTAATGATCGAGATTAAAGGTATGATAATCATATATTAAACGTGTTTTATTTGCTTCTTTACACGTCAGAAGCGGGACAAACCAACAAGGTATGCTCAGCAATATTTATCATCTTTTTTTTGTTTTCTTCTGTTTTAAAACTAAATGAATACATGGAGATCTATTCGCATTATATGATGATAATATTTTAAGCCACAATGTTTTAGTATTCACCTGACTATATAACTATTCTTTGCTACACGCCCGCTTATTTACTTATTTGCAATTTATAATTGAGATTAGCCACTTGACTTCACGGTTTTTTAAATACACTTTTTTAGGTATTTACAGTATACACAGCAATATCAATAATAATCTATAATTGTATTGATGTTATCTATATATGATCACAATAGTTTACTGGCGTGTAAACATTTTAATCCCTTTAATGCTTATTCACAAAACTTTAGGATGTATATAAAGGAATGTCAAAGCAAAAAAATAGAATTGGTACAATAGGAATATTGATGAAATTAATATTGATGAGCCATGTTAGTGTTAGTAAATACGGTTCCAATAGTAATAAGAAAATATCAATGAGAAATAGTAGCATAATTCAATAATATTTATTTCATTTTGACATAAAGCTCTTTCCTAATGGTTTCATATTATGGGTTAGTAACTATGTCTCGTTGAGATCATGAGGTTTACCTGGTCATGAAAAAAGGGCCTCCCTTTGCAAGAACTTAGAATTACATAAGTTGCCTGCTCAGATTAACTATGGGACGGATAAAAAAAACAACAGACAGGAAGTCAGGTTATCGTGGATAGAAGCTTGTCTATTTCTGACGATACGAACACCAGCCATAGTTATTGATGTCTTATTATGCGTGGCTGTTCACTTGGTATTGCGGTGGGTTATAATAGAAATAATTATTGTTATAAATCTAAATTTTCCTATGGTCCCTAGAAGGCCAAGACCTCCTCTCCCTACTTTCACTTACTCCAGCGTAGTGCAAGTTGATGTCGGTCATTTTGATTGATTATAATGTCTTTGTACTTAACTATGCGAAATAAAGTGACACTAGTGCCGGATTGGTTTTAACAATGAACGTTATCTTTAAAATTAAAATGTTCTTATATTGAAATCAACAAAGTAAGATTTGCGACTGAAATGAAACCTATGTCCCTCCCCGTGTTAGTGAAATTTTCTCTAAATATACCTAAGTAGCCTAATTGATACAGGGCATAATCCCTGGTGAACTAGTATGTACTCACTTTTTACTCTTTTCTTTGATTTGATTTGCGGCTTCCAACCAAGTTCATTAGTAATGGTTATTCTTAGCAATTTTGGATTATTGTTTATTATGGTTACTTTATTAAAACCATCTGTCTATATCACGTTGGGTATTCCTTCTGAAATTACTATCTATTTTGCTGTAAGTCATCAAACAATATTAAAAATACTGTTAGTCCCTACTAAATCATTTGTTAATTTTACTGTCTGAATTGAAATGGTCACAGTAAACTTGTATCTTTACGCTGTGGTGGTTTAGTTAATGGATAAAACCAAGTGATAGTTTATAGATTTTGAAATGTCATTAATGTTAATAGGTATAATAGGTAAATAAAAAAAAATATAGACATTCCAGATTTAAACAAAAAGAAAGAAATATAATTTCAATTATTGGTATGAAATTCTACACATGATCTTAATTGTCCATAAGATTATTTTTAGGAAAACTGCTTTATTTTTATTTCAAGTCGTCAGTAGATATATTCTTTTTGATACAGTAAGAATGATTTCAATGAGCTTATATTAAAACACTTGTAAGCATTTGCTGTTCTTACACAAACATCATCACGATCTATACTGGTAATTGGCTTCTGTGTTAGATTTATTTAATCTTTTTAGATACGTAAATGTGCCATGAACATTAATTTTTTGTTCATGGCACCCACAACAACCCACAAGTTGTTGTGGGTGCAGTAACCATTTGGCTTAAAACTGGTATCAGAGTAATCTTCATCATCATCATCATCTCAGCCTATACTTGTCCACTGCTGAACATAGGCCTCCCCAATCGCTTTCCAGCGTAACCGGTCCGATGCCACCTGCATCCAACGACTTCCTGCGATTTTCACAAGATCGTCGGTCCATCTGGCAGGCGGTCGTCCCACGCTGCGCTTGCCAATACGTGGTCTCCACTCTAGAATCTTTCTGCCCCAACGCCCGTCCGATCTACGCGCTATGTGGCCCGCCCATTGCCACTTCAGCTTGCTAATCTTAACGGCTATGTCGGTGACCTTGGTTCTTCTACGAATCTCCTCATTCCTGATTCGATCGCGTAGAGAAACGCCGAGCATAGCTCTCTCCATAGCTCGCTGAGCAACTCTGAGCTTTTTTATGAGACCTATTGTAAGAGACCACGTCTCTGATCCATATATCATCACTGGTAACACACATTGACTAAAAACTTTAGTCTTTAGGCACTGAGGTATTTTGGATGAGAAGATGTTGCGCAGTTTCCCGAACGCTGCCCAGCCGAGTTGGATTCGTCGATTGACCTCTCTCTCAAAGTTGGACCTACCTAACCGGACTACCTGTCCCAGGTAAATGTATTCGTCGACAACTTCAAGAGTAGAGTTCCCAACGGTGAGTGCGGTGGGTACGACATGGACGTTACACATTATTTTCGTTTTGTCCATGTTCATTTTAAGACCCACTTGTTGAGATACTCTGTTGAGGTCACCGAGCATTCGTCCTAGACCTTTCAGCGACTCCACCACGACCACAATGTCGTCGGCAAATCGAAGGTGAGTGATGTATTCGCCATTGATGTTGATGCCAAGTCCTTGCCATTCCAAGAGCTTGAAGGCGTCCTCTAAGGTGGCCGTAAACAGTTTCGGAGAAATGACGTCTCCCTGCCTTACTCCTCTTTTTATGGGGATCGCCTTCGTGCACTGCCCCTGTACTCGGACTGACATGGTGGCGTTATTATACAAGCACTTCAACACTTCAATGTACCGATAGTCAATGCGGCATCGCTGGACAGATCTAAGAACCGCCCAAGTCTCGATCGTCAGAATAATCTTATTGATGAAAAAATCTTAAATTCATTCGCCATTACTTTTGGGTTACAACGTTTTTTTTATATTTCTATCTATCTATCTATAACCTCACGCCAGATCCCTTGCGGGGTAGGCAGAGAGTACAGAGTTCCAACAGGTTCTTTCCTTACATACCTCTCTGGCTTCCTCGACTCTCATAGTTCGTCTCATACACGCTCGCCGGTTACGGAGACTCTTGACTTTTCCATCAGATAAGATTCGGTTTATTTGGTCGTGGTAAGATAGTCTAGGTCTTCCCCGGTACCTGCATCCTTCCACTTTCACATTGTATATCTGTTTTGTCATTCTTTCCTCTGGCATTCTTTCTATATGCCCGAACCAACGGAGCATGCCCTTTCTCATCTTTACACCGATACTATCTTTCATACCTACTCGCTGTCTTACTATGCTGTTGCTAATGCGGTCGGTCAGCTTCACTCCGCACATCTTCCGCAGAGCTCGCATTTCTACTGCATTTATCCTACTTTCATTCTCATTTTTATATTTCATCTTGCAATCATATTTTCGTTGTAGGTAATTTTTTATATATATATATATATATATATATTCGATTATATAGCCCACACTGTCAGTTTGTTATTTAGTTGCTATTTTATAATGTTAAGTAATTTGGAGTAATTACTTTTAGAAGTGCTTCATTTTTAATTGTAGGTGTTGCTTAGCTTTGTATAATTGCAGTTATTCTTACTATTATACTATTCTCAAGATACTATGTTAAAAATTATCTGGAGACGAAGGATTATTATCATTAAACAAAGTATGTGTGCGTTCAATTAAACAGTCATATGCGTCATTAATTATCTCATATATATTGTATACATATATCTGAGGTTAATATTTTGTAAATAAGATTTTAATATTTGTTGCATTTTGTACCAATGTTTATGTTCATTAATGCTGCAGGCTTTGGTATTTATTGATCTGATAAAGCGAATACGTTTACTTCTGGCTTACGTAGCTTTTGTAATTGTGTGAAATTTTCAGCAGAGATATGATGACTTGATGATAGTAGGTCTTTTGATTGCATAGTATTGAATTAAGAATTGAAAAACAGAATTAGAAAAACAAACAACAACAATTACACAGAGCATAACTGATACCTTAATGCGCACTATAGACGATAAAATACAACCAATCTTAAAAGAAAATAAATACCTAAAATCCGAAGTTCAAACATTGAACAGGAAAGTAAAATATTTAGAAGAGGCGAATAAGAAAAATAATATAATATTACATGGTGTCAATGAAACTGAAAATAATAATGAAGAACTATTCATTACTATAATGGATATTTTACAAAAAACGAGTGTTAATATAGAGAAGTTTGAAATAAATAAATATCACAGATTAGGAAGAAAACAAGATGAAAGAAAAACCAGACCCATACTTATTTCCTTTACGTCATATCAAAAGAAGGTAGAAATAATGAAAAATAAAACAAAAATACCACACAATTCTTTTCTAACCGAAGATTTCTCAAAAGAAACCCTTGAACTGCGTAAAAATCTACAACAAGAATTGAAACAAGAGAGGGAAAAAGGAAATGAAGCATTCATTAAGAATAACAAACTTATTGTAAGAAATAAATCAGAAGCCGAAAAGAGGAAAAGAGAAATTTCTAAGTCACCAAAGAACATACAAATAGAATCTTATCCTACAGAGGGGAAAAACATTATTGCACCGTCTAAACTGCCAAAAACTGATGCATTTGCATACATGAGAGCCAGATCTTTCTCAATGACGGAGAAACAAACGCAACCACATAAGGCATAGGAATCATCCGACACCGGAAACGTGGATAAAACAAATAGTGCAAGAAAAATATTAACGAAAAACAAACAGATCCCCAATACGGTTGGTCACCGCGGGGAGATAGACCACACCCCCCAAGAGCTTATAGTAAATAAAAATAAATCTATGAACCCTTCACTGAACAAACAATACTTCGAAAATAATAAACAAAAACAAAGAACAAGACTAAATATAGCCACAATAAACACAAGATCGTTAAAATCCCGAGAATCCCTACTTGAATTGGAAAATGCATTAGAAACCATAAACTGGGACATAATAGGCTTAAGCGAAGTACGGAGAGCCGTTGAGAAAACCGAAGAACACGAAAAATATATATTTTACTACAAAAATATAACAGCTGGTCTATATGGAGTAGGATTTATGGTTAAAAATTATCTCAAAAACGAAATAATAGAGTTTCGAGGCATATCAGATAGGATAGCAGTTTTGAACATTAAATTGCCCGGCCATAAACAACCATCTTCAATAGTTCAAATATATGCCCCGACTGATGTCGCCAAAGAAGAAATAAAAAACGATTTCTATAACAAACTCAATGAAATAATGCCAACCTTGCACAAAACCATAATTGTAATAGGGGACTTCAATGGCCAAATAGGAAAGAGGAGAATAAACGAAGACAAAGCACTCGGACCACATACATCAGGCAAAAGGAACGACAATGGACAAAGACTGATAAACTTCGCTTTGGAAAACAACCTACACATCATGAACAGCTACTACAATAGGAATATTAATAGAAAATGGACATGGATGTCACCGAATGGAATGATAAGAAACGAAATAGACTACATTACCACAAACAAACCAAGATTATTCTCAAATATAAATATTGTCAACCAATTTAACTACAACACAGACCACAGACTACTTAGAGGTCAACTGTATATAATGGAACCAAAAACATCAAGGAAAAATATTTACAATACAAGAAAACCTGTAGCTTTACAAATACCGGAAAACATTTTAGAGTCCCTACGCACTAAATTAGAAAAAATAAATAATCTCAAAGAAATTCAAGTAAAGTATGATGCTCTAGAAAAGGAACTAAAAGAAACCGAAAGTAAAATTAGAACAACAAGAGAGATAAAAGACAAATTAGGTCTAGAAGCAAGAAGGTTGATTATGCAAAGGAAAAATATGTTTAAGGATAGGAAAACTAACAAACAAAAAATAATAAAACTTAGTAAAGAAATAACCTTGCAAATACGTAAACACAGAGAGAAATCAAGAACTGAAACACTAAATTACCATATAGAAAAAGTAGGCGGAATCAAGAAAGCATGGACTGAACTAAGAGAAAATATAACCTGGATCGACAGCATAAAACACCACAGAAATAAGAAAAGTAAGACAAATAGAATAGAAATATTAGAAGTAGCAACAGAATATTACCGCGAATTATACAACAATGACGAAATAATAGAGGAACACAACCAGCTAGTGGACTGCGTTAAAAACAACGATGAAGAAATTCCGTGTATAACGAGAGACGAAGTCAATAAGGCTATCAAATCACAAAAAAGAGGTAAAACGCCAGGAGGAGATTGCATATCGAACGAATTGCTAATAGGATCATCCAAAGCAACGATGAACACTATCACAGACATATTCAATGAAATTTTACACACAGAAAATATTCCTCAACAATGGACTTTGTCAACGATAATAATACTGCACAAAAAAGGGAAAAAAGATGACATAGCCAACTACAGGCCCATCAGCTTGATGTCGAACGTGTACAAAATCTTTTCAAAGATACTGCTAGACCGTTTAACAAAGACTCTGGATGAAAACCAACCCAAAGAACAAGCAGGCTTTCGCAGCAAGTTCTCAACAATAGATCACATACACTCGATAAAACAAGTAATTCAGAAAAGTAGTGAATACAATATTACGTTCTACCTTGCGTTCGTGGATTATAATAAGGCATTTGACTCCCTAAAACACGCAAAAATATGGGAAGCCTTAGAAACACAAGGAGTGGAGAAAAAATATATTCGACTAATTATCAACGTGTACAAGAACATGAAAGCAAGGATACGAACAGAAAGAGATGGGGATTATTTTCCGATAAAAAGAGGAGTAAGGCAAGGGGATCCTTTGTCACCCAAACTTTTCTCAGCTGTTCTCGAACACGTGTTTAGACGTCTCGAGTGGGATAAGTACGGATTGAATATTAACGGAGTGCGATTAAACCACTTAAGATTTGCAGACGATCTAATAATAATTGCTGAAGACCCAAGAAGCTTACAAAAGATGTTAAAGCAACTGGTGTATGAAAGTGATAAAGTGGGACTATCAATGAATACTGCAAAAACAAAAATTATGTCAAGCTCTGAAAACATTCCTATATCCGTTAACGGTAACAATATAGAATATGTGGATGAATACACATACCTAGGACAGATCATATCTCCAATAGACCTCACAAAGAAAGAAATAAATAACAGAGTCACTTTGGCTTGGAAAAGATACTGGTCTCTCAAAGAGATAATGAAGAATCCTTTCGTACCGTTGAAAGCAAAGGGTAAAATATTTAATTCCTGCATTCTGCCTGTTATGACATATGGGTGCCAAACGTGGAGCCTAACTAATCAAAGCATACGCAAATTAGAAACTTGCCAGCACAGTATGGAGCGAAGCATGATGGGCATTAAATTAAAAGATAAAATTAAGCTAGATACTATAAGGAGCAAAACAAGAGTCACAGATATTACGTACTGCATTAAAAAACTAAAATGGAGGTGGGCAGGTCATATGATTAGGAGTAACATAGATAAATGGTCTAGGGATGTAACAGAATGGTGCCCGAGACAACACAAAAGAAAGAAAGGGAGACAGCGACGTAGATGGGAAGACGATATTGTGAAAATAGCGGGGTATACTTGGAGAAGACAAGCTCTGAACCGCACTCGGTGGCGTACTCTAGGGGAGGCCTATGCTGGACAGCAAGACAATCTTCACGGACCGGTGTCAAACGAGTAAATAAGTTTATATTGTAAATATATTTTATGTAAGATTGTTAAATAAAGGCTTTATTATTATTATTATTGAATTAATGGGAAACCTACGAATTCTATTAATAATGTATTAAATTCCATTAGATCGATACTACAATTACTTGTTATTACGATACTGTGATAGTTTTTGTATAACTTTAATGTGTATTTTGTGGATAAAAACAAAAATTCATACTCTGCTTTCTGTTTTTAACAAGAAGCAAGCATCTGGGCTGTGGTTGAGTTGCGCAGGAAATATTTGTTTAACCATTCATTTAAGCAAAGGTTCCAATTTTTTTAGAAGCCTGCGATGTAAAAATGTAACATGATTAGATCTTATTTAAAGTAAAAAGGAGCTGCTAAAAATAATAGCAAACATTCGATGTGTAACCCTGTAAGTATTTAGTGGGAAACATCCACTGGTTAATCTGTCAAGTGAGGTATCCTGTATCCAGCGGAAAACATATCTACTGAATCCGCTAACAAGTGAGCCATCCAGTATCAATCAGTTGGACAATTGCCCTTATTTCCACATAAATAGTTTCTCATCACTCTAGAGTTTACTGGCAGATAACTCAAATTGAGTTAAAAACGCTTTTGTACATCTTTTGTGTAAATGTTGTAAGTAATCAATGTTATTTTGTACAATAAAGAATAAATAAATAAATAAGATTTCAAATGCACTTCTAAAACATTTTACGCGATACACGCACAGGTACAAGTGTCGTGGTTAATTTGTATATCAAAATTCTTGAAAGGTGGTTAATAACCCTTTAGATTTGAAAATTCGGTTTTGGTGTTGTATTCGTAAAGCAATAATTTTGTAAGAATGTCTGAGGTTTAGTAATTTTTGTTGCGTCTTGAAAGCGAATACATATATCATAGAGTAATCGGTTGTAAAGAAAGTAATGCGGTTGGGCTTAACCCGTTAGAAATTTAAGGAAAGTAATCACTTTTATTGCTTATTATTCATAGTTTCTTCACGTATTTGGCAGATGTAATAAATCGTGGGATCTATCTAAATGATTGCTATAGAATGTAATTCAGGTTTAGTTAGGTTGAAAATTGTGTTCAAAATCGGTTAAACAGAAATGCGTTGAATAATTAGTGTGTGTATAGCCAATGTCACGATTTAGGTACGCCTTTAACTCCTTTGTAATTCACACAAAAACAGATTACAACTATTTCATGATACATATTGTTATTTAAATAGTTGTTTCGGGAAGCGTTATGATTATGTATAAAGACCAAAATGGGTATGCTAACACTTATGAGAAACTATTAAGGCAAATTAGAATGCCTGTATATGTATATGAGTGTTATTTTGTATTATGAGTAAGTGATTGCGAGGAGGGATCACGATGCCGGATGGCCGAATGTCACGATTTCCACGGTTACAAATTATTTATATTGTATTTTAAAAGTATTTTATCTGACTTTCAATTGTTAAAGCAAATAAATAGTACTTCATTTGATTTGTTAATTTAACGTAAACGCTGATTTTAAATTGATGAATGATTTGAAATCTGATTTGACTCAACTAAAAATATAAATTGATGAGGACGGCCATTTTTAAGTTAGTTTGATTCGAGCGCTCGATCGGAGCAGACGAAAGAATCGGGTGACCAGGATTTGTTAAAAAGTGTATCGTGTACCCACACAGATTTAATGATCGAGATTAAAGGTATGATAACCATATATTTAACGTGTTTTATTTGCTTCTTTACATACATTTTATCATAGTGATAAGAAAGATTAACATTTTATAAAGGTTTCATTTTGATACCGTAGATAGTCTTAATTACGCTTTTATGAATTTATACCGTGCTATTTTTATTTTACGCGACATTATCCAAGGTTTAACCTTGGTTTAGTTAGACCTTATTTATTATTAACACGAATTATATAAACGTTTTTATTCTTATATCAAACTACAGTCATACAAGTTGATCGTCTTGTAGCCCGGGGCCAAAATCAGAATTAACCCTGTCAGTCGCAGAGTTGCAGTTTGCTATGAAATTCCCCCAACTTCTTTTTACAATTAGTAACCGTGGGTCCCCACGTGTTGATATATTTCTCTGGGAGTAGGAACATATTAATAAATGACTAGTGTGCCCGCAACTTCGTCTGCATTGACTTTGCACAGGGAAGGAAGAAATTTTACGACAAGGAATTTTACGACCTTGCCAGCGAGGTAGGAGATATTTAGGGGGAAGTGAGAGTGACAGTGACGACTGACACGTAAGGAAAGATCAGATATGCAGCCAGCGGCGGTACAAGCATGTTGAAGGGACTCGAGGTGTTTGTGAAAAATTAATTTAACGCTTTATTGATAAAACGGATAAGCTTGAGTTGCCTAGATATATAGATAGAGTTTCCGGGTGTAGCTGCTAACGCGGATTGGTTCCAGGGCTTTATAGAGTAGAGGTTTACGTTTTCCATGGAACACGGAGACCCGACGGTTTTCTGGAGGCATTTGGACTTGATAGCCTAAGGATTGCCGATGTCATTTCTAGGTCCATAGATGTTCACTTCATTCGCGTACGTCATGGTTTTGACAAATGCAAGTTTAGTTTACGTCAATTTTAGTTAACGTCAGAGAATCGATCCGGTCGTTTACGGCAATGGCCTTCGCCATTGCCGTAAAAAGTGTGGTATAAAGGATTATTCATTTCTGTTCTTTGTTGTGCTCTCCAGTAATTGAAGTATCCAATTTTGGCCGTAAAAGTGCGAGCGCATCGTGCGATATATCAATACACAATTTAGACTATAACGGTTAATACCTAAAAATATGCCCTATTTACATAAGATTCTTAAAGAAGCTACAGCCTATTTGTTATAAGAAGTACACATGGAAATAAAGATAAGAATGATCGTAACACGATGTATTGAATAAATTATTGTTTTATGTATTAAAATTTCCAAAAATATAGCTTCTTACAAGCCCTTTTGGAATATAAATTGTACATTATTTATTCAACGGCTTGGCGGACATTTTAAAATATATTTGAAAAAGATACTTAAAATATGCACTATATTGAATTGATCAGTTTTTATTTGGATAAATTATATCCAAATAAATTGTAAACTAGGTTGTTAAGGTCAGCAGGAAAGGTAAATTCTAACAAAAAATTGCAAGACTATTCACGTTAGTTAATCCCTTGTACTGTATTGTCGCAGGTAGTCGGGGGTGTTAGGTTGTCGTATTTTCGGTCAAGATCCTCTGAATTTACTAACTACTAACTCGTAAACTTTACGGTCGATGTGCCTACATTTTTTGTTCTGCAGGGCTGCCTTAGACTCTCTTTGTGAAGGACTCTCACGTCACCTTAACCTTTCAGGTCATTGTATGCAACTCGATCATATCGATAGTAGATAGTCAAGGACAACGATGGCTTACTTTCGAACACACTTGAGCCCTTATTCGCTACGATCAAACGCGGCGCGTTCCAATAACTTCACAAAATGATCGAATGGTATTTATTCTGCATCCCGCTGGAGTACCAAAAATAATAAAATAATATTCACGAATTATTGGAACGCACCGCGTTACGTGTTTAATTGGTTATAGCGAATAAGAGCCAGGGCTCTTAGAGGATGTGCAATCTAAAAAATATTGGACTGTCTCAGGTTTTCTAGCGCTAAAGCTCTAACGATGAATATGATTGAAACACATATTCAGTTTTAACATTCGACATTCGAATTAAAACTCGAGGAACATTAAATAAGAATTAAATTTTCAATGGATTGTAATGATTGTACGTTATTACTAAATTGTGTCCAAATATGAAAACTTATATTTATTAAATTATTCGGGTTAAAGAAACTTTATTTCTCATAAAGAATTTAATTCACTTACATGAGAAAACAAGATAATCACATCAGTAAATTATTCATCCAAGACATCATGTTATACGTATAAATGTATTTTTAATACCTGTTATTGACACAACAATGGAGTTCTGTCTAACTTTATAATAAATAATTATGAAGCTATTTGCTTAGTTCAATGGCTTTTCATGTGTTTTTTGTTGACGTTAATAGGGACTGTTTACATACATTTACTATTCACAGAGATCATGTTAAAGACAGAAATACCGTCACGTCTATATTTCCCAAGAGAGGGTGGCAGAGATGTTGGTACTGTACAAACACATATCACCTTCGATGTTAGGCTCCAATGTAATCGGCGCGTGCGTATTGCTCGCATAATATCAAACTCCAGACTGCTATTGAGGATTTTTTGACCAAAAACACACTTTGTCCATACATAGGACCTAGTGATTGCGAGCTGCACTGTGTCATTAGACCAAAGAGACAGTCAATACCTAATAATTATCGCTTTAATTATTAAGTGTGTACACACACACGAAGCTCGCGCAGTAGATGTATCGAAGTACGATAGGGATACCACAATTGCTCTGAATATATTTTAAAGCGTTAAGCATGTTGGTGGGTGTTTAACCATTATGTATTCTTATATGTGCATGAGTAAAGGTAATTGAATTAAAGTAATAAAACTTGCTTTTTCAATTTCCCTCATAACGCCCGTCGTAATTGGTATGTAAAGTCCAGGGTGGGGTATTTTATTATCATTATTGTCACCGAATTCATTAGGGAGTAAAATTAAGTTAGAAATTCAAGATCATTCACCGTCATTCACGTTAATAATCCCCTTAACCGCCGCCGGTCAATGGTTTTGTATTCTTGTAGTATATGAATCAACGGCGGTTATAAGCCGGTTTCAGCAGAGTTTTATTAATAGAAATGCGGTTTAGCTTATCACACTCTCTTTAGTAGTGTTACTGTAATCCTACTGTACCGCGAGACGACTTAGATCAAATGTTAAGAGCTTAAACCCACTAGACTAAGTAGTACCGGTTTGGATCCCCGCACAAATATTTGTTTCGGTCTGAGTGTTTGTGTAAGTGAATTTCATGTTTGTAAACGCACCCACGACTGACATAATTTATAGTGCGAGGCTACATTTGATATAATTGATCGTTTGCAGGGTAATTAAATGCCGAAACGAACGAACAAACGAACGTGCGAAGTACTTTATTAGGCGCTGTACGCACAAAACAGTACGTCGAATGCACGTACTAAGATACACTAGTACCACTCTTCCTAGTATCTAATTACTGCTTCCAAGTCGCTGAGTCAACCGTAGTATCCGTATAACGTTGCTAAAGTCGCCGGTGTGTTCCACTTAGACTGCTTGTTCTTGATTTGTTCGCTGTCGCTTCTGTATGTAAGTTCTAGAATGGACGTGAACCCCCTAAATACATCGATAGAAAAGAACATCGAACAATAGCCGGCGCACCCCACAAAGCGGTATTACTACTTGTTTACCGCGAATGCGCGCCGGCGACAATTAAATGGGAGAGGCTAAACCTTTTAGAGGCTTTAGCACTTAAACGCGGATTCTAGGTCTTTCTTGACGGATCGATACGGATTGGTTTGTAATGCGTTTTAAAATTTACATCCACCAACAACAAGTTCACGAGATATCGGGGTGTACTGAAGTCGTAACATAATTTTAATTTAAAAAGACTCCTTTTAAAACAAGCTTTTAAAGCAAATACACTAATGTATCTTATTTAGTTGAGTAGTTCCTAGGGCTTTCTCCTGGCTCCATCATCAGACCTTGGATACCACCGCACGTAGAATAGGATTTCGGAAAGGGAAAAGGAAGATCCTGGTGTAAGGATGAGCTCTGACTAGGGTAGTGTCCAAGGCCAGAACTCAAACCCTTACGAGTTAGCTGCCCTCTGAAGGAGGGAGGCGAACGTTCCGGTCCCGCTCAAGACTGGCTTGGTTGTCACCGTTAGGTGTCCACCAGTCTTACCACGAACGAAAAGAAGGCCGTGGTTTCAAAAACAAACTGCTTCTAGTCGTCAAACACTAGGAAAGGTCGACGGCGCCGTAAAAACAGCGCGTCATACCTGACAAACGTACGTAAATAAGTACGCGCGAGAGGGAGAGCGGACTACGTCGCGGGGGGAGTGGCGTGGTAAGCGATTTATATGGGAATAGGCTCGCCCCCTATTACATAGGACCTAACATCGTTTTGAAAAGTTGGTATTTTTTAAGTCGCCGTATTTTTTAAGTTCTACTAGCATAGAAATCTATTCACGTAACTAGTGTGTGTGTGTGTGTGTGTGTCTGTGTCTATGAACTTGTTTAGTTTTGCTAACTTTTAAATCTGGGCACGTATCTTTTTTCATAAATTCTAATGAAACATGCAAACTTATATTTGAGGCCAATATTATACTTTAAAAATCCAAAACGGTATTTACGATACGACATCCACTACAACAATTTAGATACAAAGGTATATTTAAGTCGTTCTTGACCTGGAAAGCCCAAGTATCCAATGCCTACTGTTTACTGGTAAAAAATAACATTTCAATAAATAACATCTGTTCGGTACACTGTGCAACCGAACACCGCGTCAGCATTTTACGCGATTGAGCAGCATGCGTGCCGTTCGATCGGTGCAGTTTAAGCCAGGCTGTCGGACGCGTCGCTGTATCATATCAATTTTGTATCAGTTTAGCATTCGTAAATCATATCATTCACGATCATTATATACAGTGTTTATCAAACTTATCAACTATCATTTATCAGTCACTGAGAAGCACCCCCTACATACTGGTCATTCGAGCGCGCTATTGATTCACGTCGCTTCTGGATCTCGTACAGGACTCAGTTTGGGGAGATCAGTGGCTAACGGGAGTGCTATAAACTCGGTGACATTATCAATTATCAGTGAACATTATCAGAACAATTATCAGTGAACTTTATTAGAACAATTATCAGTGAAATTTATCAGAACAAGTATCAGAGGAGTAATCAGTGAACTTTATCAGGGAATTTATCAATATACTTTATCAGTGGAGTTATTAGTGTAATTTATCAGATGATTTATCAGTGAATTTTATCTGAAGATTTATCACAGAGTGTATCAGTGAAATCGTGATTGGAGTACCAGTAGGATTGGGAGTATCATCAATCATCAGCAAGCAGCGAGTATCGATCAGTAAGCAGCAATATCAAGTAAGGTGTTTCAATTTTTATCTATATCATAAGTCAGTATCAGAAGCAGAAGCAACATGGAGTTCCTTTGCGAATCTCAGTTGGAACTATACATGGTGATGGACAAGCTATATAGTAATATGAAGAAGGATGGAAAAGAACGTAGGTCCACCCCCAGCTATTTTACACGTAAACTTGAAACGCTGGAGTCGTATTGGCAGGATATCAAAAGGAATCATAACAGGCTTTTATCATTGGGAAAGATAGAGGAACCGTATTTCAAAGAAAAATCGTATGAACAGGCGGAAATGTTACATCAAGAAATCAGAAAATATATAAGCGAGGCGTCGGTAAAAGTATCAAGTGAAGAGGAGAGTCCATATCAGAAGAAAGGCGTTGCAGGTTACTAGTAAACAATATCAGATGGAAACGCTATCAGTGCCAGAGCCAGGTCACACTTATCAAATACATAAGGAAGAAGTATCAGAAGAAGGACAAAGGAATATTTATCAAGAGAAAGTATCAAATATATCAGTAGAAGCATATCAGAAGCCGTCAGGGAACAGGAAGGCGCAGGAGTCTACAAGTAAATTAGATGACATGCTTTACTAGCAAACTGTTAATTTTAAGGCTTTGATGCGCACAGTTAACAGTGTTAATGTCGAAAATATATTAGAGAAATGGGAATTTGAAGATGCGCTTTCTCGACTGAATAACAGGTGGTCAATTATTGATACACAGCATTGGCTAATTATAGCAGAAATGGGCGAGGAAAATGAAGAGTATGAAAATAATTTCACTTATCATGAAAATATCTATACCCGATTGAAGAAATCGATCAATAGCAAACTTTGGTCTGTATCACACCGAGAAAAATCTACGCCCAAAATCGAAGTCCCCATTTTCACAGGAAATTATCATCAATGGGTGTCTTTTAAAGATTTATTCCAGGAAGCTATCCATCTCAATCCCAGTTTATCAAAGGCACAAAAAATGCAATTCCTGAAGAATAAAATCAAAGGTGACGCTGAAAGGCTTATCCAGCATCTTCCTATCAGTACAGAAAATTATGATACTTGTTGGGATATTTTAAATCATAGATATGATAACAAGAAACTTATTTTTACTTCTCATCTTAATATCGTTCTGGGTCTTGCAACTATCCAACATCAGTCGTTGGTACATATCAGGAAATTGCATGACGTCACGCTCGAGACCTTAAATGCGATCAAAAACCTTGGGGTAGATATCAGAACATGGGATCCCATCATAGTGCATCTACTATCACAGAAGTTAGACGGCGAGTCGTACTCAGAATATATAGAATCATTAAAGTATCCTCGTGAGTTACCAAACTTAAAAGAATTTTTAGACTACTTGGAAACTAAATTTACAGCATTAGGACAAGGCCGCAGACCGTTCAGCAGCATAAATCAAAAATCCAATCACTATCAAGGCAATAATCAAGGGACTCAAGGCAATATTAGGAGAAACGTGAACAATCAATATAATCATTACACTCAAAATCATAACAGGACTACCTGAATTCATGCACCAGTTTTAAAATTAACACTTTAGAAGAAAGACGGGAACTTTTAGACATGATGTTTTTACATGATATTCTTAATAACAAATTTGACTGTCCACAATTGCTAGACAAAATTAATTTCAATACTCCCCTTAAAAGAACCAGGAATACTCCACTGCTTTCAACCCCGCAAGCATCAAATAATTATACAAAATTCTCACCTTTTAATAGATTACCAGCATTGTACAACAATAAATTTTCATCACTTGACCTATTTAATTCTTCTCGCAACACTTTTAAAACAAACATCATAAGAATATTATCAGATATTAAATAATTTTTCACCATCATCATGCCAAAATTCTACCTCTAAAAGACACTCACACACACACATACACCCACACACACACATACACACATACACACACACACACACACACACACACACACACACACACACACACACACACACACACACGCATGCACATCTATGCTATTCAATTCTAATCCTTTGTCTGAGGATTTATGTCTACCTTTGTAATTTATTGCTAATTTGCAAACTTCGTCATTGGCGTTTCTTTTTATGTATATGATTGTACCTTATTAATTGTAAGCTGTGAAGTTTCTTAAATAAATAAATAAATAACATAAATAGCCCGCCAAGACCGTTTATGAGATCATCTCATGTAACATCAACAGGAAATAAGTGTCCATTATGTAACCTGGAACACGGATTATATTTTTGCAAAAAATTTATAAGCATGTCGAGCGAAGCAAAACTAAAAATGATAACGAAATTCAATATTTGTCAAAATTGTTTATATCCCCACTATGGAAAACCATGTATTTCCCAAAAAAGATGTCGCAATTGTACCGGTAATCATAACACTTTGATACATGATGCTTTCACAAACACAAATACAAACCTGATGCCGACATCCGGTCCCAATATAGAAAAACGTACGTGTCACAGAAATAATCAGAATGTCACACATGTATCGCAAAAAGAATCGGCTGAAATTTTATTACCAACAGCCATTATCAAGATCAAATCCTATGATGGAACATTTGTGAGGATGAGAGCCTTGATTGATCAGGGCTCCCAAATTTCTCTTATCACGGAACATGGTGCACAAACGTTAGGGTTAAAGAGACGTCATTTTATAATAATAAAAATAAAAACTTTATTACATAGAACAAAAGTTTACAATTGCTAGGTTCCACAAAACCGATTAATCGGTTTGACTGTGGATGGATGTCACAATCGAACATGAATACAAATTCATAATAAACAATTGCAGGTATTTAAAATCTAAGAAAGCTTAATTACATAAATCCCATTTGTTAGGTGTTGGTGTCGTAAGTTTCAAAAAGATATTTTTATACATATTTGCAAATTTCTTTTTATTATTTTCTAATCGTAGTTCAGAAGGCATTTCGTTATACAACAGTGGAAGTCTACGGCTAAGCGTTCTCCCCCCAAAATAATTAATAATACTTGTAGTCTGGAATTTTCCTTGTGTTACACCTCTTGTGCATATATTGTGGTGAATATGAGTTCTATGCTCCAAACTGCCATGGTTGTTGACAGCTAATAGATATTTATGTTTTAATCGAACCGGTAGTATTTTACAAACTTTGAATAGTTCTTTATAGTTGCTTTTGTATTTACTTTTGGTTTTGTTATCTACGAGTAGTTTTAGAAATCGTATTTGAAGTGATTCTATTTTATCTATATGTGTTTTAAATGTAAGACCGTAGCAGTCCAAGGCATAGCTCACAATACTTTCAACCAAAGCCATGTACAAATTTTTTAACACATTTTTTGGCACTTTATATTGAAGTTGGTAAAACTTGGATACAAGTATTCGTAATTTATTTACTATATATTCTATGTGTTCAGTCCAACCAAAATTTTCGTCAACTTTCATGCCCAAATAAGTCACTACACTTGTTTTTTGGATTATATTACAATTACAATTAGCATTGTTATCATGAAAACATTCCAAAGAATGGGTTATGACGTTGCATGGCGAATCTGGCATTATTTATTATTTATTTATTTTTTATTATTTATTATTAAAGGTACATCAACAATATACATATTATAATCATACAACATAGGACGATAAGATATTGTTCTTATATGCATATCAATTAGAGATGTAGATAACATTGATTAAGATTTTGCATATTACATTAGAATTACATACAAGCGTAAGGGGATTTTATCATGAGTAACTGTGTTTTATTATTATTTAATATGATACCATTATCATGGGCCCATTTAACAATGCGATCGACATCCTCCTGCACGAGCCGACTAACTTCAGCAGTGTCTCGCCCAGCTCGCAACACACATAGGTCGTCTGCATACATGTACACTGAGCAGTTCTTAATGACATTACGAAGTCTATTTACATGCATCAAGTAGCAGACTGGCCCGCACCCAGATCCCTGGGCTACACCGCAAGGGACCTCAGTCGGAGGGGCACTGTATATATCACATATTTTTACTCTTAGTGCACGCTCGTCAAGATAGTCTCGAAACCAGTGGTGCAGAGGCATTGCAAGGGTATAATCTTTGGAGTAGGAGAAAAAGAAAGTCATTGTAAAGGGGTCCTAAATATTGAGTGCCAATCAATATACAATGAGTTTTCTTTTAATGCTCAAGTATATATCATGAATAATTTAATTTAAAAACTGCCAAATGCCACATTTAAGAAACCGTCTTGGGAGTATCTCCAGAACATCAATTTAGCAGACCCCGAATATAATATAAGCAGACCTGTAGACATATTGTTCGGAGCAGATATTTACTCAATTATCATGTTAGGAGATATATTACGAGGTGAAAATCAATCACAACCACTCGCGCAAAAAACACAATTGGGATGGTTGTTATGTGGGAATTTAAAATCTTTTTATTGTAATGTAGTGTTAACAAATATGGAAAATATTCAGAAGTTTTGGGAGATAGAGGATATCAGTGAAGCAACAAATATATCAGACGAGGATCAATATTGTATAGAGTATTATAATAAAACGACAAAGCGGCGTGAGGACGGAAAATATGAGGTGGAGGTGCCTTTCCACGAAGATTTTAAAAAGCAGTTAGGGAGATCAAAAGAAATCGCAATTGCTCAATTCAAGAATTTAGAGAAGAAACTACTCAAGAAACCTGCTTTATCAGACGAGTACAGGGCGTTTATTGAAGAATATAGAAAATTAGGTCATATGATTCCATCAAAAGTTTTGAACGAGATGGAATGTTTCCTTCCACATCACGGAGTGTATCGTGCGGACTCATCTACTACGAAGCTGCGCGTAGTATTTAACGCATCTGCAAAGACGTCATCAGGAAAGAGTCTGAATGACGTCATGTACAAAGGGCCTAATCTACAGTATGATTTGCAATCACTTATTTTAAAATGGAGGCAATTCAAATTCGCCTACACTGCGGACATCGAGAAAATGTACCGGCAGATTTTTATCAGCGAAAAACATCAAATATCAGAAAATAGTTTGGATAGATGATCCAGACCAGCAGATGCAAGAGTACAACCTAACTACAGTCACCTACGGAACCAAAGCAGCACCGTTCCTGGCGATGATGTCTTTGAGGCGCCTAGCAACAGACGAAAGATCAAAGTATCCTAGAGCAGCGGAGATCATAGAGACATCATGTTATATGGATGACCTAGTTCATGGTTCGCATTCTATTGAGAGTGGCAAACAGCTAATGTTGGAGTTGGATAATCTACTAAAATCAGGAGGGTTCAAACTACGAAAGTGGGCCAGTAACGAAAAGGCATTATTGAAATGTCTGAAAAACGAACAGAGCACCGAGAACATGGATTTTCATTTCAAATCAGAAAGCACGGGAAAAATATTAGGCTTAAGATGGGATTCCGCAGAAGATAAGTTTACGTTTCATTGTAACATGAACCCATCAACATCGGGAAATATAACAAAAAGAAAATTACTCTCCGAAATTCCAAATTTTTCGATCCTATTGGTTGGCTAACCCCGATATCAACGACGTTAAAACTAATATTTCAAACTGTGTGGACTGAATGTTTTAACTGGGATGATATTGTTCCACAAAAGGCAAGCAAAGAATGGAAAAAATTAAGAGCAGATTTGGAGACCATGGATCAAATCCAGATACCTCGTTTGATTGGTTGTACAGAAAATGATGTCACAGAGCTTCATGGATTTTGTGACGCATCTCTTAAAGCATATGCAGCGGCTATCTATGTAAGAATTAAAAGAGACTCAGAATATCACGTCATGTTATTAACAGCCAAAAACAAATTAGTATCGAACAAAAGGACTGTATCGTTACCGAGGCTCGAATTATGCGGGGCTTAGCTGCTATCAAAACTCATGAAAAGAGTACTCGAGTGTTACGACAATAACAATATCAAGTCCTGTGGATGGACAGATTCGATGGTGGTGCTAAGCTGGCTGCAAGGGGAGCCTACGCGGTGGAAACAGTTTGTAGCAAACCGGGTGAAAGAAATCAAAACAGTAATATCATCGGAACATTGGCGTTATGTGAAATCGAACGAAAACCCGGCGGACATAGCTAGTCGCGGTACAAATGTATCAGAGCTAAAAGATCGCACGTTATGGTGGAATGGGCCAGAATGGCTAAAGTCAATAACAATGTCAGAAAATAAAGGAAAATCTAAATACTTTACTAACAGCGAGTTAAAAGTTCATGTCGTACAAGCGGACAAACATATCAACATTATTAGTGAGTTATTAAACAAGCATAATTCATTTACAAAAATTATCCGTATATTTGCATGGATACTTCGAGCATTTAAAAGTAAACAACAGCTGCTACCTAAGTATATAACGTTGCAAGAATTAAAGAATGCAAAATTGCGAATAGTGAGGTATGTGCAACAATTGGAATTTGGAACGGATATTGAGCAATTACGAAAACATAACAAAGTAATAGATAAAAGTAACTTGTTGAATTTATTACCGTTTATTGATCAGAAAGGTTTTTTGAGAGTAGGAGGAAGATTAAGGAATTCTCACCTTCCATATGACATGAAACATCCATTAATCGTTGGATGATTGGCGGCAACAGAGCGGTCAAAAAACGTTTAAGGGATTGTGTCGTATGTCGAAAAAATAATCCAGAAATAAGAAATCAGCTTATGGGCGACCTGCCAGAAGCTCGGACAAATCCTGCTCCACCTTTTTACCATACAGGAGTGGACTATACGGGATATTTGGAGGTCAAAGCAAATAAAGGACGAGGTGTTCGAACCACTAAAGGGTATATCGCAATATTTATTTGTATGGTCACCAAGGCAGTTCATCTTGAGATGGTGTCCGATCTTACCAGTGAGGCATTCTTAGCAGCTCTTCGAAGGATGGCAGCTAGTAGAGGTGCTCCTCAACATATCTATAGTGATAATGGCACTAATTTTATCAAAGCTAACAGGGTTATACAAGAAGAGAATTTGGAGTTGAGCAAAATTTTGGATGATCAATTTTATCAGGAAGTAGTATCTATGAATATCAAGTGGCATTTTAATGCGCCGTCTTGGCCGTCAGCTGGAGGATTATGGGAGAGATCAGTTCGAAGCCTCAAATATCGCTTGAAGAGAACAATAGGAGATCAAAAGTTAACATACGAAGAGTACGCCACACTCTTGGCCCAACTAGAGGCGTGTTTAAACTCTCGGCCACTGTGTGCGATATCTGAAGACATACATGACCTTGACTTCTTAACTCCAGCTCATTTCTTATCAGGTAGAGGAGATCTCACTATCATGGAGACAAATCAGGACGCAAGTACAAGATGGCATCTTATCAATAAAATACAGAAAGACATTTGGAAACGGTGGAAGATGGAGTATTTGAGTCAAATGTCGGCGCGAAGCAAATGGTTGAAAAAACGAGAAAATATTAAATGAGGAGATGTGGTGATTATCCAAGAAGATGCGTTGCCCGCAGGAAAGTGGGCAATGGGGCGAGTTACGGAATTACATCCAGGAAAAGACGGGCTAATCAGAGTAGTGACTTTACAGACAAAGAACGGATTAATGAGAAGACCAATTGCAAAAATATCATTGCTACCTCTACGATCAGAAAATGACTCATCAGTATCAAAGAAGCAAAATATCAAAAAAAATAAGGAAGCAGGGACCAAGGAAAGTCAGTTTAAAAGGAAGAATCGTAAATTATCAGTATGCAATCAAATTCTATCAATGGCTATATCATTTATTTTATTTTTATCATGGCTGACATGTGTAAAGGCGCAATATAAGTTATCGACATTTAAAAATAATCAATCGATATATTTCGATTCCATGGGCGACTTACAACTCATACGAGATGACTGGACTATGATTGTATACTATGACATGGTACCTTACTGGGAAGGAGCAGCAACTATAAATAAATTTACAAAATATCTCGTAAAAACATGTGATAAATTCTAGGAACAAACACGGTGTCATGTGATTTTACTCCAGTTACAACACGACCAGACGGAGTTACAATATTATAATCAGTTATTGCTGAATCAAAAGTTCACAGGCCACGCCAGACAGCGTCGGGGGCTTGT
This sequence comes from Phalera bucephala, assembly GCA_905147815.2. NCBI lineage: Eukaryota > Metazoa > Arthropoda > Insecta > Lepidoptera > Notodontidae > Phalera > Phalera bucephala. The sequence continues at coordinate 25,617,950 of LR990615.1, forward strand.
CAATGGAGTAGGCTATGTAGCAAATGCATTGTTCGGAGTATTGGATGGCCGTTTCGCCGAACAATACACACAGGATATAGAACTGATAAGGACGAATCAGAAACATTTAGCTGCGTTATGGAAAAATCAAACCTCTGTGATAGAAGGAGAATACAATTTATTAAAAAGAACTGAAGAACTTATATCAAAACAACATAAATCTATCAATCGGCACATAAATACATTAGACACATCAATCAACGATATCAAACAACAACTGGAAAAGCGAGGGAGCTGGCGTGATGATATAGATAGAGATAGACAGAACTGGAAAAGCTTTCGGTGATAGAGGATTTTACGCTGTTATAAATTACTGCCATAAGTATGCTCAACAATTTGAGAAGAGTTCAAGATACATTACTAGATACTCTTACTGATCTTTATCATGGCAAATTCAATATTCACCTTTTAACGCCTGACCAGCTTCGCAGTGAGTTGCAGATGATCTCGACTCAATTACCTAGAGAGTTATTCTTACCCTTAGACAATATTCATAGTGACAATACACGGAATGTACAAGCTTCTTAGGGTACGAGCAAAAATTACACAAGATTATTTTTTTTTTGAAATAAAATTCCCATTGATAAGCAGAGATAGTTATCAATTATATAAAGTTGTTCCCATTCCACATCAAATACAATCAAATATGATAAGTGTGACACCAATATCAGAGTACATAGCAATAAACCTGCAAAGAGACTCCTACATGACGACAACATTCAATGAAATTCAGAATTGTCTTATTCACGATCAAAAATTTTTATGTAGATTAAGAAACCCTATCACCCATTTATCAGCAGATGAAAAATTCTGCGAGTTAGAGGATCAAGACAAACCGATGCAAAATTCAGAAAAAATTGTGTAAAAATAGGTGGGTGGATCTCACTGATATTTACAGTTATTTGTATTTCTACTGAGAATAATATGTTACTTTCTGAGAATAATTTGCAATAATTCTATGACAACTAAAGAAATTAGCAAAGCAGGAATAATCAATTTAAACGGAAAATGTATTATTAAAGGAGAAGACTTCACATTGTATTCACATCATACTTCTGGAAACACCTTACATATCAAATCGATGAGTCTATCAACAAATATCCCTCAAATCAATTATATCATAAATATTACATTACCAAAAATTTAAAACTATGAGTCAGAAGATGATATCAATAGAAATTTAAATGATATACAGAAACAAATAAAGACAATGAAAGATAGCGCTCAGTCAGCAGAGCTTGGACATGGCATTCATCAGTATGTCATTTGGTACGTAATCCTGGGGATAGCTGTGGCCCTGGGAGCACTCTTCGCGTGGAGGAGAAGGAGGATGCATGTTGGACACGTGCGTCCCCATACGGAAGAAAGCGGCCAATGTGAAGTGAATAGTGAAATCAATGTAGAAAATGTGTCTAGTTCAAAAGGCTTCAGTGTAAGAGGTCAAAAGTGTAAATCAAAAGGTATCGAATTAGTGCATGTCGCGACGTCACCGAAAATGCCATGCCGAAAAGATGTTATATTAACTCTGTTGTTAACGAATCAGAAGAATAGAGACATTAGTTGTGATTTAAAAAAAATGTATTTATCATGCTTTATGCTTTTTTGTCAATTTGCTATAATCATTTTTGACATTCACCATCAACGTAATCATCTCATTTCACTCCTCATCTTAGGCCCGGGAGCATGTTCGGTACACTGTGCAACCGAACACCGCGTCAGCATTTTACGCGATTGAGCAGCATGCGTGCCGTTCGATCGGTGCAGTTTAAGCCAGGCTGTCGGACGCGTCGCTGTATCATATCAATTTTGTATCAGTTTAGCATTCGTAAATCATATCATTCACGATCATTATATCAGAGAGCTATCGAAGGAAATATACGGTGTTTATCAAACTTATCAACTATCATTTATCAGTCACTGAGAAGCACCCCCTACAACATCTACCTACTGACCTATCCGAATATCATAGCTAAGGTGAAAATTCGGAACACCGAAGGTATCTACCGGCCAGCTGACGAGCCGCGCCGCCCCTCAAATTCATTTTGGGCTTGGTATAGATGTTTATAATGCACTCAATTAGTATTATTATGAATATGTTTCTTATTAAAGTGTTCTTTTTTCATTTCTTTTGTACCAGTGAACAGTAGTTTATACATCATTTGGACTTTCGCTCCAGGACAACTAACATTACACCGTGTATGCAAATTTTCCAAATTTAAAATGTTTAACCCCTTTTCTAAGCACTTTTATAGCCCAATTAACAATGAAACTTGTATGTGTTGCGGAATACGTTTTAGAAATGCATTTGAAATCTCCGTATTGCTTTGAATAAAAAATAAATTTAGTTTATTATAGCGCACTAAGGGAGTAACAGGATTTTTTTGCAAATTAAAAAAAATAATATACATGTACGGGTTAGACTGTAATCGTGCAGCGTTTTTTGAAGATGATAAATGATACACTTGATATTGTAATAATTAAAAGGTTTATTGATAGTCCAAATTATCACTATTCTATGATTTAATGATAAATGGGAATTAATGCATGATATGATATATGTATGTATGTGAGCACGCGCGATTCTCTTGCTAACCGATAGCGAACTACTGATTGTAATTAATATAATGTGTATGTGGCGTAAAAATGCTGATGATGCAAAATGGACGGGCTGTCCCGTAAATGCTCCCGGGCGAGAGATGAGAGAGATTGGTGTTGGATGAATGAATGCAAATGATTACAAGATGATGAACAATATAGTCTTAACACTAAACACATGCTTCTTGAATATTACAAACAGAATGAAATAAAGGAGAAGTTCTCCTATTCTCTCTTAGAGGCACTCGCGAACTAATCTCATTACTCTTGAGCTTACGAACCCTAATACTCGCAACACTATACACACTATGATTGGACGCTTTGATAACACCTTCACAAATTTGAGCTGCTACCGGGATACCGACGATAATATATATACGGCATAATGATGTACATCATAATAGGAAACACTCTCTGCACTTTGCCTCAGAATGTTTATTTGCTTCTGAATGTTTGTTAAGTCTGAGAGCGGGCTCTCAGAATCGGTACTGGCAGACTCAGATATTTTAGGCAAGGCAATGTTAATGAGATGATTGATAGGCGAAATTTCCGGTATATTTAAATCAGTCCTAATGTTGTATTCACTCATATGCTGTTTATGAGTATGTATGAAAAAATCCTTTGTTTTGATTAAACACATAAAATTTCATCATCTCGTATATGATAAACGGGTCTCATAAAATGACATTAGACTTTGTCAACATTTTGTAAACATGCTGATAACTCGACTTCTGTGATCATAAGTGCTTCTTTTTTCAAATTAACGGCGATATAGTTGCTAACTGGAACTATTCTTCTCATGCTAAGACCTGTTTGTTCAGGAATGGGTGTGTGTTTACAAATTTCATAAGAATCCCTATTTATCAAGGGAATCTAAACTTCGAAAATTAGGTGCTGCTTCGACATTCTACCTTTGACTTGTAACAACTAATATAAATTAGATAGATGGCTATTATCTGTAGGTAGGGATAAGTCGTTCGGTAATTTTGCTGCTATGGTGTTTATATGCTGCGGTATATAATTGGTCGGGGGTTATAAGATGTAAATTAAACTTCCCGTGATAAATGTTTGTAATCGTATCTAAAATAGTGCCTTGAATAGTTTTGAGGTGAAACATTATATTATTCGCTATCATTGCTGATAAAGTAAAGTCAGACATAACGTTCATATTTTGCATGCTTGCTTTAACTTCTGTCATTGTGTTCTCTAAGTTAAGTTACTGCCTGCTAACAGTCTTATGTTGCTTTTGTATGACGACCTCTATTCTCTTGACCACATTCAATTCAGCTGCAACAATTGTAGTATGATTTTTCAGTAATTTGCCTATGTGTTGCTCATTTTCTCTAATCAAATTGATATCTTTTTCAAACTTCTAAGCAAAGCTATCGTCCAACACTCCAAATAAACTATTAGCGAGATAGCCTACACCATTGATAAGACCGCGCCGCTTTCAAGTGCGCGTATAAAATTGCTAATCTAATAACAATCCATTATAATACCTAAGTTTTGAGTAACCATGTCTTATTTGTAACATGATGCTGTGACGGCCAATGAACTTCCATTTTATCACACACTTTATCAAGGTATTGTATATACTCCGAACAGACTGCAGTACCTTCCCAAAACGGATTTAAGTCATAGTAGACTATCAGGCGCCATTCGTCTTGTATAACTTGCATATTTACCACCTTGTCAAAGTAAAGGGACCTATTGTTTTGAGCGAAGTTATGTTATATTCAGCCTGGGATGACGATATAATTGTCATGAAAAATAATAAAATAGATGTAACTATATGTGCGACGTTATAACGATCCAAATATCTCTTAGTTTTCTTATCGGCTCTCTTATCAGAGTCGTTTTCGGGAACTTCTGGCTCGGCTTGTGAAAGTTCTCGATCTTCATCTTGATTAGCGGACAAAATTGATAATTTAATTATAGGTCTTTTGAGCAAACCATTCATTGTCTGAAGTATTACCACTCGAACATACCACGTTGCTGCCGGGGTGTAATTGTGCTACTCGTCATAGCATCCATTTTCCGGCAGCGAGATGTGCGTCATGTTACTCGGTCAATGTGTCATGTGGTTACTATGTCATTAACTTTTATATTATTATGTGGTCACCTCCACTAACATCTTGATGATAAATTGATAAGATATTCGTGACGCCAACGTTTCCAAATATCTTGAAAGATCTTTTGGGTTAACATCCACCTTGTTCTGAGGTCTCTTTCGGTTTCATAGATAGTCAACGTAGGACCACTTGACAAAAAATGTGAAGGGGTCAAATAATTAAAATCTTGTGGATTTTCTGTAAGCGGTCTAGAGTTGAGGCACGCTTCCAGCTATATAATAATAATAATAATCGTTTATTTCTTGATCACCACAGACAGAACATATTAATAAAAATTTCAGCAAAATAGTATCTACTTAAAATGTAAAAGATTCTGGCTGTGGGTCCCTGGTGACTGAGGTAGGTAAAAAGAACCTGTAAAACAGGTCACCAGGTCCCCACCGCGTGACAATTAGAAAAAATTATGTAAGTACACTTACTGCAAAGTTCAAGTAAAAAATATATGTTTGTTAAATACAGGTTTATGAAAAATACAGGTATACATACAGACATACACAATGATAATTAATTACGTTACAATATTTAAGAGATATTCAGTGTAAGAATAAGACTGTTTGAGTAGCCATTCTTGAAGTAACACTTTCATAGTATGGCAATTTTTAGAAAAAAGTGTTAAAATCTTGTGAAGTTTGTTATACAGGAAGGACCCCAGGAATACGAGTATAAAAACCTGTGACTAAAAGTAGTGTTGTGTTAAGAGTTGTTTGTTAAGAGGAGTCGATAAAGCAACGAGATGGTTACGGCGGGCGAAATTAAGGGCATACTGAGTTAAGGAGTGTTGTTTGAGTACAGTAGCCAGAACGAAAAGTTGACGAACACTTAAAACTTGGGCGTACTCCAAGAGCTTGTTTGTGGTAAAGAGACGAGGCTTAAAACAGCATACCTTTAGTCAAGGTCTTTGCGCGCGCTCCAGCTGTAGTAAGTGCGTTTTGGCAGCTCCCTCCAAGTCGTTAAGCAGTAATTTAAAATGGTTTGGCATAATGCTAGATAAACCAATTTCATAGTGTCTTTACCTGCCGAAATACGGAGTTCCTTAAAAATATAGATAAGCTTTCGAACTCTACCAGATAAAACTCCAATGTATTCTCTAAAAGTGGTTACAGTCAAGTACAACGCCAAGATACTAAACAGATGTGACTTTTTCAATACAGTCTGAATGATTTATAACACTTTCCATTATTATTGGAGTGAACTGGATTTACACATATGTGCAGTGAATCAGCCCTATGGCTGATTCACTGCACATAAGTGTAATCCCTATGGTTTACATAATTGCGAATAGAGAAATTTATCAAATTGGTTTTGGCAATGTTAAGAGTAAGAAAGTTACTATGTAGCCAATTCTTAACGGCTTCAAAACCAGTTTGAGCAAAGCGATAAGACACTGACCATGATTTTGCGGTAAAAACGAGTGCTGTGTCGTCGGCATAAGAGAAAATTGATCCATTCTCCAGTTTAAGATCGCATATATCGTTGATATAAACTAGAAACCGGGTCGGACCTAGTATACTGTCTTGAGGCACACTGTTCTAGCTAACTAAAATAACACCCTATCTTTACACGTTGGGTTCTACTAGTTAGATAACTCTGGAACAAGGATTATTGAATTCCTCTAATTCCCAACGATTCTAGTTTGGATATAAAAATCGGAATCGAAATCGTGTCCAATGCTTTAGCAAGGTCTAGAAACAATGTGACACATCTGTGACCATTATCCATTCTCCTTACAATATGATCAGCTAGGTTATGAACATAATCAGCCGTAGACAAATTCTTGTGAAATCCAAATTGATTTGCAGATAACATATTGTGAGTCTCTAAATATTTCACCAGTCTATTGTTGAGTATTGATTCGAGAATTTTAGACATTGCTGGTAACACTGAAATGGGCCTATAATTTTCAACACGGCCTTTTTGAATAGGTCCGAGAAAACGCCAGATTTAATAATAGATATGCGTGAGTAGCGGGACAAAAGTACTGCAGCACTTCTTTAGAAGTGCTGGAGAGATCTTGTCCCAACCAGCTGCAGTATTGATTTTCATTGACATAATAAGACGTTCCACTTCTGACTCATCAGTTTCAAGCATTACAAAAGATTTCCGAGGAGAATTGCGAGGAAATTGCAACGGATATGTTAAGAGTTCATTCTGAAATTGGTTAGCTAGTTGGCTTCCTATATTTATGAAGTATGAGTTAATTGCATTTATAGAATCCTGCTAATGGTATTAGATTCTAGGAGATCAACAGAAGACAATAAAGGTTTAGTAGTATTTGTGATAGCTTTAATAACGTTCCAAAGTTCTTACAAGTTTTATCCGGCTTTCTTAAATTAAAGTTTTTCATATTCCGTTTTGGCTTTCCGCAAAATTCTAGTACAAAAGTTACAATATCGTTTGTAAGTGGCTAGAAGCACTTTATTACTTGGATGTTTTTTATGCTTTTTAAATAAGTTATCTCGATTGCGCATGCATTTTAGTTGACCTGGAGCTATCCAGGGCTTAATTGATTTAGAATTATTTGCTATAGCTATAAGAATACTATCTACCAGATATTTAGTGGCTTTATTAGGATCTATAGTTGAGTAGATTGGTCCAAAGTTTATATCACGTATATCAATGGCTAGATTATTTTCGTCAATTCTGACCGTAAAGGGGCATATCGTAGAAGTAAGTTGATTTGTCTTAAGAGAAAGTAACATCGGATAATAATCGGTAACAGAAGATTCGATTACCAAAACTTTGGTTAAGAAAATGTTTTTGAGGTTGGCATGGTCTAGGTACGTGGACCCATGATTGGGCAACGTTGAACGCAACGTTGAAAGCAACGCCCAGGAAAAAGCCATGGTGAGCTAGAAGATCGAGATAATCTAGACTAGCAAAGTCAATATTGATGTTCCCAATGAGAATTATAGATTTAAATCATTTTATTTTTCTATTACACTATCTATAGATGTGATAAAATTAGTCGGGTCTTTGAATGCGGAAGGTCTGTATACTGCAATAATAGCCAAGTCAGTACTTCTAGTAATTACTAGGCAATTTAATTAAGAGACTACTGGTTCATGTACTTTAATGTTTGGCAATGTGTTTTTTTTGTATACCGTAACTTCATCATTTTGGTTAAAGTTATTCGAAGTTCTATAAGTGTTATATCCAGCTAAAGTAGGAATAACACGGGTTATAAGTAAGCCAGCATTCTGATAGGACAATGACATCGCAAGATATGTTAATTTGTGTTAATAAAGTTAAAAATCTAGAATAATTGGCCTAAATGCTACGAATATTAAGGGACAATATAGTAAAACGAGTAGGACAGGAAGGTAAAAGTAGAACATTTTTCTGGATCACATATTAGAGCGTCACAAAACGAAACATTGTCAAGATTCAATAAAAAATCATTTATTGCCGCGAATTATAAAAAAGCTTGGTATATAGTCGACTGATAAGCAGGATTTTAGTTAAAAAATGTAAGTTTATATCATCGTACCCAGACTGAAGCTGCATGTAAGATAGAATGATGAAATAGGAAATGGAGCTTAATGGACATAATACAAGACCCCAAATAAATGTAGAAAATATTTTCGAATTTAAAACTAACAACAGAAGAATGGTTAGCTAAAAATAATACTAAATTATTAATACTACTAATTTGGTTTAGATATTTCCTTAAGACAGGACAGAGACTTAACTTTAATAGATTTTGAACCATCATTTTCACGAAGAAAAATATTTCCGTTTTTCGCCCAGCAATATTTATAATTGTTACTTTTGGCAAAGTTTCTTGCTTCATAGAACAATTGTCTCATGCTATCCGAAAGGTGTTCAGCGATAAATATAGTGTAACGCTGACTCTTTTTACATCCGATGTGTTCAGGGTTTTACTTCTCTGTAGGACTGCGACCCTCATTGAATGCGCGTGCAGAGTCTAATATTTGGGTTTTCAGTTGTACTCTTGAGAACTCCGCAATGATGGGTCTTTTGGCCTTTATGAGCTGGTAGACGGTAAACGTCGCTCAGTTCAGAGGGATGTATAGGAGAATTAATGGCCTTACAGATGTTTATAACAATAGTGGTAAGGTCGGTTGAAGTTTCGTTATCGCTGAACGGAATATTCCTTATTTCAATCGACGCCGAGCGCGAGGCATATTGATGATCAACAACTTTTTTTTCTAAATCAATTATAAATTTCCGTTGCTCCTGACGTTCCTGTTCCATTTTTTCTATGGAGTTCTTGATAGTTTCTTAACCCTTGTTCTTAGAGCCCATTTCCTTTTCGATTTCACTGTTTGACTGTTAATTGGATTTATTTTGAAGTTTAAGCTCGGCTATATCAGATGTAATTTTTTCAGTATAATATCTTGGTCTTTCTTCCAAGACGTTAAAAGTGCCATTACATTATCTTCAAATGAATTCGCAGGATTCGCGGGGGAGAAGTTTGGACATATGCGCTTGTTGGCTCTCGACTTGACGTTTGAAACTTCGGATTCATTTCGGAATGTGGATACATCTGGTGTAGATAATACTTGTAGATTTGCAGCGATTGGGGTAGTCGGTGGAGATCGTTCAACTCTCGGCATTTTCAATGGAACATGGATAGTGATTTATTTAATGTGTATAATTTCACAAACGCTTGAAGTAAAAAAATCGTAAGTATAAAAGACGACACTTGGACGGATGCGAACTCGATACACCAAGGCGGTATACAGCGCATGCGATGAATGTGCTAACACCAATTTACTATAAATGGTTAAAAATAGCGAGTATTTGCTTCATATGAAGTAAATCAGAATTGGAATGCGAGACAACTTTACTAATGGGTCCAAAGTTCACTTATTGTTTGTTACGAACATGGCTTGCTTGGAACAGTAAGACGAGATAAGTTATTTAACCTTTTGCACTTTTAACCACTATTTCTTGATTATAAAACAACACCACGCTGGCAGGAATGCATGAAATAAACATCCGTGATAAATTTTATGAACTTTACGGCACTTTAGATTAGATAATATTAAAAATTAATTCTCTCTCTTACTATAGGTCTCATAAAAAAGCTCAGAGTTGCTCAGCGAGCTATGGAGAGGGCTATGCTCGGCGTTTCTCTACGTGATCGAATCAGGAATGAGGAGATTCGTAGAAGAACCAAGGTCACCGACATAGCCCTTAAGATTAACAAGCTGAAGTGGCAATGGGCGGGCCACATAGCGCGAAGATCGGACGGGCGTTGGGGCAGAAAGATTCTAGAGTGGAGACCACGTATTGGCAAGCGCAGCGTGGGACGACCACCTGCCAGATGGACCGACGATCTTGTGAAATCGCAGGAAGTCGTTGGATGCAGGTGGCATCGGACCGGTTACGCTGGAAAGCGATTGGGGAGGCCTATGTTCAGCAGTGGACAAGTATAGGCTGAGATGATGATGATGAAAAATTAATTGCAGAGCGACTAAAAACACGTCTACTCTATAAAGACGCTCGAGCGGGGGGAGCAGCTGAGCACACACTGTGCGGTACTATTCGTATGTGAACTTTTCCTTGCCGACAACCCTTTTAAGGTGGTGGTAAAGCTTTTGACGGCGGCTTCGCACAGCCCATTTGCAAAAAGCCTTGACGGTGCATTAAAATGCCAGGTTATTTCCATTTAAATAAGTTCTTGATGAAACTCTTGATTTAATATTTGTTGCAATTGTTCATACTCCTGCTGTAAAACTCGACTGGCTCCAATGAATTTGTACGTCGAGCCGACATTTTTTTCAGTGCTGCTAGAAATGATGACGTTGTGAGATCCGATACAACTTCGAGGTGCACGGCCTTTGATGCCATATAAACGAATACCGCTACATAACCCTTGGTTGTACGTACTCCGCGACCTTTGTAAATAACACCGTCACCCCTATATTCCCCAGAGGGGGTGGCAGAGGTGTACTGAGTACATCCACGTTTCGCCAACGATGTTGAGTCCCATGTAATAGGGGGCGGGCCTATTGCCATATACCGGGCACAATTCCAGACTCATACTGGGAATTTTTCGTTAGAAAAACTACATTTGTCCGACCTAGGATTTGAACCCAGGACCTCGTGATCACAAAGCGATGCGCTTTGCCACCAGACCAACGAGGCAGTTAGCGACCCTTGTTAGTTTTTATAAAGACGTGACCCGTGAAATCTACGGTAATTGTTTCAAAGGGTCGGGAAGGATTGCATCTTGCTGATGGTAGATCACCCATAATCTGATGATGTTTGCTAGGGCTATCCGTCTCCTGCACTTGACGCATAGACATAAACTGGCCTTGGTAGCTCGGTTGCTTTCAATGGCCCTATACTTTTGTCTCATGATAGCTGATGTTAAACGCGCTCCACCGTGATAGCTAAGCTCATGGGACTAATCAATGATAAGTTCTGCTAAGCGCTCCTTTGGAATAATAATAGGGTGTCTCATATCTGGGTCGATGTTAGCGTTTCTCAATCTACCACCGACTCGAATCAGACAATCTTGATCTATAAACGGATTACATCACACAACTTGATTTTAGTGTGAACATTAGCTTGTGTGCGTAAACATTGAATTTCTTGATAAAACTCAAGTTGCTGAATATGCCGTATGATAATAATTCTTGCTGCTTTCGATTCTTCTAATGTTAAAAATCCTCTCTGTTTCCGTGTCTTAAACCTTAAAATCCATGCCAACACTCTAATTGCCTAATTGAATAAACTGTGTTTTGATAATAGTCTGCTGACAATGCTAGTTTCGTAACGCGTGATAACGTAAACAAGCTGTAATTTTTCAATTTCTTGATTCGTAGTTTATATAGCTTGCTCTGTCGGGATATCCTTAAATGATTGAAGCCAATCTGGACCCTGCCATCATAAACAATGTCCTCTGAGTTGCGACGGCGTCAATCCTCTGCTGCTGCAGTCCGATGGATTTTGATTTGTATTTACATAACGCCAGCAATTAGCGGGCATAACCGATATGATAGCTCGTACTCGATTTGCGACGAAGGTTTTCCATTTGCCTGGATCACCATTAAGCCATCCAAATACTATCATGGAATCTGTCCAACCGTAATGTCTTAAATCATAATTCTTTAGACATTGTTTGATCTTGCTCATCAATTTTACCAATAGGACTGCCCCTAATAATTCAAGCTGAGGCAAGGATACTGATTTACTAGTGGGAACCAGTCTTGACTTCCCGCTAGTAACACAACGGTAGCCTGCTCACCTCTTTTGATTCGACAGTATATTACGCAAGCATACGCCCTTGTTGACGCATCACAAAACCCATGTAATTACTGTCGACACTGTCGCCTTTCATTGTTTTCAACCACCGCGGTATACGTATTTTCTCGATGTTAACTAAATATTTCCTGATCTTGATCCATTTGGCATAAATATTTTCGGATAGTGGTTCGTCCCAATTGACATTTGACGGCCACAAACTTTGGAAAATTAATTTAAGTTTTGTCGAGAGAGGCGATAACCATCCTAAGGTATCAAAAATCTTGGACTTGTCGGATAATACTGATCTTTTCGTAAAATGCTTGTTAAATGTAATTGTAGTTAGCTGGAACGTAAAATAATCTTGCTCGGGATTCCATATAATTCCTAGCGTTTTAGTGTGCTTGGTCTGTTTAAAATCAAAATTGTTTTGACTATTCTTTGAGGAATGTAGAAGATTAGAGTCCAGCAGATCGGAGACGTGTGACCGCCACTTTCTAAGTTTAAAGCCACCTGATTTCAAAATTTTAATATTATCTCTTGCTAATGAAGTCATCCATATACATAGACTGCTCTAGGGCTTCTATTGCTTTATTTGTGTAATTTCGCCGTTCATCTTCTGCTAACTGCTTCAAAGTTATCATGGCGAGAAACGGAGCGGCCTTGGTGCCGTAGGTGACTGTAAAAAGTTAGTATTCTTGAAGTGCTTCTAATGGTGAATTTCGCCATATAATCTTCTGTAACTGTTGGTCGTTTTTGTGTAACCATATCTGCCTAAACATTTTTTCTTAGTCGGCAGTCAATGCAAATTGGTACTGCCTCCACTTGATAATTAGAAACTGCAAATCCTGTTGCAAGTAGGGTCCAGATTCCATGACGTCATTCAAGCTGTTTCCTGGTGATGTCTTTGCTGCTGCATTGAAGACGACACGGAATTTAGGACTAATGGGATTTTGTATACAATGATGTCCCAAATAACAATCTGGCTTCAGATTGTCATTAGCGGGTTTCATATGACCTAACTCTTGGTGGTCAGTCATAAATTTCTTGTATTCATCTTCAATATTAGGATGCTGCTGAAATTTTCGTTCTACCGTCTTGAATTGAGCGACAACTTTGGCCTTCGAAGAGCCAAGCGATTCTTGATAATTGCTTTTTAGAGGTAGCCTCACTTGATAACGACCATCCTCCAATCGAAGCGTAGTAGATTTGTAATAATAACAATCCTCCACAGTCCTGGTATCCTTAAGTTAGTGAAAATTCCTCCGCAATGTCCTCTATTTCCCAATACTTGTGTATCTCATCGAAGTTGTGTAAAATTACGTTGCATTGATAAGTATGTGTGATGTCACCGCTTAGTATCCATCCTAAGCTTGTATTTTGCGCTGATGCCGCTGAACCTGAGGCAGAGTCTTCCTCGACCCTATAGAGTCCTTCCAGCAAGAGTTTAGAAAAAAATGCTTCTTTCAAATAATCAGGATCTGCCAATGTAATATTTTCTAAATGAGGCTAACTAGGTTTTGTAAAAGTGTGATTCGGTAAACTCTTGATTAATTTATTCATTATAAAAACATCCACATTAAATTCAAAATTACCTTTGATTGCTTTGCAATTGATATTCATAACACCCTTACAACTGCTGTCCTTTTCTCCTATGCCCCATATAATGCCTGGGCAGCGTTTACGCGGTAAACCTAAAATTTGTGCCGCGCTTTCGCTAATAAGCGATGTTTGTGTCTCAGAGTGCTCGCATGATATGTGCTGACCCATCTGCTCCTTGTACCTTGATTATGGCAGTGGGTAAAAGTACTTCAGGCATGTTACCCTGCAGTGACACGTGCGAGTTGCCCCGTGCCAGCTGTGGTCGGTCCTGTTTCTGTTGTCGGTTTGCCAGCTGATTTGTATTTGATTGTTTTGTTGAGTCGGCACCGGGTGTGTTATTGACTTGAGCAAACGCTTCGTGCATGAGCCTGTTATATTTCTCATTGCACGTACGGCAACATTTGTTGGAAAAGCAACCGTTTCCATAATGATTATACAGACAATTTTAGCATATATTCAATTAGTGTAAAGCATTCCGTTTTAATTGTGGCTCCATATCTAAAAATTGTTGGCATAAATAAATTCCATGCTCGTGGTTTTTGCATATCGTTCACCTATATCTCATGGAATTGTTATTGTTTGATGCATGCGAAACCATATGTCCATGCGCAGTATTTACTGCGCATGGACATATGGTTGCTTCATATTGTTGTAATGTTTGTTTGTTTGCTTGGACTCATATTGGGACTGCTTGATGTTAGATAACGATTTGTATGAATGATTGTCATACTTCCTACGTGCCGATTCCATTGATGTAAATTTGCTTTCTAAAAACGAAAGAAAATCTTGTAGCTTCGGTAAGGCTCTTGGGTCCTTGATAGATGCGACGTACGGACGTCATTAAAAGTATCTGCGTCTAACTTTTGCTGCAAAAGATGAACAAGTAATGGATCCCAAGATGCTACGTCGACGCCCAGATTCTTGCTGGCATTTAAGCTCTTTAGAGTAGTGTCATGAAGTCTTTTAATATGGTTTAGAGAGAAGTGCTGGATGGCTGGGATGTTAAGCAACATGTCGATATGTGAGCTAAAAATAAGTTTGATATTATTATACCGGTGATTCAAAATATCCCAAGATATTGTGTAGTTGTCCGACGTAATGGCTAAATGTTGAATCAAACTGCATCTTCTGCGCTCCTGACAGCGCAGGGTTACTGCAAATCGTTTCTGTAAAGAGATCTTTAAAAGAGGACCACTGATAGTAGCTTCCACTAAATACTGGTATGTCCGACTGCGGTGTAGATTGCTCTTTATGCGAGACGGACCATAATTTCTTGTTGATAGATTTCATATTTATAGTAGGCTTGCTGATATTCTTGGTTCCTATCCCCAAGCTCGCAGTCCCAATCCCAATGAAGACTATCTATGGCGGACCAACGAGACTGGACTAAACGTAATATATGCTCAAGTTCCCATTTATCGGAATTCAGCTCCAAATGCAGGTTAGACACCGTATGTCCGAATCCTTTAAAATTGCTGCTTTGTTTTCTTAACATTTCATCTGTCTTCCTCAGCTCTGTACTTTCCTCAGCTTTTTCAAGTGAAATATGTATGAGCTTTGGCAAACTCAATGCCTAAAAGCCTAGTATGATTAGACTAAATTTCCTGCCAGTACTTATCGAGAGTCTCCAACCTTCACCTGATGTAATCAGACGTCTGTCGGTCCGAGGAATTTTTCTTGAAGTTGGTAAATATTTGTTCGATAGCCTCTAGTAGCTGTTGTTGATTTTCAAGAATGTCTTCTATGTGCGACATTTTCTATTTAAATGTATGCCAAGGAAATATTCGATAGATGAAACGATCTTACTTGTCGATCTGATGGTTTATTGAAAGTCCAAATTATCACTATTCTATGATTTAATGATAAATGACAATTAATGCATGATATGATATATATATATGTATTTGAGCACGCGCGATTCTCTTACTAACCGATAGCGAACTAATGATCGTAATTAATATGATGTGCATGTGGCGTAAAAATGCTGATGATGCAAAATGGACGGGCTGTCCCGTACAGTAAATTTAAAATAGTTGGAATCAATTTAGTTCACGATTTAGAACAAACTACTTTCAGATCTCGCGTTTATTATATTACATCTTGTATATTGATATAACACAAGAGACTGCAAAAATAGCTTACCTAAAAAGGCGGTCTAGGGTCATATGACCTAGTAGTTAAGTATGTATGTATTTGCGATATAATTCTAAAAATAATGAGCAATACTTGTTAGAATAAAGGAAATATAAATAATTATAGATCTTAACTTATGTAAAAATTTTTATGATAAAGTTTAATTAAAAAAATATATTTATATGTACGTCATACAAACATTTTTGCTTGGTTACAACTTTCACATAAAGGTTTTTTGCAAGAGTCCCAGACTTTATTAGTTTTATTTTTAATAGTGGTTTCATAGCAATTACGCCTTTTTCTTGATTCATTTATATATTTCTTGCAATAAAACAACCTCTAAGATATAGAATGGAAATACATTTTTGTAGAATTTTTTATATGTCGTAAAATTGTATCATCTATCAAAAGTTTCCAGGTTGTCATTAATTTCTCTCCAACTTGCATTCGAGCATAAGTGGTACCTTCTGTCTGTTCAGTCAAAACATTATGACTTCTTCGTCCACCTGCTGCCTTGGACCCATTTTAGTAGGTAGTAGTACAGGTTTTCACAATATCTCACTCGGTGACATCATATTATGATGAGTGCTACTCCCATAAAACGTTGTTCGAGCATAACGTATTCGTCTCCGATATGGTCTTCCTCTAGTTTGTTATTGTTCAATGGCAGCTAGTGGTATGTTGCTGTCTGAGCCATCACTAGAACTATATTCTGAAGTAGGAATATATGATCAGTGTCTTTAGCTTCGGGTGGCAATGGTACACTTCCATTTTCACTATCCGATTGGTCTTCCGGTAAAAATGTCAATATTTGTGTATCACGGACCCGCTGCGACATTTTCTACGGAATATTAGACCAAAAACTATAAGTTGCTTTGACGACTACGCTTAGAGTGATGAAAGTACAAACTAAAAATATGTTGGTATATGCAACGAGATCTGTCAATAAAATTGAGGTAAATATTATGAACCTACCTACAACAATAAGTCTTACGTTTATTGAATAGGTCAAATGACCCTAGCCGCCTTTGTCGGTTAATACTATTTTTATTAATGTTTAGATAAACATATTACAATGTAAATTCTTTTATTTTACTAAGAAAAACAATTCATCAAAAGTCAAGACGTACAAAGTTGAATAAATAAATAGTTACAAAATAATAAGCAATGAAAGATTTATTTTGGGTCAAATGACCCCTGCCGCCTTGCTAGTGATAAAGCGACGTATTGGGCTACATAAGATTTAATGAACGCCAAGAATGATCATTCCTGGAATGCTGGCGAAGTGAGAGCTTAGTACAAAAATATTGACGTTATCGTGACGCTAACCAGTTGATATGCCGTCCTTGTCACACTACAAATTTTCTAAATAAATATGAATGCGTCAGCACGATCACCCACTAACACCACGACAATGTCAAAGTTTTCGTGCTAAGTCCTCACGATGGGATAAATGTTACGACATAAGACAAAAGGTTATAAAGGGAAATTGCTTCGGATGTTATAAGCACTTCATTAAACCTACAGTTTCTGTGCGGTTAACGCCGCAGCGTAACTAATAATGAATCGAGACTTGATCCTTATTCGGTGTGACCAAACGCGGTGCGTTACGATAACTTCGGGACATGATCGTGTTATGGTGTTTGACGGATGACTTCGTCCAGTGGTTAATAGTTTAAGCCGCTGTGCCCACGAGATGGAGTGGTTTCGGGTTCGGGATACGAGACACATGTTTGTGGGACCCACAAATATTTGTTTCAGTCTGGATATTTGTGCATGTGAATTTCATATTTGTAACGCTCCAATGAAAAAGAATTCCTAGTATGGGTCAACTTTTTTTTTAATTAAACAATCTGTATGTAACTGGAGTAGCATTAAACGATCAGTTTACGAAATTATCGTGACGCGCCGCGTTGTGTTTAATTGGTGATAGCGAATTAGGGACCCTGAGAGGCTGTTATGACTGAATCAAAATTTTTAATTCATCATTTCAGCCTATACTTGTCCACTGCTGAACATAGGCCTCCCCAATCGCTTTCCAGCGTAACCGGTCCGATGCCACCTGCATCCAACGATTTCCTGCGATTTTCACAAGATCGTCGGTCCATCTGGCAGGCGGTCGTCCTACGCTGCGCTTGCCAATACGTGGTCTCCACTCTAGAATCTTTCTGCCCCAACGCCCGTCCGATCTTCGCGCTATGTGGCCAGCCCATTGCCACTTCAGCATGCTTATCCTGAGGGCTATGTCGGTGGCCTTGGTTCTTCTACGAATCTCCTCATTCCTGATTCGATCTCGTAGAGAAACGCCGAGCATAGCTTTTTAGTATTTTTTAATTAAACGATATATTTTTGTGAGTTTAAAGATTGGTTGTATCGAACAAATGGCTTTTATGCTTAGCTCTAAAAACAACAAAAATAAATTACTATAAAAGATAGAGAGATTATAATAAATACAAATCTAACGACACTTAAATTATTATACTAAAAGCCGCTTTTCTGGGATAAAAAGTAACTTATAATAATCTCTGAAAAAAACCTCTATCTTTCAGTGAAATTACAGTTAAAATCGGCTAAGTGGTTGCGAAGATTAGCCTGGATTAGATGACTAACATACAGACGGGAAGACCTACCTACCTATTACCGCTAGCGCAGGGAGGACGATCCCGATACTGGAGTCACGGAGGTCAGGCGGAGAGAGCTCCGACGAGCCGTCTACAGAGAGTGGCGCGAGCTGCTGGAGCATCCCAGCGCCGGACATACCACCATTGCTGCGGTGATTCCTGTCTACTGGGAATGGCTGGAGCGGCAAAATGGAGCGCTCACGTACCGGCTGCCGCAGGTGCTGTCCGGGCACGGATGTTTTGGGCGGTACTTGTGGCGGATCGGTCGTGAGGAGACGGAGGGGTGCCACCACTGTGCGGCCCCAGTAGACACGGCGTCCCACACCCTGTTGATGTGTCCGGCGTGGGATGGGCAGCGGCTCCAACTGGCTGTTGAATTGGGGGAACGGGCGCTCTCACTTTCGGGTGTGATATCGGCCATGGTCGAGAGGGTGAGCGCCTGGGCGGCAACTGTCGCCTTTTCCGAGGCGGTGATGGGAGCAAAGGAGGAGGCAGAGCGGGAGCGGGAGGAAACATCCTCAAATCCCGCCCGTAGAAGGCGTGCCGGACGGAGGCGCAGGGCTTACGCCGGTAATGACTTCCGCCCGCCTTGAAGATTGGCCTGCAGGCTTCGGGGGAGGGCTCCCCGACGTCTGACCAGCAGC
This sequence comes from Phalera bucephala, assembly GCA_905147815.2. Lineage (NCBI taxonomy): Eukaryota > Metazoa > Arthropoda > Insecta > Lepidoptera > Notodontidae > Phalera > Phalera bucephala. The sequence continues at coordinate 25,636,931 of LR990615.1, forward strand.
AGGCCCAATTAGAGAAGGCGCCGTGTTACAGAGTTACGAGTACGGAGTCAAACCACAGACGTGGTCTGCGTCACCAGACTCAGACCGAGGCCCGCCCTGTCGCAGACTAAATGCCCACGAGGCGACCCCTGCGACAGAGCACTCGGCCAAGCGAAGGACACCGGGGGGTTTTAGTAGGTGCGAGCCCCACATAACTGCTACACCGAGCCTACTCTGGTGTGGCAGTATGCGGCAGGCATTTCCCCCCGAAAACAAATAAAAAAGAAGACGGACAGACCTAAATTTAAAACACGCGTGTTTGGGTGTTTTCATCATCCAAATAGCATTATGAGATTATGAGAAGGAGATTATGAAAAAAGGGGGCTTATGAGAAGGCTTTGATCTGAAATCATACTCTTAAACTGTTGCTGAATATGGAAACTGATCCACATAAGATTTGAACCGGAATGACTAACAGACTGATATACGAACATTGTAAGTATGCTTGTCAAAAGTTATGGAACATGGAATAGAGAAGTAGACAAAAGAGATAAGCCCGCTTAGTTTCACGCCTGATCTCAGTGGAGGTCATGTTCCAATCAAGAAGAAAAAAAAACAATATAAACACGACAATTTGTAAGTATGGTTGTTATAAAATAAATGATTTGAGTTTGATTTTAAAAATCACGGACAGACAACTCAATTTTATTTATTTGTTTTGATAGTAGTAGTACAGTATGCGCGATTTAACTTGACCGCGATAAATTACTTTTGAGACGAAACAGGGCTTGAAAGTGGCCGAAACAAAGAATTTTTATATGGGACGAACATCGATATATCATAACGGGACGAAACGATGCCCGATACCTGAGCGACGGGGATGAATCTTTGTGGGACGAACGACGAACAAACATAACACAGAGTGAAACAGGCACGCGACTCACGACTATGTAATTAGTATTCGTCACTACTCCCCTCTAGACTCGGGAACGTATGGATTCATACGTACATATTTTAATTTTTTTTAAATCGTAGCCCCACACTAGGATTTATTCCTGTGTCCTGGGTGCGTTTACAAACATGACAATTTACATACACAAATACCCAGACCGGAACAAAGAATTGTGTATCACACAAAGATTTGTCCCGTGCGGGACTCAAACCCGCGACTATTAGACACAATGAGCGGAGCGGCTTAAGCTCTTAAACACTGCACCTAATCGTCCATCAATTAAGCAGTAAACTCGGGAACGTATGAATTCATACGTAGAGCGAGTCCCTTATTTTATCGGTTTTGTGGCTCAGCACTAAATCCTAGCCACAGATAATGTTTTAACAAAATATTCTCGTTCTGTTGATGTATAATACTTTGTAGTCTGTATTAGTGGTATCGTGAATGGATAACGTAAACATCCAATAAGCACGCGTGCCCACTAAGTGGCTGTCAAGTGCCGCGAGTGCAAACAAATAAAATGTGTTATTGTTATTGATGAATGAATCATATAAGAATTCTTATTAGAAGGTGTTTTTGTTGGTAAAACGTTTGTGTGCATTATGTTATCGGGAGGTAAAAAATATGTTTTATAGTGTTTCTTTGAGAACGGAAAAGGTAACCTTATCTACCTTTTTGTGATTTTAGGTAATATTTTCGTAAAATAAACGTGTATTTGTATATATTTATGTGTATAATACTAAAATAGGATGTATTCTTTCTATTTTTGCGAAATAAATAGGTCGTAAACCTTTACATTATTGTAAAAACTGTTTCGTTTTTCACAGTCTACCTAGGCCGATATCTAGGATATTTTTTTAATTAGTTTTTGAGGTATTTTTAGATGTTTCTTTGTTTAGATGACCTAAAATGGTTTATTTATTAGTTACTTACGATTATAAATCGCAATAAATTGTTACTCAGAGTTTTCTTGATTTTCCTAAAAATATTTGTTTACGTAAAAAGTTTTGCTCCGAATGTTTGAGGTAGGAATTTTAAAAGTATTAGCTAATAAACTTTGTAAATGTGTACCTAAAAAAAACACATCATTATCATAAAGACGTTTACTTTTTATTTCAAGTGAAAATTGACAGTAGTTTTTGAATTATATTTTTTTTTTTTGCAAACGTCGGCAAAAAATGACCTCGCTGGCAGTAGCCGCTTCCGAAATAGTACGTAAAATTTTGGCAGTGTTTCCCGATCAGAGGGTTTAAGGGCTTACCGAGATCGACCATTTATCGACCGGGCGAGTGACATTGAGGCAGTTACTACACAAAAGAATAGAAAGGGACGGATATATTGAGCGCGCGCTCGGAAATAAAGACGTATGTGCAAAAACAATTTTCATCATTTTATAATAAAAAAGCTACGCTTTGAAATAAACAGTTTTTTATTTCATAGTGTAGTTTTTTTTGAAGAAGAACTTTCTTTACGAGAACTTTGCTACAATTATTTGCTATGCTTTAATTAAATTCTATTGATTAGTTTTTAAACATTTCGTGTTGGAATCAGAAAATTTTACGCAATAGAGATGACTTTGAATTTTTACCTATCGAGAAAATTTTGTTTAATCGTGTATTCCTTTCACCAGACTCTAAAATATACAGTCAAACATCATATTTCGAAATTTTAAGTCTCTAAACCATATACTTCTTGAAGTGCATGGAGTTAAAAACACGTGCTTTTGCACGGTAGCCCCTTAACAAACGAGTTAGAGTAATTGAACTTTAATAGGTAAGATATTTTTTATAATCACTCTTACTCTTACTTTCTCACGACTATGCACGGGTGCTACTGTCCGAAGAAGCTAAATTCAGTCCCTTATTCGCTATGACTAATTAAACACGTAACGCGGTGCGTTATGATCTATCTATCTATCTATATCATCACGCCAGTTCCCTTGCGGAGTAGGCAGAGAGTATAGAGTTCCAACAGGTTCTTTCCTTACAGACCTCTCTGGCTTCCTCCACTCTCATAGTTCGTCTCATAAACTTTCGCCGGTTACGGAGACTCTTGACTTGCCTCTCAGATAAGACACGGTCTATTTGGTCATGGTAAGATAGTCTAGGTCTTCCTCGGTACTCACATCCTCCCACTTTCGCATTGTATATCTGTTTTGTCGTTATGATAACTTCAAGAAATGATCGTTTTATTACGCCAGTCGCGTCAGAGGACACACTAGAATTTTTACTAGGTAACTTCGTAAAATGATCGATTAATGGCACTCCAGCCAGTGTGTTATGGTGACCCTAGCAAGTCATCTTGATCTCACTTTCATGTTCATCATAAATTTGTAGGTAGATAGTATATCAACTCGCTAGCATCACGCTAACGTCAATCTTTTAGCGCTTAGCTCTCATAATACCATTACTCGATTTCACGAATTTATCGTAACGCTCCGCGTTAGGCCACAGCAAATTAGGGCTAAGTTAAATCGCGCGTATTATATGTATAATAAAACTAGTTCAGAAGTGTAAATGTAAAGTAGCTATATTATTTCATAAAAACATTCCAGTTACTCTTAACAAAATCAAATATTAGTAATTACGCTATTATTCAAATTCCGCCATAATCGAATCGTCACTCCAGAGCAGCCAACCTTTTTTATGCACTCCCGTGCTGCCAACGACTCAATTATTATTATGCCAAAAGAACCACAGATAATAAAAATAAGTTATATAATTTATAAAATGTTTACAGTCGGCCATTCTGAAATAACAGAGTCCTCTCGTAATGGCTTGACACATTGAAACAACCTTTTCATTGAGACATTCAAGCAACAAAATACTTATGTACATAGGTGTAACAAATTTAGACTCTACCAAACTCCGAAGTAGTCTTGAAGAAACTGAAAAAATAAATCAGAACTATGTCGGCACCATTTCTTATTAACTTGAATTCATAAAAACATATTATTTTTGCTAGCCAAAAGACAACATTTCTTGTTCTCTGTTCAAATATATATTCTAATCAAATTGAATTTATAAATACATACCATTTTTAATAATCAAAGGCAACCTTTGTTTTTATTCTATTTTGAATTAAATCTATGCTAATCAACACGTTCGGCCATTTAAAAAATTAATTGTTCCATCAAAAAAAAAAAAATGTTTTGTTCATTAAATGTATTTATGCATTATTGCTTGATCATGTATATTTTAATTGCTTTCTTGAAATCTTATTGAGATTGAATACTCTTACGCCTCCTCCGTGTAAAAATTTCACCAGCAAATTCACTTAAGATCATTTTAATACAGGTAGTTTCCCAAAATCAATGTTTTTTTTAAAAAAAACGTATCCCCACACTATTATTTATTCCTATGTCGTGGGTGCGTTTACAAACATGAAAATTCACAAACAAATACCCAGACTGGAACAAATAATTGTGGATCACACAGATTTGTCCCGTGCGGGAATCGAACCAGCGACTATGCGACACAGTGAGTGGAGCAGCCCAAGCTTTTAACCACTGCGCTAAATCGTCCGTCAATTTATAATAAAAATAATTTTTTGGAAAAATGTATTCACAGAGGCCTTAAAACTCATCATAACATAAATAGTATACACATGCACCAAATCAAAGAACACCTTCACTTGAAGTACTCACGCAGTTTTGGGCTGGGATATGGGAAAATCCGGTTCAACATAATGCGAATGCAGAGTAGATAATCACTGCTAAGGAAAACACAGCGCACGTTTCAAATATGCATTTTGAACATATTCCAAGAGAAACGTTCACACAAGTTTTCAAATGCACACAACTTGAAATCTCCTATATCTGATAACATCCATAATTTCTGATATAAGAAATTTACACCCACTCACTTAAACTGCATAACCATTTAAACACTTTATTCAGACACCACATACAATGCCAGAGTACATCATACACATGGAATAACTTTTATTCTACCTAAAGATACTAATACCGAGGATCCATCTAAATATCTAATCCATCGACCTATTACTTGCCTTCAAATAATAAATAAAATACTCGATAGATAATTAACAAACATCTTTCCGAAAATCATATACTTGTAGAACAACAGAAGGGGTGTCGGAAAAATAGCAAAGGTTGCTAAGAACAACTTATAATAGATGCAATCACAATGAAGGAAGCATACAGGAAGAAACATAGTATCTACAGCATTTTCATTGATTATAGGTAAGCCTTCCAATCTGTTCCACATAGTTGGTTTCTACAAGTACTTCAGCTGTATATAATCTACCCCCACCATTACTATGTTCTTGAAATCATCAATCAAAATTGGCAAACCGTACTAAAATTAAAATGTTCTATTCCAATTACTATCGAACCGATCCGCATACGATGTGGCATCTTTCAAGGGGATGCCCTCAGTCCTCGTTGGTTCTGTTTGGCACTCAATCCTCTCTATGTTCTTCTCGACAAGAGTAATCATAGCTAGAATTTGCATGGACTCGACTCATCATTTATTCATTTTCACCTTTTTTTCATGGGTGATATTAAAATTTATGCTGGCAATAAAAACGATCTATATCACTTAGAGGATATCACCCAAAAATTCTCCCTGCAGTTATAAATTGAGAGCAATAGTTACGTATTGGATACTGGTGAACAAACAGAACTATGACAACACATCGGAAGCATCACACATAATCCTCCATAGAAAAACTTACAGATATGCGTGACACAATATGAAGATAGGCTCGGAAACTACTTTACGGGAGACACCGATCCGATGTGGGCTAAAGACGCGTGGATAATGTAAATTCGAACGAATGGCTTTAACGAGATAACTGTTTCCAGAGACTGACAGCTTTATTCTTGCAAAACAATACAAAATTATTGCCACTCGCAACTATAAAAAGCATACTATCAAGGACTCAAACTTACCGACAGATTCATGCAGACACTGTCATTCTGCCTCCGAAATCATACAACACGTCACCGGCGCATGTAAATCCCTTATCCAAACTGATTACAAGCACCGCCACGACCCAGTGGCAGCAATAATTCCCCAACATATGGCCCACCAATAAAATTTATACATGAAAACCCTTATTATAAATACAAACAAGATACAGTGCTTGAAAACAAAGACGTGAAAAATTACTGGGATAGAACTATAATTAAAGACAAAGCGATCCATTATATTAGACCAGACATATCTCTTCACGTTTAGGAAAGTAACACAATGTACATTACTGCTATAGTCATTCCTAACCCCCATAATATTCAATCAACAACATCTTCAAAAATCAAAATCAGCAAAATACCATAATCTTGCATTGGAATTAAAAACACAGTGGAAAGCAGGCACAGTGCATATTGTTCCAATAGTAATTTTATCAACTGGTGTAGTCTCTAAAAGTCTTCTCCAATGCCTTAATATACTAAAAACATCAACTTATACATTTAATTTATTCTAAATACTTGTCGCATCACTAGAAATTTGTTATTATCGTCATCCATACTTTAGAATAAATTATTTAGCCTGTCACGCTTGGTTTAAGAAAAAAGAGAAAAGTATCTTAAAATCTATAAATTAATACGTGAAGCAAAAACTTTGTACACCTTTTTACGAAAATTGCGCGGACGGAGGAGTATGAAATTTCCCACACTTATAGTTTATATAGAGAAGGAGTGCAGAATGCTAATATATACTGATTTAATATGCATTAAATCAGTGAAAAAAACATTACACACACTACCATGTATTTGACACAATACACTTCAAATTATTTGTCTATAGTCTTACTGAATGTCAAACATAACCAGCAAACGATGAAAGAGTTTTTACAAACATCGCTTACAAAGAAGTTTTTTATCATTAATTTAATTATCGAAATATGTATGTCAAGTTCAATGACAGCATTTTCTTTATCGCATGGTTTTTTGTTACAATAAAAAAAGGTATTCTATTTATCTATCTATCTATATCATCACGCCAGATCCCTTGCGGGGTAGGCAAAAAGTACAGAGTTCCAACAGGTTCTTTTCTTACATAAAAAAGGTATTCTTTATTTTAATCATGTTTTGTTTTTATTTAAATTTAAATATCATATAATTCATTTGAAAAAAAATTGGCAAATTAACAGTGCACCCTTGGCAAAATCTGTGATTATAGAAGTATAGTCTTTGCCAATAGAACCCTAATAATGTTATAATTTAAATTAATTATGGACGAATTTCGACCAATGGGCGACCACGGGCGATAGTAATCATAATAATGCACAATGTTTTCTCTTAATTATTCTGTAACATATCCAATTCATTGAAACACAATACACTCATGTTTGTCTTAAAAGTCCTTTGTGCATGTACTTCTCCAGAGGACTTATACCTTTGTCCTAAGTTTATAACAAATTTCAATTCATCAACAATACGCAGATCCATTCATTGAGATACAAGACACTCATAATTGTCTTAGGACTCCTTTGCGCGTGTACTTCTCCAGAGGAATCATACCTTCATCATAAATGTATAAAAAAACCAAACTTACAAAAATAGGCAGATCCAATTCATTGAAATACAAGACAATCATAATCGTCTTATGACTCCTTTGTGCGTGTACTACTCCAAAGGAATCATACCTTCATCTCAAGTTATAAAAAAATTCAATTTATAAACAAAATATTCGTTATGATGTCTAATCAACCTCCTTTAGACAAGTGGCAAACGCTCGATGTCGATTCTATTCGTTCAAACTGAAACGCTTAAGCGTAAGCGATAGAAAATAGGTAGCCAAGTGTACATTTATTTGTCGAACGCTCATTCTATTCGTTCGGTGCAAAAAACGCTGTATGATGTCTATGGCTTCGAAAGCAAACGTCACTTTGACATTTGAAAGCGCGAACCTACGAATATTTACAAAGTTGTGAAGTTGTGAAAAGTGGATTAATTTTTATTCATTCTATTATTGACAACATGTTTTATACGGTAAGTACCACAAATTAGCATTTAGCTATGCATTTGGATTGACAGTTTAACTCGTATTTATTTTTATATACAGTTTATTAGTATGTACAATGTTTAAAATATGTCTGTCCTAAATCTCGACTTTTAAATATACCTTTCCATATTTTAGAAATGGCATCGAGGTTACGAGTCAGTCCGGAGCAATTCACAGTTATTATAGAATTCATGGAATGGTATTCTTTGCAGAAATTGTATTTTTCTTCCTATATATTACCTCTTTGGTTCGAGTATAATATAAACAATGACGTAATTAAGCAACACAATACTCATAGGAGCACTTGATTTGTTTATGCACGCCGATCTTTCCAGCGAACAAACGAGAACGACGAACTATGAGAGTAGAGGAAGCCAGAGAGGTATGTAAGGAAAGAGCCTGTTGGAACTCTGTACTCTTTGCCTACCCCGTAAGGGATCTGGCGTGATGATATAGATAGATAGATAGATCTTTCCAGCCGGGGCCTTATGGTCGAGTAAGAGGTGATCGGCTGTGGTCAGAGTTAAGTGGCGTCTTAAATTCAGTTGGCAGAGGTGTCCAAAAAAAGTCAGTAGTTATTTAATATTTCATCACTTTGAGTCTGTTAACCCTCACTAACATTCATAATTATAAATTATAGGGTTGGGCTGACTGGAAAGCAAAATCAAAATATTTGGGCATCACACAACATGCCCGCGGTACTGGTGGTGGTCCATGTACTAAACAGTATTTGACAGCTTTGGAAGAGAGGGTGTTGGCCAATATAGAAGTGTCAGCTATAGTGGATCAAGCCGGCATCCAAGAGCAAGGGTTCAATGTTAGTGTTGTTAGTAGTTCTGCACAAACTTTTACATAAATCTTCCATTGCAAATAGTTAATCCTCTTTATTAACTTTTTAGTCTTCAGATTATAAGATCATTCTCAAGTATAATTAATCATAGTATATTCTGTTTCTTTTTTTTTTAAGTTAACGCTTCATGATAGAGTTAACAGCATGCACATTACATCACGAAAAAGAAATATTTAAATATTGCTAAAAATATTTTTTTCAGAGACCATCTACATCACTTCCACAGGAAGAAGGTGGATTGGATTTTTTATTAGTGTCCCCACCTAGAATAGTAAGTGAAATAAAATAAATTAATGTGAATTTTGTAAATAATACATTTGTATGTTTTAATTAATATTAAATTATGTTTCAGTAGCAACTCTTCCAACACTGACACTACCAGGCCCACGAGCATCAACTCCGCCTATACCCTTGCCCCTATACCCTTGCCCCTGTTCCCGGTGCCGCCGCCGCCTCTGCTGCGAAGTGCCAGCGAAACACTGCAAGACAAGCGTCAATCTCCCCGCGGTCGATAATTACAACACCACGTCGCTCTTTATTTAGAGCACACATCTGATACAGAATAAACTTCTTTGTACCTTTATTGTGTATAAGTAGAATATCTGTTCCGTAAGGAATTTGGCGTGATGATATATACCTAGTTTAAGAAATGTATACTATTACTTCAACAGTATTAGAATAAAAACTGTGATGTTATTTAATTTATAATAAGATATTTACAAAGATAATTTTAGGGTACTATTTTACATAATTTAGTAATGAGCCTATCATGCCAAAGGGAATTTAAAAAAGTCAATAGGTTTTGTATAACTCTATTTTCTATTTGTTGTATTTTAGGCATATTGTATATAGGTGTTTTAGTCATATATTTAAGTACATATTTTGTTATATTTTAGGCATATCCTTAAAATGTTTCACTGTGTATGTTATGTTAAACAAATAAAAAGTTATTTCTGTGTTATATTTACAATCAACCATTTACCAACCAAATAAAAACTTACTATTTACATTAATAACTAATACATTACAGTTACTTAAAAACTCACCTAGCTACAACTAATTTACAATCTACTAACTAAAGAACTCAGTGTTGCTCTGCCGCGCATTAGCTCTTCTTGGCTGCTGGAAACACTTAGGCCAGCTTGATCAACAAAATCATCACCATCCTTAAGTTGCACAACATTACCAGTGGTAGTGGTGGCAAATGAGCTCCCAATGCAATGTGGTGTAACACACAACATGTAAGTACTATTTTGCTGGCAGCCTGAGGATGATAATGTAGGATTTGGTGCTTAATGCAGACACCTCCAGCGCGCCTTGAGCAAGCCAAAACAACGCTCGATACAATTTCTGGCTTGTATATGACGTTTGGTGTATTCATCTTCTCGGGAACCAGGTGTGGCATTTAATATAGGAGTCGTTAACCAGGCCCTCTGTGAGTATCCAGAATCACCTAAACATTTAAATTAGTTAAGTTTGGGGCTTATCCATATAATGTATGTACCTAACAAATGGTACTTATTACATATTATATTTCTTAATACATACCTAATAACCAGGTTTGTTCACTATTTTGATGAAGTCTACGCAAGAATGGTTCCACTTGACTGCTGGACCATATAAAAGTGTCATGCGTGGCTCCACCTTATTTAGAATTGACACCTAAAATTTTTAAATTGTGATCACAAATCTGAAAAATAACTGTCATTATTTATCATAAAAAATGATTTAATAAATAAATAAATATTTTGATAGGGATCTAGAATATATGATGTTATAGTAATGGTCATTTACAAAATTAGCATTAATAAATACTTCTCTGTACGATCCAGTACAAATATGTCTACATGTATGTATACCTACCGACACATTAGTCTGCATCCCGTGCATGGTAGGCAGAGAGTACAGTTTCTAAATTACTATTATGGTATGTATAAACTAACCATCCATACATTTATTGAATGGTATCCCTTCCTGTTAAAGAAAAGATGCTCATCTTTGCTTGGTTTTATAACAGATATATGGGTGCAGTCTATGCATCCTATTACATCCGGTAAATTATAATCTTCTTTGGAATCTATAAAAAATTGTATACATGAAAGTTGAACAGGTACATTAATATCTAAATTGAATAGTTCTTACTCTTGTCTTATGATTGCGAAGAAACTGAACATATTTCCTCAAAATATAATGATTGTTTAGTGCCGCAACAACTTTCTTAATGCAGTGACTTGCTGTTTACTTGCCGGCAAATATTAGATTATTCCCACAATTCTTTGATACGACCCCGTCGCTAAGAAATTTAGGGCGCAAAGAATCTATAAAAGGATTAAATATTAGTTACAAATAACCTATTAAATTGTATACATAACGATTGTATTTATTTACATTCTTACCTTTATTTCTAAAGGAATTTCCGTAGTCCCTCGTAGTGGAGTATGCTCATGTAAAACCACGCAAAGCTTCTTAAATTGATCTTTATCTAACCGAAATCTTTCAATAAACAAGAAGTCCGGCATTTCACCTATTTGTTCCATACATTGCCGGGAAATATTTCTTCGGTGGCGCCTGAGCCACACTTCTTTATTGTGCGCAGCACACAATAGTCTAAGCGAGTGCATTTTTTCAAAAACAAAGAGGATATTATCACTTCGTCTAATCAAGAAAGTTAGATTTAACAAACACAATACGACACTTCACCAGCTGATTAAACAATCGCTATCTTGTTTCTTCGCTTTCTACAGGGTCTTAGCGTTTGCTTCGTATCGAATAAACAAAACGCTAAAGTTAGCGTTTCGCTTGTCAAAACTACCATTTGGCTACGGTTTTGTACGGGGAAGTCGTTTGTCGTTTGACGTTTCGTTTCATCGGATAGAAACATTGACACTTGGCTACCAATTTGAAGTTCGATACGCTAGATCAAATTACTTATCGAAACCTTACGTCAATCTTATACATTTGTCTTTCTATTCCATTAGCGTTTATGCAACTTGTCTAGGCCTACTTATGTTCCTGTAGGCCTAGACAAGTGGCAAACGCTCTATGTCGATTCTATTCGATCAAACTGAAACGCTTAAGCGTAAGCGATAGAAAATGGGTAGCCAAGTGTACATTCATGTATCGAACGCTCATTCTATTCGTTCCGTGGAAAAAACGCTGAATGTTGTCTATGGATTCGAAAGCAAACGTCATTTTGACATTTGAAAGCGCGAACCTACGAATGTTTACAAAGTTGTGAAGTTGTGAAAAGTGGATTAATTTTTATTTGTTCTATAATTGATATCTATTTTACACGGTAAGTTCCACAAATTACCATTAAGCTATGCATTTGGATTGACAGTTTAAGCCGTATTTTTTATATACAGTTTACAAGTGGGTAGAATGTTTAAAATATGTCATTCTTATATCTCGACTTTTAAAAATATTTTTTAAAAATACGGCTTAAACTGTCAATCCAAATGCATAGCTTAATGGTAATTTGTGGTACTTACCGTGTAAAATAGATATCAATTATAGATTATAGGTTCAATGTTAGTAGTTCTGCACAAACTGTCACATAATTCTTCCATTCCAAATAGTTAATCCTCTTTATTAATATTGTATTAACTTTTTGCAGTCGTCAGATTATAAGATCAATCATAAATATTTATTCATCATAGATATAATTTATATTTATTTTCCAAGTTAACGTTTCATGGTAGAGTTAACAGCATGCACATTATATCGACAAACTAAAAATTTATATAGCTAAAAATATTTTTTTCAGAGACCATCTACATCACTTCCACAGGAAGGAGGATTGGATTGTTTTATAGAAGTTTCCCCCAGCCAGAACAGTAAGTGAAATAAAATTAAAATAAAAGTGAATTTTGTTAATAATACATTTGCATGTTTTAAATATTGTTTTATGTTTCAGTAGCCACTCTACCAACACTGACACCACCAGGCCCACGGGCATCAACTCCGCCTATAGCTCGAGACATAGCCGGCTCGCCGGCCGCGCCGGTGTGTGTACCCTTGCCCCTGTCTCCGGTGCCGCCGCCGCCGCCTCCGCGGCAGCGAACTCCTCCCTTGCGAAGCCAGCACAACACTGGAAGACAAGCGTCAGCCTCTCCGCAGTCGACAATTATTACACCACGTCGCTCTTTATTAAGAGCTCGGAGAAATAGAGGACTGACCCTTTTTGACCGAGCTGTAGGCGAATTTGTAGCTGTGGAGCAGCGCCGCCTCGAGCACGAGGAGGCGCGAGACAAGCGACTTCATGAACGGGAGATGGAGAGGCTGCGGCTGGAGTCACGAAGGATCGAGGTGGAACGTGACCATAACCAGTTATTACATCAATTAAGTCTTCTTGGTCAGCGACTAATTGATGTATTAACGCAACAGCAACAATTTGCCAGTTTACCATCCACAGACATTCTTCCTGATACAGAATAAACTTCTTTGTAACTTTATTGTGTATAAGGAAGAATGTCTGTTCCGTAAGGAATTTGGCGTAATGATATATACCTAGTTTAAATATTTAAAATGTATTACTTCTTCAGTATTAGAATATAAATGTTGATGTTATTTAATTTATAGTAAGATATTCACAAAGCTAATTTTAGGGTACTATTTTACATAATTTAGTAATGAGACTGCTATGCCAAAGAGAATTTTAAAAATCATCAGGTTTTCTGTAACTCTTATTTTATATTTGTTGTATTTTAGGCAGATTTTCTTTAGGTGTTTTTAGTCATATATTTAAGTACATATATTGTTATATTTTGTAAAATGTTTTACTGTGTATGTTATGAGATAAAAAAATAAAAAGTAATTTTTATTTCTATGTTATATTTACAATTAACCATTTACAAATGAAACAAAAACTTACAATTTCAAACCTTATTTAAATTAATAATTAATATATCACAATTACTTACAAACTCACCTAACTACAACTTATTTACAATCTACTAACTAATGAACTGAGTGTTGCTCTGCCACGCATAAGCTCATCCTGGCTGCTGGAAACACTTGGGCCAGCTTGATCAACAAAATCATCACCATCCTCAGGTTGCGCAACATTATCATGTGGTGGTGGCAAGCGAGCTTCCAATGCAATGTGATGTAACATACAACATGCTAGTACTATTTTGCTGGCAGCCTGAGGATGATAAAGCACATACAGCTAAAAGCAGATCCTTCACTCTTTGTTAATAACTTAAACAGCAACTGGAGAATCTGCGAAATTCACATGTCATAGTAGACTAAAGTATTCTAATGACGTATGTATTGCAGGGGGGATGCAATCCGTAGAACCGGTATCCGGTAATGAATACCCTTTGGAGATTCAGAAACGGTTTAAAAATGTTAAACGGGGGTTCTTTTTTTATTTTTTTTTCTTACTTGTAGGACTTTTCAAAGATACACATACTATGGGTGCGTTACCTATGTACTATGTTATAATATTAATTTCCAGGCTTCTATGTGTTACCTTATTTTTTAATTTATGTGGAAGGCAAAGGTGTAACGTTTTTTAGAAAAATGGTTACGATTGATAGATGCACGAGATTATTTAGAGGCACGGGATATTATAAACTAAAACTCACGAAGGTAGACAGTGATTTACGCACGCGTATGCACGTATTTGTCATACAAATTTATAATATTATAACGATTTTTAGTCCAGTGGGCATCGTCAACTGAGACGCTCGATTATTTGCCTTTGAATCATACATTTAGTATATCATTTACATTCCGAATTGAAGCAGCTGTTAATTTGTGCTGCAGCCGACAAGAATTCTCATTAGCAACGATAATTTTTGTTTAATTAAATACGGAGTACGATCCTTTAATTAATTGCATTATACGCAGGTTTGCCTTTATTACCTTTGTAATAATGTGCTGTTAATTTCAAATTGCTTTTATGGGAATTATAATTATAGATTTATAGATTTTACGTATGGAACCATACGACAGCGAGAGAGACTGATTTCCGAAGGAAAGGGAAGTTGTTTATTTTTAACCTATCGGCCGCTTTGTCACGGGGATTTGACGCGAGTTCACGTGTTTCGGCAACCTATGTACTCTTACTGTTCCACTGCTAGGAAAAGGCTTTCGCTCACAAATTGGGTAAGAGAGATTCGGTCATACTCCATCACTAGGACCCAGTGCGGATTGGTTGATTTTTAAGGACTCCGACATAGCCCTCCGTGTTCCACAAACGCGGATGGGTACCTAAAAGGGTTTTTCTGTAGTGTTGTAAAAACGCTCGCGTCTTTTACTTGTTTCAACGCTCGTGAGCATCGACTAAGCGTTAAACGCTCGACTTCAGCGCTCATTTTTACAACACTAAAGAACACCGCGATCGAACAGCGCTACAAGCGCTTATAGGGTAAGCTTAGACTAATAGGCTCTTTGTGCCGGGTATTATGTGTATACCTAATAGGTATAAAGTGTAATTTCTTTACTCTATGAATGTTTTAAACGGCGACTGAAGAATCATTTCATATCTAAACCATGACAGGCGCAAATATACATTTGTGTATTGCCTTTGCGGAAAAAAGAAGTTACTATACTCCATTCGTTTTGGCATTTAACTAAAGGTATACAAATCAAAAATACGGTTCTATGATTGTCACTTTGTCGTTTTAAAATGTGTTGTACCTAAATTAATTTACTACATCAAAGATATGATAATATCTTATTTCGATATTTAAAAATTAACCATTTCATTGAGATTAAAACGTATTATCATATTAATTCTTATAGTTAATATATTTAAAAGCTTGAGAACAATTAATGACTCATGTTTTATATAATTTTAATGTATTGCGATCGATCAATTTTAAAGCACCCAAAACACAGGTGCTCAAAGCCCTTTTTATACAAATACTTAGCAGCTAAAATTCATACAATTCACAGTACAGTTTTATTGCATTTTATTAATTGTCTTGTTCTTTGTTTCGTTTTGAGTTATTGTATTTAATCAAACAATGAGGAAAATTGAACCTGGTTTGACAGGACTAGTTCCTTTTTATTTGATTGAATAATATTCTAATTGATAACTATATAGTAGAGAATCATTAGAAGATTCACATAAAATTTTTGTTATAACTGTTGTTGCTTTTTTCATTTTAATGCTTCACTTTGAAATAAATGCAGTTTTAAATAATATCGTATGTAAAAAAAGGTTTGGTACACATGATGAGTAACGTGTTTATTATTTATTATTACCTTCAGTATTGGCATTTAAGCCAAAACGAACGGAGTATAGTCTTTCATTGTTCCGTGATTACCTTGTCAGGTGAAAACACGAATGTATAACCATGACAGGCGAATATACGTGTTTATTATAGAGTTAGATGGATTGACAAATAGAACTAGTTTCACATAATAATATCAATATTGATGAAAACCTTGTTTAATTTCGATTTCAAATAAATTAACTTTTAAATTAACTAAACGTCAAATTTAATTTTCTTGACGAATTTCCATTACGAAATTTCTTGGCGCAAATTAATTTTATATTAACTTAGGTACGTGTCAATTTAGAAATGAAGAAAAAGTTAAACATTCCCGCCAATTTTGAAGGGGCAATTAATATTGATGTTGAAAGTTGACGCTCTCTGCTAAATTACTTCTCAATGGAAAATTTTCGTCATAATTCTTCTACAAGGGACATAGTACCTTAGTACTAAAGCCTCATATTCATTAGGAGATAAATGTACCGTGACTCGAGGTTTCGCTTGAATGTCTCGCTAAATCGACCGACCATCGACAAGATTTTGTCTCGCGACCTATGTATGTTGCCCACATTTGTAGAGTTTGTCACAGCATGTCGCCCCAAGAGATTTTTAAGCCTTTATTTAGTAAATTTGTAGTGTGAAAAGGATGGAATATTAATTTTATAGCATTACACTTACGTCGTGTTAGTATATCTGTTAATGTTAAACCTTCTGAGGGAGTAAGTCCTGTGCTAGTAAGCGTAGACCATTCGATTTACTAAATCTGATCGTTGCCAGTTTGATACCCTTCTATAGGACGGATTTTTATGATTCATAGAGCTTGCTGCTTCCAAAAACACTATTGATTACTAGTAACAAAATATATTTAACTATGTGGAATATACAATTCGGAATTATATTTGCATTTTATAAAATTATCTTGTTCGTTTGTTTCGTTAACGTTGTGTCGTAAGAACGAGTAAACTTGAACATGGTCTGAATGGACTAGTGCCTTTTTTATTAAATTGATATAACTGTAATTGCTCGTTGGTCTGGTGGCAAAGCGCATCGCTTTGTGATCACAAGGTCCTGGGTTCAAATCCCAGGTCGGACAAATGTAGTTTTTCCAACGAAAAATTCCCAGTATGATTCCGGAGTCTGGAATTGTGCTCGGTATATGGCAATAGGCTCGCCCCCTATTACATGGGACCTATCATCGTCGGCGAAACGTGGGTGTACTCAGTACACCTCTGCCACCCCCGCTGGGGAAATTAGGCGTCACGGTGTTTTACGTCACGGAATAATCGTAAATAATATCGTATGTTAGTAAAAAATGGTTTGGTATTCATGATGAGTCACGTGTTTTTTTGTTTACCTTTAGTTAAAATTTTATTATTTGCCTTTAAATGCCTAAACGAACGGCCATATATTATTTATATTCATTCAATGTGTGTTACCAGTGATGATATATGGATCAGAGACGTGGTCTCTTACTATAGGTCTCATAAAAAAGCTCAGAGTTGCTCAGCGAGCTATGGAGAGAGCTATGCTCGGCGTTTCTCTACGTGATCGAATCAGGAATGAGGAGATTTGTAGAAGAACCCAGGTCACCGACATAGCCCTTAAGATTAGCAAGCTGAAGTGGCAATGGGCGGGCCACATAGCGCGAAGATCGGACGGGCGTTGGGGCAGAAAGATTCTAGAGTGGAGACCACGTATTGGCAAGCGCAGCGTGGGACGACCACCTGCCAGATGGACCGACGATCTTGTGAAAATCGCAGGAAGTCGTTGGATGCAGGTGGCATCGGACCGGTTACGCTGGAAAGCGATTGGGGAGACCTATGTTCAGCAGTGGACAAGTATAGGCTGAGATGATGATACAATAACGCCTACTATTGTACGAATAAAGCATCTATGGGCTTAATCTTTATGAGATAATGTTTCTTTTATATATTATTTATAATCTTTGCTTGTATACAAAAAACCCTTTTTTATACCTGATGAAATGAACCTTATACGTATAAACTCTTAAAAAAGCTGTCTCTTGATTATAAATTATTATACTTGCATCTCCAGAAGCGTTAGGAAGAAATATTATGAGGCTAAATCATTTTTATGGCTTTACATTTTCGTCATAATGTTGACGAAAAAATAGAACGAGAACGTTTATGTGTAAAGATGTGTGTAAGGATATAATTAACAGACTAGCAGAACATTGCTGATTACAAGCTTGTATTTTCACAAGAGGCGCTGGTAGGACTCTGCGGACGTGGTGTTATTAGCGTTCACCAAGGTTCAGCAGCGTTCGCTACGGTTGGTATGAAATGGGTGACTGTTTGTGGCATTTTCATATCCTGAGTCACCGTTCTATGGAGGGTACGCTAAGCTGTAGGTCCTGGTTACCACTTAATGTAGTGGTCGTTACCAAGTTGGAAGCCTTGTAGATAGCTCGATAAGTTCCAACAACGGTAGCCTCGGTGGATCCGCGTGGTGGAGTATGACCTAATCTCTCTCACCTCGATTTCTTGGAATAGGCTTAATGAAAATGGCTCAAGCCGGGCTGGTCTCCAGTGTCAGTCCAATCTTTCACCTGCAATTAATATACAAACGTGTTGTGAACTATTTACAGACACATTTCACATTTAACACTGTAATACGTAGATTATTGAAAACACTTTAATACATGGATATCACACATTTTTTGGTGTACTTAATTAAATGTTGGAAAGTTATAACCCCCTTTAAGCTTGGTGAAGGAGTTTTTTTGGATAATGGAAGATAAGCGACAAATTTTGCTTTTAACAAATAAATACCGAATGATTTGTGTGTGTTCCTCGAATTGGAGTTCGTTCCTTAGAGATGTACCTACTTTATTAACTTACATTTCCGTGACGATATCCCAATACACCGTCACGCCTATATCCCAAACGAGGGTGGCAGAAGTGTACTCTGTACACCCACTTTTTGTCGACTATGTTAGGCCCCTTGTAATAGGAGGCGAGCCTAATTCCATTTTACTGGACATGATTTTAAACTCTGGTCCTATATTGGGAATTTGAATAGAAAAATCACACTTTGTCCGACCTCGGATTCGAACCCAGAACCTCGTGATTGCTACGCGCATCATGCGCCACTAGACCAACGTGGCAACTAAAATATCGATAGATAAACCTCAATAGCACTTTGTCCTATCTAGAATTCAAACTTAGGTCTTTGTGATCTAAAAAAGGACTTTTAGTGCCTAAATAAAGAATGACGACTTGGTTGAAGGGTCGCAAACAAGCGGGATGCGGAGAGCAGACAAGGCTGTCGTGGTAATATCTTTTACATATTATTTAGGATTTCAATACCTGGGCTCTCTTTAAGGGCGGTAAAAGTCTGACGTACTAATACACGGTGTAATTTTAGACGTCCTGGAGCGATATCCCAGGTGATGTATTCAATTCCTACTGTACGCTGGTAATAAAAAAAAACATTTCAATAAGTAATATCTCCATAGCAATAAAAAAGAACGGGATAAAAAAATGCCGAATAACGTGCGAAGTACTTTATTCGGCGCTTCACGTGCGAAACAGTTCGTCAATAGAATTAATAGAAATGTAAGTTGTCTGGTACTACTCTCACTAGTACCCAAATACTGCTTCTAAGTCGCTGAATCACTCGTAGTATCCGTATATCGCTGCTAAGGTCACCGGTGTATTCTATTTATATCGCTTGTTCCCAATTTGATCGCTGTCACTTCCGAAAAGAGACTGTGTCCGCCGTGGCGCTGAGTGTAAGGAACATTATACTCTTATAAAAGTTCTAGAACGGACGCGAACCCTCTAAGTACATCGAACAATAGCCAGCGCGCCCCGCAAAGCGGTATTATTAAGGCATAATCTATTTGTACGTGAAAAATTAAGTACTTGTCTATCGCGCCCGCGGTCCGGCGATAATTAAAGGGGAGAAATCTTCTAGACGTTTAAGCGATCAACCGCGAATTCAAGATTTTTTTGAGGGACGGATAGGACCGACCTAAGGGTTGCGAGGGACCGACCTAATGCGGTTTAGAATTGACATCCCCCGACAAAGGGTTTTCAAGATATCGGGGTATGTTCGGGTCGTAACAATACTAATTAAGTGCATTATAATATATAACAAGCGCAAAATGAAATTGAGGGGCGGCGCGGCTCCTTTTTTACTCTAGCAAAGATATTCGGATAAGTCAGTAGGTTGATGTTACTTATTAGAAGTGTACTTTTATTATTATTTTTTTATTACTAGCGAACAGTAGGCATTGGATACACTGTCTGGGCTTTTGCTCTAGGACGACTAAAATTACACCTTGTATATCCTTTATCCCCAGATTTCTGTATAGACAAAGTACAATTGTCTTGTCTTGCTTCCTACAGATACAAAAAAAAGTATTCGTGTATATGGAAATAGTAACTACCCATCATCATTTTTTAAAGTACTTATTTATCCAAAAACTAAAATAAATATTGGATCTATATACAATATATATTGTGTATTTGTATTACCAAACCTATTCATTTTCATTCTTCTTCTTCATTTTCATTAATCAAAGTTTATTTTTATTCACTTTTTCGATCAGTTTTGTCAGTTCAGAGCCTATTTTGGAGAAGAAAATATTTTTTGGGAAAATCCAAAAAAAAGGGTTGGATGTCCTAACAAGAGAAGCGAGGAAAATCTAGCCTAAAAGCTTTTTTGGAGATAATTTCATACAAAAATAAAAACTATTATTATTAAATATAATAAAAGGCGAAAAAAAATGTTTGATGTGTATATTCTTTTTGAGAAAATATTTATACGAGTATTATTTGTAAATTTCAACATTATGTAGCGATTCATGTATAATAGCATTAATAACCAACTGCTAGTTTATCAAATTTTGATTGCTATCCTTCTAAATCATAAGAAATACTTGTCCAGTGAAGCTGTAAAGGCCCCGCAGCCAACAGCGTAGATCATTCACACACACAAACGGAATAAATAAGCTAATGAAATAAGGGGTGAAGCTGCCAAGATGTTGCTAACGAGCGTAAATGTGCGTAATTGCTACGATTCATATTCATATCGCGATGAACGATATTCACGAATCCGCGTGAATATGTAGATACATATTCATTTGAATTTTGGAATAATAACGAAGTTATGTACGCGGTATGTTGGAGATACTGGGTTATAGACTCCTGGAGTTGAGAAGACCCATTCTCGTATTTAATACACTTAGACTGATTCTTGCCTGAATTGACATGAAATTATGAATTGATTTATGACTGGTATCCTGCTCCACTTAATATCGGCCTGATTTTAGTAACATCTTAGTCTAATCTAAATGTACATAATAATCAAGTTGCACAGGCACGCCTATATTCCAAAAGCGGGGGTGGCAGAGGTGTACTGTGTACACCCACTTGTAACTGACGACGGTAAGTCCCCTGTACTAGGGGAAAGCCAATTGTCATATACCGGGCACGATTTTGATAGAAAACTCTACTTGTAGGATTTGAACTCAAACCTCTTATTCAATTATTCAATTTAAAATGTATTGTTGATTGATTTTGCTAGAACGGATTTCTTTCAAAAACAGCAAAATGAAACTCCCTCTTATTGTTAATATATTATCAGAAAAATCTTTTCAGATACAAAATCGTCTATTTGGTGCGGGTCTCTTCCTGATATAGTCCTAATGTCGATGGATGTGATGGCTGCTAAAGTTGTAATACTCCTGAACATACTGGTGCTGCTTGTAGAGACTGGTTCACCTAAAATCCTTTGGCTTAACATTCTTTAAGAATATCGTTATTAGTCTTATATTACAGTCGTAAGGCATCACACTGGAACTGGGTCGCATATTTAATTTAGTATTGTATAAAAATGTATCTATACAGGAAATGATGAACAAAAATGAATAGAGAATTAGACAAAAAAAAAGATAAGCCCGCTGAGTCTCGTGTACTTTATCAGTGAAGGCCGCGTTCCGATCCGGTGGTAGATTAGTAAGTTAAAAAAAAAAAAATGACATTTGTAACTGCCAGGGTTAATACAAAATAAATAATTTGAGTTTGAGTTTGATGTAGAAAGAATGTTGAAAAAAACAGAAAAATTATGTAACACATAGGGTATACAATCCGAAAGTGGAAGGATGTAGGTACCGACCGTGGAAGGTCTACACTGTTTTTGTCATGATCAAGTCTTATGGGATATAACAGTATCGAGTTTCTATAACCGGCAAGCATATATGAGACAAACGAAGAAGCGAGAGAGGTCTATAAGAAAAGACCCTGTTGGAACCCTGTACTCTTTGGCTAACCCTCAAGGGATCTGGTGTGCCAATATAGCCATATAGATAGATCATCATGATATTCCTTTATGTATGTATGTAAGCATTAAATTCTAAGCTGTTTTACATTTTTATCGAATTGTTGTAAACACCTCATCTGTATTTTACCCCTTATTTTTTGGTTACAAAGGATTCTCTCCATTTACGATTCGCTTACAATACTGTTGTTGATGTACTCGTATAAAGAGAAAATTACATACTTAAGTATTATTTAAACGTGTTGCATTTAATATCGCTCGAAATTAAAAATAATATGATAGGTTAAAATTTGTCTATCTATCTATCTATATCATCACGCCAGATCCCTTGCGGGGTAGGCAGAGTGTACAGAGTTCCAACAGGGTTTTTCCTTGCATAACCATGAGTTAAATCCAATTTTCGATACCTCCCACGTTTATCATTTTAGTATGAAAAATATTGTACAACAAGAAGAGTACATGTGTTAAGAACAAAAATTCAGTATTGTGATAAGCTAACAAAAAACTAAGAAGATATCTTGCTTAGTTGAGGAGTCAAGAACTTCTTTCGGCTTCTGTCCGACTCCATCATAAGACCTTAGACACAATCCGGTTCTAAAAAACTCGTCAAGACCAATCCAACAAGCCCAAACACGGTGGAGGTATATTGAGTAGTTTGGTGGTTTCATGGACCACCCTTTGGCTTTATTATTAGACCCTAAACTGTATCTGGTTGTATAGTACTTTTTAATAAAAATCTAATAAGCCTAAACAAGAGGGGGTTACGTTGTATAGTATACATGTTCCTATAACCACTTCCGACTCTATCATCAGACCACCTCCATGGTACTATATTATTGCATAGTCACCAAATTTACATACTTATATTAAGTTTCAGCTCGATTCGATATTTGCAACTGCTTAAAAAATGGATCACAAGATTTGAACCAGAAAGACAGACATACGAACATTGCAAGGTTAATAAAACCTTGTATAAATAATGGCATATAAATTCTATAGGGTAAAGTTAACGTCAATCTATTCGTGCTAAGCCATCAGAGGACCTAGCCAAGTTACATGCGTTGTTTCCATTCTCTGGCCGCAATTGTGCATAGTTCTGATCACTTCACTTCTCCTTGTAACATGTCATTCCTTTATATTTGTTCGTTGTCTATTGGCGTTAAGGACTACAAAAAGTCCACAGTAATTGAGTTGGATTAAGCCAAAGTCCTTGGTGTATTTAAGAGTTTGAATTCATCATCAAACTTACACGAATTTGTAATAAAATATACTACCAAACAAAAACTCGGCACGGGGTAAACCTGCAAATTGGACGCTTTACACAGTTTTAATTCAATTTTCTTGGTCGAAAACAAGTCGTAAATCAAAATATCCTGTTCGCTCTACTTATTTGCAAGCTTTCACCTGAATTAGTCGAATAAGAATTTGTGATTAATGTTGCTTTTGTTAATGTTTTTAATAATTTATTTTCTACTTCATTTAATTTTATCAAACACAAAACAAAGAGCATAATAAGATAAACGTTATCGTAATGTTAGTCAGCTGATATTATGCCAACTTTTTCACACTAAAAATGTATGAAATAAATATAAACAGTGACAGCACGATTACTCGCTAGCGTCACGCTAACGTCAAAAGTATTCGCGCCAAGCCCGCTACAATCCAAATTGCACTAAATAACTGTAAAGTAAGGTTCCTGGACAATAATGATAATCCAAAACATTTGTTCCAGGGAGTAAAAACTAAGTACATGCGTTACATAATTTGAAAAAACCACCAGAAAAACAAATAATTAGAATAGAATATTCAAATTAAATATTTATTTTCAGTAATATATTTGAAAGAGATATTACGACATTAGAACTATGAGAGTGGACGAAGCGAGAGAGGTCTGTAGCGTAGTGTAAGGCAAGAACCTGTTTAAACTCTGTACTCTCTGCCCACCCCGCAAGCCACAGGACGTGATGATATTGATAATAGTAGTAAGTTTTTTCGTAATATTACGTCGATTTAATTTAAATGCATAATGATGGATGAAACGGCTTGATTGAGCGGTTAAGAGCTTGAGCCGCGCTGCCCACTGAAACAAATAGTCGCGGGTTCAACCTCCGTACGAGAAAAATTATATTGTGACCTGCAAAT
Source organism: Phalera bucephala (assembly GCA_905147815.2). Classification (NCBI taxonomy): domain Eukaryota; kingdom Metazoa; phylum Arthropoda; class Insecta; order Lepidoptera; family Notodontidae; genus Phalera; species Phalera bucephala. Next base: position 25,661,363 of record LR990615.1, read on the forward strand.
ATTTTTATTTGTGTATGGGTATAGGTATTTGTGTATGACAACCAAAATGGCGGCATCCAGTTACGCAACTGCAACGTCCCTCTGGTAATAATATATATTACATCATCGTTGCCGACAAAATGTTCTGGAACAATTTTTCGTTATTTATGACCATTTGATCAACCTGCAGGATTTTTCGATCCTGGTTTTTTAACCTATGTTATTGCTGGACAAAGGTCTCCCCGTAAACTTCCAGACCGATCTATTTTCAGTCATCTTCGGCCAATCATTCTGAAATGCATCCAAGTCGTCCACTCTTTCTAGGCCTGCCCCGACATCAATGCCCATCTCTTGTAGGCCGTAGATCCTGAAATTAGATAGATAATATTCTCATCACTACAGATGTACCGGAAGACGTGAAGTAGACAGTTTCCACATAAGATTGATCGATGATCTGGTGAAGGTCGCTAGTAAAAACTGGATGCGGCCAAGCCCGGACTTTGACGTCGGCGATTTTTGACGGAGTCTTTCAGCTGATACTGGTTATAATTTAAAATAATATTAGCCCGTTGGGCACGGGCTTCCTTTCAAACTGAGAGGGTGTTAGGCCATAGTCTACCACACTGGCCCAGTACGGGTTGGCGAACTTCACACACCTTCGAGAAACTCTTAGGCATGCAGGTTTCCTCACGATGTTTTCCTTCACCGTTAAAGCAAGTGATAGTTAATTTTTAATACCCACATGCTTTCGAAAAGCCAGAGGTACGTGCCTGGGTTTGAACCCGAGACCTCTGATTTTGTAGTCCAACGGTCTAATTGCTAGGCTATCACTGCTCATGGTTATAAAAATTGTTATAAATACGCACGCAAATTTCTAAACTTACATATACTTACATCCAATCACATCACCGATATGTATTTATAACGAAACGTATCTTGTTAATCAAACAAGCGCTATTATAGTGATTACATATTTTTCTGCCAATCATGATGACTACGTTACTAGTATCGTTGGTGAATGACGTGCTAACAATATTAACAAAAACAACCTAAAGTGCACTGTATTATTACGACATAAGTGTTAAATTTGATAGATTTATATCAAAGGGGCATTTCAAACGAATAATAGTAGGATGCAAGGTTAGATACATTTGCAGAGTAGTATGGATCGTCTACTGTATACTTCGGGTCTGTGCATTTGATATTGTTATCTCGCATATAATATAGTTTTATGACATTTCCTTTTATGAACAACGTGAGTATACATGTGTTGGTGCTTGATACAAGATAAGTGTTATTATAATAAATTGATTGTATTGTGATTATTTGAGTTGAATATCTGTAGTATTAGACTAACAGTTTAAAAATGCAGACGCGAAAATTAAAGCCGGTTTTTGATTTGGTTTCCTGCAACAAAGGAATCGTGAGGTGAGTAGAGTATGAGTGATAAGAAAGTAAATCATTTTTTTTTTTATATTAGGCGTATCATAATTTTCTTTATATAAGGTGTTATAATGATTTATATCCTACATCCTACTTATATAATAAATGTGAAAGTTTGAATGTTCAGATGTTTTTTACTCAATCACGTAAAAATGGCTGAATGGATTTGATTAAAATTTGGCCCACAGATAGTTTATTACCTGGATTTCGCATTGGACACTTTTTATACCGGAAAAATGAAAGGTTCCTGTATAAAGTCAATGCAGACGAAGTCACGTACAGAAACTAGTAAGGTATAAAGATGAGACGTTAGTTTTAATAAACAAGGAAATAATAAATTATCCCGCTAAAGTTGGAATTTTTTCCTCATTTTTCAATTATGACGCTACCTAGGGACTCCTGACATGCTGTTTCATTAGAATTGATTGTCTTTATGTAAAGAGTCAATATATATTCTGTAAGCCATCTCCAACTTGCTATACATAATGGTATTCCTGTGTTGTGCATACATCTCTATTTCACTAAGTAACGTATTTTTAGCTCTAGTGTGACAAGTGGAACGCTTCTTTCTACAATTGGTAATATTATTTTTATAAAAAGAAAAAGTAAACATCGTTATGCCTTTATTCCCTTAGCGGGGGTGGCAGAGGTGTACTGTGTACACCCACTTTTCATCTACGATATTAGGTTCCATGTAATAGGGGGCGAGCCAGTTGCCATATACCGGGCACTATTCCAGACTCCGGACTGATACGGGGAATTTTTAATAGAAAAATAACATTGGTCCTACCTAGGATTTGAACCCAGGACCTCGTGATTACAAAACTCATTATTCACCACTAGACATCACTAGATCACATCAAAATTTGTTCAACAGTAATTGCATTTAAAGTCGTATATTTTTTTAATCCCGTTAAAGTAACCGAAATTCAATTTTTATGATGAAGGACGACACAAACCGAAGCACCACGGCGCGTTCAGTGTTCGCGGGGAAATTGAAAATTTAATCGTAAAATGAATTTTATGACACTTATTGATAGCATAAAGTCAAGAGTCTCCGTAACCGGCGAGCGTGTACGAGACGAACTAAGAGAGTCGAGGAAGCCAGAGAGGTATGTAAGGAAAGAACCTGTTGGAACTCTGTACTCTCTGCCTACCCCGCAAGGGATCTGGCGTGACGTTATAGATAGATAGATAGATAGATAAAATGGAAATAAAAAGTCTAGTATTCTCTTACTACCAAAGGAAGAAATTTGAAATAACAGATTAAAAGTAACTCTAAAAGAAGGGAAACCGTCCGGTGCCCTGCCGGTTAGTGCAGTCGGTTTTTTGGCACCGACTTCAAATATTTATTTTTTGCTCTTTGAAGTTAGTTTCGCTTTTTTACAAAGTTATTTATTTTACATTTTAAAGTAATGAATGAATTAATTATTAATATTTATCTACCTTTATTACATTATTTTGCTTAGTTCTACAGAAAGGTACCTACAGGATTGATATAATACCCATCATAACGGAATCCATACATTCGTGCTGTTTACCGTTAAGGAGTCCCCTGGTGTATCTCCAAAGTCCAAGGTTCAATACCGTTTTTTTAAATGGGACCACCTCAAATCTATACTGAACCCAACAAAAAAAAATTAAAATTAGTTCATGAATAAAGACGTTAAAAAAAACACAGGCGAATTGTAAACCTCCTCCTTTTTTGATGTCGGTTAATATTCTGATTAGTTCTATGGTAGGGTACCTATAGGATTAGCACAATACTTATAATAACTTGATCTACAGATTTATATTATTTATCGTTGAGGAGTTCCCTGGTTTATCTTCAATGTTTAAGGTCCAATACCGATGAAATTAAAATAAAACCATCTTGGACCTATACTGAACCCAATGCAAAAAGAATCATTGACATCAGTACAGAGTTGATGGATATATCGGTGAACACACATAAAAAAACATACATACAGACTAATATAGAAACTCCTCCTTTTTGAAGTCGGTTAAAAAAGAGATCTGATACCCTTTTTGTCCTAATTGACGGACCATTTAGCGCAGTGGTTAAGAGCTTAATCCACTCCACCCTCTGGGTCTAATACTCGCGGGTTCGATTCCCGCACGGGACAAATCTTTGTGTGATCCACAATTGTTTGTTTCGGTCTGTATATTTGTGTATGTGAATGTTCATGCTTGTAAACGTACCCACGACACACTAATAAATCCTAGTGTAGGGCTACGTAAAAAAAAATTATATATGGTGGACCAGCAGTGATAGCCTAGTGGTTAGACCGTTGAACTGCAAAGTCAAAGGTCTCGGGTTCAAACCCAGGCTCGCACCTCTGTCTTTTCGAAAGCATGTGCGTATTAAAAATTCATTATCACTTGCTTTAACGGTGAAGGAAAACATGTGAGGAAACCTGCATGCCTAAGAGTTTCTCGAAGGTGTGTGAAGTTCGCCAACCCGCACTGGGCCAGCGTGGTGAACTATGGCCTAAACCCTCTCAGTTTGAGAGGAGGCCCGTGCCCAACAGTGGGACAGTTTCTTAACAGGGCTTATATTATTATTATATGGTGGACATGAATTTTGAAAAACCTTGCCATGCAAGCTTGGTCCAACCAAACCAGTATGGCTATCATTTTTTGTGCAGTATTTGCTAAATATTTCTGATAATAGACTGGCTCAGTACTATTGCATAAAAAGATCTGTGCTAATTACAAGCAAAAAAGCTTGTTTCTGTCCGCGACTTCGTCCGCGTTGACTTTAAACAGGAACCAAACAGTTTTTCGGGATAAAATCCTAGTGTTAATCCAGGTATTAAACTATCTGTGTGCCAAATTTCATCCAAATCTGTCCAGTCGTTGTTGCGTGATAGAGTAACAAACATCTAAACATACAAACTTTCATATTTATAATATTAGTGGGATATTACTAGGAAGTAGGATGTATTGTTCGTATGTCTGTCTTTCCGGTTGAAAATTTGTAGTTGTTGCTGCATTCTGTGCTGATATATGGCATTGACATGACTTAGGTGACAATGCAATAAAATAGTTCCATAGAACTGGTCTAATGATGCAGCTACTACTAAACATAATAGCGCCGTGGTGTTATGTCTCGTTCGATTTGTCTTGGCAAATGCTCCCTGGGTAGTGTCCATGGTTTGATAATAGAATCGAAAGATGGCCATTGGAACGCCTAAACTAAGCAAGGTATTTTTGTCGGGCTACCTAAATAAAATTTCGTTTTAAAAGATTTTCTAAGTTTTTGTATTATTTTCGTGATCATCCGTGTTCCTTATCTCTCGATGTCTACAATTTTAACAGAACTGTGGCGGTCGCTGCAAAGACATCTACGGAGACAAATCTGAAGTCATGGAAACAGATCCCGGGACCCAGCGCCTTGCCTATCCTTGGCGTGATTCATCATTTTTTTCCTGGAGGTAAAAAAAACTTCACTGACCCTATATTCTTTATGGCCAATTAAACACGTAACGCAGCGTGTTACGATAACTTCGTGAAGTGACCGTATGACAGTTCTCCAGTGACATACAGAATACCACTACGCGATAATTTCATGAAGTTATCTCACTCACTCTTTTCCCCTTTATTATGGTTGAGGAGAGTGATGGCTGCTTCTAAAGTCATAATCGTGAACAGGTGCTACTGGTGGGGACTGGTCCATCCTTTATCCTTTGACTGATTAAACATGTACCGTAGCACTGTTGAATTTTGTCTCGGTGAGCATCACGCTGGAGCTATAACCAATTATTTTATACGCACTCTTTACATATTTTATAGTAACCCTATCTCTTACTATTATTATTATACTTTTTATTATATACTTTTATAAAGTCGCTATTTCGTAAATAAAAGGACTATGTAGACACTCACTGATTCCATGAATCTAAGTACACTTATGTTTAATCTATACTCAATCACATCTATTTAGCTCATTCTGCCCTGTTCTCCCATACCCCATGAATGCAATCTATAGAAAAAGAATTGTAAAACTCTAATTTTAAAAAAGAGTAACCGTGGATTTTTTTGTCCTTCTTCTCCACTGGAATAACTTTCCGAATGGGTGGTATAGTCTTAAGTAATCAATCATTTTCTATTTTTGACTATTCATAAGTGCCTTTTGGTCTAAATGAATAAACAAAACTTTTGATTTTGATATCGTAACGCGACACGCTTAGACATAACGAATAAGGCTCCTGATTAACGGGTTGTTGTAGATAATCATCATTTACTTCATTTTTCTTTAATCATGAGCATTTATTGAAAGTGTACGATTGTAGACATTTTAAAACACACCAATAGCTGAAGTAATACTTTTCACGCTTGTTTTTCTAGAAGCGGAAGGCAGGAACGAAGCGGGTTTCTATAACCTGATTATCAGTATTATTTGAATCTTATCTTGACGTGAGAAAGGGACAGAGTTATAAACAGCGTATATCCGTCTCTTTCTTACGAAAACGGAAGTTTCCAATTATAAAAGAAATGGGTGCGAGCCCAGACTGAATTTAAAAATTCTTTTGTGTATTAGTTTCTTCACAAATAACCTCTGAGTACTGACAAAGTTTATCTATCGATGATAGCTATCACCGACAAATAAACTTTGAGTATCAGTTTTGCACAGTGACTCACTAAATTCGATTAGCATTAATTATAATTAGAATTTCAATGTGTCTATTATAGGCCTCCTCTCACAAATTAAGGTGATAGAGAATGGGTCATATTCCATCACGCACACTCAGTGCGGACTGATGGATACTTAAATAACAGTCTTAAAAGAGAAGTTTAATTTATAGTTGTTATTTTATCAAAGCAAATTGCCCGTTTATTCTAATTACTAGTCTAATCTTGATTGTTTTAATAGGACAGCTATACAATACAATGAGTCTGGATGGAACACAAAAAATATTTGATTGCTACGGTCCTATAGTACGTCTGGAAGGTCTGCTTGGACAACCTCCAATGATAATGCTTTTTACACCTGAAACCTGTGAGCAAGTAAGTAAAGACAAACTAGTCTGACTTAGTCAGAATAATCCAAATCGTATTCCGCAAAATCCTATATAAATGGCGCTGATTGTAGCCTTAGTAGAAAACTTTTGTAACAACCATTGAAATAATTTTAAATAATTTATATCATAATAAATGATTAGTTGTTACTTGACGTGGTCTCAAACTGTTGACGTTGTTTGTTAGAAAGATTTCAGTCCACTCTGAAGGTAGGTACTTCATGATGCTCACATGGATAAGAATAACAGCAAAAAGTAACAAAATATGGAGAAAAGAATCTTGAAGTCCCGATGACTGGGTCGACCGAATGCTTAGTCCAACCAATCAAACAACGCATACTGAATTTAAACAAAAAGATTAACAATTCGCTATTTAATTTGGTCGGCTTTGTGAAGTTCTCTTGAATAAATAGTCTTATCAAAAATCGGCAAAAGTGTCAGGCGAAATTGTCAGTCTCGATCCAAGTAAAGGAAAAATATTGATGATCTAGATACTCTAATAAAAGTCCTCCTTGGTTTATTTTATTTAAGATCCAGTTATAAGACGCCATTTAATTATTTATTTTAAAGATTCTTCGCGGTGAAAACACAATACCTATACGCCCTGGTTTCATGTCTCTTGAATACTATAGGAAAACATACAAGAAGAAAAAGGCGAATGAAGTAACAGGACTAATCACAGAGTGAGTATGATATGTACTATGTACATGATCTTCTGATTTAATTCTTTGTACATAATCTTCTGATTCAATTCTTTGTACATGGTCTTTTAATTCAATTCTTTGTTCATGATCTTTTGATCAAATTTTTTGTTTATAAACTTTCATGATGTTGGTTAAATTTTTCGTAAATCATCTTTCCACGTGTTTAGTGGTTTGGACATGTAGAGGTATATCTGTACTTATACAGTTTCCAATAAAGACCTTATACCTACTGTTTCACGCTGTTTTTTCTTTAACCTACACAATAACGATATTATATATCATTGCTGATACAGATTCCCCGATATCGAGCACTATTTTTTTTTCGGAGCTTCCTATTGATAGTCTTTATTAACCGGTATATCATTTATATCCCAACACGTCATAGAATACAGTCTCTTTAGTTTGTAGTGACGATAATATTGTTATCGTTCATGCAAATCAAGTTATGCTCTAATCTTGATCATGAGTGATGAGTGAGTCTAGAAGTTTTGAAAGCAAAAATTTGTATGGGCCGAACTTTAAGATTCGAGGGGATAGTTCAAGTGTACATGAAAAGAGTCTGTTACTATAAATAATGTTATTTTTTTTCAGTCAAGGGGTCCCATGGAAAGAGTTCAGATCGACAGTCAATCCTGTGATGTTGCAACCGAAGACCATCAAATTGTACTCAAAAGTCCTTAAGGAAGTTGCTCAGGATATGATTGTGAGGTATTAAAAATATTCACTTAAGCAATATTAAAGAGAAAATAAACTGCAAACAACATGGGGCTTATTTTTGAATACATTAAATTATTATTACTTTTAATGACAAAACAGATATACAATACGAAAGTGGAAGGATGTAGGTACCGAGGAAGACCTAGAATATTTTACCATGACCAAATATACCGTGTCTTATAAAAGGACAAGTCAAAAGTCTCCGTAACCGGCGAGCGTGTATGAGACGAACAATGAGAGTGGAGGAAGCCAGAGAGGTATGTAAGGAAAGAACCTGTTGGAACTCTGTACTCTCTGCCTACCCCGCAAGGGATCTGGCGTGATGATATAGAGAGAATATAAGCCCTGTTAAGAAACTGTCCCATCGTTGGGCACGGGTTTCTTCTCAAATCAAAAGGGTTTAGGCCATAGTCCACCACGCTGGCCCAGTGCGGGTTGGCGAACTTCACACATCTTCGATAAACTCTCAGGCGTGCAGGTTTCCTTACGATGTTTTTCTCCACCGTTACTTAATTTTTAATACGCACATACTTTCGAAAAGACAGAGGTGCGTGTCTTGTAGAAAAGCGATGCGCTTTGCTTTTCTTATAATCTTTAATGAAGTGAGGTCGAATTGTTTTCGATCTCCTAACACACTAAACATAATTGGACCAAATTAAATTCAATGTTTGTCGCGGATTAATCAAAAGATTTAGCGAAATAAAGAGCAGCGTTTATTGCTAGTACGGCTTCCCTCCTCTTTTCTTACGTATTAATTGAATTCCCAAAATATATCCTGCATGTCATATATATTTTGGGACTAAAGATTACTGTAATTACGATAGATATAGAGCAAATTATTGCCTTGGCTATTTAAGGGAATAATATTAAAGGGAATATATTGTATGTGAGTATTGTATTATATGCTTATACGTTACCAAAAATGTATGAAATGGAAAGAACTTTTGTCAAATTATTTGACAAATTACCTAACTTGGCTCGGCATTGCATACATTTCCTAGGAATAGGAATATATAGGGACGGGTTACATTCATTTCCAGTAACATTTTGATAATGGAGGATTTTGTTGTTGTTGTGTGAGGGATCAACGCTGTCGGCCGCGGGGCCTTTACAGCTTCACCGGACAAGAGGGCGAACGTGCAACCACTACGCTCGAGCCAGGAGGGCAACGGGGCAACTAGCTCAAGGGCGCCTCGACGAGTTACGGCCTTGGCTTGAGCAGTCGCTATGGGGGAGGGCATATACTAGGTGTCGCGCCATGTAGCTCTGTACCGGCCGGCGGGCAAGGGATTCTTTAAACTCGCTGGCGATGTCGATCTCTGATCTTGAGTGCGCTATCTGTATTGAAAAGAAAGGAAGTAAGGGCATCGGGAGGATCGGTGAGAATATGTAGCGGGCGGCGGTAGCGGCTGATAGGAGGGGAGTTAGGTGCGTAGTCGGCGCCGGCTACGATTAGGGGCTTCCGATGATTGGACGCGTTTGCGAAGTAGCGGATTGTCGCCTTTTTAATATAGGCGCGAATTGGTTCAAGACCAAGATCGGAAAGGAAATCGACATTTTGTATGTACCATGGCTTATCGACGACTTTTCTAAGAAATCGGGACTTAACAGCTTAGGGACTTCGGGAATTAAAGAGCAGGCGGCGTGCCCGAACACCTTACAAGCGTCATAATGGGCTGTACACAAGATTTGTAAAGTATCACTTTATTCTTAAGGGACATTTTACTCCGCTTGCGTATCATCGGGTAAAGACAGTCGAGCATAAAGGCGGCTCAGTTACGGACTTACTTGATGTACGGTCCGAAGGTCATGGTATTGTTTAGCGTGACCCCTGCAGAAATAAAAGTAAAATAATGCTACTATAGGCACACCAACTGCCATGATAACTCTTAGATTGTGTTGGAGTACTATGTACACCTTCACCTACTCTTTCGCGGTGAATGTTCATGGAAGAGAAGAGAAAATTGTACATTCTCAATCAATTAATCAGCCTGTATCTACCCACTGATGAGTGTAGGCCTCTCCTCTATCTCGCCATTCCTTCCGGTTCTGTGCAAGCCTATTCCACAAATTTCCGGCCACCTTCACGATGGCATCACTCCCTCTGACTCATGATCTGCCTCTAGGCCTACGTCCCTTTTTGGGCCACCACTGTCACGGTCTTGGTCCACGGTCCACCAGGCCATCCCGCCTCTTCAAGTATCCTGCCCATCTCCACTTTAACTTCGTGATCCGTTTTCCACAATTTTGCATCTGTCTAATTAAATGAAATTAAAAAAATGCATTACGCCACATTTTTATATTCATAAAATAAAATACAGCTGAAAACAAATTGGAGGATTTCGAGCGGAAAATATGGCTCTCTGTAGAGCCACACTTTTGACTCAGTTGAATCATAATACTCTCATTAGTGACAGCGTAAGAAAAGTTACAAGTTTGTATGAGAAAAATATAGCGACCCTAGTTTTTACCAGAAGAGCTACGCGAGAAATTAAAAATGTGCATCGCACTTTTTTTATTTTACTGTAAAATCCAACAAAAACTCATGGTAGTCGTTCTGACATAACTTAAAAAATGAACTAAATCTGTTACATTTCATTTCCAGAATGAGATCAATTCGAGACGAGAACAACATGATAAAAGAAAAATTCGACGTAGAAATGAATTTATGGGCTCTGGAATCAATAGCCACTGTGGCTTTAGGAATCCGTCTCATTTGTTTGGATCCTAACTTGGCAGAGGACTCTCCTGAGAGGCAACTGATACAGTGCATCCATGACTTATTTGCAATTGCCGAGAAATTGGACTTCAAACCAAGTTTATGGAGATACATTCCGACACCAACGTATATCAAAGCTATGAAACTTTACGAACATCAAGAAAAGTACGTTATATCATTCCGCTATTTAGAACACGTTCTATCTTCATCATCAAATCATTTAAATGATTACATGAAGCTACACTCAAAGATGAAAAACTGACGTACCAGATAAATCCTGGAACACAAAGGATAAAACACGCTCATTATTGAAAAGCTAAACCTTTCTTTCAATTAAAGAGATTTTTTCTACTTATATGGAATTTACCTAGGAATTTCGCATCTTCTATAAATATCTTTTGAAATGCATATGTAATAATCATCTTCCAATTATTTAAAGACTAAGTATTAAGATACGTCATAATACACAAATCCAATACATCTGTACTGTACTGTAAATATATTTCAGCCTTACCAAATATTTTATCAAGAAAGGAATAGAAAAATTGAATGAGAATAGTAAAAGTTCAAACGAGAAAGGAGTACTAGCGAAACTCCTGGAAATTGATGAGGAAGTTGCACTTATTATGGCAAGTGATATGCTGTTTGCTGGCGTTGATACGGTACGGCAAAACTACTTGACTTCAAAAACTAGCATGTTTTTTAACTGACCTATTCGTTTAATCTGTCGCGCAAAGGTCCCCCTTCCTTCTTTTAAAAAGTTGTATCCTTGGCCAATGATGGCCGATATCTGTCGAGTTTATTAATTACCGGCTATTGAAATTTACCGCGTATGCAAAAAAAAATTAAAACCCAGTTGGGTTCCTATTATAAGGTCCTTAGTGTACATAGTGGGTGCCTATTCATATTGAATATAAATCTTGTATATAGTGGGGTAAAATAATATAAATATTATTTTTTTCACTTGAGTGGGATTATGTGAGTGATTTAAAAATGTTAAAGATGTCGATTTTTGAAGATAATGAAGCAGCCTTGTTTTTAAGTTGGTTTAATGCACGATAGGTATTAAAATATGGTATTTTCAGGCGGCAAATACAATGTCAGCAATTTTATATCTATTAGCTATGAACCCAGAAAAGCAAGAAAAGTTAAGAGCAGAAATATTATCCGATTCAGAAAAAACTCCGTATTTAAGGGCTTGCATTAAGGAGACGATGAGATTAATGCCAGTGGTATCTGGAAACTTGAGAAAAACTACAAAGGAATACAATTTGGCGGGTTATCATATACCTAAAGATGTAAGTACCCATATTATAACTTAAAAGGACTATAAGTTTCATGTTATAAGCAGTACGATGGTTGAAGCCTGGTAGTTTGACTTATTCCTCTTATTCTGTAGACAATGTGATAGTAAAGAACATGCAATGCATTTTGACATGTTAGCTTGAAGTCTTAAATGTTCAAGAGACAGTCTTTAGCGTATAATTGTAATATTGTTGCGTATAAGTATAATTGTATAATTGTAAGCATCGATGCACTTTTGTTTTGGCAACCAGAATTTCTCTCTTCGTGTTCGTTGTTCTATATAATAGAACTACAGTGTCCGCCAAAACAAGTTTGTAACATTTCTTACATTGAAACATTGATATAACAAAAAATATAATGTATGTTTTACGACCAGAAGCTGTAGTAAGGTTAGGTTAATTAGGTTTAGCTATATACGACTAGTTGCGGATCGCAGCAGTTTGTTTAACTAAAGTGTATCGTGTTTATTCACGACTGAAACTAGTTGTGGCTTATGTCATTTTTATCGCACCTACTTTTTTGATAATATTGCTTTTGTTATCAGCTTGTTAAACCGCACTTCGGTTTTGAGCCGTGATATGTCGATCGCATATTTGGAACAAGCATAATCTAGATGAAACTTCACTTCAAGTTATAGCAGCGTCGTATGTTTTTAGATGCTGATGGTATTTGCTCATCGTGACATGTCACTAATGGATAGCCAGTTTAAGAATGCAAAGGAATTTATACCCGAGAGGTGGATGACCGAAAACGATGATCCACTGCACTACAAAAATGCTCATCCTTTTGCGAATGCACCTTTTGGGTTTGGCGCTCGTTCTTGTATTGGTAAGTTGGATTTTTTATTTTGTATGTGAAGCCCTTCACAAGATAGACCGATGACCTGGTGAAGGTCCCAGGTAAAAGCTGGACGCGTACAACACAAAGCTGGTCGTCCTGGCGATCTTTGGGAAGACCTTTGGCTGTAACGGACGTCTATCGACTGATGATGATGAAAAATAACAAAGAATTGTATAGTTTTTATCTTTGATATTAGCTTTATTATCTTTATTATTATATCTTTATAACAAAGTTTTGTGAGTACACTTGTGTCTAATTTCTCGTAAGAATATACGTCCATGATCAAAATCATGTTTAGGTATCTTAAAAAACTGAATATAAAAAGGTTCGTGTTCGGACCATTCGTCGTTAAAGAGTTCTCTCTATAAGAGACGTTTCTGAATGCATCATCGGTTCATGCACGAAATCATGTTTGAGTGTTAAAATCCAACGTGTATGCATAACTTCAGATGAGTCTGTTTAATCACCGAAGAGTTTCTTGTGAGGAGACGAACCTAAATCCAAATCAGTTCATAGAGGAATTCATCTGTAGGCATAATCACACATTTTAACTTAACATTGCAGCTCGAGACTAATAATAATAATAAAGTTTTATTGTGTATCACGCTATTATCCCGGATTGTTTCTTGTCTTCCGGAATACAAAGTATTTTAACTTAGGGTATAAGTTATTACAAAACCAAGTTTTATTGAAATCCGTTTGGAAGTTTTTGCGTGATTGAAACACAAAGAGACAGACAGAGAAACGACAATAATTCCAAAAAAATTGTTTCGGCCTCTATATCGATAGGGAAATATACCCCAATTAAAATGTTCAAAAAATGTTAAATATACAGATTCAGCTCGGTTACAGTTTTATTATACAAGGTGTAACATAATAAACGCAAGACCTCAGACACCCCGATTAGAGAATTGCTTCTTAAATTCAAAACGAAAACGAGATTTTCAAATTTAAAGGTTTTGTACCCTTTTTTAAGCACTTCTATACCCCAATTAACAATTGAACTTGTACGTGTATGTGTGCGTTTTGTGAAATACGTTTTAGGAATAAATTTGAAATCTCCATATTGCCATTAATCAAGAATAAATTTAGTTTTTTATAGCGCCCTGAAGGAGTAAAAATAATTGTTGCAAATTTAAAAAAAAATTAAGATACATTAAAAATTTTTGGAATCAAATCAGCTACCGATTTAGAACAAACTACTTTCAGGTCTTGCGTTTAGTATGTTACACCTTGTATATATAGAAGTTAGATAGCTAATTAAAAGGGTAATTTAAAAGCAAGAATCTTCAAACAGAAAAAAATTGGACGCTAATAGCACGGACAAACGTTATCACAGTTCTAATCAGCACAAAGTAGTAATTAATTAGACATTCCTTTATAGTGAATTAAAACTGAGTAAAATCCCGTGTAGTATCTTCTGAGATCAACGCGTTACAGAAAAAACGCGGCTGACGGGTGCCTTTAATTTGAATATTGGTACAAATTAACCAAAGATTAACATTACATGTACACTTGGAACAGCCATTTTTAACCTATTATCTAGAAAAAAGTTAGTTCTAGTATTCATATTCATAAGTTACGTAGGCAAACTGATTTAAAAATATATGTAGGACAGCGATTAGGTTTTCGGGATAGTCATTTCAATGCTGGTAACGGTGAACGGTGGGATTATATTCGTTTTCATAGTCGTCTGTATGGTGGCTGAACATGAAGGAAATCTTGAAATAACACTAGGGTCTTATCCGGTAAGCATACGGACAAGACCCTAGTCGTAGTAGTATTGGATGTCAAGAAAGATCATTGGATTTCCTTGACATCCAACTTTGGTAGCAAAAATCCGAGTTAGAGATTAATATTATCACATGGAATGCAGTGAGGTTAGCTGCTCCGCGATACCTCCGACCGCGCGCCCCTTTGCCAACAGAATAACAACGCCGCGCCCCTCGCCATCTTACATCAACTATCTGTCATCGGTTTATCGTCATCTGACAACTGTCTTCTGTCATCGTTTTACAACTAAACACACTCAATTGTTTAAGGCATTAAGTATTTCTAGAGATAAGATTAAAAGGTCACTAAAATGAATGGTTACTAGACTGCCTCGTTGGTCTAGTGGCAAAGCGCATCGCTTTGTGATCACGATGTCCTGGGTTCAAATCCTAGGTCGGACAAGTGTAGTTTTTCTAATGAAAACTTCCCAGTACGAGTCCGGAGTCTGGAATCGTGCCCGGTATATAGCAATAGGCTCGCTCCTTATTACATGGGACCTAACATCGTCGGTGATACGTGGGTGTACTCAGTACACCTCTGCCACCCCGCTTGGGGAATATAGGCGTGACAGTGTTATTATTACTTAAATGAAAATACATAACTGCTTGACCTACTTCTTCTTCTTCTTACATATATAACTTATTTTACTCATACCTATCATGTATGTATGCAAGAATGGACTCGTCTAACACAAGTGTATTGTAAGTGTATGGGAGGATCCAACCTGATTTATAAATTGCACTGGATGTGATGCAAGTACTTTCATAATGTTCGCTTTTGTGATGACCTGATGACCTGATGACCTGGTGAAGGTGAAGGTAAAAACTGTATGCGTATAGCACGAAACCGGTCGTCTTAGCGATCGTTGGAGGTCTACGTGCTGCAGTCATTGATGTACTTTTATTTGTATTGCAATGGATATAATTAGGCTTAAGATGATCATAATTTGGATATGAACTTGTGATCTTTGAACATGCATTTTAAATGGAATCCATCCAGATGATAAATATAATTCTTCGTTAAATTCGCAGGTCGTCGCATCGCAGAGTTGGAGATAGAGACATTTTTAGCTACAATAATGCGGAACTTCCGTGTGGAATGGTCCGGAGACCCACCTAAACTAATTCAGACTACACTTATTTATTTTAAAGGACCATTTAATTTCGTATTTAAAGATATATGATTTATTGCAGCATTTTCCAAAGTATGGGTCGCGGTCTTTAGTACCTCATACCTATGTAAAGGGGGGTTTTCGGCTATGGTTAATACTAAATCTAAATATCGAAATAAATTGAATGTATCGAACTCATTGAGACTAAAAGTAACTAAAATTGAAAAAGTCTTTAGTTTAAATAACAAATAAAAATCTTTTATAAAAAAAGGTAAAGCGACTTCAAAAAGCAAAAAAATAAATATTTGAAGTCGGTGCTGGTTGGTGCAGTCGGTTACTTGGCACCGACTTCAAATATTTATTTTTTTGCTTTTTGACGTCGGTTTACCTTTTTTTATAAAAATTTTTATTTTACAATTTTAAGTGAATTATTCTTATAGTAGGGTACCTATAGGATTAACGTAATACCCATAATATCTCAATTTACACATGCCTATTGTTTGTCGTTAAGGAGTTCCCTGGTGTATCTTCTAAGTCCAAGGTCCAATGTCAATAAAATTAATATGGGACCACCTTGGAGATATACTGAACCCAATGCAAAAAAAATTATTAAAATCGGGCCACAATTCAAATATCGCTGAATATATAAGTAGTAATCGCTGAATACACAAGGAAATATCGCTGAATATACATAAAAAAAAAAGAAAAAAAAAGCATACATACAACCGAACACAGAACCTCCTCCTTTTCGAAGTCGGTTAAAAATAGGAAGCAAATCTCATCTATCTTATTAAATGAAATTATTTTTTGTTGTTTGAACTGACCTTTATGCATTTACTTATGCCCCTTTTTTCTTCATGAGAACCAAGAGGTGAGTCCCGAATAAAATTCAAAAGATTTTGTCAGGTGGATCGCGGTCCAGCCAACTTTGGAACCACTGATTTAGTGTATTAGATTAAATATGACTCCTCATTGGTCCAGTGGCATATTATACGCTTAGCGATCATAAGTTCTGGGTTCAAATCCTGGGTCGAATGACGTGTAGTTTTCCTATCAAAAATTGACCAGTATCAATGGGGGGGGGGGGCAGAAAAGTTGTGCTCGGTGTACGAGCCAAGGTGATGTATGCATGTACATCACCTGGACGTTCGCTCCAGGGCGGCACGCAAAACCTCAACAACCATCTTACTAATATTATAAATGTTTGGATGATTGTTACTTAATCTCGCAAAAATAACTGACGAAAGTCGGATGAAATTTGGCGCACAGATAGTTTATTGCCCAGAATAATACAAGGGATACTTCTTATCCCGGATAAATGCTAATTAATCGTGTTTGGATTGTAGGGTTTAATAAATTAAATTGTACATTACAGCTTTATGCTTACAATACAAGATATCTAACGTGATATCTTGCATATATGCAAGGTAACTCAAATTTTCGTTAGTGCGATAGATGATTATAAATCATCCGATATGTATGTTTAGTCCACATCGGTTTTGATGACGGCGACCCAAACTTTAAAATACTATTTTCTGTTATAAGCCCTAATATGGCTCGCTAAAACGAATTTGGTCTTAAACACCCGGTTGCAAGTAGAAAAATAAAGTTGGCCTCGAGTATTATAAGTGTAAGTATAATCATCCGATACTTGAGTTATTGATAAGCAAAATTATCAATGTGAGTATAGTAAAGTTACCATTTCATTACTAACTTGTGTTAAAACTCTTTATAATTAGTGCTTGATGTAAATAAAAAAGTTGTCACCTAAAGTATACTGTTATTTTATTGTCAAAACTAGAACATACCTTAAATCCGACCCAAAATCGGATATCAATATGATTTTGGATGTTATAGAAACCCAAACAAAAGCGTTGCGCACTACCAGAGGGCTTAGCACGAAAAGATTGACGTTAGCGTTTCGCTTGGCGTCCTAGTCACACTACTAATTTACTGAATAAACTACTCGCTGGCGTCAGGGTAACCTCAAAATTTTCCGACTAAAACATCAGGTGATGATAATGGTGCCAAATATTTTACGCAAAATGTTCCTTACATTCTGAACGAAAGAAAGGAACGCGGGATAAATATAAACAGCGCTACTAATAATGTGTGCGTATGTGAGACTGCTTCTTTATTTTTGGCGATGACAGAGGTTTCGTGGTTTGGTCTAGTGACTTTTTATCACGATTACTTTGTCAGACTTTAATTTTACTAAATAAACATAAACGGGCCATCATGATTACTCGCTAGCGGTACGCAAAGGTCAGAGTTTTCGTGCTAAGCCCTCAGGAGTTAATAACATTTTTGTTTGCCATTTTTGATCATTCTAAACGAAAAAAAAACTCGGGGTAAATATAAACATCGCTACTTATACAGCTTATGGCGTTAAAGAGTGGATTTTGTTGATGGCTAGTCCTCTTGCGGAGCATTTGTTCGGGATATCACGTCGCCTGAATGAGCCGACAGCGCTTGGCAACAGTAATGGCACACCGGCTCTTTCGGATTATTTGCGTGGATTTTGGCATAATGAAATGCCGTTGTTTGTATCTCTTGAAAAGTAGTCTTTAAGATAGAGTGAGAATTTCTTAAAAAAATTGGAAGGAGACAATTTCTTGGTGAAACCTTTTCACCAGTAAACAAGATTTCAATAATTTTACAATAAAAAGAGTTTTATTAAACAAGATTTTATGCAGCCAGATAATGGTGCATTTTAAAACGACCAATCAGTATTAAATGTATATACAAAATGTCGTGTCTGTGCTGTTGCCCGTTGAGGACTTTCATCCTCTGGAGCAAATCTTGGGTATAGAATTAGTTCATGCTTATCATAAAAATACATTGTCGTTGGAATTGAATCAACCTGACAAATTTTGATTCCATAGAATAAGAGGAAGTGGTGCTAATTTAGCTTACAAGATTTGAACTAAGCCAACTAACAAACATTGCAAGCTAAATAAAAGCTTGTAAAAAGGACGCTCCCATTCTAGTAAGTAAGCGCACGGAAATGCTTATGGAAACGCCAGAAACTGTCACCTGTGTCAGACTGATCGAGCTAAAAGCTGCAAAACTATTGTGATGACAGCGCCTCTTATGAAAAAAGTTTGTCAGTGAAAAATAATCTCTACTCAAGTATACTACCTACTGAACAATTAAAATGTTCAATCTTAGTTATCTAATCCGTAAATATAATATACAAGGTGTAACATAAATAAGGCAAGACCTCAAACACCCCAATCAGATTATTGCTTTACGAATTCAATACGAAAATCAAACCTCCAATTTTAAGGAGTATTCTACCATTTTTAAGCTCTTTGGTACCTAAATTGACCATAAAATGTAATAATTAATTAACTTTTGTATGCGTATTAAGGGTGTGTAATAGAGATACATTTAAAAGCAGTAATGCTTTGAATAATTATTAAATGTTGTTTAATACATCAAACAGAGTAACAGTATTTTATAAAAATTAAAAAACAAATAACTAGCTTTAAAAATAGTTGGAATCGATTTAGTTGCCGATTTAGAACAAACTACTTTCAGGTCTTGCGATAATTATGTTACACCTTGTATAATAAATCAGTCTTTATTGTCCTATTGCTGGGTAAAGGACATCCCGCACAGACGAGGTGAGAGAGATTAGGTCATACTCTCCCACGCCGAGCCAGTGCGAATTGATGGAGGCTGGTTTGTGGCTATCTGCTGCTGATACTTATCAAGGCGCTTTAATGCTCCATTCTAGCTTAAAGACTATCACATTAAATGGTAATTGCGACTTGCGTGCCTTCCAAAGCACGGAGACGCTCGAATATGAAAATGCCACAAACGGACACCGATCTCAAACCGACCGCGTTGAAGAGTGCTCAATATATTCATGAAGAAAATCATATTAACCAGATTACTGTAAAGTTTTGTATGGGTACTGCAAATTTTATTAGCACTCCGGCAGATGTCAATGTTATTATTACAAAAAGTATGGATGAAAATTCATATCGAGAAGCTGTAGGTTGCTTACTATTTTTGAAGTTCTGTTTCAAGGCCACACATTTCATTTGCTGTAAATGTTTTAAGCAAATATTAGTAAGTAACTTAGGTCAACAACATGTAAATGCTGTTAAACGTGTTATTAAATACCTCATTAATACTAAACATTTAGGTATAAAATATGGAGAAAACAGTGGTCTTAATGGATATTCGGATGCTGATTTTGTTGGTGATTCAGATACACGTAAATCTACTACAGGTTACAGTTTTATAATGAATAGAGGACCAATCATATGGTCTTCCTAGAAACAGAAGACCATTGCTCTCTCCACAACTAAAGCAGAATTTGCAGCTGCTTGAGAATCTGCCAAAGAGATTATATGGTTACAGCAACTGATGTCAGATTTAGGTGAAAAGTTCTGATTGTATTATATTAAATATTGATAACCAGAGTGTAATAAAATTGATTAACAACCCTGTTTCTCATAAGAGGACAAAACATATAGATGTTAAGTATAACTTTATAACAGAAAAGGTTAATTTGGGCTTAATTAAACTCAATTATATTTCAAGCAAGAATCAGTTGGCAGACATTTTGACCAAGGCATTGCCTACTCAGACTTTTGCCTATCTGAGAGATCAGTTATTGTGTGGTTAAATATATAAATACAACTTTGTATAACTAGTTAAAAAGTTTCATATTTTATTTAATAAAGTTAAATTTTAGTGGGAGTATTAGAAAATCGAATAAAAATTTAACTTTGGCAGCGCTATATTATTATAGTTTTCTATTATCAATGATGTGTCTATAAAACTATGTGTTTTTGCTGTGCATGCGTTCAATATAAAACTGAAAATTGAAGATTGTTTTACTGAAGAGACCCATAACCGAATACACGTGACAACACATATTTTCGACCACATCTCGCTAAATTCAATCTGTTTTATTAAGCCTCTGGTCCAAATCGATACTGGCATTTTAATACATCATTATAGTCTTTTTTCCGAGACGTGGGTACGGTGACGTTTGGTCAAATCCTGTGTCATGCATATTGTATTAAAGAATATTTAAAATAAGGATACCAGAAAAATAAAAAATTATATAAAGTTAAACGAGAAATCTATTTTAATTTTCATTCAAATCATAAAATATTCATAAATTTGCGTAGTTATTTAAAAAACTTAAAACCCTATTATTTGGAGACTGACACAATGATATCGCTATAATCGACCGATTGTTTTTAAAATTGTTCAAAATCGATTGCAGATTTCTTTACGAATATTATTTTGTATCCAACTGAAAGGCATTGATGGTATACTCATATTCAAGAAATAAAAACGTGGCTGTGCCATCTTGACACATTCATAGATTTTTAAATAATAATTCATGTGCGCGACGTATTATACGATTTTTTACGATACGCATACGATTTTTCTGACGAATCGCTTAATTCGTAAAGAAATAATTATCTTTTGTTTTCATTTTGCTCCTCAATTATTTTTATTAAAATCGATTCATTCTCCGTTATACATTATCTTGGTACGACATTCAATCGATTCTACTTCATTTAATTTTGACATTACTACATTTCTAGAAACGTCTAATCCCAAACGTCACCGTACTCATGTCTTCTCTTGTGAAAAAGACTATAAAACAACATGTATTTTGTGTAAAATGAGCCTTCTAAAATACGCCTGACTTTTACACCTAATATTTACTTACTAGGCGCTTTTGTGGTATAGATAATTTTAGAAATTGACTGCGACACAACATATTGACTTTCGAACCTATACCCAAAGGAATTTAATTAAATTAATTGTTATACTTTCAAAGTTCAAGTAGCTGATGAGTTCTAGTGAGTACATCGTGTCTGGGTACGGTAAATTGATTCCGAACCTAACTTCTGCTTCATGTATTGGCGAAAACTTTAAGCTTGTTATTGTAACTTTGTTATAACACGTATAACTTTAAAATTAAGTTAGTATTTGGATATTTAAGAATATAATAAATACGCAGGTATAGAGGCGGTATTCTTACCGCTCACCAAAGTTAAATCTGAGATGGGGGATTGTTTTTAGAAATTACATTAATTACATTATGGAAGAAGTTGAATGGGCGATACGAAGTATGAAAAATGGTAAAGCTGCGGGATTAGACATGATATCTGCCGAGATGATTAAATATGGTGGAACTTGCGTCCGGGACGCTTTTTGGGTCCTCGCAAATCTTTGCTGGAAGACCGGTAGAGTCCCTACAGATTGGCGCCGCGCAGTCATAGTACCCTTGTATAAAGGCAAGGGCTTACAATATGACTGCGCCAATTACAGGGCCATCAGTTTGATCAGCTTGGCAGCTAAGGTGTATGGTAAAATTATTGAACGGAGAATGCGCGAGAAGTCCGATGGAGTGTTGTGTGAGGCACAGGGAGGTTTCAGGTCTGGAAGAGGATGTTCGGATCTAGTTTTCTCCCTCCGCAACATCGTAGAATAGCATCTGGCAGTAGGCCGGAAGGTTTTCTGCGGTTTTGTGGACCTGGAGAAGGCGTTTGATAGAGTCGTGCGAAAGAGACTTTGGGACATTTTGCCAGAGTCTGGTATAAACGGCACCCTGTTGCGAGCCGTCCAGTCCACCTACCTGGACAGCAAGGCATGCGTACGGGTGGGTGGTAACATGTCACCTTGGTTTGACGTTAAAATCGGCGTCAAGCAGGGCCTTTATTCGCTATGCCACATGAGATTCCCCGCAAGTAACGTGTGACGTCATAACAAGCAGTAAACATAAACACGCTTCTTTGACGAGCCTTCGCGTGGAATTACAAAATGGTATTCGGTATGCCGTAAGGAATGTTGTCTACGGCAATTTTATTTTTAATTTGAGAGTTCGTTGGATTCGTTCATAATCTTACATTTGTTAATTTCGGTAAAGTATCGGTTTTTCGAATATTCTTTTTAACTCATTCAATTTCGGTAAAAATATATTTATATGTGCTGATAACATGGTTTTAAGTATGTGTCTATTGAAAACTAAGTAAATAAGGAGGACCAGATATAAAAAAGGCAACTTTAATTAACATTAAACAAAGATCCAAGTTTTAGAACGTACGAATGTCAAATACGATAACCTATACCCACACCTTAACAAACGTGGGACTATATATATGTGTGGGACAAAGACTTGTCCCACACATATATATAGTCTGTTTTTTAAGTGGTCAATTTTACATAAAAATATTTTATGATAACTTCAGGCAATACAATTGGTTCAAAAGTAGTTTATTTTATTCATTCATTAATTCCCCAATCCTTGCTCTTTGTCCGAACCGACCACTTTAGTGTCTTTAGTTGTCACACCATGTTTTTACATAAAATTAGCCACTTAAGAAAAACCAGACTAAACCTAGCACCATTCCGATCTCAGCCTTGAACCTATTCGCACCTATATAAAAGCCCTTTTTAGCTACTGCCGCCTACGCACTTGACTCGCCTCCTATCAGCCGTTATTGCTGCCCGCGCCATATTCTCAGCAATTCTTACAATGCCCTTACTTCCCTCCTATCAGATACCGATATCACACACAGGATTAGACACCGACCTCGCCGGCGACGTGGAAGAATCCCTTGTCCGCTGGCCAGTGCATCTCTGCACTGGCCAGCGGACAAGTTTCTTCCACGTTCACCACGGCGAGACACCTAATGTATGCCTTTCGCCATAGCAACAGCCCAAGCCGAGGCCGGTCCTCCCTGAATCTAGTTGCCCCTATGCCCTTCTGCCCCCCACATCGGGAATATCGGCGTGACGGTGTTTATTTTTATTTTAAAGTTTGTTTTGCAAATATACATACAGTGAATTAAAAGGTATACTTTTTTATTTAGTTTATTTACTATGTATCTTTATCTTTACTAGCTATCTATCTACACAGATACATAGATAGATACATAATCGATGTATCTATCTAAATTAAAGAATTAATAAAGAAAATAAAATAATAAAAACAACATCAAGCCAGATCCCCTGCGGGGCAGGTATTTATATAGATGAAACAAAAGTATAAATGAAACAAAAGTAATTGGTAAATCAACAAGTTTTATTTATGAATAATAAATCAATAATCACATGCAAGTCATTTGGTATTGTTAAATGGAAACTTGTAAGTCCTCATCAGAACAACAACACATACCATCTTTGTAACCTATGACCACAATAAATGCTATTTTATTTGATTTGAACAACTAACATTAAAATTATACAGTTTGGTATACCGCACAGTAATGGTTCCACTTTGCTACCAAGGTTACCACACCATAATTATGCAGCTATAATTGAAAAACAAATTGAAATAAAAACATTTTTCTTTCATTCATTAGTATAAAAATTCCCACCACAGATGACATCACCGCACATCTTCCTTTACAAGAATGGGTCAACTTGGGTGTTCTAATTTTTTCAACCATCAGCAATTCTGTTGAAGAAGTTTCATATGAAAGATATGATTTTTAGATGCAAAATTAGTGCTTCATAATATATGCAACACATTATTTGATGAACAATTAAGACTCACTAATAGAAAATACATTATAATAACCCTACATTCTTCTTGTAATGAAAATTGATAATGAAAAATAGCCTATTATGTTATTTTAGGTCAACATCATCCACCTATGCCTTATAATTAAATCAATGATACAAATATTTAATTCACCACAAATTATTTGTCTTTATAAAATAACAAAAGTCACATTTATTTTAGTACATACATACCTGTTGTTTATGATCACAGTTTTAAATGGGCCTCCTAACGCATTTAATTGGTAGGTTAGGTCTTTCCACATTTCTCGATGACCTTCCTTGAGGAGAACAATTGATGTACCCAGATTCCACCTGTGGGTGGGTAAATATGCTAATTGGGCTGTAGAAGCTTTCGTCCGGTTCATTGTGACTACAAACTAAAACAAAACACCATATTTTTAAGATAAATGTGTACACTATTGTTGAAATTGAGAGGTTCACTTTAATAGATAAGCCACCACAATTTTCCAATCTCACTGGTTATGAGTAATAATTTATTCCTACGACGACGCGATGATCATAATATATCATTTAAATTGCAATAAAACTATTTAAAAATGTTTGTTTACATTGAATTACCTCAGCAAGTTTTTAACATGTTTTCAATAACACGCAAGCGCGGAGCGTGTTATTTTGACAGTTCGAAACATGGCGTGTGACGAGCCTTGTCATGTTTTCAAATCTGACAGTGGCATACAGAATTCCATTCCACGCCAATAACACGTATGTTTGATAACACGTCTTGTTTCGTGTTTAAATTGTCATAGCGAATAAGGGCCCAGGGTTGTTGCAGGTAGCAGGGTCCGCTAGACTGTTTATAGTGTATCTGGATAAAAGTCTTCAAAGACTGAATGCGATGACTGAAGGGGTAAAAATGGGTGATCTAGTGATAAACCACCTATTGTATGCAGATGACGCGGTTTTGATAGCGCCAACAGCCACTGATCTGCAAACACTAGTCACAGTTATGAGAGACGACTGCATGAACAATGGCTTACATTTGAATGTGAAGAAAACCAAAATTATGGTTTTTGAACGGGAAGAAACCAGAACGAATGCAAGGATTGTGGTTGGTAACGATGTGCTGGAGCAAGTGAATAAGTTTGTATATCTTGATTGCGCCTTCAGTAAGGATGGGAAATACACCGCTGATATAGAGAGAAGAGTAAATGCAGGTAATAGAGTGAATGGTGCGATGGGAAGGCTACTTGGGAGCCGGCACTTAAGCCAAAAGGCGCAGCTGGCCATGCATAACGGAGTGCTTGTCCCAACGCTGTTATATGGCAGTGAGAGTTGGGTATGTAAGAAGGAGAACGAAAGCAGGATAAATGCGGTCGAAATGCGATCTCTGCGGAAGATGTGCGGAGTCACGCTGACTGACCGTATTCGCAACAGCGTAGTAAGAAAGCGAGTAGGTATGAAATATAGTATCGGTGTAAAGATGAGAAAGGGCATGCTCCGTTGGTTCGGGCATATAGAAAGAATGCCAGAAGAAAGAATGACAAAACAGATATACAATGCGAAAGTGGAAGGATGTAGGTGCCGGGGAAGACCTAGGCTATCTTACCATGACCAAATAGACCGTGTCTTAGCTGAAGGTCAAGTCAAGAGTCTCCGTAACCGGCGAGTGTGTATGAGACGAACTATGAGAGTGGAGGAAGCCAGAGAGGTATGTAAGGAAAGATCCTGTTGGAACTCTGTACTCTCTGCCTACCCCGCGAGGGAGCTTGCGTGATGATATAGTATAGTAGTAGTAGTATAGTAGTAGTACATTATTGGGCGTCATCGTGCTTTGAAAGACACGTTAGATTTACCTTAGCCTATAAGTCGAATTGTGTGCGGTATAATATAGGTTTGATAAGTTCCGACAGTAGCTGGTCACAAACCTGCATGTGCGAGAGTTGCCTAGTAATGAAACAGTATGGGCAGATTTATTACAAATAAAATAAAAAACACAAAACAACGTCGCAGCTATATTTCCCAAGTGGAGGTAGCGGAGATGTATACCTATATTTTAACGAAGATTTTGATTCCAATGTAAGAGCGTATTACCATCATACTTGGCACAGTTTCTGAATCTGAAATAATAGTGAGAGGTGGCTGTCTATTTGGCTGCGTGGGAATAGACATATTTTCTGCCTGCTTTATTCTGTTCTTTACAATCCTAATTTCCCAGTATTATATAATTTCGCGAACGCTTTGAGTAGCTTTGAGTATCCCCAGGGGAAACCTTGTCGTTCCGTCTCTTCTCTTCTTCTTAGTGCACCTCGACATACCTCAAGTTGATATTATGCCTCAGTCAATGTGCGTGCTGTGCGTCTATAGAATACTGATGCGTCGTGATGATATAGATAGATGAAAGTATGCGTAATATTTTATATATAGTGTGCGATATGCCCAACGCTGCTCGTCACTACACTTTGGAAATCACATCAATGGTAACATTGACTAATTATACTGAAACAATATAGTTAATTTATCGTATCGAATAAATAATTAGTTTACGTTCCAATATAATATTGTTTGTACAAGACCGCAATGGTGTTCAACACCGCAGCAGGGATAAGATCATGGAAATTTGAACTAAGCACTTTCAATCACTATACATAGATCCTTTCAACGTTGTTACCGAAATGGAGTATGCCTGTTGCGATAACATTTTTTATATAACAGAGCTTGAGGTGCAAAAAGACTTAAAATCTATGCCTTACGATAAGAGTTCTGGAGAAGATGGTATCACAACAGAAGCATTAAGAATCGGCTCTCCTACTTTAGTGCCTCACATCACAAAATTATTTAACAATATACTACAGTCAGGAAGTTTCCCTAAAAAATTGTGCCACTCCGACATCATTCTTCTACATAAAAAAGGAAATCATAAAGACATTAATAACTACAGGCCAATTAGCTTAGTGTCACATTTGTATAAAGCTTTTATTAAAATCATCTCCAACCGTATTGATAAACAACTCGACTCCCACCAACCTAAAAAGTAAGTCGGTTTCCGCCCCAGCTTTTCCACCATAGATCACCTCAAAACTGTAAATAAAGCAATAGAAAAGCATATCGAGTTTCAGAAACCTTTATACTTGGCTTTTGTGGACTACGCAAAGGCATTCGATAGAGTAAAACATTATGGCATATTCACCGCTCTGCAAAAACAAAACATAAACCAAACTTACATAGACCTCTTAAAGCGCATATACGCCAATAGTACTGCCAACATTACATTAAATTTCTTTTTGCACCATCCGTCTAGAATTACAACAAATGCTTCAAGATTTGAGCACAGCAAGCCTTGAAGTTGGACTATTGATGAATCGGACAAAGACAAAAGTTATGACCAACATCACAAAACATAGGGTTGAAGTAGATGTCCATCCAGAATCCTCTAGCTTTTCATTATAGCATATATTTAAAAATAGTCTTATAACTCAGTAGTAAGGCACCACACTGAAGCTGGATTGCATTAATGATTTTGTATAATATAAAAATATATGTATCTATACCAAAAATGATGAAAAACCTCGCCGGTTCTTCTCAGTGGTTTGCGTTCCGATCCGATGGTAGATTAAAGTAAGTAAGTTAACAAAAAATGTAAATATGGCACTTTGTGAGCTCCCCCGCAGGGTTTATACAAAATAAACGATTTGAGTTTGAGTTTGATGGGCAGGACATACACTATGTCGATGAGTATGTTTATTTGGGCCAGTGAGTTTCCTTCGAAAACAGGCAAGACAGCGAGATCCAAAGACGTGTTGATAACGCCTGGAAGAGCTTCTGGTCCATGAAAGGGCTAATAAAGGGTGACCTTCCAAGATGTCTTCATTGGAAACTCCTCGACATGTTTATCCTGCCGGTCCTAACCTATGGTGCTCAGACGTGGTCACAGACCGAGTCCAAACTCAAGGTTTGCCAAAGAGAAATGGAACGTAGTATATTAGGTATAAAATTAACAGATAGATTTCGTAACACCACTATACGCTCTAAAACGGGGATCGCTGACGTCGGCATCAAATCTGCAAAATTTTAATGGGAGCGGGTAGGGCATGTTAGTCAAATGCACCCTGAAAGATGGACTAGAATCGTCACGCAATGGGTGCCAGCGGAAGGGCTTCGACGTCGGGGCAGGCCTAGAAACGTTGGCGTGACGATCTAGATGGTTTTCAAACGATTGGCCAGAGTTGGCCAATCACAGGTCAACGTGGAAGATTATGGGGAGACCTTTGCCCAGCAGTGGGACAGAAAAGGTTAATAAAAAAATAATGATAATATTGTTACATACAAACTCCACGTTGCTCTAACGGAGTATGTTATGGCTGGGGATCACGAGGTCCCGTGTTCCAATATTAGGTGGGACAACGTATTATGGTAATTTTTCTATTGGGAAATCCTCAGTTGCTCTCCGGAACCTGTAATTGTGCCGGAGATGGAACTGTGCCATTGATGGCATCCTATTAGAACCTACCGTTGTCAGTGATATGTGGGCGTACATAGTACATTTCTTACACCGCTTTTTGTGTGTGTGAATGATCTACGCTGTTGGCCGCGGGGCCTTGACAGCTTCACCGCACAAGCTTCTGCGCTTTCTCTTATTTATTTATGTATCAGAAAGAAGCCAACAGTATACATATACAACATTGTATGAGGTAGATATAACATAATAGTACAGATCTTATATGTATACCTGTAACAGGCATGTACAGCACTTAAAAATCAACAGAAACACAGACAGAAGTTGGTAAAGTTAGGAACTATATATAATCTAGTAATTAAGCAGGTAGGAACAGTTTAAATGTATATAAATTTTGCAGTTCTCTTAATATAGGCGTGACGCTGTACTTTTTTACTTGCACGTCTTGGGTTGATTTTGTTTCACGTTGCATGAAGTTTTTAATTTGGCTAGTATAAGCGGCTCATCCCACAATGAGCTTGTCCCATTGGGATCAGTTATTGAATTTGAAAAGATTTATTTATTTTATTTTCTCATCCCACATTGTTGATGTGTCTGAAGATTTGTTGATAACCGTACAAAAGTATTATTAATACGATACGTGCAAAGCTGAAACGAAACGAATGCTTTCATTTGGTAATGGACGGAGTAGAGTATCCCCAGCTTTTGCTTGAAAACTAAGTATAATATGACTGTGTTAGGAAATTTCTATTTGTTACTTTGAAATGAAGAGTGGAAAGAAGATTAGGGTATAAGTAGAAAAATATGAAGAGTCTCGTGATATTACTTACTAACCATTAAGTGATCATCATCTTTTGAGGAATAAGTAAAATATAACCAGTTTTTTATCTAAAATGCTTGAAGATCGATAGCAGTTGCGTTATAAAAAACATACTTTACTACAACATTTTCCCTCATAGATAAAATGATTTCATATTATCTTTATTGAATACCACAAATAATATTTTATATTATCTTTTTTCTAATGATGTAACTTAGGGCCTCGTTAATCACTCTCGCTCGATGCTGGTTAGTTAGTTTCTTGATAAGCGTTACTCGGCTATTAAAGCTTGCTAGTTTAACCTGCGGTGTTTGAATGCTCTACGTGCAACCACTACGCTCGAGGCAGAAGGGCAAGGGGGCAAGTAGCTCAAGGGCGCCTCAAGAAGGAACGGCCTTGGCTTGGACAGTCGCTATGGGTATACTAGGTGTCTCTCCGCCGCTCTTCGACCTTACCGGCGAGGTCGGTGTCTGACCGGTGTGTGATCTGTACCCAAAAGAAATGAAGTAAGAGCATCGGGGAAGTCAGTAAGTATATCCCACGGACGGTGATAGCGGCTGATAGGAGGGAAGCTAGTTTAACCGTCGGATAAAGCTACATAGAGATAGTGAAATTCATACATAGATTTACTTGAACTTTAATTGTTGATTATTCTACTCTAGACTTTACTTGAAAGTCGTGAAAGAGGCCCTTATAAGCATAATTTTATAGTAAAGGTTTTCACGCACCACTATAGCGCCATGACGCATCGCACGAATGTGGTGGCAATTTAATTCGAGGCGACGCGACGCGATTTTTATTCGTAGCTGGTACCGTGCGCCAAAATAGTAAACTCGCTTCTCCGATGTATGAAAATGTAGCTGAGATCACTTTTTGAAGATAAAAGTCGTTCGTAGGATAGTTGCTCGCTAAGGGCGGATGTGAGAGGTTATGACAAGACTCCAAGCGCAAGCACACCACGAAAATCCTATACACGCTGGAAAGGAGCAAGGGCAACAATACGTTTTTTGAGAGGCATAGACTACGTAAGTAGCAACAGTGTGGCGTAAACCCCGGTATTCATTAGGGAAGAAATGTTTGGCGATGTCGCTTGACTTCCATCTGTTTGTTTAATCACACCCTGTCTTCTGTTCGTCAACAGAAGTGACTTGGCGTCAACGAACAGGTTGCGTGATGTCGGGCAAGCTGACATCGTCGTTCACCCACGGCAGTCCGACCTCGAATCTCTTCTCCGAGGTGTACCTGAGCGTTTGTCGGAATATCCGTTGGGTACGTTCTTCGGTCGCGACCGGTTTTCGTTTGGCCACGATCCCTAGTGAGTCGATTTTAAAGTGTACCTCCACCAGCTCGACCAACCTCTCATCGTCGACGTCCCGCTGTGTGCCTTTTCGTCGCCTCATCTTTTGAGTTGTGCGCACGCATAGTACCGTCTCGTCCCCCGACGTTACTATGCTGCGGGGAGCGGAGCTCGTGCACGACCCGACCCAGGCGCGTTAGCGACGCGGCCGGTTCATTCTTCTTTCCAGTGAGCAGACGGCGGGTGACTATCAGGGGCCAGTTGTCGGCGCCGATGAGTATCCGCAGTTGCGCTTCCTCGTAACACAGCTCTTCCCTTCTGATCGTATGCAGGTGTTTCCCCTTGACCTAGGTGCCTAGCAATCGTCTGCTTCCCCAGCCTCAGTTTTTCTACAGTACGCGCTCGTATCGCTCGGTTGGTTCGGCCCCGTATAGTGAGATTCACCACTCGACAATGCGGTTCCCGTTGGCTCAACGATACTACGTGCAGGATTAGTTTCCTGCTGGGTCCGTTCGCGCTGACCAGCCTGGCTACTTTCTCGTCAACCAACGTAATAGTGGAACGCGAATGTCTCGATTCGATTCCCGTTCAATCCCTCCACTGTGACACATTTTTAATAACACCTGATCGTGCCTTTGGCCTTAAAACAAAACCCTTCTGGCCTTTTCTTTTTTGAAGTTTTTTTTTCTTTATTCAATCGATGCATAACGTTTTTGTGCTGTCCTGGTTTGTAGATCTTAAACTTCTTCTATCCCAGCTTGATGAAACACTAACTTGTGGGAAGCTTAAATGTTAAACTCTCGAATTCGAACTCGAGTGGCGACGCGGCGACATAAATGCACTACTAGTATTGATTTTTTTGGGGGTCACAACTAGCGGGAGTTGTACGCCAACCGGCCGCTCGTCACGTATTACAATCATATTTACAGTTCTATGTACTATCGTATACATTAAATGTGTTTTATACAATGCTACCCTGACGAATGAAGTTTCATTAGCTGATACTTTCGTTACACTATTTATTAACATCGTTTATAACAAAGTTAAGGTTTTCTAAACTGAGCACATGAGTTTTTTGTAGAACAGGCGGTGGACCACGCAATTCGAATGTGAAGTTTTTTATAAGCTGCGTCAGTATGCACTCTATTTCCAAGTCAGCCAGACGGCGACCTGATAAAACACAAATAGATTAATTAGTAAAATTATAATAAACTTTTAGATGAGGATACCGAGTTACAAGAATGCTAAAGTAAAATAACTAAGTTAAAAAGTATAAAGTCAATGCCACTGGTTCGGTGTGGTCAGTTACTTGGCTCTAGTTCGTTCGTTTTTGAACTTGGTTAAAAATACTGTCTCATTGGATTAATGACGTATAATGCGCGTAGCGATCATGAGGTTGTGGGATTAAAGGTTTCGCCACATTGCCGACGCAGCGCGACTAGCGCGACGGGAGCGCGACGGTGGCGCGGCTTGGGGAGTTGTAATGTATTTAAATGTACAGGAGACGCCACACAGCGCAGCCCGGCTCAGCGCGACGGCAAACGTCACAATCGGATGAAGCCGAGCGCTTCCGTCGCGCTCCGTCGGCTATTTGACCAAACCTTAAATCCTAGGGCGGACAAAGTGTAGTTTGTCCATCGAAAAAGCGACGAGCCCAGGACCTCGTTATTGCCAGCCGCACTAGACCGACAGGTAGAAAATATAGTTAAATATTTTTTGTTTTACATAGAATTCATACATCTAAAAATCTTATCATATAAAAAAACAAACACTTGGACATAGAGAGCCGAAAATTTTTACAGAGGTTCCCTTTATAATGTAGACGAGGAATAACACCGAAATTATCGAAATTCCTACGGGATAGGGTATAAATGGGATTCGTGTTCTCGCTTTAAAACTATAGTAATTATTATAAATTCCAACTTTAGCATGTAAGTAGGTAATTATAATTACTAAAAACTGTTGTCAGGATATATTGAAAATCCCACGGGATAGGGAAAATTTCACCATGTATTCTGATGCGATTTCATCATTTCAGCCTATACTTGTCCACTGCTGAACATAGGCCTCCCCAATCGCTTTCCAGCGTAACCGGTCCGATGCCACCTGCATCCAACGATTTCCTGCGATTTTCACAAGATCGTCGGTCCATCTGGCAGGCGGTCGTCCTACGCTGCGCTTGCCAATACGTGGTCTCCACTCTAGAATCTTTCTGCCCCAACGCCCGTCCGATCTTCGCGCTATGTGGCCAGCCCATTGCCACTTCAGCATGCTAATCCTGAGGGCTATGTCGGTGACCTTGGTTCTTCTACGAATCTCCTCATTCCTGATTCGATCACGTAGAGAAACGCCGAGCATAGCTCTTTCCATAGCTCGCTGAGCAACTTTGAGCTTTTTTATGAGACCTATTGTAAGAGACCACGTCTCTGATCCATATGTCATCACTGGTAACACACATTGACTAAAAACTTTAGTCTTTAGGCACTGAGGTATTTTGGATGAGAAGATGTTGCGCAGTTTCCCGAACGCTGCCCAGCCGAGTTGGATTCGTCGATTGACCTCTCTCTCAAAGTTGGACCTACCTAACCGGACTGCCTGTCCCAGGTAAATGTATTCGTCGACAACTTCAAGAGTAGAGTTCCCAACGGTGAGTGCGGTGGGTACGACATGGACATTAAACATTATTTTTGTTTTGTCCATATTCATTTTAAGACCCACTTGTTGGGATACTCTATTGAGGTCACCGAGCATTCGTCCTAGATCTTCCAGCGACTCCGCCATGACCACAATGTCGTCGGCAAATCGAAGGTGAGTGATGTATTCGCCATTGATGTTGATGCCAAGTCCTTGCCATTCCAAGAGCTTGAAGGCGTCCTCTAAGGTGGCCGTAAACAGTTTCGGAGAAATGACGTCTCCCTGTCTTACTCCTCTTTTTATGGGGATCACCTTCGTGCACTGCCCCTGTACTCGGACTGACATGGTGGCGTTATTATACAAGCACTTCAACACTTCGATGTACCTATAGTCAATGCGGCATCGCTGGAGAGATCTAAGAACCGCCCAAGTCTCGATCGAATCAAAGGCTTTCTCATAGTCCACAAACGCCAAGCATAGTGGCCGATTATACTCCTCAGTCTTCTGTATAACCTGCCGCAGCGTATGTATGTGGTCTATGGTACTAAAACCTTTCCGGAAATCGGCTTGTTCGGGAGGCTGGAAGTCATCAAGCCTTCGTTCGAGACGATTCGAAATGACTCTCGAAAACAACTTATAAACATGGCTCAGCAGTGTGATGGGCCTATAGTTCTTCAATAAAGAATTATCACCTTTCTTGAAAAACAGCACCACCACACCCCTGTTCCATGCTTCCGGCGTTTTCCCGTCAAGCAAGACGGAATTAAATAGCCTCTGAAGGACTTTAAGTACCAGCGATCCGCCCGCCTTCAGAAGTTCTGCAGTAATTCCGTCTTCACCCGGCGCTTTGTTGTTTTTTAGTTGTTTGAGAGCCATCCTAATTTCGCACAGGCTGATGTCCGGGATATCTTCAGTGCAGTGTCGGGTTAGCTTGGCTCTTGGGTCTTTTACCAAGTCAACAACAGGTTTAGCTACTGAGGTATATAACTGTCCATAGAACCTCTCTATCTCCCTGAGCACCTTTGACGTTACGTTTCCGTCCTCCGTCTTCAGCTTCGTCAACTGGCTCTGCCCAATAGACGCGTCTCTTGCGAACACTTTAGAGCCCTTGTTCTGCTCTATGGTCTCCTCAATACGCCTTGCATTGAAGGACCGTAAGTCGTGTCGCAAGGACTTCAATATCTGTCCATTAAGCTGCCTATAGGACTTAGCATCATCGGAGGTTTGGAGCGTCATGGAACGTCGCTCAGCCATGAGGTTTCGGGTGTAGTCAGATAGTTTTTGAGGCCTATTTTTACGGTGGGTCTTAAAATACTTGGACCCGACCGTATGAACAGTCTCTACCAGCCTGTTGTTGATTTCGTCCACTGATGCGCTGCTGTCTAGCAATTCGAAGCGGTTTGACAATTCGAGTTGAAAGTTCTCGGGGTTTTGGATATATGCATGAGTAGGTTGGAGCGTAGACTTCATCAGACGCGATCTTTCCATTTTGACATTAATATTTAATGTGCCTCTGACCATTCGGTGATCACTGCCGGTTTTTACCCTATGAATCACGAAGACATAATTAAATATTTGTCGCTTGGTGCTCATGATGAAGTCTATCTCATTTTTTGTGGAACCATCAGGGCTCATCCAGGTCCATTTCCTATGAGGCGGCTTCTGGAAGAAAGAGTTCATCATAAAGAGTCCCTCTTTCTCCAGAAATTCGGCCAGCCTCTGACCCCTGGGGTTGCGCTGCCCATATCCAAATTGCCCCACTCTCAGCTCATCATCGCCCCGTTGGCCCAGCCGCGCATTGAAGTCACCCATAACCACTGTAAAGTGTGCTTTGGAAGTATGTATGGCTCTACTAATGTCCTCATACATAACTTCGACCTCATCATCTGAGTATGCCGAGGTCGGTGCGTAGACCTGTATGACCTTCAGCGAATATCTTTTGGATATTCTGAGTATCAGGTACGCTACCCTGCTCGACACACTAGTGATGGACACAACGTTGTTTATGAGTGACTTGTGGACGATAAATCCGACACCACCTTGGGACTGCTGTTCGCCCTCCCGGTAGTAAAACAAGTTGCCGGATTTTAAGGTTATCGTGTCCTCGCCCTCTCTTCGGACCTCCGATAAACCAACAATACTCCACCGCAACTTGTTTAACTCTTCTTCCAGCTCAACTAGCTTCTCATCTGTCCTCAATGTGCGTGCGTTGTATGTCACCAGGGCCAATTTTCGGTTTTGGTGGTAGCCGAATCTCTGCCGGAGATTCTTAGCACCCCTTGTCCTGTCGTTACCATGGTTGCTACCGTGGCCAGGACGAACAGGACCGCCGGGGACTAGGGGCCTGGTTTTCCTACTTTCTTTCATAATTGGGGGTGTTTGCCATACTCGCCACGCTTGGCAGGCGGGTTGGCGAGCGCAGTTATTGGTCGTCGAAGTGTTAAGGGAACGCTGCTGCCCATTCCCTAGTTTTCCCTTAGTCGCCTTGTACGACACCCGGGATGGGATGAGATGGGTTGGTCCTATTCTAAGCCGGGAACCACGCGGGGGATGCAATTTAGTTACAATTTATTACCTACATAAAATAACAAAATAAACGCGAACCAAGTTGCGGGCAACAGCTAGTAAATCTCTAAATTAGTAACCTTTAGCCAAGTGGACTGGGCAGGCCTCCCACAAGGTGGACCACTGACCTGGTGAGGGTCGTTGGTAAAAGCTGGGATGCAAACAGCACAAAGCCGGTCGTCGTGGTGATATATGCGGGGGGCCATTGTCCTGCATTGGACGTCTTTCGGCTGATAATAGATAGATTAAAGCTCACTTCGTTTAGTCTTTCAACTCCATACGTACCTACACAACTCCTCAATCCAAAACCGAAAGGTAGATATGAAAATGGATGATCATTGCCGTAGTAGAGTGGATCATCTTTATCAGTTGACCACCTCTCCGGGATAAACTCGTGGGACCGAGGAAACTAGTGCTCATTCAGAGATAGGTACATCTGATTGAAAATTAGAATCGCCTGGAATAGCAAATAATTTATTCTCATATCTGTTGTCTTCTCGAAAGTGTGTATGTAATGTTGTAATAAATATGCCTATACTGTCCCACTGATATCTGCTTCTCTCACAAATCGAGGGGAGAGAGATGAGGTCATACTCCACACCATGTCGATCCAGTGTGGATTGGTCTTCGCCTTATGGCCAACTTGATATGTTGGAACATGACTCGATACGCGTGGTGGAGTATGATCTATTCTTTCTCATTTCGATTTGTGAGAGAAGGCCTCTGCACAGCAATGGGATAGTCCAGACTTGTTTATTATTATTATATAAGCATAAGTATGTATAATTTTTTTTCCAGAACTGTTCCGGCTGTTTCAGATATAATAGGTTTTCTCACAATTTCTTCCACAAGTTGTTGGTCGTAATAATACAGTTTATTTTTTCTTCGCGGTTTCGCCAGGAGTGCTGAGGATTCGTTTCATATAATTTTAAAAATTTCACTGTGTACCCTTTATATCTCCGACGAATTTAGGCCCCAAAAAAGATCCCAGTAGTATAGGATTTATATAAAACAGTAAAATTGGAACTAAGGAAGTTTATAGCCCAAAATATTAATTTACTGGTGCGACTGGTATCACCCTCATTTCTTTTAAGCATGCTCTCAAATACGGTTTTGATTCGTTTGTTGATAATTTCTTTCTAAGGATCTCTTGATTGTCTGGATTTAGTGTCAAGAAGTACAAAGTGATAACTTCCGCAGAAGATGTCTGAAATTTGATCAGATATACGTAGGTTTTGGGATCCAATATGCTCTTTCAAGTGAATCATATGTCCTGTATCCAATTTGACTTTCTACAGTTACGAAAAAGTGTATGGAAATGACAATGAAAGGGAATGGAAACATAATGCTTGCAATTCGACTACGTTTCCAGCGCCACAGATCCTATACACTTTCGGTCATGGGATCAGATTGTTCTTGTTACCGGGTTAATACGCGGTAACGTAATTACTATATACTATATTTTTTTTTTTCAAAACTAGTTGTGCCCGCGACTTCGTTCGCAAGATTTTTAGTCATGTATTTCACCCTTAAGTTTTTTGAGAAAAAAGGTAGCCTATATCCTTCTATCTATCTATCTATAACCTCACGCCAGATCCCTTGCGGGGTAGGCAGAGAGTACAGAGTTCCAACAGGTTCTTTCCTTACATACCTCTCTGGCTTCCTCGACTCTCATAGTTCGTCTCATACACGCTCGCCGGTTACGGAGACTCTTGACTTTTCCATCAGATAAGACTCGGTTTATTTGGTCGTGGTAAGATAGTCTAGGTCTTCCCCGGTACCTGCATCCTTCCACTTTCACATTGTATATCTGTTTTGTCATTCTTTCCTCTGGCATTCTTTCTATATGCCCGAACCAACGGAGCATGCCCTTTCTCATCTTTACACCGATACTATCTTTCATACCTACTCGCTGTCTTACTATGCTGTTGCTAATGCGGTCGGTCAGCTTCACTCCGCACATCTTCCGCAGAGCTCGCATTTCCACCGCATTTATCCTACTTTCATTCTCCTTCTTACATACCCAGCTCTCGCTACCATATAACAGCGTTGGGACAAGAACTCCGTTATGTATGGCCAGCTGCGCCTTATGGCTTAAGTGCCGGCTCCCGAGTAGCTTTCCCATCGCACCATTCACTCTGTTCCCTGCACTCACTCTTCTCTCTATGTCAGCGGTG
This sequence comes from Phalera bucephala, assembly GCA_905147815.2. Classification (NCBI taxonomy): domain Eukaryota; kingdom Metazoa; phylum Arthropoda; class Insecta; order Lepidoptera; family Notodontidae; genus Phalera; species Phalera bucephala. The sequence goes on from LR990615.1 coordinate 25,699,432, forward strand.
TATTTCCCATCCTTACTGAAGGCGCATCCAAGATATACAAACTCATTCACTTGCTCCAGCACATCGTTACCAACCACAATCCTTACATTCGTTCTGGTTTCTTCCCTTTCAAAAACCATAATCTTGGTTTTGTTCACATTCAAGTGTAAGCCATTGATCATGCAGTCGTCTTTCATAACTGTGACTAGTGTTTGCAGATCAGTGGCTGTTGGCGCTATTAAAACCGCGTCATCTGCATAAAGTAGATGGTTTACCACTAAGTCACCCATTTGTACACCTTCATTCATCGCTTTCAGTCTTTGAAGACTTTTGTCCAGATATATTATAAACAGTCTAGCGGACAACACGCAACCCTGCTTGACGCCGATTTTAACGTTAAACCAGGGTGACCTGTTACCACCCACCCGTACGCATGCCTTGCAGTCCACATAAGTGGACTGGACGGCTCGCAACAGAGTGCCATCTATACCATACTCTGGCAAAATGTCCCAAAGTCTCTTTCGCACAACTCTGTCAAATGCCTTCTCCAGATCTACAAAACCGCAGAAAACCTTCCGGCCCACTGCCAGATGCTTCTCTACGATGTTGCGGAGTGAGAAGACTTGATCCGAACATCCTCTTCCAGACCTGAAACCCCCTTGTGCCTCGCACAACATTCCATCTGACTTCACGCGCATTCTCCGTTCAATAATTTTACCGTACACCTTGGCTGCCAAGCTGATCAAACTGATGGCTCTGTAATTGGCGCAGTCATATTGTGAACCCTTGCCTTTATACAAGGGTACTATGACTGCGCGGCGCCAATCTGTAGGGACTCTACCGGTCCTCCAGCAAAGGTTTGCAAGGGTCCGGAAAGCGTCCCGGACGCAAGTTCCACCATATTTGATCATCTCGGCAGATATCATGTCTACTCCCGCAGCTTTACCGTTTTTCATACTTCCTATCGCCCATTCAACTTCTTCCATAGTGATGTCCTCCGTTGATTCTGGTGCCGCAATCTCGCCTTTAGGCACGTCTGCGGCATCAGCATCCGGGTCCTCTCCATACATTTCTCCAAAATATTCACTCCACCGGTTTAGCACAGCTTGTGTGTCTGCAAGAATGTCACCATCTTTAGATTTTATTCTTTCCATTCTGGAGCCTGACGAATCACCTCGAGCCTTTCTCACCTTGCTCCAAAAGAGTTTGGTGTTGTTCTCGAAGTTCTTCGCTAGCCTCTCCTCCTCAATCATACTGGCTCTTTCACGCTTTTCTTTCACTAAAGTTTTAGTGGCATTCTTGCATTGCCGGTATATTTCTTTCCTCATCTCTGTCATACTGGCATTCAGGTTCAAAGAAGATACATAGTCCTGCCACGCTTTCTTCTTACATTCTACGGAGCTTTGCAACTCCGCATCCCTCCATGCATCACCTTTTGCTGTAATATGCTTCTTTGAGCAACCACATACTTCTTTCGCGGATTCCACCAAACTCTCTTTCAGGCTATTCCAGCATTCATCTACATTTGAGTCCGAAGAGCCTGCTGTCAAAAGCTTGTCCCGGACTCTGTCTTCATACATTCTCTTCACGCTCTCATCTTGCAACTTTTCAACCTTTAATCTTTCAAGGTCTCCGAAGGGGATACGCTCTCGCCAGTGCCTCCACTTCCTGAACAGACCACTAAACCGCGCAACTACGAGATAGTGGTCTGATTCCAGAGTGGGGCCTCTATACGCACGCGTATCTTGTAGTTTGCTTCGGAGACGGTTATCAACCAGGATCAGATCTATCATGCTTTTTTGTTCATTCCTTCTCCACGTATACATATGTATGTCCTTATGCTGGAATATCGTGTTAGACACAAGGAGACCCCTTTCCAAACAAACATCTACAATGAGCTTACCTGCATCGTTCACTCTCTTATCACCATAAGGACCCAGAGCAGCGTCGCAAGTTTGCCGCCTGGTTCCTACCCATCCGTTCAGATCGCCACACAGAATCACCTTTTCGTTAGCCTCAGCCAAATCCAGAACTTCCCTGACATTATCCCAAAACTTCTCAAGGTCCTGGGGTGTCGACGAGCTTACGGGAGCATACGCTGCGACCAAAAATACTCTAGTGACACCCAGTTTTAAACGGACCCAGAGAAGTCTCGCATCGCACAGGCCATAATCTCTCACTCCAGAGGCCAGGCGACGGGACAGCAAGATACCCACCCCCATGCTGGCACGACTGCTCTGCGGTACACCAGACCACAGAGCCATCGCTCCATCAGGCAGATCACAGGTTTCACTGCCCCTCCGCTTAGTCTCTGTTACACACAGAGCATCCAGGCGTCTCTCTTTCATTACATCAATCACCTCATGCATCTTATCTTCCATACCACCTCTTACATTCCAAGTGCCTATTCGGCACTCTGCACCCCACGACTCGCCAGTTCGGGCCCGGCGTGATGGGTGGCGGCCCCCATCGCCGCTTCCACCTATATTCGTACCGACGGGGGCGGGCCGGTACGCGTCGCCTCGGGGGGACGCCCTAGCCTGCACTGCGGTACGTCTTCGGTCCAAGATTGCAGCCATAATGACTGGCAGGGGTCGCGACGAGCACGCTCTTGGACAGACCCCCTATATCCTTCCCCTGGATAAAATATTTCTCCTTGCCAAAATTGATCTAAATCTGTTTAGCGGTTTAGGTGTGAAAAGATAACAGACGAACAGATAAACAGAGTTACTTTCGAATTTAGATAACATTAGAATGGAAGTGGATTCCATCTACATTTGTCCAGTATGATTTCAATTCAATAAAGTCTATCTTGCCTATACTAGCCTTGTACCTTACACAAATTACTTTTCAAATTTACATCACACACCAAACATCCATTTTTAATTACCATTTTCTTAAGAATTGTGATGTAAAAATTAACTACAAAATTTGGCATATTGAGGAATGTTTAGGAATGCAACTGAAATAAACGTATGCTTTCAATTACGGAGAAATTTCCTTGAAGGGCCTACCGCAATCGTCCATTTATCGATCGGGAGAGTGACAGTGATGCAATTACTAGGCATGCCTTTTAAGTTCTGTCGTTTCCATATTTCCCGGCAATTTTGAATTTGGAACTGTTCTATATTCGAATGTGTTTAAATTTTGAATCTCAAAACAGTTGAAAGTATTATATTTAATGCTATTGTTTAGTCACAGCGTCGATTGGAATCTATCAGGTTACGTACGAAAATGAATCTTTCTAAGGAAAATGGTCATGCAATAATTTTCTACAACTTTAGAAGAGGCCTGACACGGCTTCACTGTTTGGGGCGCTACGGTCGGGTAACCTCCTAGTGCGCCCGACCCATTGCCAGTCCCGCGGATACGTCCAGAGGAACGACAATGGGAACGGGACGGTGCACCCCGGGTATCGTCAATAACTTCCCTCACGGGGGATCTTGTTGAAAAATCTTGTGGAAAATATCATTAAGTCACATGGACAAAGAAAAAAAGAAAAACCCCAAACCAGTCCCCAAAAAGGGACAAAGTGCGTAATGCACACAAGGCCCCTCGGGGCAAAGTGTAAGGCCCTCGGGCATGAAAAAGGCAGCGGGACAAGCGACGGCAGCGAACCCCAGTTGTGGCGCCAGTCTGGTTCCCAAAATTGCACCTATGAGTTGCGGATCTGGAGGAGACATAGTGTCTTCCGGTCTGCACCAGGCTGCTAAGGTGGAGACGAAGGCGTCTGGCTCTGCTGGACCTGGAAACCAAACCACCCAGGCGACCGGTGCTGGCAGACTGCGTGACCATGTCCCCCCTAAGGGACGCAAAAGACTCAGCGGGCTCGCTAAGCGGAGGAAGCGAATCGAGCTCGCAAGGAAATCGGCTGTCTCTCAGACGCCCGTGCAGGAGGCACCGCTCTCTAAACGGGCGAGAGAGGTCAGCGATGAAGCCAGGGATACGGCAGGGGATCTGAAGTGAGTTCGCCTCGGGTCCTCCTTTAAGGATGCCCTGACTATGACAAGGATGGTCATCATTGCGGATGACTATCCCAAAACAATGCTTGATGAGGAGCCAGCCTGGAACATCAAGAAGGTCATCTGGGGGAGGATGTGGAGCCATCCGGTCCTCACCATTGAATGGAAGGGGGTCCAGGGCGGCATCATCAGCCTAACATGCTCCAGCGACGAGGCGATCACCTGGCTGAGGCACTTCGACGGTCAAACTGTCGGTGGTGTCAAGGTCAAGGTGATCAGGGATAGGGACTTACCCCGTCCTGTGAAAATGGCGTGAAAGAGGACACGCGTGAGTGAGAAGGTCTCTCTGTCAATGGAGCTTCAGATGCTTCAGCGACTCCATAAGGTTATCCTCACGGACCGCTGGAGGATCGTTAACACGACGACAGAGGGACGACAGGCTAGGAGCATCATCCTGATGGATCAGTCCTCGGCTGATGCCATCAAAGAAGCCGGGTACATGCTGCACGCCGGGCTTGACCGCAGCTACTTCAAAGTCATTGAAACGTCAGAGGACAAAGAGAAGGCTGCGGTTGGGTCCGATAAACCAGCGGTAGTACCCCACACTACTCCGGTGGAGACACTACCAGACCATCAGCAGGGGTGAAACACCCTAGCAACAGAAAAGGAGGAGGCACTGCTCGCGGACTGTCCGGTCCCATCGCCAGCCATGTCGGTGAGATCGGATGGGCTAGCGGGCGGCTTCGATAAGCTGGGCATCACATCTTCCCTAATAAGGGAGGACGATGAAGCCCCAGATAGCAGCGAACCGGAGGAGAGCTGCAAGGTGGGTAGTCCCTAGTGTGGACTACCAACTAAACACAACCAGGCAACAAAGGAGCTTGGCTTAAGGTGCGTACAAATCAACTTGCACCATTCTAAGGTGGCTACGGCGACGCTAGATCGCCAGCTGCGAAGAGCTAAATTTGACTTAGCACTTATTCAAGAACCCTATATTTATAGGGGACAGATAAAGGGCCTTGATGGAGCGGGGGGAAACCTGTTTCACAATTGCACAACTAATGACATGAGGACCTGCATTTTTGTCAGGAATGGCATAAACGCTTTGCCTCTGTCCATTTTCTGTTATAGGGACCTCACCACGGTGAAGTTAAAATTGGAAGGTAACAAGGGCAGCCGAGTAGTCATCTTCTCGGCTGCCTATCTGCCCTACGAAAGCGCGGACCCTGTTACAACGCATCTGCGGGACTTGGTTGAATATTCCTGCAACAAGAAGTTTGAGCTAATAGTAGGATGTGACGCAAACGCGCATCACGTCATCTGGGGCAGCTCAGACACTAATCAAAGAGGGGAAAAACTTTTGGACTTTCTGGTAAGCACTCCTTTACAAATTCTCAATAGAGGCAATAGGCCCACGTTTGTTAATAGACGTAGGGCGGAAGTTATTGACATTACAGTTGCCTCTAATAGAGCGAGTAGACAGGTAAACAACTGGCATGTCTCCAATGAGATCTCATCCTCCGATCACAATTATATATGTTTTCAGTATGGGATGGAAACGTTTAATATAAACCCAAGAAGGCGGAACCCAAGGAACACTGATTGGGCCGCATATAAAAGTGACCTAAAAGCAGAGTTAGGAAAGGTCCGACGCAGACTCAGCTCTGTATTGGATATAGAGTTCGAAGCGGATAGCGTAGCTCGGGCAGTAAAAACCGCCTGGACTAATAACTTTCCGGAGAGCAGATTCATAGCGAAACGTGACCCATGGTGGACACCAGAGCTAGCGCGGTTAAGAGTAGAAACTCGACGTGCATTCAATACTGCGAAAGCAACCAAGAACTTTGGGGAATATTCTACGATACTCACGAGGTTCAATACAGAAGTGCGGAGAGCAAAAAGAAGGGCTTGGAAAAGACACTGCCAAAGCATAGACAGCCTCCCTGAGGATATGAGGTTAGCCAAGGCAATATCCATGTCCAAATTAAATTCACTTACTACAGCTCACTGTAGTAAGTGAGCCCCCCTGAGTCCTCATTCTGAGGAATGAGGTAGGGGAACTTACAAACAATGGGGAAGAAACACTGAAAACAATGTTCAACGTGCATTTCCCGGGTTCGGTAGCAATACAGGGAGAGGATACCATGTGTGATGTCCATATAGATGAGCTAAGCTTAAAGACAATTAGAGCTGACTGGGAGACGGCAGGCAAAGTCGTGGAACAGAACAAACTCAAATGGGCCTTAAAGAGCTTTCAACCATTTAAGGCCCCTGGTCCGGATGGTGTTTACCCCATCCTCCTACAAGAAGGGGAACCAGTACTCAGCCAACACCTGTGCAGACTATTCAGGGCGTGCGTGGCCTTTGGGCATACCCCTAGAATCTGGCGGCAGGTGACGGTGACGTTCATTCCCAAACCAGCGAAATCCAACTATGAGGATGCCAAATCCTACAGACCAATCAGCCTGTCCTCGTTCTTTTTAAAATGTCTAGAGAAAATGATAGATAGGCACACAAAGGATGGTCCACTAAAGGATTATCTCCTACATAAGATGCAATGCGCTTATCTACCTGGTAAGTCTACGGAAACGGCATTGCACTATGTGGTGAATCGCGCAGAGATGGCTCTGCAGCAAAAGGAAATTTGTGCTGCAGCTTTTGTGGATATCGAGGGTGCATTTGATCGCACAACATTCTCATCCATAGAACTAGCTGCTATAGAGCATGGGATAGAACCAAATCTTATCAGATGGATCAAAAACATGCTAAAGAACAGGATAGTCCAGTCCATTTTATTAGGAGAAGGGCTATCCGTAAGAACTACTAAAGGATGCCCGCAAGGAGGGGTCTTATCGCCGACTCTATGGAGCCTGGTAGTGGACTCTCTCTTGAAGATAATCAACAAAGGTCCGTTCTACAGAGTAGGATATGCGGATGATATAGTGATAGCAATCAATGGGAAGTTTCCAAACACAGTATCGACACTGATGCTAGATAAAGTAACAAACTGATGCACAACAAATAGCCTCTCGGTCAACCCGACGAAGACTAATGTCATCCTGTTTACAAGGAAAAAGGTACTGACGGGTCTACAGGACTTGCATATGTACGGAAGTAAAATTAAATGGGCCACTGAGGTCAAGTATCTGGGGGTGACCCTGGACAAGCAACTAAAGTGGCATACACATGTTGATCACACCATAGCCAAAGCATTGAGAGTGCTGAATATGTGTAGGTCAGCGTATGGAAAGGCATGGGGACTACAGCCCAAAATAATGCACTGGATATATATCACTATGGTAAAACTGATATTAACGTATGGATGCATCGTGTGGTGGCCTAGAACTAAGACACAGACGTGCAGGGATTCCTTAACAAAACTGCAGAGGACAGCCTGCCTGGCCATCACAAGTGCATTCAAAACAACACCGACGGCAGCTATGGAGAGGCTACTCAACCTGACTCCATTACATATCGTCATTGAAACTGAGGCAAGGAAGGCACTCTATAGGCTAGAGAAAGCTGGACTATGGAGCAGAACGGCGCCAGGCCTCGAACATACCAAGCTAGAACCGGACAAGGAACTAGATGACATAATGGGACATGAGAAGCGACAAGATCCTAACCATATACATATTCAATAAGAGATTTAGCACTCACATCCTAACCAGGGAACAATGGAAAAGTGGTCTAAATAAGCAAGGCAAGGAGCAAATGATATGGTACACTGACGGATCCAAAACCAAGTTTGGAACGGGAGCCGGAGTATACACGGAAGGATACAGCCTCAGTCAAAGTATGGACAGGTTTACATCAATATTCCAGGCAGAGACCTATGCGATAAACATTTGTGCAAAAGAGATATTGGACAAACGAATCACGGGCAAGAAAGTCTACATTTGTAGTGATAGTCAGGCTGCCCTCAAGGCCGTCGGCTCCTATGAGCTAAACTCAGCACTGGCTGCGGAGTGTGCATACCTTCTTGACAGATGTGGAGCGCGCAACTCGGTCAGGTTAGTCTGGGTCCCTGGGCACACGGGAGTTGATGGCAATGAGCGTGCGGATGACTTAGCCAGAAGGGAACAATGGAAAAACCCGTTGGTCCAGAACCGTTCATAGGCATACCAGACGGTGCCTATAGAGGCGCACTCTTCAAATATGCCCAAGAACAACACAAGAAAGAATGAGGAACACACACAGGGCTTCTACACTCAAAGGAATTCCTTTTCGCATGGTGTGAAAGCGACAGCAAGAGACTACTAAAATATAGTAGACTACAACTAAGGCAAATAACTGGAGCATTCACAAGCCACTATGGCACGAAAGAACATCTACACAAGATGAACCTATGCGGCGACGTGGTATGCAGGAACTGTGGCACAGAAACTGAAACCATGAAACACGTCCTCTGTCACTGCGACGCTCTGGCTGCGCGGCGAATGGAACTGCTGGGAGTGGCCTATCCAAACCCAGAGGAACTACGGCTCTGTCCTCCTGCTGGAATTAACAACCTAATACAGAGAGTACTAGACATTTCAGGTGCGTAAGGCATTAGGGCAAGGACAGCACAAAAGATCCCATGGGTCGAAGTGCGCCAGTGGTATCCTCGGTCCGGTAAGCCAATATAAGATAAGATAAGACTGTTTTAAAGAGGTAATATCTGTATTCAGTGATGAAGTCCCATGTCTGCGGACTGTCGAACGCTGTTATTTAGAATTCCAGCGTGGACATACTACGGTTAGTGACAAATCTCGCGAAGAACGCCCAAAATCCACCTTCACTGAAGATAACATCATTGCTGTGAGACAACTAATTCTCGAAGATCGTCATGTGACGTATCGAGAGATAGAGGCTCTATTAGGCATCTCAAGGACAACCATTCAGAAGATCTTGCATGAAGCGCTTGGTGTGAGAAAGCTAGTTTGCCGTTGGATACCGCATCTGCTTTCCGACGATCACAAGGCGGCGCGCGTCAGATGGTGTAAGAAAACTCTGCAAAGGTTCGACCGAGGAGAGTCAAATCACGTCTACGACATCATCAGTGGTGACGAATCTTGGATCTATGCCTACAATCCTGATTCCAAACAACAATCTACAATCTGGGTCTTTCAAGACGAGCCAAAGCCGACTAAAGTTGTTCGTTCTCGAAGCACTTCAAAGAAGATGGTGGCCACGTTCGTTGGAAAAACCGGCCATGTTGCGACTATTGCACTTGAAGATCGTAGAACGGTTAACGCAGAGTGGTATACCACAGTTTGTTTACCACAAGTCATCGCCGAACTTCGAAAATCTAACTCAAAGCGACGCATCATCCTGCACCACGACAACGCAAGCTCACACAGCGCTCGTCAAACGATTGAGTATTTGAAGCAGGAAAAAGTAGAAATTCTTGATCATCCTCCATACAGTCCTGACCTAAGCCCTAACAATTTCTTTACATTTCCTAAAATGAAGAAAAGTCTTCGTGGTCAAAGGTTCCAGTCCGGTGAAGAGGCAGTCGACGCTTTCAAGTTAGCCATTATGAACACCCCCACTTTAGAGTGGAATAAATGTTATAATAACTGGTTTGAGCGAATGGAAAAGTGTATTAAGCTACGTGGTGAATACTTTTGACAAACAATAAAAAGTACTATAAGGTTCTAGTTGTGTTTTTTTCTTCAAACGACAAAACTTAAAAGGCATGCCTCGTACATAACAAAAGAATGATAAAGGACGGATATATTGAGCATTTCACGTTGGAATCAGAAAATGTAAAGTAATAGAGAAGTCTTAAGATATTTTTTTCTATCCAGGAAATTCCTTTTAATGGTGTATTCCATGGTGATTCTAAAATATAGAGTCAAAAATCGTGTTTCGACATATTAAGTCTCTATTTCATATACTTCTTGAAATGCAAAAGTACAGAAACATGCTTTTTTCGCGGTACCCCCTGCGAAGTCAGCGACTACCAGAATAGGTGACAGCAATTTTAGATAATTTAAGCACCTATTTAAGAACATGTATATTGTAGATTCATGCTCTGCAGTAAGCTATAGAAAGCTCGTAATGAAGATATATTGAAAATGGGCTCGATTCAGTTGCCACCTCACGTCTTTACGCCTCGATTTAATTAATGTGAGTTGGTTAATAATAATCAATCATTACTTATCAGATATCAGTGCAGCCTCCATCTGTTATGTCTTCTATAGAGATCTTCTTTCTATAGATATCTTCTATATAACGAGAGTTGAGAAATTACCCATCCAGAGCTTTGTTTATATGAAATTAAACCATTTATAATAATTCTTGTATCATAGAAAACACTTATGAGACGAACTATGAGAATAGAGGAAGCCAGAGAGGTATGTAAGGAAAGAACCAGTTGGAACTCTGTACTCTCTGCCTACCCCGCAAGGGATTTGGCGTGATGATATAGATAGAGATAGATATATAGTTAGAAAACCCTTACTGTGTACTAGATCTGGAAACAAAGTATGTTAGTACCCAATCTATAACAGTATAGGACAAATAAGACCGGGAAACCTGTTTCCCCACTAAAGTGTCTTCCAAGTGGCATGTGGAAGGATTTTTTTTTATATTGTCAAATGATCTCTTTTTGAGTACAGTACCAGACAAAGGCTACGAATTAATTATTTAATTTATGATTAAGTATTTTCCTTAATGTCAAAGAACGGTTATATTTAATGTTAGTTATATTTATAATCTTTGAAGATGTACATATCCCAAAATTTTACATCTTTTGTACTAGAGGCCTTTGTACTAATAGCCTTATCTGAAGATATTCCTCGCTTTGCCTATATGATCTCGCCCTCCCCCCCTTAATTTTAGTGACTGGAACGCAGGGCAAAGCTAATGTGTGGTAAACCAATTTAACCTACCCCAGTGTTATTACTATACCACTATAATTATTATATATTTCGAAACTATCCCAGAATCATTTCCATGTCCTGTGCCGACAAATAAATCATTGGCCACATAAATCTTTATGTATCACTTAACGATTCGTTCTTGCGCAATAACGCCCTCGAATATTCGTTTTGGTAATACGATCGGGCCATACCAGAACCATGAAACCATTACTGATGAAATAGTACACTCTAATTTACTAATTTAGTAATAACTTGAGAAGCGAATAAGTCACAGTCGTTTAGACTAAACCACGGACTATAACTTTATGATATTGGGAATCCTATTCATTACTGAACTTTTTCATACCCTGAAATGACACACTTCCTCTGCTTCTTTGTATGTGACTGTTTTTTTATAAGTAGAAACTGCAATGAGTAACTTTCTAGTTAGTTCTAGATGTCCAACCGTGAGAATTGAGTGTCACTCAACTTATACATGTAGTACCTACATATCATTCTAATTTCCTTTAATATTATTATAATATTTTGTACCCCAGCCTACCCCACTTGGGAACTGGTATTACATTGCCAATTTATAAACGGTTAATAATTGTTGTTAATAATAGGTATATTGCGTGTTAAACTGTTTTACACGAATAGGGACATTGACTTAATACGTTTACTTTTCGGGTGATGAAGCTTTCACAAGTCTTAATTTAACGAAACTCACATCTATAAACAAACCAAGTTAAGCTGAAAACGCCAAAAATAAACAACTGTCATTTGATGTTTTTACAATGTACTTTTTCATGACCTAAAATTTTTCTGAATTATCCTATACGATGTTTTAAATTAATTTGACAAGGTCACTTGAGTATATTAGTACTCGTTTTTCAAGATTATCAAATTAAATGTCGACCAAAACTTTATTACAAGGCATCGGCTGCCGCGCTGTCAAAAGAATGGTCGCAGAGGTTCTGTCCACAGATACCATAGAGGAGTACCAATCACTACACGCAAATGGTGCCAATGAATGTACACCATTGAGTAATAGTGATCGGAAATTAATGAATAAGACAAAATATTAGGCAAAAACATTTACATATTCTATAACAGTGCTCCCGTACAGTAGTAAATCCTCCAAAAATCACATATTATGGAATATTAGATTCCCAAAATATCACGATATGAATATTGAAATTCAGAATAGCTATGAATGCCCTGAATATGTTTTCTTCGAAGAAAGTTATTTGTTTGTTTTTGACAGTTTACTGCTGTTACAAAAACCGTGCTTATAGTTAGAAATACTATCAAATAATGTTGTTTTCACCAGTTATAATATATTATTTTAATTATTCTTTACATTATTCATAAATAAGAACATTCATAATCACACTGGCGATGATAATGGTTAATATGCATATGCCAAATAAGCAACTAATTTTAATTTCATTCGATAAAACATTATTACCCTTTAAGCTCGCTGAAGTTGGTTAGAAATCTGGACATCGCTAGTATGTCAAATCGAACATGATACAGTGATTGGCAGAGTACTGAGTACAATGATTGGCAGTGCCAACAGGGCAAAAAGTACAGTAACTGGCAGTGCCAACTTGTGGTTGTAAATTTTAAAACCATTTTTTAATGATTGGCACCCATGCCAATTAATAGTACTTTCATAATAGCCTTATAGTACAGTGATTGGCCCCCTAAAAACAGTATTTTAACGTGTGAAAATGAGTAGAAAACGATATAGTAAGAACACTTAAACCCATATTAAGTCAAAAACATAAATATTTCCCTGCTATAACATGATTTAAGTAAGAAATACAGCAAGAAACTTACCCACTCTTAGCAACTTTTTGTAAGAATTCATAGCAATTCGTCACGCGCGCTCCCGCTTGACCAAAAAGATTTGTTTTTTAGTATTTGCAGTTAGAAAATATATTTTCTATTAATTGAATTTTGTTAATTAAGCTATGGTGGATTTTTTAAAACTATTGGTCGACTAGTTATAAGCCGTAAATCCTTAATAATTGCGGTTAAAGTTGAAAGTGCCAATAATTGGAGGGGGGCCGACATTAGTACTCTTTCCCCTGTATGATGCTGATTGAATTGCACCTCTAAATATCTCTATATTTGGTTATTATTACCAAAAGCAAGACTGTTTGTATAGAAACTCAAAATAACTCAATCTCATTAGACATTCTTAACACTTATCTGTCTTTCCGGTTCAAATCTTGTGATCTGTGTTGTAGTCCACGCTGCAGCACAGCTTTATGCTGAGTGGTAACCCATTAGTGCGGCTACATAGTATGTACATGTAACTTGTTTTATTTTATTTTATAGTTATCGTTTTTTTGTAGTGTACTTTACTTTTAGCCAATCTAAAAAATGTTTCTTTCTTTCTTTCTTGATCCACTTTTCAAGCACTTACGGGTATCCGATTGAGTTGAATTTCCATACGTATGTAAGTTCGATGACAACGCAGTAATATAGTACCATGAAGCTTGTCTGATGATGGAATCGGTAGGTGGTCATAGGAAAATGTGAAATAATAACATAATTCTCTCGAGTTTGGGCTTGTTGGATTGGTATTGACAAGTACTATAGGACTTGGAAATACCAATCCAGTTGTATACAACTAGATAGTATTAAGGGTTTGATGATGAAGCCGAAAAGTGGCCATTGGAACCACCCAATTACTCAATATAATCGTTGGATTTGTCTTGACCGTGATGATGGAGCCAGAAGGAAGCCATAGGAACTTATTAGCTAAGCAAAATATATTCATTGTGTTTTTGCTATAAAACCTTGGTTTTAAAAAGGTCTTTTTTGATTATAAGTATACACAAGAGACTAATAAAACAGAGTCACCTGCATACAAGTTTTCACGCACCTACTCGGGATCTTTTATAACAGCCCGTATGTAAACCGGGTTGACATCAGACCCTTTCAACAATAAAGTACACCTAATCCATCAGCTAACTTTTGACTCAAATAACTGAGCACCAAACAAACTTTCCACAAAGATTTATAACCGCTATGTTCTTTGAAATAAAATGGATAACGAAGTTTTTGGAGTTCCGTATGCGCGTGGAAATTGTGAACGAATGCATTTTGTTTTTTTCCTTTATCTTTGGTACTCACAATATTTTAAAGGATCATACATAGTAGAAATATTCACTTATTTAAGTATAAATTTCTCGTTTTTCTGTTTGTTCGTATTGTCTTGTACATGAACACTCAACTCCGTGGTGAGTGTTCATGGTTACGACACAGTTTTGATTTATGCATTATCATAGGTACACAGTTTTATTAAAATGTTTTGTTTCTTATAAAAGTATTTTTTTTGCATTCAAATCATGATTCAATCATATGATTTATAACTAAAATAACTCGGAATCGGGTTCATTAGAAACCACACTATAGTGAAAACCACCTTTTGTGTTTATCACGGAAACATCCTTGCTTTTGATATTAGGATCTGTTCTTTGGATTATTATTTGGACTGCCTCTATCGTCAAGTCGCGAAAAACACGCTTTGCGATCACGAGGTTCTGGTTTTAAATCCTAGGTCGGACAAATGTAGTATGAGTCCCGTGTCTGGTATATGGCAATAGGTTAACCCCCTATTACACGGGACTTTTTTTTTTAAATACTTTTGACTGCCTCTTTGGTCCAGTGGCAAAGCGCATTGCTTTGTGATTACGAGGTACTGGATTTAAATCCTAGGTCGGACAAATGTAGTTTTTCTAACGAAAACTTCCCAGTAGGAGTCCGGAGAAGTGTGCCTGGCATATTGCAATAGGCTCGACCCCTATTACATGGGACTTAATATCGTCAGCAAAATGTGGGTGTACTCAGTATACCTCTATCACCCTCGCTTGGGGAATATAAGCGTGACGGTGTTTCTTTTGACACAACATACGTATTTCTTATATCTATCTGAAACAGCCCCATATTTTTCTGCCGTGAGAGTTAAACACGCATTACTTTATATATAACAAAAGAACCATAAACATGTTGATATAATTAACAAAAGTCGAACTAATGATAAGCGAGCAGTGTTCCGTCGACTACCGACCGACCCATACGTCACTATGGGCTATTTGATAAAGTTATTAATATTAACAAGTTTCTCTTTAGTTCATTCCAGTGTGATAATAAACAGTCATGTGGATAATGATGAGTGCGTGTTAGATCGTAATCTGGTTGAAGAAATAGCATCATTTAAGAACGTGACGAGGAATATAATGGAAGAGATAACTTTAAGAGGACTTGGCTCTGCTATGTATCAAGAGTAAGGCTTAAATTGTTTAGTAGCTTAGTTAGTACATTGTGCTAGTTACAAACAGGATTATAACATGTTATGATTAAATGTAAGAAGTATAAGGGAATGTAAAGATAATATAACAGACGTACATAAATATCATTAGCATTAACTAAAGGTAATATTACCTAATTACATTAATCAACAAATTAATTTTGAACCTAAACTTTAAAAAAATCCGTCACGGCTATATTCCCCAAGCACGTGTGGCAGAAGTGTACTGTGTACACCCAACCCAACCCCACGTGTAATAGCGGGCGAGCCTATTGCCATGTAACGGGCACAATTTCAGACTCTTGACTGATATTGGTAATGTTCGATAAAAAACTACATTTGTCCGACCTAGGATTTGAACCCAGAACTTTGTGCTCGCAAAGCACATTATTCGCCAATAAACCAACGAGGCAGTTGAACACGAAGGAGGCACGAGCTTAAACTTGAAAAAAAGATCTAGAATCAATCAAAAACTACTGATTGCGATTTTTATTTCTATCAAGAAATTAACTACTTACGAATTTTTCATTTTTAGAAAGTTTATTTTATTTTCAAAATATTTGTTATACTGTTTATATATTTTTATGTCACTGAAATTAGTTTTACTTTCAGGTATGTAAAGTTCATTGACACGTTTGGTGCTCGTCCATCCGGAAGTGAAGTGTTGGAGAGATCGATTGATTATATGATAAATCTTACAATACAAAATGGTTTAAGCGACGTCACTACTGAAGAACTGGAGGTATATTTCTTTTAATTGCACAGCATGTAACTGATGTCTTACTGGTATATTACTAGGAATATAACACACACTACAACTAATTGGTTCGAAAATTATTCAACCAATTGTCAGGCTAATGTCTGATACACAAGAATCGAATTAACATCGTGTCATCTTCAATATAATACAGCCTATACTGTCGCCTGCTGAGCAAAAGCCTTATCTCATAAATTGAACTGAGAAGCATAAAGTCATATTCCACGCAGACCCAGAGCTGTTTGGTGGAGGCAGGTTTATGGCCCCAGCTGTTGAAATTATCAAACCGCTTATAAGGCATCCAAGTCCGCTTAAAACTATCACATTAAATAGTAATTGGGACCAATGACTTTACAAACTTTTCAAAACACGAATACACTCAAAAATAGAAATACCACCAATGAGCTGAACTATGTTAACCTTGGTGCTTGCTAAGAATACCGCGGTCTCACAGAACTACGAGCACTTAAAATTAATGCCTATAATAAATCATAAAATATTAAAATTTTCAGGTGCCACATTGGGTTCGCGGTCACGAATCTGCAGTGATGCTACAGCCATGGATAAAAAATATCGCCAAATTAGGACTTGGATCAAGCGTCAGTACACCGCCAGAAGGAATAAAAGGTGAAGCTATAGTTGTAAAGAGTACAGTCAACCTCGCGCAGTCGTGGCCAACGGACGTGTTGTTGGTTTCTGTAACTTTACTAATACCTCAGCGCAAAGCACTTTGAACTCTCCCACAGTAGTCTAACAGCGCAAAATTTGCATTAACGATTCCCTAACAGTGTATCAAAGATCAACAGTTATTGAGAAGTGTCACATCGAATATGCTAAGGTCACCTAGCAAGATTACCGGCTCCGCCCCTGAGCTCAGCAAATCGGCAGAACCAGGCAACGTCACTCTTCGAAAACGTAAGCATGATGACGAATTCTCTGACTCATTTAAGTCTTTTACCAAAGAAATCATGAGCACCCTCAGTAACTGGAAAACAGAAATGGAAAACAGTATTTCCCAAATTAACGATAACTTAAATACTGTCATAAAGTCCGATCTAGCTAAGCTCAATGAGAATTTTGGCGAATTGAAGTCCGAAATCAGTAATATTCGGCTCGAATATCTCGAAATTAAAAATTCAGTACAATGTTTGGAATCAAAGCACAAAGAGGTCATGACCTTAATTTCCGAATTACAAGTCTCGGCTCAATACAACAGTAATGAATATGAAAGCCTCAATAAGAAAATTGAGTCGTTGGATCAAAAGAACAGGACCGCGGATGGGTTAGACTCCAAGATAGATTCTCTTATATCCAAAAACAGACTGTTACAGTTGGAAATTAACGCTAATAATCAGAGAGAGAGACGTCTTAACTTAGAAATTGTAGGACTCATTGAACTAAAGGACGAAAACCTCACAGACATCATTATAAATATTGCTAAGCATGCTGGGTTGGATATCTCACAGAATGATGTAATCGAAATAAATCGCGTCACTCCCAAAACCAAGCAGCAAGGTCGCCCTAGAAATATTGTAGCTAAATTAAGAAACCGGCTCCTGAAGGACAATATCATTTCTGGTGTGCGCAGAAACCGGCTTACAACCAAGGACTTAGGTGTACAAGGAACTGGATCACCTGTTTATATCAACGAACATCTCACGCCGTATAATAAGCAACTTCTGAAGAAATGCAGGGATAAAGCAAAACTCAAACAATTCCAATACGTATGGACAAAAAATGGAAGAATTTATGTGAGAAAGAACGATACCTCCCCTGCAATCCAAATTCTAGAAGAAGACGACATCAAGAAAATAAATTAACAAGACATCTATTGAAAAAAATCTTTTTTGTCACAATTTTCTATTTTGTTACTTTGATTTCAATTTTATTATTGTGTTCCTTAAATACGGCAAAAGCAATCACTACAATTATTGATACTGTCGCAACGCACTTTACCGTCCTATCTGCTATTAGTCGTCTTGCATACTCTTTGACACTCGGCGGCCGTCACTACAATAGCTGCATTCCAATACTATCCGCGCGCACAATTCATGTGCGACGTTTAATTCTTATCACCAATTATCGTCTTACATTGCTAGTTTCATACTTTTTTTGTCTATTATTTAAGGTTTACCCCCTAACCAACTTTTGCATAGATATTATAAACACCCGATTTATATCGTATATTCTATCAATTCAACAGATAGCACACTCTTCATCAAATCATCTCTTATCTTATTTTCATAACTTGCATCCGTCCATTTTCCTAAATGAGGTGGATACAGGTGTGTTTCGTACAACCAGATTTCGCCATAGCGTATTTGATCACAATGTGTTAGGAGTTGAACCTATATTTTATTTTATTATTACAAAATCCGTAGTCAATAATCGATTCATTATTCTCAATGACACAACTAACTCCATAATTGTTTTTGTGGTTAGTGAATTTATTACCTTTAAATATAAACGCTCACCTGTTATTAGCGGTCACAGTTTAATATTCCGGATTTTATCTACAAACTTATATCGTTTTTGTAACTACCCCACAAAATTTATAAATATAACTAACACGAATGCATTATTATCTTACGTTAATATTTTAAATGCAATGTTTTTATTACACTGCACTAAATTAAAGTTTTATATTGGACTTTTTATGTTTAAACACAAATTCATGCCATTGCGACTGATTAAACATACCTTTAATACTTACAGAGACCACGGACTTGATAAGCAACATACTTTTAAAAATATATATTTATTACACAGTTCAGGCTATTTGTTACTCATGTTTAGTAATCTCCACATTTACAATGTCGAACCATAACTTACGTGTTTACTACCAAAATGTTCGTGGACTCAGAACGAAATGCTTGGACTTACGACTAAACATTCTTTGTAATGATTACGATGCAATTTTCATAACAGAGACGTGGTTGTGTGACGGTATTTTTGATAGGGAGCTGTGTGACGATAGGTATGATGTGTTCCGTGCTGATCGTGACCCGATCGCTAGTGGTAAAGTGACGGGAGGTGGTGTGATGATCTTAATCCGACGATCGTTTGGAGCATTCCGCCGTGAGCTCGTTCATAACACCCCTACCGAACTACTTTGGGTTATAGTACCGGCGTGTGCGGTTGGAGCTTCCGTAGACTTACAATTGTGTGTTGCTTATATGCCTCCCAATCCCCTGCGAGTACCTTCAGATATTAACGTAATTATTGACACGACTAAATATTTTATTGAACTAAAACCTAATGATAATTATTTATTGATTGGCGATTTTAATTTGCCGTGCATCTCCTGGAATGATAATAGACCCATTTATCAATCACGCGGATCCGTAGAAGTACAAAACGCTGCCATCCGTCTAATAGAGGAACTTGGATATTTTGGTTTGACACAATATAATTCCCTAAAAAATCACGCTGGTAATACTCTAGATCTAGCTTTTTCTAACCTTCCTTTGTCATTAAATCTTTGTTCAAACCCGCTCCTTAAGGAGGACCGTGCACATCCTCCATTTAGTTTAGATGTTTTAGATCTATCATTATCACCTCTCAAAGAGTCCTCGGCACCGAAACGAAATTTCAGGCGTGGCGACTATGACAGCATAAATACACATTTTGATAAACAGGACTGGCAACTTCTCTTGGGCTCAGGCACCATTGATGAGGCAGTTGGTACATTGTATGATCACATATATTGTTGTGTAGAAAAGCACATCCCTTTAATACAAAAAGCTAAATCGTGGTCATATCCCACCTGGTATTCGCCAGCGTTAATAAAAATTATAAAGGAGAAGTTCAAAGTTCACTCGCGTTGGAAAAAATACGGTAATCGACTGGATTACGACGAATTTTCATTGCTCCGAGCAAGAGAACGTCGAGTCCAGGAATCTTGTCTCAAAAAATTCACCAGTAAATGCGAAAGTAGTATCAAATTACAACCTAAAACATTTTGGACGTTTGTAAAGGCCACGCGCGGAGGATCTAAATATCCAAAGCGGTTATGCTTAAATGGTATTGCACATACTGAAGGGAAGAATATATGCGATGCTTTTAACACGTTTTTCAAAAACGCCTTTGGTGTGCCGTGTAACAATTACGTACCAGCAGCAGCACCGACAATAGGTAATAATGTGATAAGTTATATACAAACTTCTACTGATACTGTGTGTAGATTATTGCAGGGCTTGGACGTGTATAAAGGTGCTGGCAATGACGGTATTCCTCCTCTATTTTGGTCAAGTTGCGCCAAGTCACTGGCAACCCCTATAACTATGATTTTTAATAGATCTTTACGCGAAGGGGTATTTCCTAGTCACTGGAAGATCGCACACATCATACCTATACACAAGAAAGGCTCCAAAGCTGAAATAGAAAATTATAGGGGTATTTCAATACTAAACACTATTGGGAAAATCTTTGAACTTGTGGTATATAATAAAATTTATCCAGTAGTTACTCAATCCATACCAGCCGCTCAACACGGTTTCCTTAAGAAGCGGTCCACCACCACTAATTTGGCATGTTTTTCGAGTTTTGTTCTGGAGTCCATCGAGCGTGGCGGACAGGTTGACGTGATCTACACTGATTTCGAGAAGGCCTTCGATCGTGTGGATCACATCATCCTCATTAGAAAACTAGAAAATATTGGAATACACGGCGACCTACTGCGTTGGGTTATGTCTTACCTCTCTAATCGCTCTCAGGCCGTAGTTGTGGGTGGTTTTCGCTCAGACTTTGTTAATGTTCCCACTGGAGTACCGCAAGGTTCGCACTTGGGTCCCTTGTTTAACTGTGCGTATTTGTACGATATAACAACATGTTTCAAATATTGCAATCACCTTATGTACGCTGACGACACAAAAATTTTTCTTAAAATACGCAATGAACAGGATTGCAAGTTAATGCAAAAAGACCTAGATAAATTGTCTGAATATTATACAAGAAATAACATTACCTTGAATATAAAAAAATGTGAGTGCATTACCTTCACGCGCAAAACTAAACCTTTAAAATATAACTATAAATTCAATAATAGCTCAATTAATCGGGGTTATATTGTACGAGATTTAGGGGTATATTTTGACCATAAAATGTTACTAAGTGATCACATCGATCATATAGCCAAAAAGGCTTTTCAAAGTCTTGGCTTTGTTATTCGTGTGTGCAAGCGATTCACAGATCTGGCAGCGCTTAAAAATGTATACTTCGCATATGTACGAAGTATTTTAGAATATACCAGTCCAATATGGTCCCCGCAATATGTTACTTACAAGCATCGTTTGGAGCGAATTCAAAAGATTTTCATCAATCACTTAAACTATCGCTACCGCAAATGTCAAGAATCATATGAGGAGGGGTGTTCGGAATATGGCCTTTTAACCTTGGATCAAAGGCGCACTGTCTTAGACATGTGTCTACTGTTTGACACTGTCCGCGCTAATATTGATTGTTCCGAGCTGGTGTCTAAAATTGGCTACTGTGTGCCTTCGCACCGCACGCGTCATATACGTTTATTAGACGAACCACGACACTATACTAACTATGCAAAAAACTCTGTCCTTTCGCGTCTTATCCACACTTACAATACTCATTTTGGTCATGTTGATCTCTTCTCGGGCACAAAATACTCATTCAAGAAAGAAATTATGAATAGCTTGAAATAATAAACTATCATCTACATCGTCACGCGGGATCCCCAGTGGGGTACGTAATGAACTAAGTATAATAATAATATACAATAAATGCAAATAATTAGATACGGCCTTATATGTATCAAAGTATATGTATGTATGATGCTAGCAATAAACAGATACTTAGGTTTACATATATATAATTACAAACTTAATATAATTATAGTTAATCATGCTCACAAAACGATACGAAATGGTAACTAATGTATTTGTCTCTACTCAAATTTCACTTCTTTATCCTATGCTTTACTTACCTGTTAAATCTACACTATAACATATACTTTTAAAAAGCTAACAAGCTGAATGTCACTGTTTTACACGTTCTACAGATCAATGTACTAGTGATTGCTCTCGGTAAATCTCTTACTTTTTTGGTCATTTGTTCTTAGTTTATTCAGGAAAACCTATTATTGGCTATACTATATGTCTCCCACTATGTTATATTTACTTTTTGTGATGCTGTTGGTTTTCTTACTAAATAAATAAATAAATAAAAAGAGTTTTGACGAACTCGACAAAATGGATAGAACATATATTGAAAACAAGATAGTTGTATACGATGAAAAATACGTTTCTTATGGAGATACTGTTATATATAGAACTGAAGGTGCAGTACGAGCTGCTAAAAAAGGCGCAGTAGCCACACTAATTAGAAGCATAACCCCATTTTCTATATATTCACCTCACACAGGAGCGCAGTATTATGATGATAAAGTCCCTAAAATACCAACGGCTGCTATCACTCATGAAGACGCAGACCTATTACAAAGACTACAAAACGAAGGAAGGAAAATTGTATTAAAAATAAATATGTCTAGCACATCTGATATCAAAAAGTCTAGAAACACAATTATAGATCTCAAAGGCTCTGAAAAACCTGAGAAACTGGTTATTGTATCAGGACATATAGATAGCTGGGATGTTGGACAAGGCGCGATGGATGACGGTGGAGGTATGATGATCAGCTGGTTCGTACCAGTCGTTTTGAAGCTGTTGGAACAAAAGCCTAGGAGAACAATTCGCGCAATATTATGGACATCTGAAGAGCCTGGCTTAGTCGGTGCACAAGCGTATCTTAAAAAACATGAAGAGGAACTGTCTAATATTAACTTTATAATGGAGTCTGATGAAGGAACGTTTGAACCGCTGGGTTTAGATGTAGCTGGATCGAAGAAAGCCCGTTGTATTATTAAAGAAGTATTGAAACAATTTGCTCCGGTAAACAAAATGACTAATAGTGGTTCTCCAGGATCGGATATTACGATGTTTATAAAAAAAGGTGTTCCCGGAGCGTCTCTGCTAAACAAGAGTGAGCGTTACTACTGGTACCATCATAGTGAGGGTGATACCTTGAATGTGCAGCATGAACAAGATGTTGTAGGTTGTGCGGCATTTTGGACAGCATTCACTTATGCTATTGCTAATTTATCTGTAGATATACCTCGCGATTAAATTTATGGCTAGCTACCTGGGTACTCTGCTTCTTCGGTATAACTATTGTTACTTTTAACTTTGCACTAAAATAAATATTTGTGGTTTACACAAATGTTTATCCCGTATGGCGAACCGCTGTACAACGTGCCGCCCACCGTATGGAAAACTAGCCCTAGTCGTTGTCGTATCAACGTCACGAACAATTAAGTCCATTGTCATAGTAACACCAGTATTAAAACGCAGGTTTATATAAACATGTCGTTTCTCTTACAAAGTACTAAAATCATCATCATCATTTCAGCCTATACTTGTCCACTGCTGAACATAGGCCTCCCCAATCGCTTTCCAGCGTAACCGGTCCGATGCCACCTGCATCCAACGATTTCCTGCGATTTTCACAAGATCGTCGGTCAATCTGGCAGGCGGTCGTCCTACGCTGCGCTTGCCAATACGTGGTCTCCACTCTAGAATCTTTCTGCCCCAACGCCCGTCCGATCTTCGCGCTATGTGGCCAGCCCATTGCCACTTCAGCATGCTAATCCTGAGGGCTATGTCGGTGACCTTGGTTCTTCTACGAATCTCCTCATTCCTGATTCGATCACGTAGAGAAACGCCGAGCATAGCTCTTTCCATAGCTCGCTGAGCAACTTTGAGCTTTTTTATGAGACCTATTGTAAGAGACCACGTCTCTGATCCATATGTCATCACTGGTAACACACATTGACTAAAAACTTTAGTCTTTAGGCCCTGAGGTATTTTGGATGAGAAGATGTTGCGCAGTTTCCCGAACGCTGCCCAGCCGAGTTGGATTCGTCGATACTAAAATACTTGTATATTATTGCTCGTGACTGTACAATAGATACAATGTGCATCAAACATCTACCAATCGTTATAATTATTTACCAACTCTATTAGCCAGCTGGCTTTTTACAGTAGGTAGTGGCAAAGGGGGCTTAAAAAAGAAGTTTTGTGCAAATCGTTCTATCACAGGGCTGTGCAGCCATCCGCGAATAGAGACCGGTAATGTTCTAAAAAAACATACGTGCGTTGCTCTGCTATTCGCTTTTTGAATTTGACTTTGAATATAAAAGTTATAATGCGACAAGAATATTTTGGCCCGTGGATGACATTGACGGAGGAGCATAAGTGTAAAATTAGAGTTATCATTTAGTAAAATTTACTTACTTCCAGGGAAATATTTCAACAGGTGGGACCGCACGGTTACTAAATGAAAAAGAACTTGGTTGAATTTCATAGTAAACGGCAACTTCGACTGTCATGAAGTGACATTTGACATGATGATAGCGTTAGTTCCGATTTTGGCCGCAGGCCACAAGATCCTTGTATGACTGAATGCGTTTTTGCACAGCAACTGTTTTGTTTTTATTGTTAAATAAATAGGTAGGTTAGGCACGAGGTACTAACATAAAAATTATTATTTAAGAACTTTTCTTTAATTTTATTTAGTATCTCTTTGTTATGTTGGTAGGTCAAGTCAAAACCTCGTAAGCTGATTTTGAATAGCTTCCTAACTTCTTCAATTTTGTAAACACTTTCATTTAGTTCCGTAATAATAATCTTTAAAAAAAAAGGTAAACCGACTTCAAATAGCAAAAAATAAATATTTGAAGTCGGTGCTGATTGGTGCAGTCGGTTACTTGGCACCGACTTCAAATATTTATTTTTTGCTTTTTGAAGTCGGTTTACCTTTTTTTTCAAAGATTATTATTTTACAATTTTAAGTGACGAGTGAATTATTTAGTAATATTTATATATCAATATTATATTATTTTGCTGAGTTGTACAGTAAGGTACCTACAGGATTAATATAATGACTATAATAACGGAATCTATACATTCGTGCTGTTCGCCGTTAAGGAGTTCCCTCTTGTATCTTCAAAGTCCAAAGTTCAATACCAATAACATTAAAATAGGACCACCTCAAAACTATACTGAACCCAATGCAAAAAGAATCATCAAAATCGGTTCATAAGCAAAGGAGTTATAAAAAAGGACGAATTATGAACCTCCTTTTTTTTAAGTTGGCTAATATACTGCTTAGTTCTATAGTAAGGTACCTATAGGATTGATGTAATACCCATAATATCTCAATTTACACATGCCTATTGTTTGTCGTTAAGGAGTTCCCTGGTGTATCTTCTAAGTCCAAGGTCCAATGCCAATGAAATTAAAATGGGACCACCTTGGAGTTATACTGAACCCAATGCAAAAAAAATCATCAAAATCCGTCCACAATTGACGGAAATATCGCTGAACATACATAAAAAAAAAAACATACATACAACCGAACATAGAACCTCCTCCTTTTTGAAGTCGGTTAAAAAGGTATTTGTTTAGAGTTGTCTTGATTCTGCGGTCAGGATCGGCCTTAACAAGGGAACTTCGGTAGTTCAGCTTATTATAAAGGTACCTTTTCAATATCCACGATGGCGAACATCGCTTATTTTTAAATTATAATGAGTGCCAAGAATCGCACTGGGTGAGTCACGAAGAAAAGCGAGTCTAAAAGAAAAGTATTTTGCACGAAGCAATTTTGAAACAATTCTTGTTTATAATACGATACCAATTTTTAACCGACTTCAAAAAGGAGGAGGTTCTATGTTCGGTCGTATGTATGCTTTTTTTTCTTTTTATTCTTTATGTATGTTTACCGATATTTGCGTCAGTTGTGAACCGATTTTGATAATTCTTTTTGCATTGGGTTAAGTAAAGCTCCAAGGTGGTCCCATTTTAATTTCATTGGTATTCGACCTTGACATTTGAAGATACACCAGGGAACTCCTTAACGATAAATAATACGAATGCGTAGATTGAGATATTATGGGTATTAAGTCAATCCTATATGTACCCTACTATAGAACTAAGCACAATGTTAACCGACTCCAAAAAAGGAGGAGGTTTATAATTCGTCTGTGTTTTATTATAACTTCTTTGCTTATAAACCGATTTGGATGATTATTTCTCCGCTGAATTCAATATAGTTTCAAGGTAGGCCTATTTTAATATCATCAGTATTGGACCTTGGACTTTGAAGATACACCAGGGAACTCCATAAAGACAAACAATACGAATGCGTAGATTGAGATATTATGGTTAGTACGTCAATCCTATAGGTACCCTACAATAGAACGGGGGATGTTTATAATTCGTCTGTATTCTTTTGTAATTTTTTTATTTAAAAATTAATTTTGATGATTCTTTTTGCATTAGGTCGAATTTAAATTTTGTTGGTATTGGACAATGGGCTTTGAAGATACACCAGGGGTTTCCTATACGGCAAACATCATGAATGTGAAAATTCAGTTATGATGAGTTTTATATCAATCATGTAGATACCTCACTGTATAAATAAGTAGGATAATATAAAGAAGGTATATAGATAAAAATAATAAATTCAACAACAACAATAACAATTTCGGGCGCGTGCTATTAACCATTGAAGAGTTCCTTCATGAGAAGACGGACCCGAGTCCATTATCAGTTCATGAAAGAATATGTGTAGGCAAAATCACATATTTTAATTTAACAGTGCAGCTTGCGACTAACAATAATAAAAATAATAAAGTTTTATGGTTTATCCCGCGATAGTATACAAGGTGTTACATAATAAATGCAAGACTTGAAAGTAGTTTGTTCTAAATCGATAATTGAATTGATTCCTCCTATTTTTAAAGTATATTATTATTTATTTTAATTTGAAAAAAATGTTGTTACTCCCTTAGTGCGGTATAATAAACTAAACTTATTCTTTATTTAAAGCAGAAAGAAGATTTCAAATCCATTTCTAAAACGTATTTCTCAATTCGCGCACATACACGTTCAAGTTTTATTGTAAATTGGGGTATAAAAATGTGTGAAAAAGGGCTTAAAAATTTTAAATTTGGAAAATTGGTTTTTGTGTGCAATTTGTGAAGCAATTATCTAATCAGGGTGTCTGAGGTCTTGCGTTATTTATGATACACCTTGTAGATGTACCACTAGACTGGTTGAAGCAATTGATGTTGTTTTTTTTTATTTCCGGTATATATCGCCATCGTCCACGTTGTGAAGTATGACCTGATCTCTATCACGTTGATTTGTAAGAGAAGGCTTTTAGGCAGCAGTGGGACGGAGCAGGCTAATATTAATAAGTATCGCCATGGAAACATTTGTTCGTATCGATAAGTACTATCACCTGTTTAAGAATTTGTGTGCCTGTCTCCTTCACCCTGAATCTATCAATTGAAAAAAACGATATTTGATAAACATTCCCGTGGGTCCCTTTAAAATTGGATTATCGATACTATCGATTTATTAAACACAAGCAACCCTACTTGAAGTACTCCGATACTAAATCTCTACTTAATCAGAGAAATCGATTCCTAAAATGAGAGCTGGTAACGAAGATAGATAGAATCCATCTGCTAAGTAAGTTTAAATAACAACTTCGGTAATACATACAACTTGAATTAGATAAGTTTTCTTATTACGAACTGTGTTACGTAACATTTTGTTATAGAGATTTTTTGCTCGATCGAGTAGGTACGATAGATACGAAGAAGGAGCGCTTTCTGCTATCACATATCTTGGAGTCCCGAAACCGTACGGGGAATGATTTAATTACCTATTGTTAAATGTGTATCGTTATACAGGATGGTGACGACATATCGACCGACATCTTTATATATAACGGAGGATCATTACTTTCCTGATCACTCATCGCGGACAAAAGCAGGGATTAGGGTGAGAAAATAAATACAAAACACAGTTCCTAGGCTTGAGGTTAACTTCTTCAGCAACAAACAGCAACGGAGAGATCACGAATACAGAGTGATCCTTGTTTTATCAGTTACTCCTCACCCCTAGATCGGCTCTGTATACGTGGCTTTATAATAATAATAAAATCTACTTCAGATTAAATCCATCCATAGAGTCCAATTAACAGTTTCCTTATAATCTATGTTAGTAAAATTAATTATTTAAAAACAACACTCGACCAGCATGAACATTGCATACTGATCCAATAATATAGCTGAATATAATAAAGCCGAAAGGTGGCCAATGCAACCACACAACTACTCACTATAACCCTGCCGTGTTTGGATTCGTTGGATTTCTCTTGACGAGTACTTTGCACTCGGATCGCGTTCAGGGTCTGATGATGGCGCCGGAGGGTGGCCATTGTAACTATCCAACTACTCAACAAAACCCTGACTTGTTCTAGCTCGTTACATTCTTTGTGACAAGTACCATGGTATTTGATGGTCGCCGTCATGTTCTTGCTACAAATTTTGTTTTAAAAAATCGTTTTAAATTTAACGCACATTACGCATCTATAATAGGCACTATGAGTATTGTATGGTAAAAAATATTTAATTTTCGACTTGTATACAAAATGATTTTATCGAAAAAGCTTTCGCAGTTGTATGGGGAAACACAAGAATGTAATATCAAAAAAAATTGTACAAGAGTGTAACTGATAATAAAAGAGTTGTCCCCTTTCTTATCACTGACATGACATAACTGTAAATATGTAATCTTATAAATGCTCCCTCTATGCTTCTAGTACCTCTATGGACATATATAACGTTCCGATTTGCGTGTGTTCGTTATTCTTCTCCTCCTTGACCTTGACCGATTTTGATATATTTTTTATGTATTTACGGAGCGACCTGGATGGTTCATAGTTATATATAGTTGAACCCAGTAGGTTGCTCTGTTGTCGACCGGGTGTAAGTCCCGGAAAATTGGATGTTTATCTATCTACATCATCACACCATATCTCTCACAGGGTAAGCAGGGGGTAGATGTAGAGTAAATTAGGTACAAGGTTACGCCTATAATCCCCTAGCGGGGGTGGCAGAGGTGTACTGAGTACACCCACATTTCGCCGACAATGTTAGGTCCTATGTAATAGGGGGTGAGCCTATTGCCATATTCCGGGCACAATTCCAGACCCCGGACTCTAACTGGGAATTTTTCGTAAGAAAAACTACATTTAAAACACAGGTTTTACCTAGTTTAAGAGGCAGAGTTTGCAAATTATTGTGTACAGAATTCTGCAGCACTGTCGCTGTTTTACTTTTCTACCTCGTATATCACTATAACTAAAACCCCTGTATTAGCAATAAGAAATCTGTAACTTTGCGAAACAAATAAATTAATTATTATTATTTTTAGTAAATTTAGTAAATTAGGTGTTACTTTAAAATTCATACATCAAATTTCAATAATACAAATGCGGAAAAAATCTGAAACAAGAACGCGTTTCATGTCGAGTGCTCGCCCCCTATCATATTAGGACCTAACATCGATGGCATAAAGTGGGTGTACACAGTACACCTCTGGCACCACGCTTAAGAATTATAGGCGTGACAGTGTTTATTTCTTTTTGTTTTTTTTTTTATAGAAGCGTATCGCGAATTTTACAAAAGCTCCGCGAAATTAAATAGCTCACAGGGATATTGCACACATGTGCTTATTAGAAAGATTAATATTCCATCACGCTCGTTTCCGCAATGTTCAATATTGTTGGAACGCGGCCCCGTAGGGCTGTCGGACTTTGATAATTCTAATAAGGCTTTATGCAAGCTTTATTAATTACTAGCTTTTGCACGCAGCTTCGCATTTATTCGCGGTTATTTTGTTAAACGACTATTTTTTATCACTAAAATTTCATATTTAGATATAAATTTTAGATTTCAAGATTTTGTCTGTTATAATTATATCTTCGCTTTGTGATCACGAGGTCCTGGGCTCAAATCATAGGCCGGACAAATGTAGTTTTTCTAACGAAAAATTCCCAGTTTGAGTCCGGATTCTGGAATTGTGCCCGGTATATGGCGATAGGCTCTAACTTCCTATAACATGGGACCTAACATCGTCGGCAAAAAGTGGGTGTACTCAGTACACCTTTGCCACCCCCCCTTGGGGAATATAGGCGTGACGGTGTTTAAATAAAAGCTTGTAAATATACTAAAAAAGGGTGTTGCACACGGTGTTTGGTTAGATGAGGATGTTTAAAAAATACCTATTAATGGAACGTAAAATATTTCTTTTGAATCAAATTTCGATAAAACTTTGATAAAACTGGCGATACCAAACATCGTCACCAACTCCCACTACCCTATCCACTCCTCCCGTGGCATCTACTTGGGTCCTTTGCATCTCCCGCACCTTAGATTTCCTATCCGGCTTAATCGCGTCTAAACGCGTCTGTAAGCGCCTACCCATAAGCAATAACGAAGGAGTTGCACCTATCGAACAATGCTCAGTGTTACGGTAGTGGAGCAAAAACCTATTTAATGCAAATTCCACACACTCTCTTTCTAATAACGGTTTTTTAATCACTCCTTTTAGAGTTTTAACAGCATTTTCAGCCGCACCATTAGAGGCTGGGTGATAGGGAGCCGAAAAAACATGCTCAATTCCCTCCCCCTCCAAAAATTTAGCTAATTCCTTACTAGAGAATGACGGTCCATTATTTGTTACCACTTGCCTAGGGATGTCAAACCTACTCCATAGCTCGCTCAGCTTAGAAACAGTTTCACGCAGGGCAGGCCTCCCACAAGGTGGACCGTTGACCTGGTGAGGGGCGTAGGTAAAAGCTGGGATGCATAGCAACAAAGCCGGTCGTCGTGGCGATATTTGGGGGAAGTCATTGTCCTGCATTGGACGTCTTTCGGCTGATAATAACTAGATTAAAGCTCGCTTCGTTTCCCCTATCAACTCCATACACACCTACACAACTCCTCAATCCAAATCCGAATGGTAAATATGGAAATGGATGAGCATTGCCGTAGTAGAGTGGATCATCTTTACCAGCCGTCCACCTCTCCGGAATGAACTCGTGGGGCCGAGGAAACTGGTTCTCATCCAAAGATAGGTACAATCAATCAATCAGCCTATCGTAGTCCACTGCTGGACAGAGGCCTCTCCTAACACGCGCCATTGCACACGGTCCTCCGCCTTCCGCATCCAGTCTGTCCCAGCGACCTTTTTGAGGTCGTCGGTCCATCTAGCTGGGGGCCGTCCTACCTTACGCTTACCAAGTCGCGGTCTCCACTCTAGGACACGCTTGCTCCATCGGCAGTCGGTCCTTCTGCAGATGTGACCAGCCCATTGCCACTTTAGATAGGTACATTTGATTGAAAATTATAATCGCCTGGAATCGCAAAACAATATTCTCATATCTATTATTCTCTCGAAGACGTGTTTGTAATAAACATGTCTACATTGTCCCTCTGCTATGCTAAGGCCTTCTCTCACAAATCGTGGCGAGAGAGATTAATTCATACTCTACACAATGCTGACCCAGTCCAGATTGATCACTGCCTTATGGCTGTCTTGATATGTTGGAACAGCACTGGATTCGCGTGGTGGAGTATGATCTACTCTTTCTCGGCTCGATTTGTAAGAGAAGGTCTCTGCACAACAATGAGGCAGTTCAGGCTTGTTTATTATTATTACTAATACATGAGTATATTTTTTTTTTCTTTCCAGTACTGCTCCAGCTGTTTCAGATATTATAGGTTTTCTCACAATTTCTTCGACAAGGTTTTGGTCGTAATACGAGGCATGCCTTTTAAGTTTTGTCGTTTGAAGAAAAAAACACAACTAAAACCTTATAGTACTTTTTATTGTTTTTCAAAGTATTCACCACGTAGCTTAATACACTTTTCCATTCGCTCAAACCAGTTATTATTCCACTCTAAAGTGGGGGTGTTCAAAATGACTGACTTGAAGCGTCGACTGCTTCTTCACCGGACTGGAAACTTTGACCACGAAGACTTTTCTTAATTTTAGGAAATGTAAAGAAATCGTTAGGGCTTAGGTCAGGACTGTATGGAGGATGGCCAAGAATTTCTACTTTTTCTGCTTCAAATACTCAATCGTTTGACGAGCGCTGTGTGAGCTTGCGTTGTCGTGGTGCAGGATGATGCGTTGCTTTGAGTTAGATTTTCGAAGTTCGGCGATGACTTGTGGTAAACAAACTGTGGTATACCACTCTGCGTTAACCGTTCTACGATCTTCAAGTGCAATAGTCGCAACATGGCCGGTTTTTCCAACGAACGTGGCCACCATCTTCTTTGAAGTGCTTCGAGAACGAACAATTTTAGTCGGCTTTGGCTCGTCTTGAAAGACCCAAATTGTAGATTGCTGTTTGGAATCAGGATCGTAGGCATAGATCCAAGTTTCGTCATCACTGATGATATCGTAGACGTGATTAGATTGAATCTCCTCGATTGAACCTTTGCAGAGTTTTCTTACACCATCTGACGCGGGCCGCCTTGTGATCGTCGGAAAGCAGATGCGGTATCCAACGGCAAACTAGCTTTCTCACACCAAGCGCTCCATGCAAGATCTTCTGAATGTTTTCCCTGAGATGCCTAATAGCACCTCTATCTCTCGATACATCACATGACGATCTTCGAGAATTAGTTGTCTCACAGCAATGATGTTATCTTCAGTGAAGGCGGATTTTGGGCGTCCTTCGCGAGA
This sequence comes from Phalera bucephala, assembly GCA_905147815.2. Taxonomy (NCBI): domain Eukaryota; kingdom Metazoa; phylum Arthropoda; class Insecta; order Lepidoptera; family Notodontidae; genus Phalera; species Phalera bucephala. The sequence goes on from LR990615.1 coordinate 25,731,942, forward strand.
TTTGACATTAACACTAGTATGTTCACGCTGGAATTCTAAATACCAGCGTTCGATTGTCCGCAGACATGGGGCTTCATCACTGAACACAGATGTTAGCTCTTCAAAACACTGAAACCGTGTCAGACCTCTTCTAAAGTTGTAGAAAATTATTGCACGAACATTTTCCTTAGAAAGATTCATTTTCGTACGTAATCTGACAGATTCCAATCGACGCTGTGACTAAACAATAGCATTAATCCTAATACTTTCAACTGTTTTGAGATTCAAAATTTAAACACATTCGAATATAGAACAGTTTCAATTTCAAAATTGCCGGGAAATATGGAAACGACAGAACTTAAAAGGCATACCTAGTAATACAGTTATTTTTTCTTTCATATAAATTAAAAAAATTAAGTCGTCACGCCTTAATTTTTAAGGGAGGGGGGGGGGGGGGGGGGTGTAAAAGTTCACTGTGTGTACCTTTATATCTCCTACGAATTTAGGCCCCAAAAAGATCCCAGTAATATAGGATTTATATAAAACAGTAAAATTGGAACCTTACTACTTACCCCTTTGTGACAGTGAAAGGGAATGGAAATATAATGCTTGGAATTTGATAAGGCTCCCAGCGCCCATGATCCTATAAACTTCCGGTAATGAGATCAGCTTTGTCTTGTTACCGGGTTAATACGCGGTTAGTAATTACTGTATGCTATTACATGGTGAAAGTGGTTTGTCACACTATTCTTTATTTAAAAGTAGTTGTAACCGCGACTTCGTTTGCGTGATTTTTAGACGTTTTTTTCACGCTTAAGCTTTTTTGAGACAACAGGTAGCCTATCTTTCTCCTGGATAAAACATTTCTCCTTGCCAAATTATCTAAATCTTCTTAGCGTTTTAGGCGTGAAAAGATAACAGACATACAGATAGAGTTACTTTCGAATTTAGATAACATTAGTATGGAAGTGAATTCCATCTATATTCATCCAATATGATTTCAAATCAACAAGAGGCAATCTTACAAAGCACAAGACCTTACGTAAATTGCTTTAAATATTCACATCTACTTATGATTACCATTTTCTTAAGAATTATAATGTAGAAATTAACTACAAAGCTTGGCATATTGAGGAATGATGCTTTAGAGAAATAGACGTATTGCTTTCTAAATAAATCTTGTTTAAATTTTTAATTATAAATATTTACTTACTCTGTGACTAATCCTACATAGCGATTTTGGGGCACTGTATCACCGTTATCAAATTATCTTCTATAGTAATCTAGAACGAACATTTCAGGGCGACGAGGGCCAGCTATAGATATCACATTTTAAATACCTGAAAAATAACTCAGTATAGCGAGCACGATTTAATTTATATAACATTACAATGTGTATCTTTTGACTGATGACACTGAGACTCTCACTCCGACTATTTTGGCACTGAGAGATGGTCGTCACGACGGAAGATAATAGGCAAAAGAAGGCTCGGGGACATCTAAAGGGCTATGGAGAGAACTATGCTCCTAGTTCCCTTGCGTGAAAAAGGGAATCAGCAGGAACGTTAATTTCATCGACATAGCGCTTTGAGTTGCCAAACTTAAGGTTTAAAGAGCTGGATGCGTACAGCAATAGGCATTCGTATTAGTTTATGGATGGATAAAAAATCACCGCGTTTGGATATAATTACGCATCTATACCTACTCGTAGCGAGCACGGCTCCCACGCCTATGTTTTGCAGTAGACCTTTAGTTGACGTTGATGAATAAAATGCTGTCGAGATGGCATGCATTTCAACTGCTACAAGTTTAGTAAACATGTTATCAACTTCGTTTCAATACTCAAAACTTGTGTTCTTATGAATATTACTGTGAGATGTTAGTGAAAGACATAGTACTTTTCAATTTAAGCAACTTATTAGAGCATACACAGACCACTATGGTACAAAACAACATCTACACAAGATGAACCTATCCAGCGACGTGGTACGCAGCAGCTGTGGCACAGAAACTGAAACCATGAAGCATGTCCTCTGTAAATGCGACGATTTGGCGGCGCGGCGAATGATTCTACTAGGGGTAGCCTATCTAGCTCCAGAAGCGTATAAGCTCTTCCCCCCTGGCGGAATCTACAACCTGTTAAAGGAAGTACTTGGGTCACTAAGTATGTTAGAGCACTAGGACAAAGGGCAATACAAAAGAGCCCATCGAATCGAAGTGCGCTTGAGGCAACTCAGTCTATTAATATGCCAATTAAGAGAGTGGTACATTGACCATAATGTATTCGTGCATATTTGAAGGCGATCACAATGAAGTGAGAATTATAAGAAGAAAAAGCATTATTGACGTAGCTGGATGCTTTCCTCATTACATGATCTTATTTTCCATTCATGATAGACCCTTACATCATTCGAAAAATTAACGTAAACAAAAAAAACGTTATAACTTCGACCAGGATAACATTTAAATTGAAACTCTAATCGCATTTCATCAACATTCATTATTAAATAAGACATTACTGATTACCTGCTGTATGCTGTTGGGATCTGACAGAAGTATTGTTGGCGGCGTTAATATGACATCTAACTTTACGATCTTACCATATTTTGCTCATTAACATCCATAAATCGGTTATCCTTATACCATGGAAGGATCCTGGAAAAACACTAATACTTTTGAGGCATTAGACACAGAAAGTACAGATTTGGCCGGGTGCACTTGTAGCGCTGTGGTACCGCAGTGTGGTTAAGCAATGTTTGACTCGGTCAGTCTAAGATGGGTGGTCGTTAGTGCTATTACACTTCTTGTGCTAGTTGTTAAGCCGAGTTGGAAGCTTTGAGGTAAGTTTCAACAGCTTGTGGCCACAAACCTGCCTCCATTAATACGCGCTGGCTTTGCGTGGTGGAGTGTAACTCATTTTCTCTTACCCGGATTAGTAAGAGAAGGCTCTTGCAGTACTACAGTACTACGTACCAACGAGGTAGTCTACGACTCGCTTCTACAAAAAGAAAAAGTGAACGTGTTAGTATATGAAGTGCCGTTTGTGGAGCATAGTATTTATTGCTTTCTAGTGACGATATATTTCGATTCGTTTTTTAGGGTCGGTGTACGATTAGTGACATAAGTGTCATCAGCGAATAATATTCTTGACTTTTGACAATGTTCTCCAACTATTGTAAAATAACAGCATTATAAATTTGGAAAATTGAGAATGTTCATAACATAAAAACAAAATATTGATACCTCCTGGTAGAAAGTGGTGTGTTTGTCCTATCAACGGCAGGGATGAAGGTCCAGGGATCTCTTTCCATGATTTGAAATTAGTCATATTTTTATTTATTTTAACCGATGAGGTTGACACAGATATGGTCCTGAAAAATCACAATAAATCGTGTAAGAAAGTTAAAATTACAACGTAAAACTTATATAAGCAAAATGTACTTCCATAAAATAAAAACAATCACGACAAAATAACAATTTTTTAGGTATATCTGAAGGGCAGGTCATGAGTTTCCGTAACGGCCGAGTGTGTACAAAACGAACTATTAGTGGAGGAAATAAGACAGATCTGTAAGGGAAGACCTGTTAAGACTCTATACTCTATGCATATCCCGCAAAGGATCTGGTGTGATGATATAGATAGTTTGGTAGGTACGTTGTGGCAGGATTTGTCAAACAGGAGATCTTTTAGCCAGAAGGTGCTTTATCTGGCGGGGCCTACCACTCTCCCGAGAGTTGTAGTCGGTGGCTTGTTGATGTGTTACGCGTCGTGCTAACCCTCATATCGCGTTATATACATGTATAGAGAATTTTTTTCACGGGTTTTCTGTAAGAGTGGTACTTCCCTGGTCGAGGCAGCCAACATTTGACTTCTTTAATGCTGCAAATAGCAAAGTGTAATCATCTTTTAACTATCAAATGTTTCTAGTAATAACTCGAGGGTTGTGACATAAATAGTCAGAAAATCCTTTAAACTTTTTAATGGATATCATTAAATGTAATACACATATTAATTTTATTCGATTTGTAGGTAGTTTTATTGATAAATTTACGTATGTACAGATGGACCGACGCCCTGCCAAAAGTCGCAGGAAAGAACGGGATGCGAAGAGTATAAAACTGGTAATTTTTGAGAAAGAAACACTTGCAATCGGTATCTTTCGGCTCATAGTAATAGTGCATTTCAAGCCTACTAAAACTAGTATAAAATAAACGACATTAATAGAACTGGTTCCCAGTTAACTGATTCATAAAACAACAAACTTTAGCTAAATTATCTTCTTCTTTATTTTCTATTACTCTTCCACTTTAGAACGTTGCATAAGATAAATGGCTACAACTCGCTCCTAGCTTACAATTGTTAACAATACAATCGCAACACAATTTCTCCAACAGCAATTACCGGCAGCGCCATTTCGTCGAAGTTCACTTTTTCTAGACGAAAATTGTTTAGTTTATAAGCGCCTTCATTAATATTCTTAAATAAATGTAGTAGCCCAGCGTTTGTAGCTATTTGTTTTGTTAAGGGCAAGTCCCTTAACAAAACAAATAGCTTCCTAACGTCCCAAATTTAAATGTTCTTTGTAAAATACACTCTTTTACCGTACACCGTCGTGTCATTATTCAATTAAACCTTTTCCCTAAAATAATCGTTTCATACCTGGAGTTAGCCAAAACATGGTCCTAGTTAAAGCCAGATGACCCAGGCGAAGATTTAGATACGCTAGAAAATTAATTTATTGGCATTTTTTGGAGTTTGAAGAAAGAAATTTGAAGGATACCAAAGATCGAGCCACGTACTATTACGAGGATTCCCAGTTGTGAGGATTTGAGGATCTGAGGAGTTGAACCTTCATTTAGGACTAGCTTTCTATCGATTTCTACCCAATACTCTATTCAGGTATTAAATAGTTCTAGTGCAAAATAGCGGAAAAGGTGAGTCTTAATCACGTGTATCTACCGTTATGTTAAAATTATATGTTAAATTGTAATCTAAGTTCAATTAATCGACAAAGTGTTGTAATTTTTACTTATATACACACTTATTATTGTAATAGTTGATTAAATCTTAGATATTAATGATTAGGTAGAGTGATCGGTCATTAATTTGTTACTTACACCTTGCTGAAAATTGTTAGATTGGGATATTAAATTAAAAAATCATTGTTCGTTTTTAAAATTTATTATAATAATTAGTTAATATTACAATTTAACGCGCATATTGTTAAAATAACTTATTTGTGAAACTAGATTATTAATGCACCCTCTTTATTAAAAAATAGTTACATTGTCTGCTATATTATCAATATTACTGCAATAAAAACTTTATAAACATAAAATAACAATAATTTAATAATTTAATTATTACCCTTAATTGTAATCAATTAAGGGTAATTTTTAACTGTATAAATTCCAGGTCGACTACATAACATTCTTTGCAATGTCTGATAAAAAATTAGTTTGGAAACGTGCTAGTTACAAGGGACAGTTAACTTCCTTTAACACTTACATGGAGTCCCTTGATGTTTCGTCATTGAAGCCCCCCGAGTTTGACGAATTGCAGCTTCGCATCAGTCGTATGGAGAACATGCTCAACCGATATGATGAGGTACAGTTATCTATAGAGTGTTCAAGCCATGACATCGAAGATCAAATGTCTGAACGCAACGAGTTTGAATCTAGGTACTTTAAAATATTGTCCCAAGCAAAGCAAATCCTTGCTGATTGTAGGGCTCACGAAAATGCATGTAGTGAGGCAGGTTCACGAAGATCAAGTGGTAATAACGCGGTTAAGTTGCCTATCATACAGTTTAGTGTTTACACCTAAGTTTAGTGGCTCCTACGGCAATTGGCTGGAGTACCACGACACTTTTTGTAGTTTAATTCATCAAAATGACGTCATAGACAAGATAAAAAAGTTTCATTATTTAAGAGCTTCGTTGGAAGGCTCTGCTGCGGTTGTTATCAGGTCTATTGAGTTCTCGTCAGCTAATTATTCTGTTGCGTGGCAATAGCTTTGCGATCGCCACGAGAACAAACGGCTTCTGATACAAAATCATGTGTCAGCCATATTTAATCTTCAAGCCGTAACTAGAGAATCATCTGCCAATCTAAAACGTATCTTGGACGACGTAAACAAAAACTTACGGCCATTAGAATCTCTAGGTGAACCAACTAAACACTGGGCCACACTGCTCATCCACATTATTACACATAAACTTGATAGCAAGACCTATCGAGAATGGGAAGAGTTTAAAAGTAATTGCAGCCGTGATGAGAAAATAACTTTTAATATGTTTATAAATTATATTAAAAACCGTGCTGATCTGCTGGAAACCATAGAAATGACTACTGATGCTGGCACTAAAGGGTCTAGTTATCTTAGTAAGCCCAATAATACTAAAATAAGGTCCATGTTTTCAGTTTCGAATGGCACTAGTAACAAACTTATCTCACGGTCAAAATATTGTCCGAAATGCAACAGTGATCACAAGCTGGTTAATTGTCCTCAGTTTTTAGCGCTCACAAATGAGACACGGCTCAAACTATTGCCCGATTATAAACTATGTTATAATTGTTTAAATTTCGGTCACTATGCTAATAACTGAAAGAAACAAGGATGCAAGGTCTGTCGTCGTAAACACAATACATTGGTTCATGTATCCGATGGATATAACAAACCAGTTTCTGTTATCACTCCAGCGCTAACCGATAAGAGCAACATTCCTTTTGATAGGCAGGCACAGCGATCCGCGACACAACCTCCCGCTCCCAATGCAGATTTATCACTATCGCTGTTCGCAAGTGGAGCGGCGATGCATGATTCTCAACACCAGGATGTGTTGTTGTGCACTGCTTTAATCAAAGTTATAAGTATAGATAACCAGCAAATTATTGCCCGTGCGTTATTGGACAGTGGTAGCACGTCTTGTTTAATGAGCGAGTCATTGTTTAAAAAGTGAGGATTGCCGACTACCACAGTTAATAACTCTGTCTTAGGCATTAAAAATGTTGCATCGCACATAAACAAATTATGTCGTTTACAAATCAAATCTTTAGATGAGAGTTATTTTAGTAATATTCAGTGTTTTATTTTGCCAACAATTACGGAATATATTCCATGTAACCATATAAATTTAAATAATATTAATATTCCTTCAAAACTTTGCCTTGCAGATCCACATTTTCATAAACCCGCCCCAGTCGATTTAATAATTGGTTGCAATATTTATTGGGACGTTGTAGGATCGCAGAGGATCAAATTAGGAGACGGACTACCGACACTCTGTGACACAACACTAGGGTGGATTGTGTCAGGCCCTATTCAAAGAGGCTATGTGTCGCAGTCTCCAATTAAGTGTCATTTTATTAATATTAACCCCGATCAAAATAATGATGAGCATGATGAAATCCAAAATAATCTCGTTCGGTTTTGGCAACTGGAACAGGTTGGTATAAGTTCTCAATATTCTCCAGAAGAAAGTTTGTGTAAATAGCATTTTATTAAAAATACCAAACGTCTGGAAGATGGTCGTTTCTGCGTTAGGATACCTTTAAGACATTCACCTGAATTATTGGGTGAGTTTTTGCCACGTGCAAGCCACACTGCCTTGCACGTGGCAAAAACTCCTTTTGCTGGAACGTAGACTTAACGTTAAACCTATGCCAGAATATGAAACCTTAGGTCACATGACTAAATGCCAAACAAAACTAAACGCACATTACATACTTCATCATGGAGTCTTGCATGAAAGCAGTAGTACCACAAAATTACGAGTGATTTTCAACGCAAGCAGTCCCACTACCTCAGTTACTTCTTTTAACCAACTTCAGATGGTTGGACCGGTAGTGCAGGGCGATTTATTGTCAACTTTGCTGCGATTTAGGCAGCATAAATATGTTATCACGGCAGACATCGAAAAAATGTATCGACAAATAAATGTCCATCCAGATGATCGTCATCTTCAACAGATTTCTCGCACTATTTTCTGGACGGACTCAACCATTGCCCTATGGTGGTTAAAAACGTTGCTGAGTAAACTTCAACCCTTTGTGCGGCATAGGGAAGCAGATATTTTAAATCAAATTGGTAACTGCCAGTGGAATCATATTTCTACTGGTGATAATCCAGCAGACTATATATCTCGCGGAGTGAACATAAAGTCCATTAAAACTTTGGACAAGTGGTGGTCGGGTCCAACCATTCTCAGCGAAGACAAATCTTTCTGGCATTCAAACCATCTACTTATTAATATTGATACACTTCCAGAATTAAGACCAAATGTTGTTTTACATAGTACTATTATTGACAATAATAACGGCATTATTAGATTTGATAGATATTTAAATGTTTTGAGACGTAACCGCACTGTTGCATTTGTGTTAAGATTTATTAGAGGTTGTAGAAAATCATTAGTTACTGGTCCCATTACGACCCAAGAGCTATAGTTAGCTTTAAATTTATTAATTAAAATGTCTCAATATGAATCTTTCCCCGAGTATAAACTTTTAATCCGCAACCATAAATTACCAAAAAAGAGTCCATTGCTTAAATTTAACGTATTTTTAGATGATAATCAAATCATGCGCGTCGGTGGACGTCTTACAAATTCTAATTTTCCTTATGAGAAAAAGTATTCCATACTCATACAGTCCACTCATCAATTTACCATATAATTATTTAATTTAGAACACAAACGCTTAATGCATGCAGGGCCGCAATTACTATTTAACTCAATCAGAGATAAATATTGGCCCATCGGAGGTCGCAATTTAGCTAGGAAATGTTATCGACAATGCGTGTTATATTGTCGAATGAAAGGACGAACAGTATCTCCAATTATGGGTGGCCTAACGCAGCAGCGCGTTCTAAGAGAGTTCCAATTTGAGTCTGTCGGCTTAGACTACGCCGGCCCTCTTTTGTCTGCTTCACGTCAAGGTCGAGGATGTAAGTTAGTTAAGGTCTATGTCGCCATTTTTGTCTGTTTTACGACAAAGGCCATTCATTTAGAATTGGTGGGTGATTTAACCAGCAATACATTCTTACTAGCGTTGCGCAGATTTATGTCAAGGAGAGGAAAACCTAGACACATTTTTTCCGATAACGGTACCTCATTTGTCGGTGCGTATAATGATCTATCGAGTTTTCTGAAGGATAACTGCAATTCTTTAACTGAAGACATGGCAAATGAGAGAATTAATTTTCATTTTATACCTGCATATTCCCCTCATTTCGCTGGTCTTGCTGAAGCTGGTGTGAAGTCGACTAAGCATCATTTGATAAGAGTGTTGGGTAATTGTCATTTGACTTACGAGGAGTTATATACTACGCTAGTCCAAAGCGAAGCTATATTGAACTCAACGCCTCTGACTCCACTCTCATCAGATCCCGAAGACATGTCACCATTAACTCCTGGACATTTCCTCATCGGCCTACTACTGACCCCATTACTATCACCGGATCTTCAAGAACGCTCCTTCAACGCACTTACTCGATTCCAACGCATCGAGCAACTGCGGCAGCATTTCTGGGCTCGATGGAGCAAAGAGTACATATCTGAGCTGCAATTACGCGTGAAGTTGCGTTCCAAGGATGCTCAACGCTTCAGCTGGGTTCTCTGGTTCTTCTGTAGAAAGACAATTTGCCGCCATTGAAATGGAAGCTGGGATGAATTGTTACTGTATTCCCTGGCAAAGATGGTGTTATACGAGTTGCTGAAATCAAGACTTCCAACGGTCTGCTTCGCAGATCATTTAGCAAGATTTGCCCACTCCTGGAAACTGATAAGTCTGGTTGAAAGTAATACTTTCAACGCCCGGGGGCATGTTTAGTTTATAAGCGCCTTCATTAATATTTTTAAATAAATGTAGTAGCCCGGCGTTTGTAGCTATTTGTTTTGTTAAGGGACTTGTTCCTAACGTCCCAAATTTAAATGTTCTTTGTAAAATAACCGTAACTCTTTTACCGTACACCGTCGTGTCATTATTCAATTAAACCTTTTCCCTAAAATTATCGTTTAATACCTGGAGTTAGCTAAAACAAAAATCTAATGTCATCAAACGGAGAAATGTTTGTACTATTATTATATACCATAACATAACATACTGTTACGACTTCAATACACCCGATATCTCGTGAACCCTTTATCGGGGCATCTTAATTTAAAAACGCATTACACACCCTTAGGTATCGATCCGTCAAGAATAATCAAGAATCCGCGCTTAAGTACTAAAATGTCTAGAAGATTCCCCCCCTTTTAATTATTGCCGGCGCACGGTCGCGGTAAACAAGTACCTACTTGGTCACATACAAATAAGTATGTAATAATAATACCGTTTTGTAGGCCGCGCCGGCAATTGTTCGATGTACTTTTCTATCGATGTACTTAGAGGGCTCGCGTGACGTTTTTGAACTTTCATTCGAGTATAAAAGGAACACAGCGCGGTAATGGACACAGTCTCTTTAAAAATCGAGAACAAGCGATCTAAGTGGAATACATCGGCGACCTTAGCAACGATATACGGATACTACGAGTGACTAAGCGACTTGGAAGCAGAATTTAGCTACTAACGAGAGTAGTACTAGTGTGTGTTTAGTACTTTCGTGTAGTAGTGTTCAACGTACTGTTTTGTGTGTACAGCGCCTAATAAAGTACTTTGCTCGTTAGTCGGCATTTATTTACCCCGCTACGTAACAATACCATAGGTGATCTTAAAGGCACTGTAGTTGAAATTACCGTAAAAACACACTGAAAAACTTACTGCAGGAAAGCTAACTGTATACACTTGACTTCCAATTAGCGGTGATAGGTCTACCGGCCGATATTGAGGCATAAATCAAAGAAGCATGTAAATAAGTCTATTTTCTTTTACGTAAGTTCACTGCAAATAAGCCGCTAACTAAATCAGTTTAGTCACTGTCCGCTTAGTGTGAACGCTCTACATGAAAAGTATTGGGCTTTAATTAATGACTTACAATCACCCGCAACCTGTGACCGAAATGTGGAAATAGATTAAAAATCATTTTATACGTATTCTAAACGACCATTTCTATAATTGCCCTTGCTTTATACGTCACGAGTTAGACTATGCAATCATCAGTCAACTTTATAAAATTAATAGATGATAATTAATATCATTACCAAAGGCACCTTCTATCTTTATTTACGTTTCGCTTAAACCTTGTATTAAGTATGCTGCGTTCAAAGTTCTTTAAGTACTGCCCAAAGTAATATTAATGACAAATATTGTCGCATTTAATTATTTCAGTATAACACTGTTGACTGTGCTAAGTCCCACTTTGATACACGACAAGATAAATATCTGGGAGTCCCCCGTCGCGGCAGCTAATTGTACCATTTCCACTGGACGGCTTTCAGCTTCAGTGAAAGCTGGATGTATAGTTGGTGAGCTGCATTTAATGCGGGTTGCCGAGTGGAAGATGGACGCCATGTTTGAAACTAGACTATAATAGTCCATTATATCATCTTTACGATTTTGTTATCCCGGTGGGAGGAATTTGAAATCATAAAAGTTAGGAATATTTGAAATATATAATTAAGAACTATAAGCATATTTTTTGTATTTCGGAAAAAAATAGATCTAATATATGAGGCACGTTTCCACCAAATATTTCATGCTTGTTTGCAGTTTTTAGCGCACAGCTGATGAAGTATCGGGTATTTATATGTCTATTTTAATGGGTCTACTACTAAAATTAGTGGTTTTACTCAAGTATGTACCTGCGTAATCAGTTGTCAACAACTGATTACGCAGGTACATACTGAAGCAAGCCAATTTTATCCTTCTATATCTGTTACTATTTAGGCCTTCTTTCTGAATATATAGGATGTAACATAAATAAAGCAAGAAATGAAAGTAGTTTGTACGAAATCAGCAGCTGAATCGATTCCAATCATTTTAAAGTATGTTACTTGTTTTTTTAATAATCAAAAATTGTTGTTACTCATCCAGTCCGCTGTATTAAACAAAATTTAATCATTACTCAAAGCAGTACGGCCGTTTTAATACATTTCTAATACATATACCTCAATATGCACACTAAAATTACAGGTTTTGTGGTTCACTTGGATACCAGAGAGCCTAAAAATATGGCAAAAAACTTCTTGAAATTGGAAGTTCGATTTTCGTATTGAATTCGTAAAGCTGAAAATAATACAATTTAGGTGCCTGAGGTCTTGCGTTATATATGTTACACCTTGTATATGTAACGTTTTAAGCTTTCTTTGTATATTTGTAACTTCAAGAGATTTATCAACCACCCATGAATAAACCATTTGCTAGAATACCTACGCCATTTTAATAATATATTCGACAGCCACTAGCAAATGCTAGCTGTGAACATACATATGTGAGTATCAACTACTTCAAATGCGTGGTCACGTCACAGCGTGAAGTGCGCGGAAATGATCGCACTCCAAACTGAATGGGACGTACTTACGCGAATGCTGTATACCTTCAAATGTGGTCGTCAGGGCTACCAGATACAAAAATTGTAGTGATAAATTGTATAATATACAAATTATCTGTATCGCCAGTTATACTTTGCCTTACGTATAGTCTATCGCCTAGCATAATATATATCTATACTAATATAATAAAGCTAATGAGTTCGTCTTATTTTGTATGAACGCGCTAGTATCTGAAATTACAAGTCAAATTTGATATTTTTTTTGATTGCATTTCTATCTATCTCTGTCATCACGCCAGATCCCTTGCGGGGTAGGCAGAGAGTACAGAGTTCCAACAGGTATTTTCCTTACATACCTCTGTGGCTTCCTCCACTCTCATAGTTTCTTTCATACACGCTCGCCGGTTACGGAGACTCTTGAATTGTCCTTCCGATAAAACTCTATCTATTTGGTCATGGTAAGATAGTTTTGATTGTTAAATGCAATCAAAACTATCTTATTATCTAGCCAAATTCTTTTGTGAGGTTTAGATTTATTTAACATAACGTTATGCACTGCTTGTCAATCGCTCTCCAGCGCAACCGGTCCGATGCCAACTGCATTCAACGACTTTCTGCGATCTTCACAAGATCGTCGGTCCATCTGGCAGGCGGCCGTCCCACGTTGCGCTTACCAATACGTGATCTCCCTCTCACGAATCTTTCTTTCGGAAACCTAGCTGTATATAATAAGTAGTCACTATTGGCAACCCTGACAAACGTGCTCGACAAACGTATCGGGAATTTTCACAGTGTCACCTTTTCAATTCGAATATGGGTAGTTTAAAGTTATACTTAATTAAATTTTATTTTTAAAATGACAAATCTAAAGGATACCGCCATATTGTAGGTTTCGCACCATAGGGCGTAAATATAATAAAAATTGGGATTTACACTAAAAAACACACAGACACATTCTGAACTTCATGAGAAAATGTGAAAACTTATCTGTCCCACTCGATAAGGTCTCTAGTAATTATACAATTTGCACACTCAAGTATCTATAGAGAAGATTATACTTGAATCGTTATTCTATCTTTATTTGTAGATTTGGCATCGATGTCGAGAGAGGGAATTACACCAGTTGGTATTGTTTTAAAAGATTGATAGAGATTTATTTTGTTTTATTATCCTTTCAGACCGTACATTATCCTTTGATATGATCGTCGTTGTGATGCAAGTAATGATAATCATTTAAGGTTTTATGTCTAACGAAGCGGAGATAAGTAGCAGTAACAAAGACGATATTGATGTTTTCATATTTCCTCTTCCCTTAGCTCCTGTGGATATAATTCAAGTGGAGAGGTGGGTTGGTGACTTAACGCTTTTGTTGGACCAAACCTTTGTAGTAAATACGAATGTATATGTATCTTATCTTATTTGGCATTTATTGTAGGGCTGATTTTCATCAAACGCACTTCGACCCAATGGGATCTTTTGTACTGCCCTTAGCCCTAGTGCTCTTACGTACCTGGTGTCCCAAATACTCCCTGTAATAGGCTATGTATTCCACCATGGGGGGAAGAGCCGATACTCTCCTGGTGATGGATAGGCCACCCCCAGCAAGTTCATTCGCCGCGCAGCCAGAGCATCGCATTTGCAAAGAATGTGCTTCATGGTTTCAGTTTCTGTGCCACAGTTCCTGCATACCACGTCGTGGTATGCAGGAACTGTGGCACGATATCTTGATCAGTAGTATGTGTGTCCAATATTTGTCTTGCACATATGGTAATTGCATAAGTTTCTGCTTGAAATATTGAAGTCATCTTACCCATGCTTTGATATAGACCAAGTCCTTCAGTGTATATTCCGGCTCCTGTCCCATGTTTGGTTTTAGATCCATCAGTATACCATATCCTCTGTTCTTTACTTTGCTTCTTTAGTCCTCCCTTCCATTGGTTGCTAAGGTCCTAAACCTTTTATTGAACATGAATGTGGTCAGGATTTTTTCGCATTTCATGTCCCTTATATCATCCACCTCTTTAGCTGGTGCTAATGAGGTATGCTTGGATCTTGGCATTGATGTATTCCATAGTCTAGTTTTAGCTAGTCTATGTCCATAGACTAGCTAAAACTAGACTAGACGGAAAGCAGTCCTGCTTTCCTTGCTTCTGTCTCAATGACTATATGCAGCAGGGTAAGATTAAGTATCCACTTCATGGCTGCCGTCGGTGTTGTTTTGAAGGCACCTGTGATGGCCAAGCAGGCTGTTCTCTGTTACTTCCTCAAAGCATCCTTGCATGTTTGAGTTTTCGTTCTTGGCCACCACACAATGCTTCCGTAGGTTAGTATTGGCCTCACCATCATCGTATAAATCCAATACATCATTTTGGGCTGTAGCTCCCAGGTTTTTCCGTATGCTGATCTGCACATGTTCAGCACTCTGAGTGCTTTCTTAATGGTATGGTTAGCGTGAAGGTGCCAACGAAGTTTTTTATTGAATGTTACGCCCAGGTATCTGACATCGTTGGTCCATTCTATTTTTTTGTTGTAGATATACAGGTCCTGTAGACCCGTGAGCACCTTTTTTCGTGTGAACAGAAACGCATTCGTCTTTTTTGGATTAACTGATAGACTATGTGGCGTGCACCATTCTGTCACTTTGTCCAAGCATTCTTGCATTAGTGTTGATACTGTATTGGCGAATTTCGCATTGATTAGTATCACGATATCGTCCGCATATCCTACCGTGTGAAAAGGACCTGTGTTAGTAATTTCCAGGAGCGAGTTTATCACGAGACTCCATAGAGTTGGTGATAAAACACCTCCCTGCGGACATCCTCTGGTTGTTTTGGCGGTTAATCGATCGTCCAAAATAGTAGATTGAATAACCCTGTATATGTAAGGATTGTGTGCAGGGTGCTGTGCGTTGGGGCGCAGCCGAGACGTGAGGAGATGTGAACGGTGAGTGACAAACTGCCTTATCTTAAGCGCATTTCTTAGTTTGTGGTCTGCCTTAGCTATGATTCTAATTGAAACACGAGCTAAGAAAAGTCGTATATATCGAGGGATGAACCATGAGGGATGGGGCTATTTATATTGCATTTAATCATTTTACAGGAGAACAATATAAGATTAATAATAATAATAAACTTTATTGCACACAAAATAAAAATAAAAGGACAAAAAAGTATTGTACATAGTTGGCAGTACAGTAAGGCGGCCTTATCGCTTAAAGCAATTCCTTCCAGGCAACCTTTAAATTAAATACTTATTTATTTAATACTTATTGATTAAATACTTGACAATAGGCCTTTGCTAAGCCATGCCACTGAGCCCGGTCTTTAGCTTTTCTCTTCCAACCGCTGCCAGCCACCCTGCATATATCGTCGGTCCTTCGGCAAATATGGCCAGCCCAGTGCCACTTCAGCGTGCTGATCCTGTGAGCTATGTCGATGACCTTGGCCCTCTGTTGTCTTTTTAAATTGCACTTTTGAAAATTTCATAAAATGTTGCTTAAAACAAATACCCTTTCACCCGTCGATATATTTTTTATATCTAGAGCACTGAGTAAATATCCCGACGGAGAAAACGCTTCTTACAACCGCGCTACCACACCGGCCAAGGACAATGGCCGGCGTAAACTCATTTTGTCCTCGGGCGGCAGCATATAGAATAAATGCTCGTCATTTGTATCTACCTACACATGACGAGCATTTAAAAAAAACGTAGCCCCTCACTTGGATTTATTCCTGTGTCTTGGGTGCGTTTACAAATTCGAAAATTCACATAGATAAATACCCAGACCGAAACAAATAATTTTGGGCTAAACAAAGATTTCTCCCGTGCGGGAATCGAAGCCGCGACTATTCGATACAGTGGGCGGAGCGGCTTAAGCTCTTAGGCCTCGGATACGAAGTCAGTGTGAGTGAGTCAATGCATACATTTATATGGAACTGGCCTCGAAGTCAGCGGCGCGGGGAGCGGTTGGCGAGAGGCGTACGGGCGGTGCGTACCAATCTAGCGGTGCCTGCGCGTCTGCATTGCCGTAGTGTTGAGTTGTAGTTTCTTTTTTGCTTTCTAACGACCGAAGTTTCAAAATGCCCACCGACGTGTTGGAGCAAATTATTACAATGATTTTTGATAGAGCACCAATATGGAACAGCAAAGACGAAAACCATAAAAATAGGAGGGTAATTAACCGGTTATGGGAAGAAATAAAAAATGAACTGAATATAGAAGGTAAGTAAATATGTAAATATAAAAAAGTTTTATTATGACAATAAAGTTATTACATTAATTAATACTATTATTTACTAAATATTCCTTGATTTTTTCACGAATGTATTGTGCTAGACATTCTGTTGTATTTGTGGGCTTATTTGAATCACTTCTTTATTTTTTATTTTTTTTTGAAAACCAGATTAGGATTTATTCCTGTGTCGTGGGTGCGTTTATAAACATGAAAATTCACATACACAAATACCCAGACCGGAACAAATAATTGTGGATCACACAAAGATTTGTCCCGTGCGGGAATCGAACCCGCGACTATTAGATACAGTGGGCGGAGCGGCTTAAGCTCATATCCACTGCTCTAAATCGTCCGTCAACATTATTAAAATCAATATCATTATCACCGTCCTTATCTCGGATAATGTTATGCAACAAACAACTAGTTTTGATCAGTAATCGTGCTTGAAATTTATTTGTTTCTATGGGTGATCTGAAAATATGCCACTTGGCTCTGAGAATTCCGAAAGCACACTCAATAGTCTTCCGAGCCCGGGATAACCGTTTATTAAATTATTCATGTTGTACGTTAAGTACGCTTTGAGGGTAAGGCCGCATTAAATAGGTTTTGAGTGAGTATCCTTCATCTCCAATTAATACCATTGGTAGAATTATATTTGACCCGGGTAGCTATTGTGGACTAGGTATATTGAAGTGATTACTTTAAAGTAAATGGTTCAAGTTTGAGTAATGTAATGCCCCTGCATCACTTTGTTTTCCTCGTCCTCCAACCTCTATACAAATGAATCTTTTGTCTGCATCTGCGACGGCTTGCAAGTGCATCGAAAAATAATGTTTATAATTATAATGCGATGATCCAGCATGTTTAGAATTTTTTTTCGATCGACAATGCTTGTCATCTGCGACACAGGCTTACCTAGTGCAGACACCAGTCTCTCACAAAGGTATTCTAATTTGTGTAGCTGTACTAGCCACTTAAGTTTACCTTTGTGAAAGAAATAAAGAGCTATTATTATTATCTATAGCTCCGATGCAGTTTGGGAACTGCCATTGTGCATAATATTTTTCTGATACTCTTTTCAATATTTCTGCTGTTGGTTTTGGCATATGTAAATCAACAAATTTTTCCATATAGCTTTGCAAGTACTATAAACTATTTAAAACACTTGTCTTTCCCATTCTAAATAACAAGGACAGTCTTCTAAAAGACAGCCCACTCGCCAAAAACCTGCAAATGAAAATACTCACATATTTTAAGAGATACACAATCTTATATACAAGTTCTTATTACTACGTCACAATATTAATCGCTGCATTGCCGCCACCCCGCACCGTGCTGATCACTCGCGTTCGCACGAAACGGTTTGTTGCTTGCGCCTACGCTAAGCTAGCTATTATAGAAAGTTATACATCAATATAAGCACAAAAAAGTATTTTTGAATATTTGTCAATAAGGTGAAAACATTGCTTGCACCTGTTACTTAATCTATTAGAAAAAACACAAAAATTATCACGATTTACTTTCGAGCTCAAAGCTGATAATTTTAATGTATCCTTGACAATATTACCTATCTATTTATCTATCTATCTACCTACCTACCTACCTGCCTTGCTACCTACTTACCTACCTACCTACCTATTTTTTATTTTTCGAAAGATTTCCTAGTGATCAGTATACCTAATATGTTTTAGGTTAGTCAGTTAGGTCAAGGGCTCAAAAGATTTTTTGGTGTTTATTATATTTAATTCCTAAAAAATAATACATCATTGTATCTTATTTCAGTTCCTGAATTAACGAAAAAGTGGAAAAATTTAAAAGACCACACACACATAAAAAAGAATTGAAGAGAATTCTTACGCCTCGATCAGGAGATGCTGGAGGTGTTCGATATTTCTCGTCATGGCAATACTTTGCTCAATTACGTTTTTTGCGGAATGAAATTGTACCAAGTGCAACTGAAAGTAATTTGAACAGCACTGTGCTTCAATCACTTGCTAGTGATCAGATCAGCAAGGATTCTATTTAGACAGAAGACCTTCCTGAGGAAAATTTTCAAAATATTTCAACTGTTCGACTGAGGAAAATTTTCAAAATATTTCAACTTCACAGCATGTCTCTACTTCACAACGATCAAGAAAACGAAAAACAGCGAATGACATAAGAAACGAATTTTTGGAATTGGATAAAAAGAGAATTTAGGCTGCTGGAAAACGATTTATCGAATCAAAATAGAAACAAGGCTTCCAGGGATGAGAATAAGTCAGAAAACTATTACTTTTTAATGAGTTTGCTTCCACAAATTGAAAAATTCACGCCAATACAAAAGTTTAGAGTAAGACAAAAAATTAATCAAGCTCTTCTAGAAGAACTAAGTATGAGTATGTACATCTACAATGTACATACTATCAGTTTATGTCCACCTCTAATGAACCAATTACATATACTAGTAGGTATATCAACCTTGAATAAAAATATCGTCAAATCTATACTAATACTAGCTATTGCTTGCGACTTCACTCGCGTGATTATTTCTTTTTAATATAAAGTTTTAGTTACCGTAGTACCTCTTTATAAACTAATATTAAATAGATATATATTCACGTCTGCGACCCCTGAGGGCTGAGCAATAATAACCGACTTCCACGCTGGCGGAACCGCGGGCAAACGCTAGTAAAAAATAAAGGAACTGTGATTGTAGGACTAATAGTCGTAAAAATGATAACTGTTATTTTGAGACAAATAACTGTAAATGTGATTTTAGATATAAGATTATAATTATGAACCTTAAAATGTTGCTTTAGATGTGTGAAAGGAGTAGGTATCCATTTCTTAAAAAAAACATTGTTTTGATCATTATTCATTCATTAATTCATCATCAGCCTATAGCAGTCCACTGCTGGACATAGGCCTCTCCAAGTGCACGCCACTGGGTACGATCCTCGGCTACTCGCATCCAGTTTCTGCCAGCCGCCCTACGAAGGTCATCGCTCCACCTAGCCTGAGGGCGTCCTGCATTACGTTTGCCAGTCCGCGGTCTCCACTCAAGAACTCGTTTGTACCAGCGGTTATCGGTTGTTCGGCTAATGTGACCGGCCCATTGCCACTTCAGCTTACTAATCCGGTGGGCTATGTCGATAACTTTGGTTCTCTGTCGAATGACTTCGTTCCGGATTCTATCCTTCAGAGAAACTCCGAGCATAGCCCTTTCCATAGCTCGCTGAGTGACTTTAAATTTATGAACCATTCCAACCGTGAGTGTCCACGTCTCGGCTCTATATGTCATAACGGGCAGGACGCACTGATTAAAGACTTTTGTCTTTAGGCTTTGTGGAATGGGCGATGTAAATACTCGACGTAATTTCCCAAATGCCGCCCAGCCCAGCCGTATTCTTCTGTTGACCTCTTTCTCGAAGTTGTTTTTCCCCAACTGCAGAGTTTGCCCTAGGTAAACATATTCTTGAACAACCTCGAGAATAGCGCCATGTATTGCAACAGGTTCCGGTACTACATGTCGGTTAAACATTACCTTGGTCTTGTCCAAGTTCATGCGGAGACCTATTTGTTTGGAAGAATCGGCTAGGCTGGTCAGCATCTGTTGTAAATTCTGCAACGTTTCGGCCATAATGAAGATGTCGTCTGCAAATTTCAAGTGTGAGGTATGACTGCCATTTATGTTTATGCCATGACCGTCCCAGTCCAGCGTCTTAAACATATCCTCCAATGCATTTGTGAACAATTTGGGGGAGATAACGTCCCCTTGTCTCACTCCTCGATGCATTGAATTGGGGCCCCTGGCCCCAATTCTCGTATTTAATTGACACTGAAATTGGATCCTGACTGAATTGAGATTTAATTTTGAATTGACTCGAAATTGGTATTCTGTTACACTAAAAGTTCGGTCTGATTTCGGTATCATCTCAGTCTAATCTCAGTATAATCTAGTGTCGATCACATTTCGATCTATTATCGATCTCACGTCGATTCACAGCTGACATAGATTAAATAAAAAACATTAACTGTAATGTCAAACTTATAAATATCGGTGTTGCCAATTTGTAGGCAAGTACCGGAAGTGTCGGTAATTTTAAATAAAAACAATTATATTTCACACAGGAATAGAAATATAAACTTATAAACAAATAAAAATACTATAAATATAATCAATTCGTTCTACGCGTTGCGTATTTTGATTTAATTTTCATGTAATACTCGTTTGACGTGTCTGAAAATTGGGTATTTTCATTTAGGTGCATGACCACCCCACGCACTCGAGCTAGTACCCATGGCCATAAAAATTCATAAGGTATAAGAAAAAAACATCGCGCGAAAATTGATGTTGTTTACAAAGTGTTTTGAATTTCATTGTCTTTCATTATAATATTATGGCTAAAGGAAACGCGCTTTCAACAAAATTGTGGGCTCAGTGCGCTTTGATTTTGAATGCCGACGTCGGAGACGTCCAAAAGTCAGCGCAAGAGTGGAAAAAGGTAAGTAATCTATCGTATGTATTATTTAGATCTGCTCAATATTACTATTCTTAGTGATAAAGTGCCGTTTTATATTTCTAGTACTACAATCAATACAAGAGCCGTACGAAGGCTAAACAAAGGAGCCATAAAATTCGAGTCCTGAAAACTGGTGAAGGGCCAGCTGACGAGGTCCATTTAACACCTCTGGAGGAACGCTTCATTGGCATTATTGGAGGATGCAGTTCTCAGTTGCCTGCTGTCAGGCATAATCTACTTGATATATTGGTAAATATTATATCGGTGGTAATATTTATGTAGAACTCTATCAAGAAATTTTGAAATATTCTAATGTGTGTGATTTGTTTATAGACTGTTGAACTGAATACTAGCAGTGGCGGGAATGATGGGAATTAGGGCACGAGTGGCCTTGTCCTAACAGGAGACAAGTAGGTCAATTTTGAGTAAGTATACAACCAACAATATAATAACCACTAAAATAATTTTATTGTAAACAAGTCAAACAGAAAATGTATTATCTTTAATTGCCCACAGGGTTTGCATGACTATTTGCTGTGCCTGTCATCGGTGGATGTGCTTACAGCAGCTGGTATGGCCGGGACGAGCATCTCGTCACTGTCTTGCTCTGGAAGTCCTGGCGCTCTAAGCCAAGCCTGATTGGCCACGTTGTGTAGAACACAGCAAGCATTTACAATTTTTGCAGCCATCTCAAGTTTGTAATGCAGCTGCCTTACTACTAACAGACACCTGAAAGAAAAGGAAAATTGAAAATACAACCATTCTTTATAATAATAAACATTGTTGATTAATAAATATATACCATTGTTGATTAGAAAAGTAATAATTTTAAACATTGTTAATTAATATTTGTTAAGAAGATAAACCATTGTTGATTAGTGAGTAGAAATAATTTAGTTTAGTGTATTCTATATTTATAATACATATAAGTGTTTACACATCGTTGAATAATAATTTGATTATAGATTGTTAGTGATATGTTTTATATGAATAAATAAGCACTTATTTGATTTAGTTAAACATGTTTATATTTACAAACCTGAATCTCCCTTTTGAAACCCCTATAATCATTCAGAGCTTCAATATGTTTTTGGTAAAACCAATTTTCAGTAAACCCAAACAAATACCCACTATCACCTGCAATTTAAATGTGACATTATGCAGTGTTTATATTAGTTATCTTATAATGTGACTTCTGAAAACATACATACCTAAAAGAGAAATTGATTCACCACCCTCAGTGACCTCATTTAGATAACCATTTAATGGGTGGTCCCTCCAAATAGTTGAATCATAGGTACTCTCAGGCTGGATGGGTCTACACAGAGAATATTTTGGTCTGTATCACAAATCTGAGAAGCAAGATTTTTTTTTATTAACAATCAATAATAATAAAGTTTAATAATTATAGCTTCATATTACTTAATTTATACTTACTAGCATCACATACAAAGAATGATAGCCTTTATAGCATTAATATGCCTCCTCATGTTCTGAAGGTTTTATGATCGATACATGAGTACCATCTATGCAGCCAACACCTCTAGGTAGCCCATATTTGGAATAGAATCTAAAATACAAAAAATCATACATTTGTTATTATTAGCAAATTTCAATAGATAGGTTCATATTACAATGATTATATAGTATAACTTACCTGCTTCTAATTCTTTCCCTTGCCTCTCTTGTCAGAGGAAAGTTCACATACTTGCTCAAGACTAAAAAGTGGTTTAAAGCATCTGTCACTTGCTGCGCAGCCCTCGACACACTGGGTTGTGGCAAAGCATGTGAAATGCTTTGTCCCACCAAACTTTGGTATGAACCACTCACATAGAATTACCAAAACCTAGAAAAAAAGATAATAGTAGAATCATTTTTTAATATATAATATACAATGCAAGGAATCTAACGTGATGATATAGATATATAAATATATGGCTTTCATTTTGCATATATTGAGTATTTACCTCGGGTGTGTAAAAATGTGTGTTGTGTATAGGTACTTAAACTAACCTTTACAGCAGCATCCAGTTCATCGTTACGTCTTTCTCTGGGCATATGGGGCTTCAGCTCGTCAATAAGGTTTTCCACTAGCGGTTTCGTGAGTCTGTAAGTTCTTACAAACTCCGAATCGCTCATGGAAAAGGCGTCTGAAGCGAAACGACGATCACGTAATGTACGTCGGCGTTGCCTACGTCTTTCCGACGCTGCTTCGTCGTCTGCTCGTAGTGCAGCTATTAGATAATTCCCCCTTAAGCAAAATCCACTCATTTTACGTGAAATAATTGCGTAAAAACTTATAATAAAATTTATTTTTATGCGCAAACCAATTATTTACAATGTCTCTTCAGTCAACTTTGAGTCAAGCTTCAGTGTCATTTCAATCTCAAATTTGACGTTTGTTATTGTACGAGAATACCAATTTTGTAGTTTATGTTAGTTCAAAACGTTACCAGAATACCGTTTACATGTTTTTCAAGTTTCGGTCCGATCTCGATTCGGTAAATGTCATTGAAGGATTCGAATATGTTACGAGAATACCGTTTGTAAAGTTGATGAGATTGAGATGAGATCGAAACTGGATTTTGAACACTTTTAATTACGAGAATTGGGGCCAGGGTTGGTCTGCTGGTTTTGTAACTGGATGGTCATGGTCGCGGCGTTATAGAGACTTCTTAACACTTGGATGTATCGCCAGTCGACTTGGCATCGTTGCAAGGATATCAGAACTGACCAGGTCTCGATCGAGTCAAAGGCCTTCTCATAGTCCACGAATGCTAAGCACAGGGGCCGATCATACTCTTCGGTCTTCTGTATAATCTGCCGTATAGTGTGGATGTGGTGATGGTTCCATACCCACTTCGAAACCCGGCCTGTTCCGGGGGTTAAAATTCGTCGAGCTTTTGCGCAAGACGATTGGTGATAACTCTTGAAAACAGCTTATAAATGTGGCTCAGGAGCGAAATAGGGCGGTAGTTCTTCAGTTGAGTCTTATCACCCTTTTTGAAAAACAATACGACCACGCTCCTACTCCAAACCTCTGGAGTTCTCCCATTAAAGAGGACAGAGTTAAAGATATTTTGGAGCTCCTTTAGCACGGGTTTACCTCCTGCTTTTAATAGTTCAGTTGTAGCTCCGTCCTCTCCAGGGGCTTCTCCATTCCTTAGCTGCTCAAGAGCCATCACGATTTCGTCTAGGCTGATTTCGGGCAGGTCTTCCGTAAAGTGGCGGCTTAATGTAGCTCTAGGATCCTCATTTCCGGGATCAGGACGAGATGTATGCGAGGCGTATAGTCGGCTGTAGAAGTCTTCTACTTCCAAAAGAATCTCCGGCTTAGAATTGATGACGTCCCCACTGGCTTTGGACAACTTCGTCAGATGGCTCCTCCCCAAAGACTGAACGAAAACTTTCGACCCCCGATTTTGCTCGATTGCTTTTTCAATAGCGCGTGTATTAGCGCATCGGAAGTCATGTCGTACCAGTTTGTTAATTCGAATGTTGAGTGCCCGTTGCTCTAACGAAGTGTTGAGTGGGTTTACACGTCGTTCCTTCATAAACTGCAGTGTCTCCTCCGAAAGCTTTGTTTTCCTACTTATACGTCGCGTTTTACAAAATCTCGTACCTTCCTCCCTGAGGATTTTAACTACATTTGTGAGGGCCTGGTCTACGTCATTTGTGGTTTCCATGGTAACGAATCGGTTCTCCAGATTTGACTGGAACGCTTCAGATCCTACTACGGTTTGGAGGAGGTTGGGCCGGAGCCTGGCCTTCATCAAACGGACTCGCTCGAGCTTAAAGTTGATATTCAGTGAGCCTCTGACAAGTCGGTGATCGCTTCCGGTATTAAACCTGTTGATCACTGAGACATCTCTGAATATGTGCTTCTTGTCCGTTATGATGAAGTCAATCTCATTTTTAGTCCTAGTGTCGGGGTTTTGCCATGTCCACTTTCTTTGGGGCCGTTTCTTAAAGAAAGAGTTCATCAAGAAAAGCCCCTCTTTCTCAAGAAAGCTGACAAGCATTTGCCCCCTATGATTCCTGCTACCGTAACCGTGAGATCCTACTACCGATTCGCTGAAAATTTGTACTCCCACTTTAGCGTTGATCATATCTACGTAAATAAATAATTAAGGCTGATTAGTGGTATTCCATAAAAATACGGTATCTGGGGACTCAAGACTACTGTTGCAAAATAATTAAAGATCAATGCATAGGTATTTTTTTGACAATTTATCAATGAACATATTCAGATGTATTTCGTTGTTTTACTTACTCTTCTGCTGGAGATATATATCGTTTTGTAATGCCAGATACTAAATCGCACTTGACAGCTTCAAGAATATAATCAAATGTTTCTATACTCGTTCTGGTATTAAGAAAAAGTCAAAGAATTTAGCGGGATATTATTTCTGTTCTTGATAATTCCGATGAAATTCGCCTTTTTGCTTCCTCGCCCGGTTGTAGGCATTTACATATTTTTTTTCCCATAATAAATCAAACTTTAGGAAGGAGGATTAGTATCAAAAAGGTGTTATCGTCGCTGTTTAGACATTTCATTCGCGAACAATGACACAAATTTCTCGTAACACAACACTACGCCGCTTTAGCGCCGTGCGGTCTGCCCGCTGGCTTCGAGACCGGGTACCGCGTTGCCGCGCCGCTCCTCGCGCCGCCGCCGCCGCCGCCTCGCTCCCGCTGACTTCGTATACGAGGCCTTAAATACTGCACTAAATCGTCCGTCAAACTAGTCGGCGATAGGCTATTCACACCCCGCCGCGCCTTGTAGTAGAGTACTATCCTAGCGCAGTTATAAAACGTCGGAAGACAGAAAGACACAACAAGTCTTTTTTTGTGTCTTTCTTTTCTTTGCAAAAGAACTAGTCTTTTACCATAACTAAATAGATTGTGTCTTATCTGAAAGGTAAGTCAAGAGTCTCCGTAATCAGCGAGCATGTGTGAAACGAACTGTAAGACTGGAGGAAGCCAGAAAAGTCTGTATAGCGAGAACCTGTTGGAACACTGTGTATTTTACCTAAATCGCAAGGGATCTAGCGTGATGATGTAGGCAAATAGATAGTTGTATGAAGCTATATTTCTGTTGGGATATTTACTCATGTGCTCAGTCTCAAATTCTCCGGATGTGGGGAGCCCAAGACTTAATATAAAGAAAAAAGCTATGACCGTGTAATAAATATATACGAAAAAATAAATCAAATATAGGTCCATCAATAACTGAACAAGTACGTTTCAAACTGTAAGTCTGGCAATATAGACAGTTGTAAAACCACGTATCTTCGGATAGCATGTAAAATGCTCATAAAAAAGTGAACCAACGGCTGAGTTGCGACAAAATGCGACGTGACTTTACTAAATCAAGTTAATAAATATTGTAATATCGTACTATGGGAGTAGTAAATGTCGAGCTTTTAGATTTAAAAATTGATGGATGACTTTCTCGTTTACTGCCTTGTTGGTAGTTGGTACGGCTAGCGATCACGAAGTACTGAAATCGAATATTGGGTCGAAAAAGGAAATTTTAAGCAATAGAACATTGTTGGTTTTTTAAATCACTAGCACCTTTTTTTGCCTCAAATCTATCATTTTTCTTGGTTTGATATCTAGATAGCTAGGTAGGTAATCCTAATTAGATATTAGCAATATTTGGTCTTGGCAATGGTCACCAACATTTGTAAAATAGTTTTACCGATTTGAGCAATCAAGAGTGTTCATCAACATAAGCCGCTTATTGTACTTCTTTATCGACACTTTACAAAGAAAATACATCTAATAGGTACACAATATCGCTCATTGTATTTATTTGTCAACACTACTAGGAAAATAAATCTTATACACAACAACTGTATAAACTTTTAATAAACAGACATGATTAATGAAATTAAGGCCAAAAAACAACTTTGAAAGCCGAGAAGATTGTTGCCGAAAATTTTAAGAGAAAATATTAATACGAAAATTGCCTCACTTGAAGTCAAGATAAGTTTGTTCTGAAACTTGAGCGTTACAATATTCCTACAGACGAAGTAATGTACAGTCAACGGTATAAGTTACTGAACATACTCAAATTTTAGGGTCCCGTACCTTAGTCGGTAAAAATAGAAACTTTATAAGTTTATCTTGTTGTCCATTTGTCTGTTTGAGGTGAAAGGCCCCGTTTTTTCAGGAACAGATACCTACTATGGTTCCTTGGCAGAGTAAAGCACCAAGATTCTAAGAACAAGCTATTAAAAAGATAGCCAGTTAAACTTACTTATCAAAATGTAAAGGGTACTATCCCCTTATACAAGAATTATCATGAAATTTGACTAAATGCAAGCTTTAAGCGCACAAGAAAAAAAAAACGAAAATTGTTAATACCTTTTATTTTACAATCGTTGGTAAACACCCTGCGACCGCGTCACCCCACTGTTTCGTTCGACAGATCGGACTCAAACAAATATTTTCAATACATTTATATTAGATATTTATATTTCCAGGTTTCTTCACGATAAGACAGTTCTTTAACAGGACTAATAATATATGTATCTTGCTGAGATTCACGGGCTTTTCCCTTTGAAAGGCTTGCACGAGGACATGGGACCAACACGTAAAGGCCCTTTGTGAGAAGTTAATGTTATAAGCCACCTGCTCAGATCACTTGCTGAAAATGAAGAAACATAACCAGCGAACTGACCCCGGCAGGTGCAAGAACTGTTGTAAATTATGGAAAGAAAACAAAGGCTATGTAAATGAGGTTAGATGGACAAAACCTGGACTATTTCAAAGGGGTCGGACACCAGCCATAATTAGTGATACCTAATTACCCGTGGCCGGCGGTGACTCGCCGCT
This sequence comes from Phalera bucephala, assembly GCA_905147815.2. Taxonomy (NCBI): domain Eukaryota; kingdom Metazoa; phylum Arthropoda; class Insecta; order Lepidoptera; family Notodontidae; genus Phalera; species Phalera bucephala. The sequence continues at coordinate 25,759,933 of LR990615.1, forward strand.
TACTAGATGGACCCTCAAACGGTCGTCCTAGGAAAACTGAGGGTAACACCGGTGTGAGCGGCTTAGGGGTGTAGAGAGGTGTGCTGCGCTTTCTCCGAAGTTACTCGTGGCGTTATGCCCTTTAACAGTTCCACCCCTGGAGTACATCGACGTAGGACCGCATTATCTCCCTACGTCGATATAGCTCTCACGGCTCCTCTCTGGACGGCCAATTAAGGCTAGCCAGAGCCGAGAGTCCTGCGGGCACCCTTCGGTTTCCACTCGACCGACGAAGACTCGCCGACTTGGGGGCCTTGACCGACTCTCTGAAGCACTCGGGTCCGTGGTGTCGTTACTCACCAACAGCTCGCCACAAGCTGCCCTGCGGGCATTTATGTATCTCGATGACATACATAAGTCTTACCAAAATCTTCAGAAGGCTTACGTGGACAAGGTCCAATAAGTAGAGGCCCTTTGGTATTTTATTTATACATTATGAACAAATATTTAGATCAATAAAACTAGTTGAATGGATCCAAACTTTTGTTTGTGCTGTGTGCTGTGCACAGGTGATTTAAAAAACTAAGAACATTGAGTTAGTGATGTTTCTGACTGTACGTACAAAAATCTGTATTTCAGTCGTAAGTAAAAGTATTTTCCAGAAGTTAAAATATTAGTAGTACGTTATGGAACTTTATGAATATGTAGAGTACTTAATTTGAGGAGTCTAGTCTGTGTTGGGAACATACATAGTTTTATGTAAGGTAAATAAGTAAAGTTGAGGCTATTACCATATACTGAGCACAATTCTGGACTCCGAACCGATTCTAAGAATTTTTCAAAAGAAAAACTACATTAGGCCTACCCAGCACTTATTCTCAGGACATTGTTAGCGCGCGTCGAGTTGGTTAATTCGCAAAAAAAATTGACTTTTAATTCCTTTCTTGTGCGAGTTCCCACTGCTAAGGTCAGGAGACCTTCATGAGCGAGGAGTTCTAGCCAAATGGTTTCGTCTTCAGGAGATTTCGTGGAAGACTACGAGACGCGCTTGCACAATGCAACATATCGCCGAATTTACATGTTACTAAGATTATAAGTAGTCTGTAAGGTATATATTCGCAGTGCGGAAAAAATATCCCGGCACTCGAATCTTAACGACATCATCCGTCGAGCTATTACCACCGCTAATGTGCCGGCCGTTTTAGAACTAAATGTCCTGTCACGTCGCGATGAAAAGAGGCCAGACGGCATGATCCTTATTCCTTGGAATATAGGCCGCCCTTTACTATGGGACGCGACTTGCATTGATACAGCAATTGTTAGCACTGGCGTAGCCGCCGCATCTGCCCAAACCCTCAAAAGGCGCAAATATAGCAATCTCGATAGAGGTTATATATTTGACCGTTTGGGGTAGGGACTTTGGGTCCTGGCGCACATCGTATATTTGGCGATGTGGCCAAATTGCTGGTGGAAGTAACAGGTGACCAGAGGGCTAGCTCATACCTCGCACAAAGGTTAAGCATTGACATTTAACGTGGCAATGGTGCCAGCTTTCTGGGCGCAATGCCAAGCGGCAACGATTTGACACACATAATTTTTTTGTAAATAGTATGTACAGATATAGTTTTTGCTTTATATTATTTATTGTTTTTTTTTTTGTTTTATACCTAGCTTTTAAGTTGTAAATAGTCTTGCTTGACGATAAAGCAGATTGAGTTTAAGCAGCTCCTCAAACAGTAATCATGAAGCACAGTGTTGCTATTTCGATAAAAAAAACAAATATGTGTATTAGAAAAGCAAGTCAAAAAAAAGCAATTAAGTTTAAAAATTTGCCCGCTGAGTTTCACGCCAGATCTTAGTGTAAGCAACCTTCCGATCCGGTGATAAATGTCAAAACTGTAATGTTGTCATTTGTAAGTGTTTTTTATTTGCATGTACACATAAATGATGTCAACTTTGGAGCCCTTCTTAACTCTTGAGAAAGATAGCAGTAATATGTGTGTATAATTATTTCTTACAGCTAAATCTAATTAAAGTTGGTTTTGCCTTTCAAAAGATACAATATCCCAGACAGGCAACAAATTTAAATCCCCATCTCTCTGGCCGGAGGTTAAATGAATAGAAAAAACCAATAATGTGTACCGAAATTTTGAAATTTATTGCTGCTATCTAGAGATAGATATATAAACTCTTTATTGTGTACCAACAATGTAACAAATACAAAGGGCGGTCTTATCGTTAATGAGCGATCTAGTCCAGGCAATCTTAGGATGGAGAATTTTCAAGTGAAAGGAATGTACAGGGGTGCACTAAATTAGAATGATAGTAACGAGAATTATTAACATTACTTAAGTACAACAACAACAAAAAGACGCTGAGTTAATAAATACAACAAATAAAATCATTATATAAATATCAATAATACTTTGACGCAAAACTATAATGAAGGTACTAATACCGGATCTGGTAAGTGGTCTGATAAGTAAAATTCCTTTACTTGTTCTTTAAAAAAGTTTCGCGTTTGGCGTTCTTAAATCGACGCGCGCCGTATAATAACAGGAAAAGCATCCCAAAGTCTGACTGCCTGGACAGTAAAATACCTATCATAAAAACTGCTACTATGCAAAGGCATCTTTAGACTTAGATTTTTGGAGGACCTTAGACATTAAAGTACCTGAGAGGAAGTGTTAATCAATATATTATAAATTAGGGACAGTATATGAGTATTCCGGCGTAATCAAATGAGCAGCCACTTAAATTGAGTATGAAATGTGGACACACGGTCATATTTCTGCAAGCCGTATATGAACCTGATCGCAACGTTATGTAGTCTTTCTAGTTTATCTAGTTGGTCCTCTATTGAATTTGGATAGCAGGCGTCAGCATAATATAGAATCGGGAGCAAAAGAAATTGTGCAAGATCAACCTCAGTGGCAGTGGGTAAGAAATTGCGAAGACTTATTAAAGATGCCGCGGTAGCGAACACTTTGGAACTAATGGATTCTAGTTGTGGACCCCAGTTTAGGCAGAAAAAAACCAAGATTTTTGACAGTTTCACTGTATGGAATGCAAATCCCGACAAAAGTTATGTGTGGAAGCCTCGACCAGTTAATTCTGGAGATCATCCGGGAGCTGCCTACGATCGTGACTTGCGTTTTTACAGGGTTTACTTTAAGACCGTAAGATTTGCTCCATTCAGTGATTCTGCACAAATCAAGGTTTGTATCTTCAATAGCTTTATTAAGATGCATAAGTAGGGCTTGGCAGTTAATCTGTAGATAGTCTGCATAAAGGTGGTAGGAAGATGTGAAATTGAATTAATAAAAATAACAAATAAGATAGGAGATAAAACGTCGCCCTGCGGTACGCTAGCTGTCGTGTTTTTACACGACAGAGAAAGTTTCTTCCGAGCAAACACGCTGCCGACGATCAAGCAGATAACTGCGAAACCAATTGACCACTGATGGAGATACGTTAATAGAGCGAAGCAAAGCAAGGAGAACGTCGAAGTTAACAGTGTTGAAAGCATTACTGAAGTCCAATAATGTTAGTATGTTTAACTGCCTCTTTTTCATACCTAGACGGATGTCATCAGTAATCTTAACTGGAGTGGAAGCCAGATTGAAAGTGATTATTACTGGCAAGAAAATAGTTAAGTTGTCTGTGTACAAGTTGCTCTAAGACTTTAGATAGAAAAGGAAGGATAGATGTAGGTCGGTATTCAGGAAATGACTTAGGATTGGAATTTATAGGCAACGGTAAGATTTGACCATCTTACCAAAGAGTCGGGAAGGCACCACTGAAAACAGAGTTATTAAAATTCAACCGAGAACGAGAAGGATGAATTCAAGTATAGGGATCAACATGTTTCGACTGATAATGTCGCCACCAACAGCATTAGAGGTGTAGAGATTAATTTCGAATGTCACGTCGGATGAGTTTGAGATATTATTGCTTATTTAGACGCTATAATACTAGTACAACTCTTCAACAAAACATTGTCGATATTGCTTTCAGATCACCAACCGAGTGGGTTTGTTTCAAAACAAAAACTTTGCCCTCCATTCTACTTTGTAGGTATGCATCGATAAATAATTTAGGTAACACCTTCTCGTACATACCACCACGCTTTTTACAATCAAGGGTATACCCCATAGTATAGCTATGCTTTTTAACTTCTGTAATCTGTTTTATGTTTTTATATTAGAATCTGTGTCAAAATAATGAGGTAGAGGAATTTATTTTGGTGCCTAGATTTTTGTTCCCAAGTTTGGTGGGCTCTTTCAATTTTTGTGGTGAATTTTCAATTTTGGTGGTCACATAAAATTTATAAATAGTTTCCAACATACAGACCTCTTGCAGATTTTTGTAGCAGGTCTTTGTTCTTCACGAAGACTGAAGAACTGCATTTGTTAAACCATGTTCACTTATAAAATATTAGAATCGTATAGTATACCAACATATATACGCAATGAGTGTACACAACACAGTGCAGTGACTTTTTTTTTTATCATATAAATCATATCTTCAGACATTTGACTCCATGTTTGAACTCTAGAGCTTAAAATACAAACCACGAACATTAAAATCAAAACTCATCCAATATTTTCAAACAACCAGAGACCATCTTAATCTTGCGTTTTCTGAGTGCAAACATATACAGCCAGAGCCGACGGAAATATCAAAATATTACACCCCAAAAACGAATGCAAAGACGTGGTCAAAACGGTGACCTATTAACTGGTGGGTAGCGAGCTATTAAGCTAAATAAATAAATAAACACCGCCACACATATATTTCTCAAGCGGGGGTGGCAGAGGTGTACTGTGTACATCCACTTTTCACCGACGATGTTAAGTCCCATGTAAGAGGAAGCGAGCCTATTGCCATATACCGGATACACTTCCAGACTCAGGACTCATACTGGGAAGTTTTCGTTAAAAAAACTTTATTTGTCCGACCTAAAATTTCAACCCAGAACCTCGTGATCACCAAGCGATGCGCTTTGCCATTAAACCAACGAGGCAGTCTATTTAGCATATATTTGAAATAAATATGCCTTTGCTTTACACTAAGAATTATTCCTTTGTCGTGGAAGTCTATACAAGCATGAAATTTACGTACACAAATACCCAGACCGAAACTATGTGGGTCTCTCAAAGATTTGTCCCGTACGGACATCGATCCCGCGACTGCTCGATCTAATGGGCAGAGCAGCTAAAGCTCTTAGCCACTGGACCAAACCGGTTGGTGGGTTTACTTTTTTTGTGCTATTTACTGAAGATATGGTAGTGAGCTAGCACAAAGATATCAATCTGCGAGGAAGTAGATAAATTCTACTAATATTATAAATGTGAAAGTTTGTATGTTTAGATGTTTGTTACTCAAACACGCAAAAACAGCGAAACGAATTCGGATAAAATTTGGCACACAAACAGTTTATTACCTGGATTAACATATAGGATATATTCCATACCGGAAAAATTTAAAGGATCCGGTCTTAAGTCTACGTGGATGAGGCCGCGGGCATAAACTAGTAAATAAATATTTTTATTTATTGCCAAAATTGGAATTTACAATTCAGATGCGCTATGTAAATCCAAGTAGATACAAAAGCTTAATTTAATCTGAAAATTAAATTATACAATGACACTAGTCCAACTCAAGCTAATAAATAACTTGTGTTATGGGTGACAAATCCCTCACATTAACTTACAGAGGAGGTTATGAACTACTCAAAATATCGTACACTTGTTTTACTAGTTGAACTGGAATTTGAATCCTACTAATCCCTCTAATATTATAAAAGTTAAAATTTATATGTTTAGGAGTTTAGATGTTTGATACTCAAACACGTAAAAGCGGCTGAACGGATTTAGATGGAATTTGGCTCACAGAATTTATACTCGTATTACCTGGACCATGTGTTAAACATGAGATACTTTTTATCCCGAAAGATGTAAGGTTCCTGTCTAAAGTCAATGCAAACGAAGTGGCGAGCAGAAACTAGTATTATATATGTTAAAGTTTGTATATTTAGATATTTGTTACTCAATCAGGAAAAGACGGCTGAATGGAGTTGAATGAAATTGGGCACACAGATAGCCTATTAACATATAGGATACTTTTCAACCCCGAAAAATTTTAGGTTCCTGTCTAAACTTAACGCGGGCGATGTCGCGGGTAGAAACTAATAGTTCATAATTTGAACAGATAATTTGATAGTTAAGTATAATGCTATTTTATTCTAACCTAGTAATAAAATTAAACTTTGCTTTAAGCAACCGCTTTGTACTTGGCGTTCATCAAGGTAAAGCAGCATTTGGCTCAGTCGGCCTGGGAGATCATTTGTGGCATTTTCATATTTGAGCGTCTTCATGCTTCAAGGCACGCTAAGCCACTGGTCCTGGTTACCACTTAATGGCGTTAAGGCAATTTGGAAGCGTTATAAACGGCTTGAGAAGCTACAACAGCAGGTGGCCTCAAACTTGCCTCCACAATCCACACTGACTCCGCGTGGCGGAGTAGGACCTAAGCTGTTTCAACTGAATTTGTGAGAGAGTTTTGCCCAAAAGTGGGACATCTCTATTTGTCTGTGAAGGCCTTTGCCCAATACTGAGTATATGCTTCTTTCTTATTATTATTAAATAGCAACTATCTACTAGCAATCGCCCTCAATTTGACCACATCCTAACGTTGAAAATGCCAAGATGGATTTACCAAATCAATGTTGGCTATTATTCTTCTACACAATGGTTCCTCGTAGTGACCCTTAGGCCCTCGATATTGAACCTCGGCGCGGCATTTTAGGAATTTTCGTTACATTCGGGGTAAAATTGTACAAAAGATACGAGGGTTCCCGAAGGGTTTTTGGTTCTGTGTCAATATGTGAGAATTTATGGGAGTACGTATTGTAGGTGTTCATTTTATGTTCGTGTAATAAATAAGATGTCGCCGCGTAGTTGGTTAGGTGGAGTCGTAAAGATATCGGTAAATAAAGAAATTTGTTGGTATTGTCAGCTGATATATTTTTTGTTAAAAGGTCTAAATAATTAACTATATAAAGAAATCGAGTTCAAAGATTGCAAAAGTAATACATAACTAAAAATATTTTTTGTCATGCCAACTAACCGACGGCCCTGACCTGACTGGCACACTCTTCGAAAAGTATGTTTCGCTTTTTAGTTATGCATTATTTGAACCTGGTTCCATATTTAAGGTCAATTTTTCTACTGAATTCTCAATAGTAGTTATTTTTAATCTACAATCTTTCACGGTGTAGTAGCAATAGATACGCTCTCGTTTTACTATATTAGGACCAAATATCATCAGCGAAATGTGGGCACAACTAGAACATTCCTACCATCTTTGCTTGGGAAATGTAAGCACAATTCCAGACACCAGTATGCTTACCCTTGACACCACTCAATTTCATTCGAAATTTAGGATTGGGTTCGAAAACTTATCGATCGGTACTCTTGAACGCTACAGTAGCGCACGATTAACTCGATTACGGTAGAATTTTATGGAACTAACTAAATTCGACTATTCTCGATTGTGTATTATTTTTGGCACTCTTGACATGATTTTGACATTGACGTATCGAGTTGGGAATCGAGTTTGCGATCGAAGTAATACAGTTAACAAAAGTTTACCTTTGCGCGTTCGAGTGAGTTGTTTTATTTGAAATATTGCGCATACATCGAAAATAATGGCCCGCCTAGCGCTCATGTTTGATATGTTAGAGAGCTCCAATAATCTGGATGTAAGGCAAAGGAGAAATTTGCGGAGGATGGCGCGTTATGCCAATAACGCATTTTCCATGACCGATGTGGAATTTAAAAACTATTATCGGTTAAATAAAAAACTTTTTGAAGTCCTTTACGAGGATTTAGTTCCATGTTTGCCAAAGCCTACCCGTCGTGGCGAAATATATCCCGTTATAAGGTATGTGAATATACCAAATTGTGGCCTTGTCATTGATTTTAACTGATTTTTATTATTATTATTGTTCTCTCTACCCAAGTACTATAACACAAACAATGAATTTCATTTACGCGGGATGTACACTTAAAATAATTTAGGCAATGGCAACTATTCATTCTACCCCCACATAAAATCCTTTCGATTAAAAACTTATAAAAAAGAGATAAGAATACATATTGTGTGATTTTATACAAATTAAAAAAATTAAGTAAATATGTGTGATATATAATAAAAAAAAAAATTGATGTGTCTGATTATTTATTTAAATTTGGTAGTTGACGTTTTGTGGTATATAGCCACACTAGTTCTCGATTGTGTACTCTATTTTAATTTCAATTCAATAGTGCACTCGATTTGTTCAAGAGTGCCAATCTCTTTCGGATTGAAATTGAAACTGTTTCGAGATCGTGTCAGCTTGAGATTGAGATTGATTTCAAGAGTAGGCCTACAGGTCGCTACTGTGATTTATTCGGAAGGATAAATGCCAATAGCTAATACTTTTCCGGCTCACACTGAATCCAGGCCCTCATGATTCCAGCCGCATCATTCGCCACCTAAACAACAAGGTGGTTTTAATACTAAATAGCCTTTTTAAACAAGAAATGAACACAATATTAAATTAATCTTTATAACACTATTCTTACAATCCAGGACTAAATAAAAAAATTCATACTACCATCAATTCGCAGCTTAACGAACCATTTACCGGTTTAGTGTTTTTATCGCCACAAAAATAGCTATTTCCGACAGCTTTATGACCAAGTTAAATGTTAGTGTGCCTCTAACGGTCCAAGGCCTTATTCGCTATTACCAGACGCGACGCGTTCCGATGTTTTTTTCTTAAACGTAGCTCCACATTAGAAATTATTTCTGTATCATGCCTGCGTTTACAAACACGTAATTTACATACAATAACACCCAGACCATACACAAATATTTAGGGCCACACAGATTTGTCCCGTGCGGAGAACCCGCCGCTACTTGAAACAATGAGAGGTGCGTCTTAAGCTCTAATCCTCTCGAATAATACTGCATCGAGTAGCGGCGAGTTGTCAGCACGGGACAAATCTTTTTGTGACCCACTAAATTTGTTTCGGTCTGGGTATTTGTGTGCGTAAATTTCATGTACCTACAGGAATAATACATAGTGTGGGACTACGTTTAAAAAAACACAAATTGTCATAACACGTCTCGTTAAGTGTTTCATTGGTCATAGTGGATAAGAGTCAAGGTTCGATATAAATTTAACAACTTACGTATATCGTGATGCTGATGCTATTAAGTTTTCAACGCGGATCTTAGTAATGTGGCATGATTTTAAGACGAAGTAAGTTTGTTGATAAGCTTCTGAAAAATGTTTTGAGGCGGAACATTTCGCTATATTGATCTGTCTAAGCTGGTGTGTTATGTTTCATCTTATTTTTTGTATAATGTATGTACTTTAAATGGTGCTAACAACTCAATTATCAGACTTGTATAGCAAAAACCAACAACAGAGATATCTTGCTTAGTAGGCTAGTTCCGTTGGCCACCTTCCAGCTCGATCATCAGACCCTGGACACAATCTGGGTCTACAGTATTCGTTAAGACAAATCTAACGAGCCTAACTACGATAGGATTATGTTGATTCGTTGGGTAGTTCTTGGCCACCTTCCGGCTCCCTCATTAGATCAGGATCATGGTAGCTTATTATTGTATTATCAGCAGAATCACATAAGTATACCAAATTTAAGCTCGATCGTATACCCGCAAGTGCTTGAAAAATTAAGAAGGAAAGACGGACAGACAGATATACGAACAGTGCAAGTTAAATAAAAACTTGTAAATAGAATACTACCTAGGAAAGAACTTTTTTGGTTTAATTTTAACCCGGGTCTACAAGGCGACATTTTATACTTTGGTACTGATACACTAGTTAATTTTTCGTCATAAATCAATTCGATAATATTTCATGAACATAATTACATGACAAAATTGTAATATTACTGCTTTAAGAATGAAAATCCATTAATTTTGAAAAAAAAAACTTTACGTTCAATGTAATGTCTAATGTCCAAAAATTATCAGTTCAAGATACAAAAAGTTCCTCAAGTGATAATCACCTGAATATATCATACGGCTTCTAACGTATTTTATAAACTAGATAAAGAAGCATACACAATCCGCAGTATAACCTACATTCTAAAGTACAGGTAGCTAGTATACAGAAAGCTTAAAATGGTTACCCATCTATAGACTAATCATATCCAACGCCACTAGAAGTCTCAAAACGTTACGTTGTCAAATTTTATCCTGCTAAATCGCAAGTATTAATTCGGTTTTTGGTTTTAGCAGTTTTAGAATATGCGCTTTAAGTGTGTTTTATTTATTTTTCTATTCCTAGATAGTCCCATGGCTTAACTGAGTTCGGGCTCATAATTTAAAATGCTTCTTTAATCAACTGCAATGTGGTAGAGTTTATTTCTTAAAAAGGTAACCTGCCCATTTTGTCGACATCCAGCTTTTAAGTTACTCCAGTCCAGTACTATTGTTACTAGCTAACATAAAATAACAACATTATGAGAACACCTCTATATTCCAGACAACCTAAAAAAACTCGAAAGATTTGTACTTGGCGACGGCTGACTAGACGAAGACATTTTGGCAACAAATTGGAACACCGCAATCACACTCGGTTCTAAAATGTAGGTTTCTTACAAAGACCATTGCTTACCCTTTTGGGAAAAAGGGTATAAGAGGATCTTTATCTCCTTGCCCCTTTGTGTTACGGGGCTTGTTGAAATATTTTAGAAACGCCCCATTGCGTTCTTTAGTTTTTTTAACGTTGACCTATTATTCTCGACGAGAGTTGAAATAATGGCCAAAATAGTTATCGAAAAACATTTAGTACTTCCAGATGCCGCTTTTGAATCTAATGTTGCTTGGCGACATTTAGACCGTAACAAATGTGAAAGGGACGATATTCAGTAAACTGACAAAATACGATGCAAAAAAGAGAAAAGTTCAGTTTTATTTAAATCTTACTTCTGCAACGCTCCAAAAATGATATATAGTGCGACAAGGATCATTTAGCTCGTGGATTATACTGACAAAGGGCGTTGGTCTGAAATAAGGGTTATCATTTAGTAACATTTTCCAACTTCCAGCTCGTCTCAGGACACGAAAAAATGGATTTCGGTTCTGTTGGATCCGCGACGGAGTTATATACGTACGAAAAGAAGAAAAGAAACCTGCCATGGCTATTTGGTCGACAAAGGATTTGGAGGATAAAATTGATCCTTTGGACTCAAATGGAGAGTAGTATAAATTCAGTATTTTTATTATCCTTAATCCTGCAAACCCAAAAGATTCCTTCCAGTTTTATTAGTCATTGTAAAACTAAGGTATTCCATTTACGCTGCTCACATTTAACCCCGTCACTCACCTTGCTACAGCACTTACAAATCAACAGAAACACAGACAGAAGTTGATAAAGTTAGGAACTATATATAATCAAGTAATTAAGCAGGTAGGAACAGTTTTAATGTATATACATTTTGCAGTGTATATTATGCGAATGATTTCAGTACTTTATTCCTGAAGTTAAATAAGGAATCGTGGAAGATATCTAGATTACTGAGTTTACCATTCAACAGATTGTATTCATTACAAGCTCGCACGATGGGTGAATTTAGTCCGACATTAGTTCTCACAGCTGGTATGCTGAAAGTTCTGGTAATGAGGTAACGTGGCGGCTTGCGAGGAACAGTAAACAGTAAGTCATTAATGATATCGGTGCAGTCAAGATTATGGTTAAGCAACTTGTGCAGAAAAAGTAAGGTATGTAGCCTGCGACGATTGCTTAAAGAGGACATATTGAAGTATTTGAGCCGTTGGTCATAACTACATCGATGTGTTATACCTTGTGAGATGAAAGCTAGGTGTCTTGTGACCGCCCGTTGAATACCTTCGATACGTTGAGAATACACAGCATAAAAGGGACTCCAGACAAAACACCCGTATTCTAGGTGGCTACGAACTAGAACGTTGTAAAGTATTACTTTTGTTTTTATGTTTCTAAAACACTTAGTATTCCGCTTCAAAAAACCAAGCATCTGGGAAGCTTTCTCAGTGATCGCATTGCAATGTGACGTAAAACGTAACTCACCATCGATTATAACGTCAAGATCTTTCATCTGATTAACCTTTTCTAACTTAGCCCCGCCAATATAATATGTTGATTCTACCGGGTATTTTTGCTTTGAAAATCTAAGGTGGTAGCATTTATTTGCATTAATCTGCATGCTATTGCGATCACACCATAGCTTTACTCTATTCACATCATCTTGTATTAGATAAGTGTCATTTTGAGAGTTAAGAGTTCTATAGAGTTTTAGGTCTTCAGCAAATAGTAAAAATTTACAATTACGTATAACTGACGTTATATCGTTTATAAAAATCCAAGGTGCGATCCCTGAGGTACTCCAGAATGTGCATGGTAGGGATGCGAGTTGTAGCCATTAACAGAAACTATTTGAAGTCTTTTTGCTAAATAGGACTCAAACCAATGCAAAAGAGATCCCATTACACCAAGATGGTTAAGTTTTTTAATAAGAATTATATGGCTTACCTTGTCAAATGCGCTAGCAAAATCAGTATATATTACGTCTATTTCAAGACCCATGTCAAGTTGGCTGAAAATATCAGATACAAAACGACACAAATTAGTCACGGTTGACCGACCAGAACGAAACCCGTGTTGTTTAGACGACAGCATTGTATCCGTATGATTTGTTAAATGAGAACAAACTAGTAATTCAAAAAGTTTTGAGAAAGTTGACAAAATGGCTATCGGGCGGTAGTTCTTAGTGCTATTTCGATCGCCCTTTTTATGCAATGGTAATATTTTTGCCTTCTTCCATTCTTCCGGAAAGCATCCGTCGCTTAACGAGCGATTAAATATTAAGGCCAAGGGTAGACTTAAAGAAGAACTGCAACGTTTAACAAAAACAACGGGTATGTTGTCCGGGCCTGCACCCTTGAATATATCAAGCTTTTTAATTTTCTGGACAATTTCACGCTCAGTTATATGTACGCTAGCAATGCATTTATCGTGTGAGGGTGGGGTCAAATCAGTTGAGTCAAAAAGTGAGCACTGATCCTGGCTGTAGATAGAATCGCTGGACCCGTATCAGCCAAACTATCATCCTTATGCATGTTAAGTGGTATTGAGGATCAACCTTTGCTTTTGTCTTTGATGAACCGCCAAAACGCCTTTGGGTTCTTGGCAATGTTGAGTTCAACATTCTGTTTGTATTGAGAGTAACAGGTTCGGTACAGTTTATTGCAATGATCACGGAGAACTTAATGAGATATTAAATCAAGAGGATTCTTGTAGAGACGATATTTAAGTCTCATTTTTTCCTTTTCTTTAAGCCTTTTGATAAGAGGGTAACTAAACCATGAGGGATACTTTGACTTAAAACTGTTCCTTTTAGGTACATATTTCTCAATTAAGCTCGTAATGATACTGTAAAACACTGAAACCATTGCACTCACATCGCTACATGATAAAAGTTTCTTAGACCAGTCAACAGATTTTAAGTCTGAATTGATGCCAATATAGTCAGCTTTAAAATAGTTAAACAGATTTTTATTATTTGATTTCAAGAACTGATGATTGCTAGTGTATGAAATTGTAACTATCAATCCAGGATGTTTTTTGTCCAAATTACTCAAGAGACTTAGAGTTTCATCGACGCATACATTAGTCAAATTAGTTAAGACTAAGTCCAAGATTCTTCCATCGACATTAGGTATGTTATTATATTGGCAAAGGTTATGCTGAGACATAAAATCAACAAGTGAATAACCCAAAGAATTAATGCAATCAATAGGATCAGCATAAGCGAATTCGTCATTTTTGCGCCATTTTATTGAGGATAAGTTAAAATCACCTATTATCACAACATCGTCAACTGTATTCATCACGTCACTCACATTGTTGAGAAATTTATTAAGAGAATCTAGACGGATAGGAGGAGGCATGTATACAGCGCAAAGTGCAATTTTTTTCAGCGAATTATTAATATTTAAATGAATGACTATCCACACATTTTCGTAGTCACACTCCCAGCTACTCATTCGGATAGATGGAATGTCACTAGATACATCTATGAGCACACCACCGCCACCCCTCTTAGAGCTGTTAGTACAAGAGCGATCTCTACGATAAACCGTATATCTAGAGTCTATGAACTCATTATTATATATTTTACAGTTAAGCCAAGTTTCAGTAAATACAATAACATTATAATTAGATTTGACCACCCGTTTGTGGTCACCCGCTATTGAAACTTATCAAGTCGCCTACAAGATTTCCAAATTGGCTTGGCAGCACATTACGTGCTGACTTGGGCCAACGGCTTAGCGTAAATACTTAAAAAAAACGGGGACTCCCTCACACTCGGACCACGGTACATTTACAAACATTAAATTCACATACACAAACACCCAGACCTTAACAAATATTCGTGGGTGGGTAAAACACACAAAGATTTGTTCCGTGCCGGGTTCGAACCCGCGTCTACTCGATCCAGTTGGCGGCTCTTAAGGACTGAATCGAGCTGCCAACTAGCTACATTTTTTTCTCAAATTTATTTAATGAGTGAAGCGTAACATATCTTGTGATATTGCGCTGTACCCCAGAGGATTAAAATTTATGCGCATATTTAGGGATTCGCATGGCTGTAATTAATACGCATAATTTGTTATTCGTAATGACGAGGTTCAACTGGGACGATTCAAATGAGCACAATATAACTTGTGTCAAATGAGCGTTTTATTAATGTTTTTCTACCACACGGAACGTTACTTAGTGAAACTATTTTACTACTGTTAAAATAATTTGTGGTGCACCACATTCCGAATTGCCGAAATGTAAATCAATATATTTAAAAAAAACTTTTTTAAAAACAAGCTTATGCAGCAGGTAATTGTACAATTTAAAACGACCAATTAATATTAAATGTATATTCAAAATTTCGTGTCGATGCTGTTACTCGTTGAAGAATTCCTTCGTCTGGAGCCAGTCCTCGTTTTGCAATCAGGTCATGCTTACTATAAAAATGCATTGTCATTGGAACTTAACTAACATGTCAAATTTAAACTTCTTAGGATACGAGTAAGTTGTTTTGATTAGCAAGCAAGATTTGACCAAAACCAACAAACTAACGAACAAACATTGCAAGCTAAAAAAAGCTTTTATAAAAGCATTCCTCGATTTGCTACACGGTTCAAACTATGGGGTGAAACATCTCATTCGAAAAGAGCACTTAGGCTCTATGAGAGAAAAAGAGATGTATCCCTATATAAAGATTTATTAAAAAAAACTATTAACAGATTGTAGGTATAATCGCCAATAAGTTTAGCATACCCCTATTGATGATGTGCAGTTGTAAACAGTACCTCTGTCTTTCTGGAAATTCAGGCATGACAGTGTTTTTATATATCATTTGTGTAAATATACTGTTAATAGTTAATGCCTAGTCACACCGTGTTAGCTAATGCCGTCATAATATAAACACGCCATTCCATTTATATGACAGGGCTTTTAATATGTTAATGCAGCCATTCGCGCACGTAATGGCAAAATGAGCCATTGTTTGCGTGCTTTATTTTTAGAATTTTTTTTTGTTTGGTTTTTGTTCTGCTTTGTAGGTTATATTTGACTGTTATGACCACCGTTTTAATAAATTAGGTGGGATAGACAGGCAGTAATGCGACCAAAATAAATAACAAACACAAATAAAAAAAAATATTTAGAAAAATGGAATAAAGGCGTGACAGAATTTTTATTACCGTTTTCTACGGCATCGAAACCGTTAGTATTTAGAATCGGCGTTAAACCATTAGCAACTTTGCATCTCAAGCGGAGTCGCGTTTTGGTGACACAGCGTTAGGTATTACTTGGTATTTCGATGCTTTACCTATCGTGTTTGTTCGGATTGATGGAAAGTAAAATGCCGGTATAAGAGTAGGTTTGCAAAAACTGAACTAGCCACCTAGTTTAATAAATTCGAAAAACTTTTAACAGTTTCACACAATTTCTAACAATGAGCTATCAGCTGTTTTAAAAATTTTCATTTAATACTCGTTTTTTACACATTAATACAGTGTAGTCGACCTCGTAGACCTGTAGAGCTCACTTTTTCGATCTATGGTCATATTAGTATGGCAGTAGCTGCTAGTAAATAGGGGCATTGTTCTATAAACCCAGAAGCCACACAAAAAGAGGCTTTTAAATTTAAACAATGATTGTATTCAGTCAGATCT
The DNA here is from genome assembly GCA_905147815.2 of Phalera bucephala. Lineage (NCBI taxonomy): Eukaryota > Metazoa > Arthropoda > Insecta > Lepidoptera > Notodontidae > Phalera > Phalera bucephala. Next base: position 25,776,211 of record LR990615.1, read on the forward strand.
CCTTTTATTAATAAACCTGGGTACACTAATGAAATATATCTAATATAAGCGAATGACAATAAAAGAACGACTCGCAGTAATAAAGTTAATGGAAGGATTTAAGCTACGTGCTATAGACATACATGGCATCTGGTTTTCACTGTTTAAAGCAATGGTTTTATTAAGCGAAGATGAGCGGATCGAGGGTATTCCGCATCCGAAGAATGCTCTTTCTTGAATATAATACGCTTTTGACAGCTGCGTGGAATAGCTTTGACCCGCGTGTTTGTTGTTCAGTAACTACATAAATTAGATTAAATTATTTATTCAAATATAAACACAGAAAATAATAAAAGTGTGTCTGTAAACAACTGCATTAGTGGAAACTTTGTTGAAATAAAAAATAGATATCAAAAATACTGTAATGGTAATATTTCCCAAGCGGAGTTGGTAGAGGTGAACTATGCACTCTCATATTTAGCCGACGATGATATGACCCAGTATAAAAAGGGCTGAGCCTGTTGGTATTACCGGGTATAATTCTAGACTTGATAGTTCTTCGATACCATATCCTCATTTTCAAATCAATACTTACCGACCTAGGATTTGAGCCCAGAAATAGACCGAGGAGTAGACAGTTTTGTTACATTGTAATAAATTATCTCGACTGTCGTTATTTAATGCTATTTGGCGTTATGTTATTTTGGCTACCTGCTCTTAAAAAGCTTGGAAGGTATACTCTTTTGTTTGGATATTAAATAACTTGATGTAAGAAATTTCCGTATCTTGAGTCCTTTCAGCTTAACCATTCTTATTCAAATCTGAGATGGATATCTTAAATAGGTAGTAGTAACTATACTCAATTCGATTCTAAAATCAGCTATATATAGCAGGATATAAACAAACATGTCAATCTCGCATAAATCCTCATACAATTTTCCGCTTCTCTCAACATTACAAACGCGCCCTTAAAGAATTATCTGGATTCACGTAATAGACTTTAATCCTACCAAATTAAAGGGCACGTGCTGCCAATGCGATACGTAATGAAACGTTACATTGTTTTGTGTCGCGTTCGCGATCGTTAACTTTTATTTTGACGATAAATGGGCTAGGCCATTTAGTATTTCTGTTTTATTGCATAATGTTTAATGGTTATTTCTTATTGTATTGTCATAAATCTGATGATGTTAAGGTGCGTTACTAGACCTACATGTAGGATGAATATTTGCAAAAAAAATTAAGTTCTTTTTATTATAACTTAAGTTAAACTTACAACAATCTTGCTTCGTTGTTCTAGTGGCAAAGCGCAATGCTTTGTAATCACGGGCTCTGGGTTCAAATCCTAAATCGGACAAATGTAGTTTTTCTAACGAAAACTTCCCATTATGAACCCAGAGTCTGGAATTGTGCCCGGTATCTGGCAGTAGGCTCATTCCCTATTACATGGGACCTAACATCGTCGGTGAAAGGTGGATGTACCTAATACACCTCTGCCACCCCCCTTGGGGAATATACGCGTGACGTAGATTTTTTTAAACACACTATATGTATAACAGTGAAGAGACTGGAATGATGCCCAGTAGGCTCGCCTCCTAGTACAATGGGACCAAACATGGCCGGCGATATGAGGTTCTAACTACACAGTTCAAAGTTATTTTTTGCTATCAACACAATATATCTTATTATATTAACACTGTGCTATCCCCGTTTGGAAAATAAAGGAATGACTATGTTCTTTGATATTTATTTCAATTCCAGTCCTAAAGAAACTGATAGCTCTTTCTGTGTAGCGATAAATTTATGAATAGTTTGTTTTCACTATTGCATACACACTGGATGAAATGAACCGTATAACTTTACTCAGACATATTATAGGGAAGGCATTCTAGATCGCTCGATCACAGTATCGAATGGTCAGCACCATTCAATACGATCGAGCGATCTAGAACGCCATATTATTACTATGATGACACTTAGCTGGAAAAAATTTAATACTTCTACTTATTTCAGTTTTTGCGCACATCTCCTTTATACACTATCCAATTACAACACTACTATAAAATTTATTCGCAAAACTCTACGTCAACTATCACTCAATAAATATGCAAAGGACCAGTCGACCGTTTAAAGATAGTAGGTATTTTCATTTGCAGAATAAGTCGAGTTTTATACCTGTAGTCGTTCGGTCGCTCTCAGAGGAAATCAGCGAAGTGCATCTTACAAAAAGCTTACCAACGTCACATCACTGCGTTGTATATTTTCTTGTTGCCAGACAGCTATCAAATAAATAACTTGTTTTAACTGGGAACTAACTATTATAAAATATCTTCGTTGTGAGTTTAAACAGTTTTAAGGCTTAGACACATACACAAAGTACTATTACATGTATGGGCATACCTATATCTGACTTGACGGGGCGGCGTCATGACGCCGAGCGATGGGTCGTAGGCAGTTGTAATGTACAGAAGTATCCATCTCCTGTATAGTTCAGTACATTTAGTTAATGTATCGTCCCATTTCAGGTCCGAAAGAGTGTATTCGGATCAAGTTTCCTCCCTCCACAACATCGTAGGGAAGCATCTGGTAGTGTGCTGGAAGGTTTTCTGTGGTTTTGTGGATCTGAAGAAGACGTTTGATAATCATGCGAAAGAGACTGGGAAATTTTATCCGAATATGTTATAATCGGCCCTCTGTTGCGAGCCGTCCAGTCCACCTATGTGGATAGCAAGACATGCGTACATGTGAACCTGGAGGGATGTTAAAATTCCATCAAGCAGAGCTGTGTGGTGTCGCCTAGACTATTTACACTCATAAAATAGATATCTAAATAAAAGTCTTCAAAGACTGAATGCGATAAATCAAGGTGTCCAAATGGGTGATTTAGTGGTCTACTATCTATAATATGCAGATGATATGTTTGATATGACATCACCTTGGCACACTCCGCGGCGCAGGTGGATATGTTCAGTCCGCTGGTTCTGTATTTGGACGGTCCTCGTTGCTGCTTCAAAAAGGCATCTCATCACCTCAATGTATCGCCAATGAACTTGGCATCGTTGCAAGGAGTCCAGAACTTACCAGATTTCGACAGTGTCAAAGGCATTCTCATAGTCCACGAAGGCTAGACATAGGGGCAGATTATACTCTGCAGTCTTCTGTATGATCTGCCGCACTGTGTGGATGTGGTCTATGATGCCGTAACCACTTCGAAACCCGGCCTGCTCTGGGGGTTGAAACTCGTCGAGTTTTCGCGCAAGACGGCTCGTGATGACCCTTGAAAATAGCTTGTATACATGGCTCAGAAGCGATATGGGTCGATAGTTTTTCAAAAGGGTTTTGTCACCCTTCCTGAAAAACAGGATAATCAAAGGTGTTTATTTTTATTTATTTTTTAAATCAAAATCAATCACTACACTAGGAATACTAACCGCCTCGTGGGTGTGTTTACAAACAAAATATACACATACACAAACATTAAGAACGAAACAAATATTTGTGGGTCACACAAATATTTACCCCGTGCGGGAATCGAACCCGCGATTACAAGTCCATTGAGCGGCGCGAATTAAACTCATAACCACTGGACTAAGCCATCCGTCGATTATATTATAATGCAAATGAAAGAAAAAAGAATCCTTATTCATGATATGAGGTTAAAATAGATGATTACTAAGTAAATGGGCTTTTCCAGAGTTGTTTACTACCAAAGGCCATTTGTTCGTGTTAGGTTGATGAACTTTGGGTAATGGACTGTGAAGGGAGGTAAGTGTAGTGAAAGTTTGGTAGTACCTTGTATTTTTTGTTATAAATTTTAGTTAAGATTTTTTATCATTATATTAATACGTGAAGCAAAAACTTAGTACCCCTTTTTAGTTTTACGAAAATTGCGCAGACGGAGGAGTATGAAATTTCCCACACTTATAGTTTATATCGAAAAGGAGTGCAGGATGCTAATTTTTTTTTAAATTATGCATAAAAAATACATTAAATCAATAAAAACAGATTACACACACTACCATGTATTTGACACAATACACTTCAAATTGAGAATAGATTAATATTGTTTGTTTTTAATATTATTTGTCTATAGTTTTACTGAATTTCAAACATAACCAGCAAACGATGAAAGAGTTTTTACAAAAAAAAAAAAATATATTAAATTATCGAAATATGTATGTCAAATTCAATGGACATTTTCATTTAGCATTTTCTTTTTGGTTTTTTGTTTCAATAAAAAAGGTATTCTTTATTTTCATCATTTTTTGTTTGTTTACTATTTAAATTTCATATAATTCGTTTGAAAAAAAATAGCGAAATCTGTGATTATAGAAGTATAGTCTTTGACAATAGAACCTTAATAATGTTCAAACTTATAATTTAAATTAATTATGGTCGAATATCGACCAATGGGCGACTACTAGTTAATATAAATATACGTACGCAACTATATTTCAAAATAAAAATTAACACGAATGGTAATAAAAAAAGTACCCTATCTATATCGTCACGTCGGACCCCTTGCAGGGTAGATAGAGAAATAAAGAAAAAAAGAAGAAAGACAAAATTTATTTGTACGATATTGTACACAGTACGAGAGACACAATATTTAGGTGATATCACATTTATATAAATAATTTACAGAACGTTCAGAGAGCAGTACGTGGAATGCATATAGTTAATTAAGCAGTATATCTTATTAATTACTACAGGTAATTAAATTAATATGATGATCAATGTTATTTTATTTATGTAGTAATCATTGAAAGTAGTAAAATTTGCATTCTTACGAGGTAGACACTGCGTAATTGCATTTATGTGATGCAGTCACTGGCAGAGTACAGAGTTCCGACAGGTTCTTTCTAGTTTGTCTTATTCTCCCTCGCCGGTTACTGAGACTCTTGACATATTTATAAAGGGCCCAATGGCTCTGGCATTGCTCTAGTTTGCGGGTTACCTAGGACGCTGACCCTTCCTAGTACTAAAGAATTAATCCCATAAATCAAAGTGAGGGTAAATAAATCATTACCCCGCCTCGAGGATACAGTGTAGATTAGTGAGCCACCGAAGAATGGAATTAAATGCCTTTTGGACGTCTAACATCTCAGTCCTTCCCGTGACCATGTGTGCTGCAAAGCACTCGAAACCTCAGTAACTTAAAAATCTAAAATAAACCACGATAAAATCTGTAAAATATAATCTGTAAATAGTTTTATTTCGTGTATTGTACTCGTATTATATTTGCGTAAATCTAAGAACATCGTATAAAATCAAATCATTAAGTAAGTACATGAATTATATTACTGCCTCGTTGGTCTAGTGGCAAAAATGCGCATGGCGTCACGAAGTCCTGGGTTTAATCTTAGGTCGGATAATAAACTAAACTGTAATTTTGGATTGATAAATGTACTGTGTCATTCCGCAGACTGAACGGCAGGCGACGAAGACGGCAAAAAGTGGGAGTAGGTATACAGCATACCTCTGCCCAACCCAGGGAAACATAGGCGGGATGGTGTTTCTTTTTTACAAGCTTTTATTTCACTTGCAATGTTCGTCTGTCTGTCTTTCTGGTTTAAATTTTCTGATCCATTTTCAAGCGCTTGTAGATATCCGATTGAGCTGAAATTTGGCATACATATGTAAAATTGGTGACAATGCTATAGCATGGTACCCCGGAGCTGGTTTGATTACGGAGTCAAAAGGTGGCCATAGGAACATGTGTTAAACCCCCTCGTGTTTAGGTTTACCAGAAAATTTTCATGGGCTGATACTGGATCCGAAAGGTGGCTAATGGAACCAGCCAACTACTTAATATAACCCCGTCGTGTTGGGGCTCGTTAGATTTGTCTTGATCAGTACTTTTGACCCGGATGGTGTCTTAGGTCTGATGTTGTAGCTAGTTATAAGCTTCTTTTTAAAGAGGTCTTTTTAAATTAAAATTATTTAATGTTATGATGAGATGAATGTGAGATTTATTATAATAAAGCATATCTATTATAATAAAGCATATCTAAAGCATACTATTACCCTTTTTAGAAGTATATTTATGTAAATAATCATTTACTCGAAATCAACTTAAGCTTTTATGTTTATAACGAACTTTAACGAAATTAGCTAACGAACAAAATTTCATATTCTAATTTAGTCAAATTCAAACAGAAACCAAAAAATATATTTTTCTTTTCTTACTTATGTTTTTTTTTGGTGGGCTATAAAAAATTTCAAGCATATTTTACTAACAAAATAACTCTAGCAGTTTAAGTTAAACGCATTGTTCACTTGATATGAAAAATAAATAACTGAACGAATGTAAAGACACCGAGTGTGAATGGAACATGAATTACGATATTTGAATTATTTATTGCTCATGTTATTCATTCAAATAACGTAGTAAAGGTTGTTGACTCGTCAACATTATTGACACAGTAGTAATATGTAAGCAGTGATTTACTTGGACCGCTGAATCAAATGGTTTCAGGTTTGATATCCGCACGGAACAAGCCTATATTCCCCAGCCGGCTGCACGGTGCACAGCTCTTGGGCAAAATTCCATAATCCGGACTGCGAATAAGAATTTTTCAAAAGAAAAAAAAAATATATTTTTCTGATTTAGCATTTGACCTAGGACTTCCTGATTGCTAGCCGCACCGAACATCAATTTCACCAAGTGGTAAACCAATTCTCACATAATTTTTATTCACAAATATGATCTTCCCAAGACTTCTTCTTCATATGATTATTTTTTAAATGAAGCTCTACACTAAGAATAATTTTTGTGTCGTGGACGCGTTTACAATACCCAGACCGAAACACAAAGATTTGTCTCGTGTGGGATCGTACCCGCAACTACTCGTACTAGTGGGCGGAGCGGCATAAGCTCTTAACCAATGGACCAAGCCGTCCGTAAAATAAAACTATTTTCCGGATTTTATTGTAGTATTGTTGAATTTTAGTTTTCGATGTTTAAGCTATACAGCATTCATGGTCAAGGGAGAGGCTAAATATACATATGTCGGAGAAAGTAATATCTGAAGATTGCAGTTAATAGAATGTCAAGCAATTATTGTCTTTTTAGTAACCGTTTAGTTTATTCTCAACTTTTTAATGATTGGTTGAGTGTGTTCAGTTGTAATGCAATGATAGCTGACAGATGAGGTAATCGATGTAAGTGGATAGACCTTGGATAGACAGTCCTACTTGCGCATTCGATTTAAAACGGGGCGAATTGACAGACGTACGAGGCATGCGTTTTAAGTTCTGTCGTTTCCATATTTCCCGGCAATTTTGAATTTGGAACTGTTCTATGTTCGAATGTGTTTAAATGTTGAATCTCAAAACAGTTGAAATAATTAAGATTAATGCTATTGTTTAGTCACAGCGTCGATTGGAATCTGTCAGGTTACGTACGAAAATGAATCTTTCTAAGGAAAATGTTCGTGCAATAATTTTCTACAACTTTAGAAGAGGCCTGACATGGCTTCAGTGTTTTGAAGAGCTAACATCTGTGTTCAGTGATGACGCCCCATGTCTGCGGACTGTCAAACGCTGATATTTAGAATTCCAGCGTGGACATACTAGTGTTAGTGACAAATCTCGCGAAGGACGCCCAAAATCCACCTTCACTGAAGATAACATCATTGCTGTGAGACAACTAATTCTCGAAGATCGTCATGTGACGTATCGAGCAATAGAGGCTCTATTAGGCATCTCAGGGACAACCATTCAGAAGATCTTGCATAAAGCGCTTGGTGTGAGAAAGCTAGTTTGCCGTTGGATACCGCATCTGCTTTCCGACGATCACAAGGCGGCCCGCGTCATATGGTGTAAGAAAACTCTGCAAAGGTTCAACCGAGGAGAGTCAAATCACGTTCACGACATCATCAGTGGTGATGAATCTTGGATCTATGCCTACGATCCTGATTCCAAACAACAATCTACAATCTGGACCTTTAAGACGAGCCAAAGCCGACTAAAGTTATCCGTTCTCGAAGCACTTTAAAGAAGATGGTGGCCACGTTCGTTGGAAAAACCGGCCATGTTGCAACTATTGCACTTGAAGATTGTAGAACGGTTAACGCAGAGTGGTATACCACAGTTTGTTTACCACAAGTCATCGCCGAACTTCGAAAATCTAACTCAAAGCGACGCATCATCCTGCACCACGACTACGCAAGCTCACATAGCGCTCGTCAAACGATTGAGTATTTGAAGCAGGAAAAAGTAGAAATTCTTGACCATCCTCCATACAGTCCTGACCTAAGCCCAAACGATTTCTTTACTTTCCTAAAATTAAGAAATGTCTTCGTGGTCAAAGGTTCCAGTCCGGTGAAGAAGCAGTCGACGCTTTCAAGTCAGCCATTTTGAACACCCCCACTTTAGAGTGGAATAAATGTTATAATAACTGGTTTGAGCGAATGGAAAAGTGTATTAAGCTACGTGGTGAATACTTTGAAAAACAATAAAAAGTACTATAAGGTTCTAGTTGTGTTTTTTTCTTCAAACGACAAAACTTAAAAGGCATGCCTGACAATTTTAATCTTGTATTATTGTGTGCATCCTCTGATATTTTGCTACCAAAATTAGGATATTAAAGAAGGTCACGTTACTTTCAAATAGTTTATTATTTTAAACGTAGCTCCACATTAAGAATTATTGCTTTTTGTGTGCGTGTAAATGATTTACGCTGTTGGCCGCGGGGCCTTTACAACTTCACCGGAAATGAGGGCGAGCGTGCAACCACTACGCTCGAGCCAGAAGGGCAAGGGGGCAACTAGCTCAAGGGCGCCTCAAGGAGGAACGGCATCAGCTTAGGCAGTCGCTATGGAGGAGGGCGTATACTAGGTGTCTCGCCATGGTGCTCTGCACCGGCCGGCGGGCAAGGGATTCTTCGACCTTGCCGGCGAGGTCGGTGTCTAATCCTGTGTGCGGTATCTGTGTCCGAAATAAGGAATGTAAGGGCATCGGGAGGGTCGGTGAGAATATGCCGCGGACGGCGGTAGCGGTTGATAGGAGGGGAGTTGGGTTCGTAGTCGGCGGCGGCTACGATTAGCGGATTATTATGATTGGACGCGTTCGCAAAATATCGGGTTGTCGCCTTTTTAATAAAGGCGTGAATAGGTTCGAGACCGAGATCGGAATTGAAAAGTTATTGCAGTGCCGTTAGTGCGTTTTCAAACATTAAATTCAAATGCACAGACACTTAGACCGAAATAAATGTTAGTATTTTGCACAAAAATATGACTCATGCGGGTATCGAACCCGTGACTGCGCTCCATCCAGTTTGACCACTGGACCAAGCCGTCCGTAAAATAAAACTGTTGTTCGGAATTTATAGTATTATTTTTTATTTTTTAATTCCCGATAATTTGAGTGCTTTACAACACCCATGGTCACGGCAATGACGATAGAAAGATAGTTTCTTTTCATGTGTAATAATTCACGTAAATCTAAGTACTTTTTATTTATATCAAAAACACCCACCTTGAATTTTGAACAAGCTTTAAAGTCCCCGATAGCCATTTTTGTTTTAAACTTATTGCCATAAATCATAAAGTTGTTCCACTGCCGCGCACTGCACCCGATAGGCACTTAAACTTTGTTTAATGCTCTATTCAGTGCAAGTCGAGCTAAGTTAGTGCTGAGTTTGATTAGGGCTGTCGCATTGTGTTTAGTAAATTGAAATTATGTTTTTTTGATAATATGTATATATAAATTGTATACAAATTGATAATTGGCCCTGGTGACATACAACGCACGCACATTGAGGACAGATGAGAAGCTAGTTGAGCTGGAAGAAGAGTTAAACAAGTTGCGGTGGAGTATTGTTGGTTTATCGGAGGTCCGAAGAGAGGGCGAGGACACGATAACCTTAAAATCCGGCAACTTGTTTTACTACCGGGAGGGCGAACAGCAGTCCCAAGGTGGTGTCGGATTTATCGTCCACAAGTCACTCATAAACAACGTTGTGTCCATCACTAGTGTGTCGAGCAGGGTAGCGTACCTGATACTCAGAATATCCAAAAGATATTCGCTGAAGGTCATACAGGTCTACGCACCGACCTCGGCATACTCAGATGATGAGGTCGAAGTTATGTATGAGGACATAAGTAGAGCCATACATACTTCCAAAGCACACTTTACAGTAATTATGGGTGACTTCAATGCGCGACTGGGCAAACGGGGCGATGATGAGTTGAGAGTGGGGCAATTTGGATATGGGCAGCGCAACCCCAGGGGTCAGAGGCTGGCCGAATTTCTGGAGAAGGAGGGACTCTTTATGATGAACTCTTTCTTCCAGAAGCCGTCTCATAGGAAATGGACCTGGATGAGCCCTGATGGTTTCACAAAAAATGAGATAGACTTCATCATGAGCACCAAGCGACAAATATTTAATGATGTCTCCGTGATTCACAGGGTAAAAACCGGCAGTGATCACCGAATGGTCAGAGGCACATTAAATATTAATGTCAAAATGGAAAGATCGCGTCTGATGAAGTCTACGCTCCGACCTTCTAATACACATATCCAAAACCCCGAGAACTTTCAACTCGAATTGTCAAACCGCTTCGAATTGCTAGACAGCAGCGCATCAGTGGACGAAATCAACAATAGGTTGGTAGAGACTGTCCATACGGTCGGATCTAAGCATTTTAAGCCCCACCGTAAAAATAGACCTCAAAAGCTATCCGACTACACCCGAAACCTTATGGCTGAGCGACGTACCATGAGACTTCAAACCTCCGATGATGCTAAGTCCTATAGGCAGCTCAATGGACAGATATTGAAGTCCTTGCGACACGATCTACGGTCCTTCAACACAAGACGTATTGAGGAGACCATAAAGCAGAACAAGGGCTCCAAAGTGTTCGCAAGAGCCGTGTCGATTGGGCAAAGCCAGCTGACGAAGCTGAAGACGGAGGACGGAAACGTAACGTCGAATAGGTCAGAGGTGCTCAGGGAGATAGAGAGGTTCTATGGACAGTTGTATACCTCAGTAGCTGAACCTATTGTTGACTTGGTAAAAGACCCAAGAGCCAAGCTAACCCGACACTACAGTGAAGATATCCCGGACATCAGCCTGTACGAGATTAGGATGGCTCTCAACCAACTTAAAAACAACAAAGCGCCGGGTGAAGACGGAATTACTGCAGAGCTTCTGAAAGCGGGCGGATCGCCGGTACTTAAAGTCCTTCAGAGGCTGTTTAATTCCGTCTTGCTCGAAGGAAAAACGCCGGAAGCATGGAACAGGGGTGTGGTGGTACTCTTTTTCAAGAAAGGTGATAACACTTTATTAAAGAACTATAGGCCCATCACACTGCTGAGCCATGTTTACAAGTTGTTTTCGAGAGTCATCACGAATCGTCTCGAACGCAGGCTTGATGATTTCCAGCCTCCCGAACAAGCCGGTTTCCGGAAAGGCTTTAGTACCATAGACCACATACATACGCTGCGGCAGATTATACAGAAGACCGAGGAGTATAATCGGCCACTATGCTTGGCGTTTGTGGACTATGAGAAAGCCTTCGATTCGATCGAGACTTGGGCGGTTCTTAGATCTCTCCAGCGATGCCGCATTGACTATCGGTACATCGAAGTGTTGAAGTGCTTGTATAATAACGCCACCATGTCAGTCCGAGTACAAGGGCAGTGCACGAAGGCGATCTCCATAAAAAGAGGAGTAAGACAGGGAGACGTCATTTCTCCGAAACTGTTTACGACCACCATAGAGGACGCCTTCAAGCTCTTGGAATGGCGAGGACTTGGCATCAACATCAATGGCGAATACATCACTCACCTTCGATTTGCCGACGACATTGTGGTCATGGCGGAGTCGCTGGAAGATCTAGGACGAATGCTCGGCGACCTCAACAGAGTATCTCAACAAGTGGGTCTTAAAATGAACATGGACAAAACGAAAATAATGTGTAACGTCCATGTCGTACCCACCGCACTCACCGTTGGGAACTCTACTCTTGAAGTTGTCGACGAATACATTTACCTGGGACAGGTAGTCCGGTTAGGTAGGGCCAACTTTGAGAGAGAGGTCAATCGACGAATCCAACTCGGCTGGGCAGCGTTCGGGAAACTGCGCAACATCTTCTCATCCAAAATACCTCAGTGCCTAAAGACTAAAGTTTTTAGTCAATGTGTGTTACCAGTGATGATATATGGATCAGAGACGTGGTCTCTTACAATAGGTCTCATAAAAAAGCTCAGAGTTGCTCAGCGAGCTATGGAGAGAGCTATGCTCGGCGTTTCTCTACGTGATCGAATCAGGAATGAAGAGATTCGTAGAAGAACCAAGGTCACCGACATAGCCGTTAAGATTAGCAAGCTGAAGTGGCAATGGGCGGGCCACATAGCGCGAAGATCGGACGGGCGTTGGGGCAGAAAGATTCTAGAGTGGAGACCACGTATTGGCAAGCGCAGCGTGGGACGACCACCTGCCAGATGGACCGACGATCTTGTGAAAATCGCAGGAAGTCGTTGGATGCAGGTGGCATCGGACCGGTTACGCTGGAAAGCGATTGGGGAGGCCTATGTTCAGCAGTGGACAAGTATAGGCTGAGATGATGATGATGATGATGATATAAATTGATTTAAATACCAATATGACCATTATTATGTAACGGGTAGTAAAATTTTTAATGCATTTTTATAGGACGTCCTACTTATATTTTAAACGTGAAAGTTTGTATGTTTAGATGTTTGTTACTCAATGACGTAAAAACGGCTAAATGGTTTATTACCTAGATTAACATATAGGATAGTTTTTATCCTGGAAAAATGTTAGGTTCCAGTCTAAAGTCAATGCAGACAAATTTGCGGGTAGAAACTAGTACATATATATAATACAAAGGTGATTGGTGACATCAGGTATACTATATGCATTTCAAAAGCCTACACAGTTTAATAAATTGATTTTAAACGACCTACGTATTAGAGGGAGAGCTTAATGTGGTGAAAGAATAACTACTATACAAGGTGTAACATAATAAACGCAAGATGAGGTCTTGCGTTTATTATGTTACACCTTGTATAGAGAAACTATTTTAAATGAGTAAATATTAAAATACTCCGCAAGGGATCTACCATGATGATACAGATAGATAGAGAAATAATAATTTTTGGGTAACTTCAAGCTCATTTTACAACCATGTTTTGTCGACGTTATAAGGTCCTTAGAGGGCATGCCTATTACTATTGTATCTGGCATATTCTAGACTGCTATGAAAAAAAATGAAAAAACTACCTTAAACACACTTAACTTCAATAACACAAGCAAAACGTTACTTTTATATCTAAAAAATTGAGGATTGCCATAACTGGTTTCTTTTCCATCAGTATTATAACCTGTTTTAATATAAAAGTAATGTAGTAATTTACGCTTACAACTGTGACTTTTAATTTGTTTATTTTGTGTTTTAAACCATCAATAGCTAAAACACGAGTCATTTCGTTTACTAATTATTACTCATAATGTCGCAACCCTAGGTCGAAGTGAGATAAAGGTCTGCGCACAGCGGTATGTGGACAAGTTCGACTGGAGTGGTTCTTGCGCTTAGAATTCTTAGTAATAGCTCTTCCGTATGAATTGAGTGCTTCTGAATTATTCCAGACTGTTTACGAAACAACCCTATTATTTAGACTAGTGGTCGCCCATTGGTCGAAATTCGACCTACTCTTTCATCGTTTGCTGGTTATGTTTGACATTCAGTAAGACTATAGACAAATAATATTAAAGACAAACAATATTAAAGTCAAGAAAGCTATCGGTTCATCAAGCTGATGAGTCATTAGTAGACGTAGACTTAAATCACCCACCTATATTGGTTGCCATCTCCGACTGCATGCGAAGAGCCGTGGATGATTCGGATTACTTCATATCAGACTCACCCTCAAAAATGTAATTAAGAATTTATTTCAATAAAGGTAAGACCAAAGTGGAATTTTAATAAATGCAATTTCTCACTTTTATATAGCAGTATTCAGGCTATAGATTGGGACCAGTTGTACAATATAGAGGACCCGGATTGTGCATTGTCGTACTTTTATGAAATTATTAATGGCATAATCTCCGATTGCACTCCTAGGCAAATATACAAATCTGGCATTCATCATGTAAATATACGGAACCAAGATGATCTTATTGTACATCTTACTCGTATCCACAGTATTAGTAATTCTTTAATGGGGCAATGTATACGCTTCTACAACAAATTACCCATAGATATCTGAAACATGCCTATCAATATGTTTAAAAAGGCAATTAAAACTAGACTCTGTAAGAAAGGGTATTACAAAATTTCGGATTATCTTGACGATAAAACAGATTGGGTTTGAGCAGCTCCTTAACCAGCAACATTAATCAAGGATGTATAATACAAATTTTAAAAAGATAAAGCAATGGTTGTTAGAAAGGCCTAACAAATTAAATTAAAAGACTAGCCCGCTGAGTTTCTCGCCGGATCTTCTCAGTGGAGGCCGCGTTCCGATCCGGTGGTAGATGTAAAAAATTTAATCCTATACAAATAAATGATTTTTGACTTTGACTTTGACTCTACGACTGAGTGTTTATAGCTAAGATTTGAGTTAATTTAATTTTAGTATAAGGGGAAACTGCTTAATTTTTATTATGCTCGCTGTAAACTAAAAATTTGTCATTGAAGTCGGATGTTAAAATTTAGTATTTAAATCGCGAAACTCATGTTGAAACATTTTACCCCTAGTGTTATTAGGAATTAGGGCATCCTATAAAGAAGAGCTAAAGTCATCGGCTGAGCTAGTTTATGGCGAATCCTGGTGAATTTTTCCAGCCAACTGCACCTGATTCTACCGATTTATTGGATTTCACCACATGCTTAAGATATTTCGCCTAAAAGCTTTGTCTACCTCCAGCTTCTCGCCACAATAAAGATAAAATATTCAAAGATCTGGCATCTGCTGGACAGGTATTTTTAGAGGGACGACACAACCTGTAGTTTCCTGCAACCTCCTTACTCCAGCCCTTATTAAGTACTGGAACGTGGTGACAAAACCTTTAAGATACTAGTCAAGGGCAAGAGTATTACAGTATCCATAGATCGCCTTAAGCCGGCGTATATACTAGGTAACTATTAAACTAATTTATTTTTAGCCCTACAGAACAGCGCTTAAAACTTTCAATTCCGCGTTCGGATTGATTGTCTTTGCTTAATTAACGATCATAATAGATAGGAACTAGAACTTTGTAATATGCTTGAAGCATCAAGCTGTCTCGTTAGTAACTGGAAAGTTATAATAAATACTAGATTTTTCCTATAGATCCGATTGAGTAAACCCATAAAATACCATCACTTTGTGTGTATGTGTGTGTGAATAATCTACGCTGTTGGCCGCGGGGCCTTTACAGCTTCACCCGACAAGTACAAAATACTATAACACCTATGTTCCCCAATATGGCATTGGTTTAAACTATAGACAAAAACTGTTTTGTCACACATCTTTAAGTAAATTTACTCTTAGACTTTAGTTTTCAATATTTCATTCTTGTAAGTGATTCTGTCAACTGTGTATTTTCTGTTATTATCGAAATCAGCCATGATTTCTTACAGCAGTTTATGCTATTCCTCGTAGATCCGTATTTTCAATCGCGGCTCATTTGAAAATTCACCCCGTACACAAATCACCGCGCTGATTTGCTGCTGCAGCGTGTAAATCGTTTGCAAAACGTCGTTTGAGAGACACTACGTATTGTAAGCGACAAATTACTGTGTCCGCTAGCTCTTTGTTGCTTCATTTACACACGTTGTGTATTTGCACCCCTGTGTTGATTGCTCTTCCGATCATGAGAATAAGGACTATAGTACACGTGTATTTAGGTTATTTTCACTTTAATCACCTGGGTAATCAAGGGGACTTAATTGATGTTTAATAATCATCCAGCAGAAAATCACCTAGGTGCTTAAGCAGTGGCGATCGTATCACGTTTTAGCGATTAACTGCGTTTGATCGCAGTATCAAAATAGAGCATCTTAGCGACTGCATTGATGCTCTCTCACGTATTAGCGTGTTTTACGTTTTAAATAAACCACGCAACCATGGAGCGTCGTGACCCACGTACATTTTTCATTAAGGTTTTACTAAAACCCAATTCCCATTTGTGTATTTTTTCTATAGATGGCCTTTAAAAACTCCAGTAATGCGAAGCAATACTACAGGGCATTTTGTTTGTAAATTGTATGCACGTGTACATTGCTGGCGTTTGAGTGGATTTCAGGTTTCAGGGTACATATTCAATAAATTTTTGCTCGCCTACTCATACATTGGGGCCCCTGCATCTCAGAGGTCCACCCCTAAATCGCTCTATCAAGTACACACCAGGGGTTCACGACCTTTGAGATGTGTGAAAGCTCTACAACGAACCTTTACAATTTCATAAAACACGTATAGTTTCAATAACAATTTTGCTTGGCACGTCTTGCCCACGTGGATAATTACTTCGCCCTTGGATGTTATAAACTAATTACTGGTAACAATGACCTTAACCTCGACCAGCTTATAGACAGTTCAATATCACTGTTATACCTAGTATATTTCACGTAGTAACAAATTAAAGCAGAAATTGCTGATAATTGAAGTTTATTTTCTTGTGGTGTGTGTCTAATTGTTCTAAGCTGTTGGCGGCGGTGCGTTTAGAGATTCACTTGGTAAGCTACTTTTGCGGTCTATTATCTCGGTGTTTTGTGAGGACTCAGTCAAAATGGCAATTGCATGAACCATAGATATTTTTATATTGGTTACCTAAATAGTAGTGTCCACCAAAAGTATACAGATACACGTACACATATATATTCTCTATATACTCTATCGAATACCATCACGCCTATATTCCCCAAGCGAAGGCGGTAGAGGTGTACTGAGTACACCCACGTTTCACCGACGATGTTAGGTCCCATATAATAGGGGGTGAGCCTTTTGCCATATATTGGGCAAAATTTCCGATTTCGAGCTTTCGTTAGAACAACTTCATTGGGCCGACCTAGGATTTGAACCCAGGACCTATACTCTATCGAAACTTCAGAAAACGGCTGAACTTTGCCTCTGTTATGCCAAGTCTATATATGTTTTATTATTTATTACTTTCTTGCAAAAATCTTTCTATATGTCCGAACCATAACTGGAAAACTGAAGTATAAGATTGGAGGAAGCTAGAGAGGTCCATTATGAGGGATCTGGCGTGGTGATATAAATAGATAGAAGGAAAAGAATTACCTTGTTAACGTGATCTCTAAGGATATTGGAGTACACCATAGCCATGGCTTCCAGCGCCATGAAGGTCATACAGCCGACCACCCACGGCACTAGAAAAGCGTCGTTTTCCTGGAACATATAGATTCTATTTTCATTTGAACTAGAGAGCTGATGCTTATATAATGAAATAATGTTTGTAGGATAATCCTACTAATATTGTAAATGTGAATGTATGTATGTTTAGATGTTTGTCACTCAATCACGCAAAAACGGCTAAACGTATTGAATGATTTTTTGCCACACAGATAGTTTATTACCTGGATTAATCGGACATAGGATTTTTTATTATTATTATAAACCGTCTCAGATTGTTTCTTAACAGGGCTAATATTATATTATAATAGCATTTTAAGATATCCACGAACAAAAAGTTAGTATCGCACTTTTTACGCTATTCTAAAATATATTATTTAAAAAGAAAATATTACTCAATTCAAGGAATTATTTCTATGATTTGGGTGCGTTTACATACATGAAATTTTCATATACAAATACCTACACCGAAACAAACATTTATGTCACACCAAAAATGTTCTGTGCAGGAATCGAACCCACGACATCTCGATCTACTAAGCGAAGCCCCTATACTCTACTACACCAAACCGTCGTAAGAAATAAAAACGATTATTGCGTTGTTAATTACAATATTTTAACACCATTGCGACTTAAAAAAACCTTTTTGAATCTGAACAAAATACTGTTTACACAGCACAAAATAAAACAGTCACAATCTGTTAAGCTCACAAAAGAAAACAAAAGGATTTTTCTTTGAAAAAATTACTTTTATGAAGGAAAGAACCTGTTGGAACTCTGTACTCTCTGCCTACCCCGCAAGGGATCTGGCGTGAGGTTATAGATAGATAGATAGATAGACTTTTATGAATACAGAAGGTATTCACTTTATACTTTCGTTATTTGTTTAACAGTCGCCGCTAGAATGTATTATTTATTTAAAAAGCTTGTAAATAATTCTAGACAAGAAAGATACTAAGTAAAATAATATTATTGGATGTATCCAATCCGCATAATTCTAGAATACAAGTGGTTTTTTTGCGAAAAGTATGCAAATAGTTTTTTCGGTTTCTACCATTGCGCTACAAATGTCTATACTCAGAGAATCGAATAGAGGTTTTTAATCCTTATAAGAACTTTTCTTGCTGGCTGTAAGTTTTTTTAATGCATAAACACCGAAAAATAAAAAGATACATGCACATTTGATTATTTTAAGTTTATCGTGTTTGCTTCCTCGGGTGGTCAAATCTAAAGCTTTATCTACACGATAGTTCCCCAGATCGGAGCAACAGATTATCGCATTTCAAAAAAAAAATCTCGGGTACATCCATCTATCTATCTATATTATCACGCCGGATCCCTTACGGGGTAGGCAGAGAGTACAGAGTTCCAACAGGCTCTTTCCTTACATACCTCTCTGGCTTCCTCTACTCTCATAGTTCGTCTCATACACGCTCGTCGGTTACGGAGGCTCCTGACTTATCCTTCAGATAAGACCTGGTCTATTTGGTCATGGTAAGATAGTCTAGATCTTCTCCGGTACCTACATCCTTTCACTTTCGCATTGTATATCAGTTTTGTCATTCTTTCTTCGGACATTCTTTCTATATGCCCGAACCAACGGAGCATACCCTTTCTCAGCTTTACACCGATACTCTCTTTCATACCTATTTGCTTTCTTACTACGCTGTTGCGAATACGGTCGGTCAGCTTCACTCCGCACATCTTCCGCAGAGCTCGCATTTCCACCGCATTTATCCTACTTTCATTCTCCTTCTTACAAACCCAGCTCTCGCTGCCATATAACAGCGTTAGGACAAGCACTCCATTATGTATGGCCAGCTGCGCCTTTCAGCTCAAGTGCCGGCTCCCAAGTAGCTTTCCCATCGCACCATTCACTCTGTTCCCTGCACTCACTCTTCTCTCTATGTCAGCGATGTATTTTCCATCCTTACTGAAGGCGCATGCAAGATATACAAACTCATTCACTTGCTCCAGCACATCGTTACCAACCACAATCCTTACATTCGTTCTGGTTTCTTCCCTTTCCAAAACCATAAACTTGGTTTTCTTTACATTCAAGTGTAAGCCATTGATCATGCAGTCGTCTTTCATAACTGTGACTAGTGATTGCAGATCAGTGGCTGTTGGCGCTATCAAAACCGCGTCATCTGCATATAGTAGATGATTTACCACTAGGTCACTCATTTGTACACCTTCATTCATCGCTTTCAGTCTTTAAAGACTTTTATCCAAATATATTATAACAGTCTAGCGGAAACACGCAACCCTGCTTGACACCGATTTCAACGTCAAACCAGGGTGACATGTTTCCACCCACCCGTACGCATGCCCATAGGTGGACTGGACGGCCCGCAGCAGAGTGCCATTTATACCACACTCAGGCAAAATGTCCCAAAGTCTCATTCGCACAACTCTATCAAACGCGTTCTCCAGATCCACAAAACTGCAGAAAACCTTCCGGCCCACTGCCAGATGCTTCTCTACGATGTTTCTGGGTACATGCTGCAAAAATAGTAGGTTTGTCAACTATAACATTGGGGCTTAGTATTTGACTGTAAAATAAAGCTATACACAGTATACCTCTGCCTCCCTCGCTCGGGGAATGTAGGCGTGGTGGTGCTTAATAGCAGTTAAAGTAGAACTTCTTACATAATGATACAATTTTGGCGTAAATAAATCTTTAGCATTTGGACACTCGAGAAAAAACACAGTAACCCTAAAATATTAATTTAATTTTAAATTATTTTATTTGGTTACAGTTAGCAAGACAAAGTGAATAAAGATGAATAAAATCATAAAATCATTTACAAGCTCCCGTATCTTTCTTAGATATTGTTATACTTATCTAAATTACTTCCAGCAAAAATACCTATGTAACACAGACAATCGAAAACTCTCAAAGATAATTTTTATCGCAGAATCTTTTATACCTTTAAAATCATCCCAACATGCGTATTAAGGTACAAAATGATACATCCATTTCCTTTTCACGACTGTTGAAGCTTCGTGACCAAAATTTAAGGACACATAAAATTATCCGGAGGACCCGTGAAGGTCACTGCCGAATGGGTTCGAACACATTTATCCGGTGAAAAAAGCTAAGATTCGAGACTAGGGCATGAATAAATGTATGTCACCTTTTTTATTACCACTCCAACAAGATAAGTGTGTAATTATTTTAATAAGATTGGATTATATTCCAAAAAAAGGTTGGGAATTCCTGTCATAAATTTAAAAAGGAATCCCAAACATTATATAAGGGATCCGTGGATGATTACGATCCTCAGTTTACAATAGTTCTTGAATTAATTTGTATCGAAAAGTGTTTTGTATTTCACACAAATATGTTAGTCTTTGCAACTTTGTTACTAAAGGTTTAATTCAAAATAGATTCTTAGAATACATCTATATAAGGTAGTAGTAAGGCAAGGCACATAATATTTTTTTCTTTTTAAGAATACTTACTTTATACACGCCGTCACGCCTATATTCCCCAGAGGCAGTGGCAGAGGTGTACTGAGTACACCCACGTTACTTTATATATCCCGTAAAACAGAAATATGCTCAACACGATCATAAATATCTGTGTTCCTATTATTGCAAAATATGCTATCTGTACACCTGAAACAAAAAAAAAATATATTGAAGTCATTTATCTATTCTCCAATATATGTATGTGATTTTTTTAGAAATAAGTTTCATATTATAGGCAGAAAAACGACACCAAACTGGCGCATAGAATGACGGCCGAGACACATGACATGAGTAAAGTACTCAGCGCGGGCAGTCCATGGGTTGCGGTCCTCGGCGGCTCCGCAAAGCGTTTTGAGAGACGAGAACATCCAGAATAGCTCCCTTAGGCATATTACTTCAGATCTGAGCAATTGCAATTGCAAAAAAATCGATATATACGTTTACAAATTGTCTACATTTTGCTAACGCCCATATTACAACAAACTGATCTTGGTCAGCTCACATAGTAGAGGGTAAGGCTATTGCCATGACCGTCTGCTCAATAGCGTTTAGTATTTACTTAGCCTCTTTCTAGTTCATCCTTAGGGTAGAAACAATGCTATATTACTATACAGATCGTATGATCGTCCAATTCACAGAAAAACTTTATCGGTAATTCTCCCAAATTTATCTCAAACCGCTCATGTAAGCAAAAATTATCCGTTTTAATCGTAATTATGTTATACCTGATTTACACACACTTAACTCACGTGGAAGTATGTAGGGAAGTTCTGCTCATCCTTATATCTATTTCCCTGTTCACTACTGCGGTTTATACAAACGAATTGAAGCATGAGCCGGTTCTGAAAGGCCAGGCTCACCCTTTTTGTGAATTTCAAAAGATGAATATTTTGCTGGAATATTTTAGGGCTCTTGGAAATCATTGTGTAAAGGGTTTTATACGATGAAAAAGATAAGAAGAGGGGCTCGTTATAAGAAAATGGATATTTTCATTTTTGTAGAAAACTTTATGTTCTTACTTCCAGTATTGATTATAGTGAAAATTGGATTTTTATTTTACGTGAACTAAACATGAACCTATGAATTTGATGTACCAAGATCTTGACGGAGTGGCGTCCCAGAATGCAACCAAGAGCCAAAGGCAGACCATCAGCCAGATGGAGCGATGACATCGTAATGGTGGCTGAAAAATGATAGGTAGACTAGCACAGGACCGGATCCAGTAGCGGAAAAGGTTACACTTTAAATTTGACTCACTCAGCTTTGGGCACAACTTTGTGTTACAGTTTCACTCAAGATTGGCTGATACAGGCAATCTGATATTGATATGATCTATGATGATTGACGATCATGCTAAGTTTTTTAGCTATAGGTACCAATTATTCACAATACATTTTTTATTTAGGATTTATCTATCTATCTATATAATCACACTAAATCCCTCCGGGGTAGGCAGAGAGAGCAGAGTTCCAACAGGTTCTTTCCTTACATATTTCTCTTGTTTCCTCCATTTAGAATTTAAAGCCATTAAAATCGTTAGTTACTATACTGTAAGCAGAGTTAGGCAAATGTGAAAAAATTAAGTTGTAATCAAAAAATTCGGATTGTACCGCCGTACCGTTTCTGTTTTGGTTTTGAGGTTCCTGACGTTTCGAATGCTCTATAGCACCCATGGTCTCGGGAGGGTCTGAAGTGTTTGACGCCCAAAACTCACTGTAATACCGGAGTATTTTAAGAGGATAAATTTAATTGCAATTGAGATTTCAATTGATTGATCGTACAGTTAAAAAATCCATTGAATAATGCCCTAAACTGACTGCAGGTACATTATGCAACTTTAACAGGGTAAAGTGAAGGTAGCATTGCCTGTTGTCAGCATTTTTCGCACCAAAGTTCCATGCAATGTTGGCTTAGGTTTCGCAAACATTTCAGAATTTATTGAATGTACAAAGTGCGCTTACGATAAAATATTTGAAGGTAAATTTCCTGCTTTTAATAATCTTGTTGTTTTATCACTTTACTTATTTAGTATTCTAATTTTACTTATTTTGTTTATTAAATTCAATTAATTTAAGTAATTTCATACAGTAGATTCAAGAATTTTCTTTTCAAAAATTTTGGCCTTTGCCATCTGTTAATTATCTAGGCTTGTAGATATCTAGTGATTTTAGATATCGTGGTCATGGTTATTGAAAACACAGGTCTGCAACAAAAATGCTGTCTGGATATTTCCAACTGATTTCTATGTATTTAAGTGTTCTGAAAACTAAGAAAATACTCAATGAATTCTAAAACGTAAGGTTATTTTACAAAACGCAAAATTTTATTATAAGATGGGATTTTTTGGGAACTTGTAGTCATAAATGATAGGTATAATTTTATTTTGATTACTGTTTTTTAATGTTTACAGGACATAACTATCATTAATTTCTAACTAAGGAACACCCTATTTGAGCTACATTAACAAATATAAACATGTTGTAACCTGCACGTGCGCGCTCCGATAGTGTAGAAAGTGGCGCCGTACAATAAGTGATCAAACGAACTTACCTGAAGTGAAGTTCGATCATTATTATACGAAGTCCTTCGTTCGAAGATATAAACTATATTAGCAGCTCTCTCGAGTCGCTTGGCAACCGCGCGTCATTTAGATACTTCAAAAGTCAACGCCGCCTCTATGGTATCTGTGGACGTAACCTCTGGAACCATTCCTTTTAGAAGTAGTACATTTCAACTTTACCAACGGGCAGGGCGGGTTGGGTACTTATATCTTCGAACGAAGAACTTCGTATAATAATGATCGAACTTCACTTCAGGTAAGTTCGTTTGATCACTTATTATACTGTGTCCTTCGTTCTCGATATAAACTATATTAGCAGCTGTTTAGAGCTATAAGGGTAAAGTTGAAGTATACCACATAAAGGTTTTTTTTTTTTTTTTAAGAGCGTGACCTCTAAAAATAACATATCATTAGTATATTTGTACTATAACACATTCCCGTTCTTTGTTTTGCCATACAACACAAACACAACAAATATATACACATATATTGTTTCTTACAACCAGTCTGTCTAACTTATTTAAAATAAATTTATATAATGAAATTCTATAACATATTATGGTATGTAGTGTAGATCCATCCCAGAAAAACCTTTAAAGCACCTGTTATATACCTTTATACCACACCTGTTGTCCAAAATTCATTAATACCGGGTAATATTAATCAATTATTACTTATCAGATATCAGTGCAGTCTCTATCTGTTGTCTTCTATAGAGATCTTTCTTCTATAGATATCTTCTATATAACAAGAGTTGAGGAATTGCCCATCTAGAGTTTTGTTTATATAAAATTAAATCCTTTATAATAATTCTTGTATCATTGACAACCATTATGAGACGAACTATGAGAGCGAAGAAAGCCAGGCAGGCATGCAAGGAAAGAACCCGTCGGAACCTTGCACTCTCTGCCCACCCCGCAAGAGATCTGGCGTCATAATATGGATAGAGATAGATAGATAGCTAGAAACCCTTACTGTGTACTAGACCTGAAAACAAAGTCTGTTAGTACCCAATCTATAACAATATGATACAAATATAACAGGGAAACCTATTTCCCCACTAATGTGTCTTCCAACTGCCATGTGGTTCTTTTTTTTTTTTTTTGTCAAATGATCTCCTTTTGAGTACGGTACCAAACGAAGGCTACGAATTAACTTGGTGATTATAAGAATGTTTTTGCTATCATTACATATTTAATATATGTTTTTTTTTTTTTTTTTTTTTAATATCAACATTCGGCTATATTTAATGTTAGTTATATTTTTAATCTTTAAAGATGTACATATATCAAAATTTAACCTTTTTTGTACTAGAGGCCTTTGTACTAATGAGCTTATATGGAATTAAGTCCGGTGAAGCTGTAAAGGCCTCGCGGCCATCAGCGTACATCACTCACACACACACATCTTATCTGGAGATATTCCTCACATAAGGCTATGTGCTTTACCTATATAATCTCGCCCCCCCCCCCCCCAAATTTTAGAGTCTGGAACGAAGGGCAGTACTAATGCGTGGTAAACAAACATAACCTATCCCAGTGTTATAACTATACCACTATTATTAATTCAATTTAAATTTCGAAACTATCCCGGAATCATTTCCATGTTCTGAGTGTGCGCCGACAAATAAATCCTTGGCTACATAAATCTTTATGTATTACTTAACGATTCGTTCCTGCGCAATAACGCCCGCGAACATTCGTTTTGGCAATACGATCGGGCCACACCTGAACCAATTACATTCCTGATGAAAAAATACACTCCTAATTTAGTAATAACTTAAGAAGCGAATAAGTTACAGTCGACTAAACCGAACCACGGAATACAACTGTATCATATTGGGAATCCTATTCATAACTGAATTATTTCATACCATGAAATTTTCATTTCATACCACACTTCCTTTGCTTCTTTGTATGTGACTGTATTTATAAGTAAAAAAAAAAAATTGCAATGCGTAACTTTCTAGTTAGTTCTAGATGTCCAACCGTGAGAATCGAGTGCTACTCAACTTATTATTATGTATCCCCCATTAATAATAAATAAATGATATCAAGTTCCTTAGGACTTAGATTATTGATGATACTACATAATATTTATCATACCTGTGATAAGCATATGCTTTTGATTATTCTTGTTTAAGATAATCCATACTTTCAAATACTGTAACTCAATATTTCATCCACC
This sequence comes from Phalera bucephala, assembly GCA_905147815.2. NCBI lineage: Eukaryota > Metazoa > Arthropoda > Insecta > Lepidoptera > Notodontidae > Phalera > Phalera bucephala. The sequence continues at coordinate 25,801,739 of LR990615.1, forward strand.
GTAGCATGTCAACATAATATCATTAAATTTTCAAATGGATATTATTATCAAGTCGTTTGCATGACTTTATTTCCTTTTTATATATAGATACCCATTTATAAGATACATGCAACATGTGGATGTAATAATTTAAATATAACAATACCAAAATTGCAAATTTTTGTATGATATCTCAATCCAATATTTTTTACTGAAACACCTTTAAATAAATTACAGCATATATCTAAAACCAACTTGTTACTTTAATGGTAGCCGTTTGTGCTTGTGTTATCATAACTATACCAGAAACATCACTAGTGTTCAAAATAACTGTACACATTCCAAACTAATTACAAAACTATTTTTTATAGTTATTAATTTCTTGAATAATCTTATTTAATTACATATTATTTATTGATTATCATATGATCAAACAAAAATACAGCAAAACCATCTCATTCTCCCAATGATGAATTAATGTATAGCTTTCCATTGTGTGTGCCTCAAATTTCTAATATTATTAAGTACACTATAATTGATGCAGGAAATAATCAAAACCCCAAAACCATTGAACTCATTACATGATCGAAAACTGAATAGGTACTAATAAATATTTTATTAGTATATTTATTATGACTGTAAGGTCTATTGCTAGCATTAAGATTTTGATTTATTGTTTTTTTTTTCTTTTTATATATATATCAATTATTAAACAATAGTGTTTCCAATAATAATGTTTCTATACATAATGTTAAACATATTTAGGACAAGATTCACTTGTCTGAAGTGCAAGTACTTGCACAAAACCAATAAAATTATGTTAGTCGTTGAAGGCATTATTAGTGTCATAGATACATACCAAAGTCAGTGAATACCCTTAGCCTCCAATATTATGGTTTCTTTGTAAAACCCATTATGTATTCCTGATTGCTTTTCTGAATTTTCCAGCAACTTAAAAACCAAGTCCTTGTGTAAAATGCCTATCATGCTTTTTGTACCTCACTTTCTTTGGTAGGAGATTTCCAATGTCCAACGTGATGTTGTTTTTGGTGAACTGATAGGTACACTGTGACTTAATATTTTCACACCCAGGATGAGGATTGTTGTTCTATATTGGTTACAACGGTGGTCGTTTTATGAAATTTTAACTACTGGCTATGACTAGCTAGTTAATAATTCCATATTGATAATCCACTATATTAACACTCCTTTTATGCAAAATATATACTGCTGACCTTAAAGGTTCTTATCTCAATAAAGGTTTCATGACTGTATTGTTAGGATTCATCTTTTCTGGCTACCCTGCAAGGAGTCTGGGTTGATAATATTGATAGATAATTATTAGTTTTATGTTAACTGGATAGACCAGGTATTTTATATTATCTCTTAAGTATCTTTGTGCATAACACAAATTATCCCACAACCTGCCTGCCGCAGCATTGGTAGGATAAGATATTATATTTGGAATGTATCCACAGTCCTGTTGCTTGTCAGTTACAACAGGCATTGCCATTAGTAGATTACTTTGGCTTATAAACCCTGTTCAGAATAAGGATTGCTGGATTTAATTTTTTTAATACAAGTTCTCATAATTTTGCACAATTCTTTGTGTAATAAGCGCCAGTTTGGGCTATTTCAGTATTATTATACAAGTATGTCTAATAATGAAATCAATAAAAACACAATGATTCTGCAAAGGAGTGGCTTTTGTTATTAATAATGTATTGTTATACATAAACAATGTCACTTTAATTACCCTTTCAGTAAGTCTCCTTTTGGAGATATAATATGACAAATTGCTTATAGTTTATAGCAATAGTCTTTGTATTTACTGTTTTAGGCATGTTTACGGTATGTATTTTAGGTAACATTTTTGATTCTTACCATTGTAGAAATGTGAACTGCACAGGAACACCTCATGGATGAAACCTATGAGTAGTATGACCTTCAGCACATATCTCGTATGGGCCCCAAGTCTTGCGGATCACGCCGATGTATCTCGTACACCACATGTGTCCTTGAAATATCGTCAAGTCTTGCGGACCACGTCGATGTATCTCGTACATTACCCGTGTCCTTAAAATGCCATCGATCCTTAACAATCATCATAATTGATGAACGTCCCCCTAATTTCTCTTATTGGAGGTATAACATTGCCAATTTATAGACGGTTAATAATCGTTTTCAGCGACGAAGCTTTCCCAAATTTTAATATGATGAAATTCACGTCTCTAAATATTAGATATTATATAAATAAACAAGTTAAGCTGAAAACACCACACATAAACAACTATCGGTTGATCTTTTTAGAATGTACTCCTTTGCCAGGACGTAAACTTTTCTAAATTTGCCTATACGATGTTTTAAATTTATTTCACACTGTCACTTGAGTATATTACAACCTTTTTGTTATATAATTTCAGTGCCCTAACAAAATTATTAAATTAAATGTCGACCAAAAACTTTATTACAAAGCATCGGCTGCCGCGCTTTCAAAAGAATGGTTCCAGAGGTTACGTCCACAGATACCATAGAGGCGGCGTTGACTTTTGAAGTATATAAATGACGCGCGGTTGCCAAGCGACTCGAGAGAGCTGCTAATATAGTTTATATCGAGAACGAAGGACACAGTATAATTACGTGTTAACTCGTCATTGTTTTATAGATCTTAGTTCAATATAGTGCAATGTCGTCTGTGCGGAAGTGTGTGAACTCGTCTGACAGTTTCTGTTACATTTGTGGCGAATATATGACATTAAAGCAACAAGTTAATATTACGGACTTTGTAAAAAAAGTATACTTCGCGTATTTTGGCTTAAAACTCAGAGATCAGGATAAAGTTTGGGCACCTCATAAAGTCTGCAAACGATGTGTTGAAGACCTTCGAAATTGGTTTAAGGGCAAGAAAAAAGCTTTCCGATATGCGATTCCTATGGTATGGCGCGAGCAAAAGAACCATAGTGATGATTGTTACTTTTGTTCGTGTAATGTGAAAGGGTATAATTCAAAACGGAACCAGTCAATTTCATACCCCAATCTGCAATCAGCTATTCGTCCCATCCCTCATGGGACCGAAATACCAGTGCCCAAGGTCCCTGCTACCTCGGAAGAGATTCCAAGTTCTGACGAAGATGGTGCTGTACCTAAGCCCGATGACCAGTCAAGTTTAGAATTTGAAGATGACAGCAGTCCGAAATTGTTTTCCCAGGGCGAGCTAAATGATTTGGTAAGAGACTTGAATCTTCCCAAAAACGCTGCTGAGTTGCTTGGATCAAGGCTCAAAAGCAGGAACTTACTTTTGCCGGGAGTGTCTTCCTCTTGGTTTAGATATCGTGAGAAGCAGTTAACTTCCTACTTTGCCCAAGAGGACGAGTTGGTTTATTGTACCAATATTGAAGGTTTGATGGATACATTTAAGATCTCATACGACCCAGCAGAGTGGCGTATTTTCATAGATTCAGTTCTGCTACACAACGGCGGTTTCTATGCTTCCATTCCTGTCGGTCATTCCGTGCGCCTCAAGGAAACCTACAGGAACTTGGAATTGATTCTTTGCAAATTAAAGTATAAAGATCACGGTTGGCAAGTGTGCGGTGATTTCAAAATCTTGGGCGTGGCGCTCGGACAACAATCTGGGTTTACCAAATTCCCTTGCTTTTTGTGTTTATGGGATAGTAGAGATCGAACAAATCACTGGACCAAAAAGTGTTGGCCTCCGAGGGAGCTTAAAGTTGGCGAAAAGAATGTCCTGCATGAAACTTTGGTGCCTCGTCATAAAGTTCTTCTACCACCGCTTCACATAAAGCTGGGATTGATGAAGCAATTTGTTAAGTCACTTACAAGAGATGGAAATTGCTTCAAATACTTAATATCAAAGTTTCCAGACCTCTCGGAGGCAAAGTTGAAGGAAGGTGTTTTCGTTGGACCAGATATTAGACGGCTTATGGCTGATCCACTATTCATCACAACCATGACGGATCCTCAAAGAGAAGGGTGGATTGCCTTTAAAGAAGTTATAACGAAATTTTTAGGCAATAACCAAGACCCTAACTACAAACAAATCGTCAAAAGAATGTTTAAAGCATTTCAAGCTTTAGGTTGCTTAATGAGTTTGAAAGTACATTTTCTTCATTCCCACCTCGACTACTTTCCAGGAAATTTAGGAGACGTGAGTGAAGAGCAAGGTGAACGATTTCACCAAGATATTAAGGAGATGGAAAAAAGATACCAGGGAAGATGGAGCGTCTCAATGATGGCAGACTGCTGTTGGACGCTTCAAAGAGACCTTCCTGATGCTTCCCACAAGCGAATATGTACCAAAAGGAGTCTCACTGGGAAAAAAATGTGTTTAGTGCTTACTAATTAATGTATTTTAGATAAAAAAATAAGTTTTGTTACGCAATTATAAATATTTATTAATTTTTTATGTTTTATTTTAAGATGATAACTTGTTTAACAAGACACCTACATTGTCAAAAAACGTAACTATCTAGGACAAAATGAAAGTTATTTTCGAATTCAGCACATCCAAAAACATAAGAATTACACATTTTTTACAATTTTTTTTACAATCAAAATATTTGGTTTATACTTTGTCCTAAATTTATTAATAATAGTAATAAAGTTTATTTGTGATCATAGGTATACTGCTTCTGTCGCGTTTTCGAACGAGGCATCTAGTGTCTTTTTTTTTAACTTAAGATTCAAAATTAAAATTTTGTAACTCCCATTCTTTTCTCACCCAAAACGTCGGTAGGTTAAACGTTTAAATAAACGCAATAGACTCAGCAAAATAGTTTTATTGCATAGTAAACACGTTGCGGCGGCAACATATGATACTTCAGCGCCGATTTCAAGAGGACTGCGGACCTTCACATCCCTTCAGACGTTTGGGTGTTCAAGCAAGATACGAAAAAAGCGGGGACGATTGCCAGCCGGTTACATCGCTTTTAAACGAAGAAACGGTACGGCCAGCCATCTATCCTATCCAAATATCTATCCACCCTTGTGTTAACTCTGTGGTAATCCAATTACAGTGATTGAGACGCAGTGAGTAGCTGTTTGCAAATCAAAAGCAGTGTGTGACGTCGCTAGCGCTAACTGCAGTTCGCAAAACGTGAGTACTCCACCTTTCACTGATCTCAAGAATGAGCACAGTATCAGGCACTAGGTCTAAGTCTCCATGCAAAATCACAGTCACGGATGACGAGAATATGAACAGACTAATAAGTGATTTAATTAAGAAGCGAGGTATTGTCAACAGTCGCTTAACAAGACTTTCGAATCACATTAGTCGCTATGACACTAGCAAATCTCTGCCTGTTCAAGCTCAGATAGACTTAAAGTTCCGCATCAAAGGGGCTGAGGGTCTATTTGTTGAATTTAACGATCTTCAAGCTAAATTAGAAGAATCTGTTTTGGAGGTAGATCTTGACGAACAGTTAAGAGAGCGAGAATTATTTGAAGATTGTTATTATGACACATTAGCTAGGGCTGAATGTATGCTACGCGGTGGTGAGGTTGATACTAATTCTAAACCGACTCCTAGTAGTTCAGTTAAGCTTCCTACCATATCAATACCAGTTTTTGATGGTTCTGCAGAGCAGTGGCTCCAGTTTAGAGACACATTTCAATCGTTAATCCACAATTCAAACAATATTCAAAGCATAGAAAAGTTCCACTACTTGAGATCATCTCTTAAGGGCCGTGCGGCTTTGGTTATTGATTCGGTTGAATTCTCCGCGGCAAATTACGAGGTGGCATGGGAGTTACTCCTCACAAGATTTAACAATACCAGATTACTAATACATAACCACGTAAAGGCTTTATTTAACATTCAAACGCTGACCAAAGAATCACCAGCATTGCTGAGGAAGTTAATAGACATTATACTCAAAAATCTGAACCTGACCGACCGCATTAGCAACAGCATAGTAAGACAGCGAGTAGGTATGAAAGATAGTATCGGTGTAAAGATGAGAAAGGGCATGCTCCGTTGGTTCGGGCATATAGAAAGAATGCCAGAGGAAAGAATGACAAAACAGATATACAATGTGAAAGTGGAAGGATGCAGGTACCGCGGAAGACCTAGACTATCTTACCACGACCAAATAAACCGAGTCTTATCTGATGGAAAAGTCAAGAGTCTCCGTATCCGGCGAGCGTGTATGAGACCAACTATGAGAGTCGAGGAAGCCAGAGAGGTATGTAAGGAAAGAACCTGTTGGAACTCTGTACTCTCTGCCTACCCCGCAAGGGATCTGGCGTGAGGTTATAGATAGATAGATAGATAGATAGATACTCAAAAATCTACGCGCATTAAAACTTCTAGGTGAACCGGTAGATACCTGGGATACCTTAATTATTTACATTATAGTAACAAAATTAGATAAAACCTCAGAACGCGAATGGGAACAACACAAAACTATGCACTCCAATCAAGCTGGTGATTCCAAATCAGTTTTGAAATTAAATGATTTGTTGAACTTTCTAAAGGACCGAGCTGACATGTTGGAAACATTACAGTTGTCGCACGGTAGCACGAGTCACAAAGGGCATAGCACAATTACACAAAATCACTCGAAAATACACTGCAATGTTTCCACAAATAAGTCACAAAGCCAAAGTAAAAAGTCGTGTTTTCTTTGTAAACAATATCATCCATTGTCAATATTTCTTAACTTCCAGTTTAGAATCTAAATTAAAACTAATAAAAGATAACAAGCTTTGCGAAAATTGTTTACGTATCGGTCATAACGTGAATGAATGTAGATTCGGTTCTTGCCGGTTTTGCAGATTAAAACATAACTCTTTAATTCATCATGAAGTTAGTCACAAGGCGGGGCCGCAAATCTCAGCTGATAATAATAAAACTATACCAGCTGTGATTATGCACCCGGCCGTCATCACTGCCGACTCGCATGACAACAACAAATTATGCAACAATAATGCTCGAGTAGATGTTTTATGCGCTCGTTACCCATGTATGCGACCTGTGTTGTTGTCAACGGCACTAGTCGAAGTGCGGGATAGTCGTGGTAATTATCATTATAATAATATCAGCCTATACTGCCCACTGCTGGGCAAAGGCCTTCTCTCACAAATCGAGGTGAGAGAGATTAGGTCATACTCCACCACGTGGACCCAGTGCGGATCGGTGGAGGCAGGTTTGTGGCCACCTGCTGTTGGAACCTATCAAGCCGCCTTTTAAGGTTTCCAACTCGGCTTAACGACTAACACATTAAGTGGTAGCCGGGACCAACGGCTTCACGTGCCTTCCGAAGCACGGAGACGCTCGAATATGAAAATGCCACAAACGGTCACCCATCTCAGGCTGACCGAGTCGAACGCTGCTTAACCTTGGTGATCGGTAAGAACACCGCGGTCGCACAGCGCTACGAGCGCCTTAATTATCATTTAGCTCGCGCGATTTTAGATTCTGGCAGCGAAAGATGTATAATTACGCAATCGCTATGCGACAATTTAAATTTACCATTAGTACAGTCCACTTAAGAAATCCGTGGCGTGGGTAACTCGGTAACAAGATCAACGGTGATTTGCAATATCGAGGTTAAATCACACATGGATACATACGTTATACGAATTCAATGTTTTGTTTTACCTAATATTACGTCCGTTTTGCCAGCGTTACCGCAACAACTTGCGAAGTTCGAGATCTCTGGCAACGTACAACTAGCCGACCCCGAATTTCATGAATCCCGAACGATAGATATCTTAATAGGCGCAGATATATTTTGGGCCTTATTATGCGAAGGTAAAATGCGATTACCTCAAGGTTCATACCTACAAAATACGCGATTAGGTTGGATTATATCGGGTCCGGTAAACGGTATGCGAAAACCGAACCACGTACGATGCAATTTTTCTCAATTATAGAGAACCAACTGCGGCTACTTTGGGAGCCTTGAGGAGCCTAAGCTTTGTGACACGCGTACCGACGAGGAACGGGAATGCGAAAACCATTTCGTCAAAACCACAACTCGTAACAAGAACGGGAGGTTTTGCGTCACAATTCCCCTCAAGTCTTCGCCTCAAAGAAGTTTAGGTGAGACGTTTCCTCAGGCCCTCAAGCGATTAATATCATTAGAGAAAAGATTGCAACGTGATCCAGAATATAGAAAATTATACGCGGACTTCATGCATGAGTATGTAGCTTTGGGGCACATGACGCGAATTGACTCATTTGGAGTTCCTCATTTTTTTATGAGTCACCACGGTGTTCTACGTGAGCACAGCGAGAGCACCAAATTAAGGGTGGTATTCGATGCGAGTGCTGCACTGGAGTATCCCTTAACGATATACAGCACATAGGACCTCCTATACAAGGTGACTTACTTGCTATTCTATAACGTCTCATCATCATCATCATCTCAGCCTATACTTTTCCACTGCTGAACATAGGCCTCCCCAATCGCTTTCCAGCGTCCAGTCCGTAACCGGTCCGATGCCACCTGAATCCAACGACTTCCCGCGATTTTCACAAGATCGTCGGTCCATCTGGCAGGTGGTCGTCCCACGCTGCGCTTGCCAATGCGTGGTCTCCACTCTAGAATCTTTCTTCCCCAACGCCCGTCCGATCTACGCGCTATGTGGCCCGCCCATTGCCACTTCAGATTGCTAATCTATGTCGGTGACCTTGGTTCTTCTACGAATCTCCTCATTCCTGATTCGACCGCGTAGAGAAACGCCGAGCATAGCTCTCTCCATAGCTCGCTGAGCAACTTTGAGCTTTTTTATGAGACCTATTGTAAGAGACCACGTCTCTGATCCATATATCATCACTGGTAACATACAATGACTAAAAACTTTAGTCTTAAGGCACTGAGGTATTTTGGATGAGAAGATGTTGCGCAGTTTCCCGAACGCTGCCCAGCCGAGTTGGATTCGTCGATTGACCTCTCTCTCAAAGTTGGACCTACCTAACCGGACTACCTGTCCCAGGTAAATGCATTCGCCGACAACTTCAAGAGTAGAGTTCCCGACGGTGAGTGCGGTTGGCACGACATGGACGTTAGACATTGTTTTCGTTTTGTCCATGTTCATTTTAAGACCCACTTGTTGAAATACTCTGTTGAAGTCACCGAGCATTCGTCCTAGATCTTCCAGCGACTCCGCCACGACCACAATATCGTCGGCAAATCGAAGGTGAGTGATGTATTCGCCATTGATGTTGATGCCAAGTCCTTGCCATTCCAAGAGCTTGAAGGCGTGGTCGTAAACAGTTTTGGAGAAATGATGTCTCCCTGTCTTACTCCTCTTTTTATGGGGATCGCCTTCGTGCACTGCCCCTGTACTCGGACTGACATGGTGGCGTTATTATACAAGCACTTCAACACTTCAATGTACCGATAGTCAACGCGGCATCGCTGGAGAGATCTAAGAACCGCCCAAGTCTCGATCAAATCGAAGGCTTTCTCATAGTCCACAATCTCTCTCATAGTCCTACTACGTCTGCGCCTCCATAAATACGTGGCTTGCGCTGACGTTGAAAAAATGTACCGACAGGTTGAGGTTATCGATAATCAACGCGAATTACAGCTTATCCTCTGGCGTGATGACCCGTCACACGAGGTGGGTGTTTATCGTCATAACCGTATTGTTTATGGGACTGCGTCCGCTGCCTTTATGGCGGTCCGATGTTTAAAGGAAACGGCTGCGAACTGCTCGGATCCAGACGTCAAAAGGATAATTTATGAGGATTTTTTCGTTGATGACCTTATTACATCGTCCGATAATAAAGGCAAATTATTAGAACATTGCGAAAAAACGTGCAAAACTTTGGTATCGGGATGTTTTCCTTTACGAAAGTGGTTATTCAATTTTCATTAAGACCAATTACTTGCCGACCCGTTTCATGAGGTCAAGCAACTAAATTTAGACATAAACCGCCAAACTAAAACTTTAGGTATCGGTTGGAATAATTTATCTGATGAATTTCATTATAACACGCAATTTAAGCGGGATAGTATAGTAACTAAACGGTCCATATTATCCCACGTTTCACAAATATTCGATCGGTTTGGATTATTAAGTCCTGCAATAATGATTGCGAAAGTATATGACTAAAATTATGGTTATTAAAATTAGATTGGGATGATGCGCTCCCCAGCGATGTCGTAGATGCGTGGAACAGGTTCGCAACTGGCTTATCTGCACTCGAAAGTATTCGAGTACCGCGTCACGTGCTAGATATTGTGGCATCGCATATCGAGCTGCACATATTTACTGATGCGTCATTAAAAGGATACGGTGCATGCGTTTTCATTCGTGTCGTAAACAATACCCACTTCATAGTATGTGTCAGGCGACTATGCTCCAAGAGCAAAGTTGCACCAGTGAAGCCCGTGAGTATTCCGAGGCTAGAATTGTGCGGTGCTGTAACTAGTGCACGTTTATATTCAAAAATACGTGAATCTCTTCATTGTGAATTCAAACACGTCATGTTTTGGACGGATTCAACAATCGTATTGGGATGGCTACGCATGGCTCCCAATTTACTTAAAACTTTTGTTCAAAACAGGGTCGCCGAGATTCACGAAATCACAAAAGACTTACCATGGCGGCATGTCAACGGGAAGGAGAACCCAGCCGACTTAGTGTCACGTGGGGTTCCCTTACCAGACCTCGCCATCTCTAAATTGTAGTGGGAAGGACCTCCCTTTCTACATAAGTTCGCCTTCAATTGCGGCGATCCTGTTTCAGAGTTTTATTAGTCGGAGGTGCAAACCGACTTACCTGAGGTCAAACCTATTAAGCTAAATGTTTTACTTACAAAGATACCTACCGAAATATTTCCATTTTCTAGATATTCTCAGTTAGAACGAATGAGGCGCGCCTTGGCTTACGTGTTACGTTTTATTTACAACTTGCGCAACAAAACAAATCATCACACGGGTGCATTCACTTTGGACGAACTGAGAAAATCAGAGTTAATCTTAGCGTGGTTTTCTCAATTAGAATCTTTTGGCGAAGAATACAATTTAGTTTTGAGAAATCAGTCGCTGAAAGGGAAGCCTAGCTTATTCAAGCTTAACTTGTTCATTGACGAAAACAATTTAATGCGTGTTGGTGGACGAATTGGTTATTCGGACAGTTTCGAATATGAGCAAAAGCACCCCATTTTGCTATCTTCTAAACATCGCTTTACTGTATTGCTCATGCGTCACGAGCATGTACGTCTGTTTCATCTTGCACCTCAGGCGTTGCTGTAGGATATTCGCCAACGCTGGTGGCCTATAGGTGGCAGAAATCTAGCGAGAAAAATAGTTAACGATTGTATTGCGCGCAAAAGACTAAAGGGAAACACTTTGACTCCTACTATGGGCAATTTACCGAAAGAACGAGTAACTCCCACTTACCCATTTCGATATTGCGGTGTAGACTACGCAGGGCCTGTGCTTACACTGAATCGCAAAGGAAGAGGCGCTAAGACTACCAAGTCCTACATATCTATTTTCGTTTGCTTTATTACGCGAGCAGTTCACTTGGAACTGGTATCCGATTTATCCACTGAGGCATACATTTATCGCGACGTGGCAAGCCAGATGAAATATTCTCTGATAATGGCAAAAATTTTGTTGGGGCCAAAACAGAGTTTTTTAAGTTTTTGAATTCTTGTTCCGAGGACATCGCTCAGTACGCGCTTAGCCAAGCTATACGATTAAGATTTATACCTGGTTATTCTGCTCATTTTGGAGGATTATGGGAAGCCGGAATAAAATCCTGCAATTTTCACTTAACTCGGGTCATAGGTAACGCTCACCTCACGTTTGAGGAGCTTACTACAGTGTTGACACAGGTAGAAGCTATACTTAACTCCCGCATTTTGTCTCCATTGTCTTCCGATCCACATGACTTCCTTCCTCTCTGTCCTGCACACTTCCTGGTTGGTCGTTCGCTTACTGCACCGGTGTATCGGGACATGCGAGATGACATTTCAAAGCTGCTGACCCGTTATGAACGAGTGGAACAGATAGGCCACAACTTCTGGTCTCGTTGGGCCAAGGAATACGTCTCCGAGCTTCAAACGCGCTGCAAATGGAGAGAGAATGTCGGGAGCCTACCGCCCAACACCCTGGTGGTGATTAAAATGATAGACTTCCCCCGTTGAAGTGGTTGCTTGAAAGAAAAACGAGCACTGTGGTTGGCAAGGACGGCATATCGCGCGTAGCTGACATTCGGACTGCGTCAGGAACAGTGCGGCGCAGTTTTTCAAAAATTTGTCCTTTGTTTCATGAAGAAAAGGTGGAGCAATGTTCGAGTACTAATCTTTGAAGCTACAGCTTCCAAGGCCGAGGGCATGTCGCCTTTCCGAACAGGGCATCTAGTGTCATTATTTTAACTTAAGATTCAAAATTAAAATTTTGTAACTCCCATTCTTTTCTCACCCAAAACGTCGGTAGGTTAAACGTTTAAATAAACGCAATAGACTCAGCAAAATAGTTTTATTGCATAGTAAACACGTTGCGGCGGCAACAGCTTCATCTTCACGCGTATATCAAGTGGTACAATATAAACTAATGGATGATTTTTCAACTGACTGCTACAAAAATATAGGGCAGCACGAAAGTAAAGCTAACCTCACAATCCACATCTCTCAAAAAATAGGATGATAACGCATTCCAATAGAACTAGACCTCCTAAAGCAATCGAATAGCACCCGACAATCGTCACGTAATCGATTCTGAAGTGAACAAACAAAATCTGGGCAAAATTGATTAAGTCGATAACCCCAGGGGTATTTGCTTGATACTCCTAGTGCGAGTTATATCCAACAAATCGTAAAGCGGAAACCAATTCCAGGACGATATAATTTAATGGGTATAATAGAGTATGTCAAGAACTGGGGCAACAGGGGTTAGTGCATTGTTCAACTAACACCCGCTGAGATCTATTAGAGTCTTCCGCGAGTGAATTTGGTGAGTAGGGTTTTAGAATGAAATATTCGTAGGTAGTACTAAACATTCTGGCTCATGAAATAACATTTATTTGATATTAGTTGTTACCCGCGACTGCGCACGTGGTTGTTTTGTTATTTGACATGGGTATAGTAGTGTTTTATCTCCCTAAGGCATGATTTTTCAAAAACGCTGATACACGTAGTCCTTTATTTCTTAGCAAAAGTTTATGTATGAATTTTTATATACCTCACTTGAATAATGATGGGTACACTATACACATTAATCTCCTATTTTACACCCTTAAGTGTCTTTTTTGAGATAAAAAGTAAGCCTATGTCCAGTAGTGTCTATATCCAGGCTAAAATATATCTCCACGGCAAATTTAATCAACATCTGTTCTGCGGTTTAGCCGTGAAAAGTTGACAGACAAATAGACAGCTACTTTCGAATTTATAATATTGGTACAAAGTACAGATATTAGTCTATTTTTTGGACTGCCTCGTTGGCCCAGTAGCAAAGTGCACATTGTGGTCCTGGTTTCAATTCCTAGGTCGAGAAAAGTGTGAGTTTTCAAGATTTTGCAATTGTATCCGGTATATACAATGCGAATGTGAAAGGATATAGGTTCCGGCAAAGACCTAGACTATCCCCCCTATCCTTCATCCCTAGACCACGACCAGATAGACTAAGTCTTACGAAGAAGGAGGAGGAGAAGTGAAGGAGAAGTCAAGAGTCTCCGTTACTGGCGTGCGTGTGTGAGACGAACTATTAGAGTGGAGGGAGCCAGAGAGTTATGTAAGGAAAGAACCTGTTGGACCTCTCTATGCTCTCTGCCTACCCTGCAAGGGACCTGTAATGATATAGATAGATAGATAAATAATAGTATCCTTGTTTCAAATTCTGTCACATAAAGTGTGCTAATCCAATCAGTCGCTCACTGGAATTGTGCTTAATTAGCAATAGGCCTGCTCCTTATTACACTTGGATCTAATATAATTGGTGATATGTGGGTGTACTGAACATAGTATAACCACAACCTGCTGGGAGAATATAGCCGTAACGATTTTTTGTTATTTCTGTACCTTTAGTGAAAGGTGATACAATTGGAGTTATAGCACTTTTGATGTTTTTACACTACACAGTGCATAAGAAAAAAAGTCCGCTATTCTTCAATCTGATCCCCATGTTTCTAAGGCTTAAAATGATAAAGTTTTTTTGTGCATAGTAGTATAACTAAGCATTTTTCAGAATTGACAACATGTATGATGATATATTTCCAATTGTTACAAAGTAAACTGAACTGCATGTTCCAATATTATATTTTCATTTCTGATTCACCTTTAATTAACCTCTTTGAGACAATCAGCAGGATTACATTAAAATGGTACATATTAATATAATAACATATGTATTTATGTACACCAATGTTATTGAATACATGACCTCATTTTTAAGTAGCATTTTATATGTCAAATACTTATATCATTCGACACCACTTCGACATTAAACCAAAACCAAATCAAATCAAATCAAATCACCAAGTGTGTATGAATAAAAATCATCGTGTCAAACAATATAACTGTACATTTTAGTTAATATGAATGGCAATGGTCTAATATCGTTGGCGAAAACAGGGTGTAGACAGTACACCTCTGCCACCGTTTGGAGAATTAAGGCATGACGGTGTATGTTTAAGCTCTGCCTGTTTTTTTAATTCTACTTAAGGTACCTGGTGGAGTTGCCTTACGAGGATGCGTGTCTAGCCCGATCATACCTATTCTTGGTCTAAGTTCCATCTCCTCAGCCTATGTCAGAAAGAATAGGCTATTAATAAGGTAGCCAGCCACATCTTACGGCCCTATCGTCATTTTCTATCAGGTGAAATAGAGGCCAATCGCTGGCCAGTTTTTAATATAAAAGAATTCACTAAACAGACGCTTAAGCACAGAAAACATAACATTATATAATTCTGACCAAAAACATGCTGTCACGTTCATCTATATTTAGTAAATCTGTAGTATGAAAGGGATGGCATATAAACTCAAAAGCGTAACGATAACGACAATCTGTTCTTGCTAAGCCCTCAGAGTTTTAGTTAAATAGAATGTGGCTCTAAAACATTTTGGCTCTTAAAATGACAGTTCATTTAAATGCCGAAATTTTTTTGAATTTTCAGTTAGGCATATCTATTAGTAGATTGGAGTCTGGCCGTTCTACCCTTGTTCAATTGTATATTTAAATATTTTAATTTAATTAAACAGGCATTCATTAGGGATCTTACTCTTGAAGCTGTCGAAAAATACATTTACCTTGGACAGGTAGTCCGGTTAGGTAGGTCCAACTTTGAGGGAAAAATCAATTTATAAATCTAACGCGGCTGGGCAGCGTTTAGGACGTCTGCGCCGTTGCGCAGGAGAAGACGTTTCTTCTCCTCCAAAATACCTGTCTTTTAAGACCAAAGTTTTAGTTAATGTGAGTTACCAGTGATGACACACGGATCAGAGACGTAGTCATAAGATCTAAGCGGCGTTTCTCTAGGTGGTCGAAACAGGAATGAGGAGATTCGTAGAAATACCAAGGTCACCAACATAGCTCATAGGGTTAGTAAGCTGAAGTTGCATTGGGTGGGCCACATAGCACGAAGATCGGATGAACGTTGGGGCAGAAAGATTCTAGCGTGGAGACCACGTATTGGCAAGCGTAGCTTAGGACGGCCGCCTGCCAGATGGACCGACGATCTTGTGAAGGTAGCAGGAAGTCGTTCAATACAAGTGAATTATTCGATACATCGGACCGGTTGCGCTAGAGAGCGATTGGGTAGTCCTACGTTCAACAGTGGATAAGTATAGGCTGAAATGCTAATGAAACGGGCTTCACGCTTATCTATTATAAGCCGAAAAATCTCCAAGTCGACCGGTGTAGAGTTGCACGTATCCACCTTTTACCTGCAATCATCGGGTTATTGTTTCACTTTGTCTTATTGCACTTACAATTAACGTTTTAAAAAGTATAGTTCACGCTTTTCTATTATTATAGAAGCGTTTACAAACATGAATTACACATGCACACAAACACCCAGACAGGAAAAAATAATTAGGAATAAGCCATTTAAAAAATTGTTCTGTATAGGGACCGAACCTACTACTACTCGATTCAGTGATCACAGCGGCCCCTTTTTTAAAACACATAAGATCAATGGATGTTATTATCATTCCAATCTCAGATAAAGTTAAACAACTATTTTCATTGTACTTATTTTAACTTTTACATAACTACGAGTAAACACCTTATTTAAAAACAATCAAACCCTGCAATAGTTCACAATTGTCCTTTAAGCCTTACAAGTCAACGATTTCTTTGAGAATATTTTCTTTTGATTCTTTTTATAACATTCCTTTTGTGTCTGACACGTTTATTTCTTATTTGTTTTTTTTTCAAATAAACGTAGCCTGCCCGAATTATTCCAGTATCGTTGGAGCGTCAATCATGAATTTCTCATACATAAAGACCCAGACTGAAACAAAAATTTGTATGTCACACAAATATGTGTGTAATGAGCGGAGGTAATGTATGTTAATGTGCCTTTGTTCATATAATGTATCTCTGCAATGATGTATCCGGAAAATACCAGAGGGATATATTCCCAAATTAATGTATATTAATAAGGTTTTCTACATATGAAGAGGCGCCCTAAAAATATGGTATACTTATATTTCCTTATTGCACGAACATATTAACTTTAGCGTTATGTTGTCGAGAAAGCGTGCTATTACGTTCATCTTTATTTAGCACATTTGTGATGCGAAAAGGGTAGCATATCAAGTCGATAGCGTTACTACACGTTACTATAACGTCAATTTGTTCGTGATTAGTCTTTGGGACTGTCGTTAAAAAGCTTTATAATATAATAAGTGATCAAACGAACTTACCTGAAGTGAAGTTCGATCATTATTATACGAAGTCCTTCGTTCGAAGATATAAACTATATTAGCAGCTCTCTCGAGTCGCTTGGCAACCGCGCGTCATTCAGAGAATTAAAAAGTCAACGCCGCCTCTATGGTATCTGTGGACATAACCTCTGCAAGCATTCCTTTTAGGAGTAGTACATTTCAACTTTACCAACGGGCAGGGCGGGTTGGGTACTTATATCTTCGAACGAAGGACTTCGTATAATAATGATCGAACTTCACTTCAGGTAAGTTCGTTTGATCACTTATTATACTGTGTCCTTCGTTCTCGATATAAACTATATTAGCAGCTGTTTAGAGCTATAAGGGTAAAGTTGAAGTATACCACATAAAGATTTTTTTTTTTTTTTTGAGCGTGACCTCTAAAAATAGCATATCATTAGTATATTTGTACTATAACACATTCCCGTTCTTTGTTTTGCCATACAACACAAACACAACAAATATATACACATATATTGTTTCTTACAACCAGTCTGTCTAACTTATTTAAAATAAATTTATATAATCAAATTCTATAACATATTATGTTATGTAGTGTAGATCCATCCCAACAAAACCTTTAAAGCACCTGTTATATACCTTTATACCACACCTGTTGTCCAAAATTCATGAATACCGGGTAATATTAATCAATCATTACTTATCAGATATCAGTGCAGTCTCCATTTGTTATGTCTTCTATAGAGATCTTTCTTCTATAGGTATCTTCTATATAACAAGAGTTGAGGAATTGCCCATCTAGAGTTTTGTTTATATAAAATTAAATCCTTTATAATAATTCTTGTATCATTGACAACCATTATGAGATGAACTATGAGAGCGAAGAAAGCCAGGCAGGCATGCAAGGAAAGAACCCGTCGGAACCTTGCACTCTCTGCCCACCCCGCAAGAGATCTGGCGTCATAATATGGATAGAGATAGATAGATAGCTAGAAACCCTTACTGTGTACTAGACCTGAAAACAAAGTCTGTTAGTACCCAATCTATAACAATATGATACAAATATAACAGGGAAACCTATTTCCCCACTAATGTGTCTTCCGACTGCCATGTGGTTCTTTTTTTTTGTTTTTTTTGTCAAATGGTCTCCTTTTGAGTACGGTACCAAACGAAGGCTACGAATTAACTTGGTGATTATAAGAATGTTTTTTTTTTTTTTTTTTTAATATCAACATTCGGCTATATTTAATGTTAGTTATATTTTTAATCTTTAAAGATGTACATATATCAAAATTTAACATTTTTTGTACTAGAGGCATTTGTACTAATGAACTTATATGGAATTAAGTCCGGTGAAGCTGTAAAGGCCTCGCGGCCATCAGCGTACATCACTCACACACACACCTTATCTGGACAGATTCCTCACATAAGGCTATGTGCTTTACCTATATAATCTCGCCCCCCCCCCCCCCCCCCAATTTTAGAGTCTGGAACGAAGGGCAGTACTAATGCGTGGTAAACAAACATAACCTATCCCAGTGTTATTACTATACCACTATTATTAATTCAATTTAAATTTCGAAACTATCCCGGAATCATTTCCATGTTCTGAGTGTGCGCCGACAAATAAATCCTTGGCTACCTAAATATTTATGTATTACTTAACGATTCGTTCTTGCGCAATAACGCCCGCGAATGGTCGTTTTGGCAATACGATTGGAGCACTCCTGAACCAATTACATTACTGATACTAAAAATACTAAAAAATACACTCCTAATTTAGTAATAACTTAAGAAGCGAATAAGTTACAGTCGACTAAACCGAACCATGGGTTACAACTGTATCATATTGGGAATCTTATTCATAACTGAATTATTTCATACCATGAAATTTTCATTTCATACCACACTTCCTTTGCTTCTTTGTATGTGACTGTATTTATAAGTAAAAACAAAAATTGCAATGGGTAACTTTCTAGTTAGTTCTAGATGTCCAACCGTGAGAATTGAGTGTTACTCAACTTATTATTATGTATCCCCCATTAATAATAAATAAATAATATCAAGTTCCTTAGGACTTAGATTATTGCTGATACTACATAATATTTATCATCCCTGTGATAAGAATATACTTCTGATTATTCTTGTTTAAGATAATCCATACTTTCAAATACCGTAGCTTGTCAACATAATATCATTAAATTTTCAAATGGATATTATTATCAAGTCATTTGCATGATTTTATTTTCTTTTTATATATAGATACCTATTTATAAGATACATGTAACATGTGGATGTAATAATTTAAATATAACAATACCAAAATTGCAAATTTTTGTATATCTCAATCCAATATTTTTTACTGAAACACCTTTAAATAAATTACAACATATATAGTGCTCTAAAACCAACTTGTTACTTTAATGGTAGCAGTTTGTGCTTGTGTTATCATAACTATACCAGAAAACATCACTGGTGTTCAAAATAACTGTACACATTCCAAACTAATTACAAAACTATTTTTTATAGTTATTAATTTCTTGAATAATCTTATTTAATTACATATTATTTATTGATTATCATATGATCAAACAAAAATACAGTAAAACATCTAATTCTCCAAATGATGAATTGATGTATAGCTTTCCATTGTGTGTGCCTCAAATTCCTAATATTATTAAGTACACTATAATTGATGCAGGAAATAATCAAGAACCCAAAACCATTGAACTCCTTACATGATAGATAACTGAATAGGTACTAATAAATTTTCTATTAGTATAGTTATTATGACTGTAAGGTCTAGCGTAATAGCATTAAGTTTTTTTTTTTTTTTTATTTTTTTTTTTTTAATAAAAATGGCTATAAATTATATTTCAAATTATTAAACAATAGTGTTTCTAATAATAATGTTTCTATACATAATGTTAAACATATTTAGGACAAGATTCACTTGTCTGAAGTGCAAGTAATTGCACAAAACCAATAAAATTATGTTTGTCGTTGAAGGCATTATTAGTGTCATAAATACATACCACAGTCAGTGAATACCTTTAGCCTCCAATATTATGGTTTCTTTGTAAAACCCATGTTGTATTCCTGATTGTTTTTCTGAATTTTTCAGCAACTTTAAAACCAAGTCCTTGTGTAAAATGCCTATCATGCTTTTTGTACCTCACTTTCTTTGGTAGGAGATTTCCAATGTCCAACGTGATGTTGTTTTTGGTGAACTGATAGGTGCAGTGTGACTTAATATTTTCACACCCAGGATGAGGATTGTTGGTCTATATTGGTCACAACGGTGGTTGTTTTATGAAATTTTAACTACTGGCTATGACTAGCTAGTTAATAATTCCATATTGATAATCCACTATATTAACACTCCTTTTATGCAAAATATATACTGCTGACCTTAAAGGTTCTTATCTCAATAAAGGTTTCATGACTGTATTGTTAGGATTAATCTTTTCTGGATACCCTGCAAGGAGTCTAGGTTGATAATATTGATAGATAATTATTAGTTCTATGTTAACTGGATAGACCAGGTATTTTATATTACCTCTTAAGTATCTTTGTGCATAACACAAATTATCCCACAACCTGCCTGCCGCAGCATCGGTAGGATAAGATATTATATTTGGAATGTATCCACAGTCCTGTTGCTTGTCAGTTACAACAGGCATTGCCATTAGTATATTACTTTGGCTTATTTGGTTATAAACCCCGTTCAGGAATAGGTATTGCTGGATTTAACTTTTGTAATACAAGTACTCATAATTTTGCACAATTCTTTGTGTAATAAGCTCTAGTTTGGGCTATTTCAGTATTATTATACAAGTATGTTTAATAATGAAATCAATAAAAACACTATGTTTCTGCAAAGGAGTGACTTTGGTTATTAATAATGTATTGTTATACATAAACAATGTCACTTTAATTACCCTTTCAGTAAGTCTCCTTTTGGAGATATAATATGACAAATTGCTTATAGTTTATAGCAATAGTCTTTGGATTTACTGTTTTAGGCATGTTTAAGGTATGTATTTTAGGTAACATTTTTGATTCTTACCATTGTAGAAATGTGAACTGCACAGGAACACCTCATGGATGAAACCTATGAGTAGTATGACCTTCAGCACATATCTCGTATGGGCCCCAAGTCTTGCGGATCACGCCGATGTATCTCGTACACCACTCGTGTCCTTGAATTATCGTCAAGTCTTGCGGACCACGTCGATGTATCTCGTACATCACCCGTGTCCTTAAAATGCCATCGATCCTGAACAATCATCATAATTGATGAACGTCCCCCTAATTTCTCTTATTGGAGGTATAACATTGCCAATTTATAGACGGTTAATAATCGTTTTCAGGTATATTTCGTGTTAAACTGTTTGTACACGAATAGGAACATAGACTTCATAAGTTTACTTTTCGGACGACGAAGCTTTCCCAAATTTTAATATGACGAAACTCACGTCTCCAAATATTAGATATTATATAAATAAACAAGTTAAGCTGAAAAACACCACAAATAAACAACTATCGGTTGATCTTTTTAGAATGTACTCCTTTGCCAGGACGTAAACTTTTCTAAATTTGCCTATACGATGTTTTAAATTTATTTCACAAGGTCACTTGAGTATATTACAACCTTTTTGTTATATAATATCAGTGCCATAACAACATTATTAAATTAATTGTCGACCAAAAACTTTATTACAAAGCGTCGGCTGCCGCGCTTTCAAAAGAATGCTTGCAGAGGTTATGTCCACAGATACCATAGAGGCGGCGTTGACTTTTTAATTCTCTGAATGACGCGCGGTTGCCAAGCGACTCGAGAGAGCTGCTAATATAGTTTATATCGAGAACGAAGGACACAGTATAATGTATTTTTTTAATTATGTATCCGGCAAATATTTATTCCCATATCACTAAATATTAATAAAGTTCTCTACATATCAAGAGGCGGCTCAAGAATGTAAGAGGAATGTGATATGGGACGCGTTCTTAAACACAATTGTTCGAATTCAACACAATTGTTCGAATTCAACCGCCGCGACTTGGTAATGAGAATTCTTTACCTTCCACCGCCGGCAGGTGACCGACTCTTTTCACTGACGCTTCCCTGTACTGTAGT
Source organism: Phalera bucephala (assembly GCA_905147815.2). Lineage (NCBI taxonomy): Eukaryota > Metazoa > Arthropoda > Insecta > Lepidoptera > Notodontidae > Phalera > Phalera bucephala. Next base: position 25,823,689 of record LR990615.1, read on the forward strand.
AAATTTAATTTCAATTCTAAATTGAATGGATCATACGCCATGGATCATACTGAATAAAAATATAGTTTTGAGTACACATGCTTTTGAATCAGACGGCACAGTGGGAAAAGATTGATGTTAGTATAACGTTGTCGAGACAGCGTGTTGTCACTTTCATATTAATTTTAGTAAATTTGGGGTGCGACAAGGATGGAATTTCATTTCGATAATTTAATCGTATTAGCGTTAATCTCTTCGTGCTAAGCTCTCCGTCTCATATCATTTTATAATATATTTCATTATTAACGACGGTCAATATTTTTATTAATATTTGAGCAATATTTCAATGAAATAAACAAAGATTGATTATGCAGAGTTACATATTTATTCAAGAAACGGAATCTTGAAATGCCATCTTATCAGATTTTACATTGATCACTGTAAATACTGTTGCAAATGTAGATTTTTTAACTATCTATATCCATTAGACAGAGAATACAGAGTTCCATGAGGTCTATCTGCTATTTATCATTTCTAGATTTATTTAAAATTAAAGAACTTATCTGGTAACGATGACACGGCTCATAATGTCTTAAACATGAATTTCTTAAATTTTTCTTAAATATTCATTAACTTCAATTAAACTTGTACTCAATTCACAGCGTCCACTTCTTTTTTGCAATAAACGAACAGCGTGAACTTCTTTTTCAACTGTAAATTTCTCACGAAAATTTTAAACCTCTTGAGAAAAGACTTTCACGCTGAAATTCTGAAATGTTCTCGAATCAAGACCGTCTAAATGAGCTTTAAAAGGAAATAAAATAGCATTGTGGTATATAGACATATTTTTAGTTTTGAAAATTACATTTCTTAAACTAGTAACTTCAAGAGAGTCCAAACACATAACGCGTAGATCTTGCATATGTAATCATTAAACGTATGCGTCGTGTAGTTGGCGTACAACATCCTTTTACAAGCTTTTAATTAACTTGCCATGTTTTTTCTTTATGTAAAACATATCGCCAGACTAGGAATTATTGTGGTGATATTGTATAAATAGTGAGTGTGTTTACAAACATAAAATTCACATGCACAAATACCCAGACCGAAATAAATATTTGTAGGTCACACAAAGATTAATCTCTTGCGGGCATCGAACCTGCGACTTTCAATCTAGTTGGTGGAGCAACTCAAGCTCGCAATCACTGGACCAAGCCGTCCGGTTATTTGTTAGTTTGCTTAGGTCAAGTCTTGCAAACTGAATTTTCTCATTCACACTTTCTCTTATTCCACGTAGTTGTTATTTGTCATGTTGGTTAAAGGCAATGCATTATTCTGGTAAGCATGATTTGATTCTATACCCAGAAATGGCTCGAGATGAGAAATCTCACTAACGGCCAACAGCATAACAATAACTTATGTATGCATATTTAATTTTTATTGGTTGCGTAAAAGGTTGTTTTTAAAAAGGTATTTTATTATGCTTTCAGTCCGATCCTGGACTATTTGTAAAAAAATAAAAACGCATTTTTGAACGAAAGTGAAATTATGAGGTTATGAGGTAAGGTTATGAGTAAAAGGTATATAAATCTTGATCTTGTTTAAAATTTCATGAAAGAAGAAATTGGAATTTTAACAGCACAGTAATAACATTGTGTTGGTTTATAATTGAAAACAAAAATTTACTGATTTCACAAACTATACATTCCTAGAATAGCCAAAGTTTCATAAAGATTACGTTCTTCATGTATTGAAACAATTTAGTCCTAAAATAAATCATAAGAACATAGCATAATAGTTTACCCTGCAATGTAGTTGAACCCACGAAATGAGCTCTGAAAAGGAATGACCGACCATTGTAGTAAGTAACTGGGATATTTAGAGACTCTAAGATTGATCAAATACTTACATAAATTGTCAAACGTATACGTAACTTTATACTATTGGTGGCACGAATTGCATCATGTTATGAGCAGGTAATAAATAACACCATTAAGAACGCTTTCAAATTTGGCGCAAAGTACCGCGCGGAGGCAGCACTGCTTAAGCGCTGCGGCTGCTCTGCTGGCGCTGGATTCAAGAGTTCGATCGATGAACTGATGAATTCGGGCACGTACCCAAGTGACTAATATTACTCTTGTTATTGCACAAGAGAAATGGCAATGGGAAAAGAGAGATGGAGTCGAAAAGTTTTGGACTGGACACTGCGAACAGGATGCAGAAATATGGTCTGTCAGCGTGGTAGATGGTTCGGACCATGTTATCGTCAGAGCGATTTAAAAACACTGGATGAGAAATACTATCAACAGACAAGAATGGCGTGCTAATGAGGAGACCAACACTCAACAGTGGGTGACTACGGGTTGACATGATGATGGTGACGGCAAAGCAGCGGTTGCAGTACTGCAGCCGCACTGCCTCGCCGCGGTACTTTGCGGTGAATTTAAAGGCGCCCTAACAAGGTGTCAGATTGGACAGGTCCAAGACATTGTAAGCACCACTAAAAAGAGGGCTTAGCACGAGCAGATTTACGTTGAGGAAAAAAAATCGAATTAATATGCAATCCTTTACACACTGCAAATTTACTAAATAAGGATGAACGTGATAGCATCCTTTCTCGACAATGTTATAATAATGTCAATTGAGTTGTGTTGAGCCGCCGGACAGCTATGACTTACCGAGGATTTACCATTGAAATATTTCCTAATTCTTCCACAAAATATGAATAATTTTTGTGTCTCCTACAAAGAACTCTTTTTAACATACAATTTTTTTTGCAATGGCGACCCCTACCACTTTAATAATGTAGTGATTTATTAAACTTAGACTAGGTTTCCTTTAAAAAGTTAAAGACTCTCTCATTATATTCGAAGCAACAAGGAATTCATACAATGTGCTAAAACCGCTAAAATGAAGTCGTTTTTACGACGCGAAGCTATTTTATTTACTCTGCCACTGTGTTTAGTTACGTGAAATTTCAACGTAAAGTGACAGTTTTAAAAGAATGCGGTAAATACAAAGTACTGTATGTGGCAGTTTATTGATGGCACTAAATAAATCACTGAAATAATTACTAAAACACCAAAAGAAAAAGTAGCGCTGTGCGACCGCGGTGTTCTTACCGATCACCAAGGTTAAGCAGCGTTCGACTCGGTCGGCCTGAGATGGGTGACCGTTTGTGGCATTTTCATATTCGAGCGTCTCAGTGCTTCGGAAGGCACGTTAAGCCGTTGGTCCCGGTTACCACTTAATGTGGTAGTCGTTAAGCCGAGTTGGAAGCCTTAAAGGCGGCTTGATAAGTTCCAACAGCGGGTGGCCACAAACCTGCCTCCACCAATCCGCACTGGGTCCGCGTGGTGGAGTATGACCTAATCTCTCTCACCTTGATTTGTGAGAGAAGGCCTTTGCCCAACAGTGAGCAGTATAGGCTGATATTATTTTATTATTAAAAGAAAAAGTAATTGTTAATATCGCGTAATAATGGCAGCGATCAGGGCATATTCTTGGTAGCAATAATAGCCGTTGAAGCAGAATGGTATAAAGTGGTGACTATTGACCACAAGATAATATGGAGTTGGCATGCTCCCCACTCAAAATAGAACTATGGGGAGTTTTCTGTACTGTAGTCTTTCCGCTGATATGACGATGGCTTTATACGTACATTATCCTATCATTGTAATTTATTCTAAAAGAATAGAGTAATTGGGACTATTTTGGAACTCACTTATATATGAAAAATCTACATTTCTCAAAATGATCAAAATCAAGTTACAGAACCTATAGCCAAATCAGGATGCTTTGATTTCTACATTTCAGTCTCCTTTTCTATGTATCATTATAATTGCGTTAGATTTCTTGCGGCATAGTCTCCTTTTATGTAATTTAAAGGAATTTAGAGTGGTGTTATCGCACTACGTAACTAAGAAGCACAAAGCGGAGTCACCAAACAATTCACGCAAAATTCTATTGTCATTTATGGATCATTCTCCCGCAGACAGCAAAGAAAAAATCCCGCAACCAAGGGTGAATGTCTCCGAATCTTTATATTTACTGTAATAGCCCTGACTATCAAAAAGATTAGGCGAGAATGAAAAGGAAATGAATAAGAAATCTGCAAGATCCTTTGTATAATTCATTTGCAGAACATAAGTACTGGCACAGGTTTTTGTATCAGCTTGTTCACTTCACAAACGTTGAACTGGTAGAACCCAATGCGACAACATGATGCATTTTAGTTATTCCATCTTCTTACTCATTTTTTTTTTTTTTTTTTTTGTTTTAAACGTAGCCCCACACTAGGATTTATTCCTGTATCGTGGGTGCGTTTACAAACATGAAAATTCACATACACAAATACCCAGACCGGAACAAATAATTGTGGATCACACAAAGATTTGTCCCGTGCGGGAATCGAACCCGCGACTATTAGACACAGTGGGCGGAGCGGCTTAAGCTCTTATCCACTGCGCTATGTCGTCCGTCATTATGCTTTTTATACGGCTCGTTTATAACGAACAGCATGCGTGGTGACATACTTCGATATAATGTGTATCAATATCAGACCCACCTTTGATGATGATAAAGTAGGTTACATATAGGCAAGTCTGCTATTTGACATTTACGCACCCATGTTTAAACGTGTCCCATCGCGTAGCCTTATTTCATTTTACGATCATTTGGTCAACTACAGTATAAAACGACACATACGCATGCGAGCTTTTAGACTATTCTAGATATTAAAAATCATAGCTGTCAATTCTAAAAGCTAATGCCATTAAAATATCTTGAAATTGAATTTTTGTTTTTATTTAAAATCTGTACTATTCTATTTCAAAATTTTTGCACCGTCACCGTCACACCTATATTCCACAAGCGGGGGTGGCAAAGGTGTACTGTGTACATACACTTTTCACCGACGATGTTAGGTCCTATGTAATAGGAGGCAAGCGTATTATCATATACCGGGCACACTTCCAGTTTCCGGACTGACACTGGGAGTTTTTCGATGGAAAATCTACATTTGTACGACCTAGAATTTGAACCCGAGACTTGGTGATCGCAAAGCACATTATTCGCCGCTATACCAACGAGGAAGTCAAATTTTTGCAATTTAAAAAATAAGTTTTGTGTCCTAAAGTAAATAATTTATAGATACGGTATTTTGGACGAACAGTGAAGAAATATGTGTCTAATAGTTGTTGTGGCGACCGAAGAACCGGACACGATGACGTTTTCTTACTTTGTAAATATTATCATTATTATCATCATCATTATCAGCCTATAGTAGGGCAGGCCGGGAGCCAGGAGGAAATAAGCCTCTCCAATTCCGCAGCACTGAAGAGTACTAGCTACCCTCGTCTACTTGCAGCCAGCTTTACGAAAATTATCGCTCCACCTAACCAGATGATGTTCTGTAGTACGTTTGGTAATCTGTGGTCTTCAGTCAAAACTTGTTTACCCTAGTGGTTATCGGTTTCTCAACTAAATTGTTCATCCATACATAGAATAGATATTTTACAGATATTTAGCTGTCATACAGTAAATACTAGTTCAGTTGTCAACGTGATCCAAATGGAATTGAATTTTACGTTTTTTAGACTCTAAGTAGAACCATTGTGAAACCGTTGTTTTGAGAAATCAATCTATATCATCACGCCAGATTCTTTACGGGGTAGGCAGAGAGTACAGAGTTCCAACAGGCTCTTCCCTTACATACCTCTCTGGCTTCCTCTACTCCCATAGTTCTTCTCATACACGCTCGCCGGTTACGGAGACTCCTGACTTGTCCTTTAGATAAGACCCGGTCTATTTGGCCATGGTAAGATAGTCTAGGTCTTCGCCAGTACCTACATCCTTCCACTTTCGCATTAGAAATCAATAAACTATTATTATTATTATTTATTTATTACTGGCATTTTTTTAAACAGACGCTAATCGCTGTATCTGAGAATTAGTACTGTTGTTAGTTCAAAGTGAGCTCGCTGGGTCTAAATGCTATGGTAATGAATGTACACTGCATAAGTAGGGTCAGGATGTTCTGGTACAAATGGTTTTCGTCTGAAAGCTTTAGGTTTTATGTGCGTTGAATTGGGATGTAGTAAAAGATATGCGTTCTGGTTTTGTCTTGATGTTTCGTTTGAGATCTATCAAATAAATATTTGTTTAGGGATGGAACAAAATTCAAATAGGTTAGTAAGAATTTATTTTTGCATATTTTTTCTTGATTCTTTATGTAGGTATATACCATACAGTTATTGTATGGCAATGATTGTAACTCTGTTCTAATTAACTCGTAAGGCATTTAGATTAGCGCTCGTATAAAATGTAAGTATAAATTGTTCACCTAAACACCTTCACGCCTTTATTGCACGAGCGTGTGTGGCAGAGGTGTACTTTGTACACCCACCTCTCGCCGACGATTTTAGGCCACAATTACAGACTCCGGACTGTTGTTGAAATTTTTTCCATCGCAAAATCACATTTTGCCTGACCTAGGATTAGAATTTAGAACCTTGTGATCGCTACGTGTATTGTTCGCCACTAGACCAACGAGAAAATAATATCAATATTCTTCTACGAACCTTTCCTTCCGTAGTTACAGGTTATAAACATTAGTATCTTGTAATAACAAACATCCAACAAAAAAATAAACATCTTAACTGTAACAGGTGTAAAACTTGAAACAAAAACATCATTAAAATTCCATTACTATTGCCAAAGAAATTAAAGTCCAACAAAAAGAGTGGCTGTAAAATTCTTGCAAGAGTTTCTTTAAATTTTTTCGTACATTCAGCTCAATATTATTCATCGTCAAGTTGGTTGAACAAGTTCATCTGTTTTTTCCAGACCAGAATAATTGTATAGACATACAATACCCTACAAATTATCGTAACTCGTTTTAACAACTCCATCTGTTCATAAACACCTAAAAGTGGTTAAATGCTTACGTCATATAAAACTCATAAATATTACTTTATATTTAAAAAATATAGTACATATTCTAATGATACAAGATTTCAGTGATTTATACTGCAGAAAAAAAATCCATTTCTTGGTTTGAATCATCAATATTGAAGACATAAGATTTTTACACAAAAGAATACCTGCCGCCTCGTTGGTTTAGTGGCCAATGGTGCGCTTTGAGACAAATATAGTTTTTCTGTCAAAAAATTCCCAGTATCAGTCCCGAGACTGGAGTCGCCCCCTGAGTGGGCTCCGGGCTCGCCCCCTTTAACACGGGACTAAACATCGTGGGCGAAAGGTGGGTGTACGCAGTATACCTCTGCCACCCCCCGCTTAACGGTAACGGTGTTCAAAAATACTTATAACGACTATTTACAACTTATAAGCCAGGTATAATCGTCATATTTTTTGTACTAGATTAAAGGTGAGAGTTCGAAAAGCAGCCCGAAAAATATCTTATTTCAAATTAGTTTGATCTAACCATAGGCAACGTGAGGAGGCGTTAAAATGCAACAGTTTGCTAAAACTAATATAATAAAAAAATCTGAGGTTATTAATAATTTAAAACAATTTTTTACAGTTCCAAGCTACGAGTACGTATGGATACGTAAATATGTAAATCCAAAGGCAGCCCTTTTTTATTGTCATAACATGTCAGTTTGAAATGGGACGTATCGATATCAATCACGTAGAGAAACGCCAAGCATAGCTCGCTGAGCAACTCTGAGCTTTTTTATGAGACCACGTCTCTGGTACACTTGTTTGTGGCTGATATAAACAAACGGGTTTGTTTTAATTTCCTAACGTCAGATATTGTCCACGAGCGGCGGATTGGTTCGCCTGTAGCCATGTTTGACAAAGCCCGGATATTGAATCTAACTTCATTCTGCCTAACACACAACCTCGGGATAAATCCAAGATCAGTTAAAAAAAGTGATGGGCGTGATTTAAAAAAGAATATAAAAAGGGTAATAAATATTGGTATTATCTTGTTGGTGTAGTGGTGCATAATGCAAGTAGCGATGATGAAGTCTTGGTTCCTAATCCTAGGTCGGAAAAGTGTGATTTTTTGTCGAAAAATCCTTGATTGCCCGGTATAACGGTAATAGGCTCACCTCCTACTACATTGAGACCTAACATCGTCGATATGTAGTGATACCACGAAGCTAAATGCTTGGTGGGTAACACAGTACACCTCTGCCACCCCCGTTTGGGGAATATAGGCGTGACAGAATTGTGGTTTAATTTATTTTTCACACTACTGCAAATAAAGCAACAATAAACACGATTCAACTTCACTTTATTTAATACATGAGTGAATTGGTAATAAATAAAGATGTATTAAGCCTTCAGATATTAATGAATATCCTTTTTATTTATATATAATGAGATTTTAGAGTGGAGACCACGTATTGGCAAGCGCAGCGTAGGACGACCGCCTGCCAGATGGACCGACGATCTTGTGAAAATCGCAGGAAATCGTTGGATGCAGGTGGCATCGGACCGGTTACGCTGGAAAGCGATTGGGGAGGCCTATGTTCAGCAGTGGACAAATATAGGCTGAAATGATGATGATGAGGTCATACTCCACCACGCGGACCAAGCGCAGATTGGTAGACAAGGGTTTGCGGCCACCTCCTATTGGAACTTATCAAGCCGCCTATAAGGCTTCCAACTTGATTAAACAACTGCCACATTACATTCACACTCTGTTGGGTCTGGGCACTTTGTTGTTATAAAATATCAAACAGTTTGCTAGATACTTATTTAATTATTATTCCACAAAACGCAGTACGTTGTCGCTCACACGCGGGACCTCCTAAAGGTCTTTGCCGAATGCAGACACCTTTAGTAGGTTAGTTTTTACTGCTGGGCCAAACAGCAGGCAGAAACCAGGTCTGTAGTTGGGCAGCAATTAAACTAATTACCAAATGACTAACTCTTGGTAAAAACCAGGGGTTTATAAAGGCATATATTGCTGATTGGCATTAACAGAATTGGAACGAATGTGGGAACTGCAAATCAGCAATATAGCCGTGGGAGTTGGGCACTTAACAGCTCGAATATGAAAATGCCACAAACGGTCACCTATCTCATTCCGACCGAGCCGAATGTTGCTTAACCTCAGTAATCACTAAGAACACAGCAGTACGAGTGCCTCTTCATTAGTAACGCGAATATTCCTAATTCACCAAGGATTTTGTCTTCAAACAAACATTGGACGGGCATTAACCAAAATAGACCGTCTCTTTTCTAATGAGCAAGTCAAGAGTCTTCGTAGACGGCGAGGGTGTATAAGACGAACTATGACAATGGAGGAAACCAAAGATGTCAGTAAGGAAAGAACCTGTTGGAACTCTGTACTCCCTGCCTACCCCAAAAGGGATCTGGCGTGATGATATAGATAGATATGTCAAACATCTACTGGTTATAGGCAAATCTTTCCTTGATTTAATCACAGAGTGTATATAATTGTAACACCGTCACGCCCATATATTTCCCAAGCGAGGGTGGCAGAGGTGTACTGTACACCCACTTTTCGCCTACGATGTTAGGTCCCATATAATAGGGGCCCTATAGCGATCGCCTACGAGGTATGATTTATTCCCTTACTTCGTATTTTTTTACGGCTGTTACTATAATAATAAAAAAGTACAAACGTACATAATTTTTTTGCCTCCACATTAATTGAGCTTTTAAGCTATTTAACAAAACGCACGTCGAACAAAACCCACGACGAAATAAAATTACCAGCCTCTATGATTATTCCTTACTGGTCTGGAAGCGAAAGAAAAACTTAGAATGCCCCAGTAGCCATACTTTTGCTAGGCTGGTGGTAAGAGTCCACCAAAGGTAGTAACGTCATCCGATCAACGACCAGAAAAGGAAAATTTGAAACAAACCCTATACCAACCCGTCTGGCCAGCGTGGTATAGTAGGCCAAAAACCTCTTAACATGTTGAGACACCAAACGCAAAGGCCCCCAGTTCCCGGTAGTCCCGCTGTCCGCTGCCACGGTAGCGGTCGCGGTAACAGCGGGGCAGGGGGTGCGAAGAATCTCCGGACTACGACACAAGGCTACCAAAAACACCTGATCCTGGCTACATACAATGGACGCTCTCTACGGCTCGACCAACACCTCACTGAACTCGAGGTAGAACTAGGTCGCATAAACTGGCACATATTGGGGTTATCCGAAGTGCGAAGACAGGGCGAGGACACGATAACCCAGGCCACCTGTTCTACTTTCGGGAAGGTGATCGGCCCTCTCAGGGCGGTGTCGGTTTCCTGGTCAACAAAGCTCTCACTAACAACGTTGTGGAAGTCAGCAGTGTGTCGACACGGGTAGCGTACCTCATAATTAAAATCACCAACAGGTACACCCTGAAGGTGGTACAGGTATATGCGCCGACCTCGACATACTGCGACGACATAGCCGAAGCCAAGGCTCACTACAACGTTGTTATGGGGGACTTCAATGCCAAAGTGGGAGTACAAGAACGCGGCGAAACGATAATCGGACCGGCGTGGGGTGCCGAAACCACAGGGGGCAGATGCTGGTCAACTTTCTGGAGTCGCAGGGGCTCTTCTTGATGAATTCGTTCTTTAAGAAGAAGCCTCATAGAAAGTGGACATGGCGAAGCCCCGACACTGTGACGAGGAACGAGATAGACTTTATCATGACTGACAGGAAGTCTATATTTAGAGACGTCTCCGTGATCAACAGGTTTAATACCGGCAGCGATCACCGACTTGTCCGAGGCGCTCTAAATAAAAACTTCAAGGCCGAAAGACGTCGCATGATGAGGTCTACTCTCAGACCTACTGCGCCTCAAATAGCTTTAGGGTCCGAAAAGTTCCAACTGGAGCTTCAAAATCGTTTCGACCTGCTGAAAACCGAAGGCAATGTTGACGAGAAAACCGACACAGTAGTCAAACCGCTACAGGATGTGTCTCCAAGGGTGTTTCCCGGCAAAAGCGGTAACAGAAAGTCTAAACTCTCGCTCGAGACTCTCGAACTTATGAGGCAGAGACGGGAAATGTCATCCACGCAGGCATCTTCACCGGATGGGAGGAACCTCAACCAGAAGATCCGGAAGCTGGTGCGACGTGACCTCCGATGTTCCAACACCCGCACCATCGCGGCTGCGATTGAATAGAATAGAGGCACCAAAGTCTTCGCTCGCCAGCTAGGTCGATCCCATCTGACGAAACTTAATACAGCGGATGGCAAAACCGTGATCTCCAAGTTCAAGATACTCGAGGAAATTGAGAGTTTCTGCAAAGACCTGTACGCATCACGGATGGGTAAGCCCTCGAGACCCAGCGCTGACGACCACAGAGCCCCACTGGCAAGTCGCCCGGCGATGACGGAATCACCACTGAGCTCCTAAAAGCAGGCGGGCCTCCAATCCTGAAAAAGCTAGCGAGTCTCTTTAATTCCGTCATCCACCAGGGCTTAACACCTCAAGCGTGGAGCAGGAGTGCGGTGGTTCTGTTCTTCAAAAAAGGTGACAAAACCTTGCTGAAGAACTACAGACCCATCTCACTCCTGAGCCACGTCTACAAGTTGTTCTCGAGAGTACTCACAAACCGCCTCGCCAGAAGACTTGACGAGTTCCAGCCACCGGAACAAGCCGGGTTTCGAAAAGGCTACAGCACCGTATACCACATCCATACCGTTTGGCAGATTGTACAGAAGACCGAAGAGTACAATCAGCCGCTGTGTATGGCTTTCATGGACTACGAGAAAGCCTTCGACTCCATCGAGACCTGGGCGGTTTTGGATGCTCTGCAGCGATGTGGCATCGATTGGCGTTATATCGAGGTGTTGAGATGTCTGTATGATACCGCCACAATGACCGTCCAGCTTCAGGACCAAAAAACCAACCCAATCGAGCTGCGTCGAGGGGTAAGACAGGGGGATGTAATATCCCCCAAGCTCTTCACCAATGCACTCGAAGACGGCTTCAAGACGCTGGATTGGACTGGGCCGGGCATTAATATCAACGGCGAATACATCTCACAACTTCGGTTTGCCGATGATATCGTCATCGTGGCAGAGTCACTGGAACAGTTAAGCGAAATGCTGCATAGCCTAAATGGAGCCTCTCGAGGTGTCGGTCTCGGCATGAACTTGGATAAAACCAAGATCATGTTTAATGAGCATGTCACGCCGGGACCGATCTACGTCGATGGTTCGATGCTCGAAGTTGTTTGGGAGTATGTCTACCTTGGACAAGTTGTCCAATTTGGTAGAAACTTCGAGAAAGAAATCAACCGCAGGATCCAATTGGGTTGGGCAGCATTTGGTAAACTATGTCACGTTTTCGCTTCGCCTATACCGCAATGCCTGAAGACTAACGTCTTTAACCAATGCGTCCTACCTGTTATGACTTACGGGGCCGAGATGTGGACACTCACAGTGAGACTAGTCCACAAATTCAAAGTCGCACAGTGGGCTATGGAGCGAGCTATGCTCGGGTTCCTTTGAAGGATAAAATTCGTAACTAGGTAATCCGACAAAGAACCAAAGTTACCGATATAGCTCGCAGACTCAGTAAGCTACAGTGGCAATGGGCTGGTCGCATCTGCAGAAGGACCGACGGCCGATGGAGCAAGCGTGTCCTAGAGTGGAGGCCGCGACTTGGTAAGCGTAAGGTAGGACGGCCCCCAGCTAGATGGACCGAAGACCTCAAAAAGGTCGCTGGGACAGACTGGATGCAGAAGGCGGAGGACCGTGTGCAATGGCGCGTGTTAGGAGAGGCCTTTGTCTAGCAGTGGACTACGATAGGCTGATTGATTGATGATTATTATTATTTTGTGAGCGCATTTACAGACACACATTTTATATGTGCTAGTTGTTAGTAGTTGCAAGGTAATGCATACTATTTACTGACAGACCAGACCGAAACAATTACTGAGGATCACAGAAATATTAAGGAAATCAGATAGAACAGCAATTATCATTATATACTGCTTATCGAAACTGACAGATTACCTTAAATCTTTTACTTATTTCTCTAAGAATTTTGAAATCAATCAAATTCTTGAAATCGAAAACGAATAATTTTTCTCGCTGAATTATTTTTTCTTTCAAATAAATAATGTTAAATGCCAACATAGATTCAGTGGGGTATCATTAATCATGCTCATATTTAACACTAAAGATATTTAATTGTGAATTTATTGGTAGTTCGGTATTTTGTCGGTGTCACTTCGTAACTAGGGCATTGTTAACTTTCAGGGATACTCGTTTACAAAAAGTCTATCTAGATAGATAGATTTTCATATAGATAGATATCTATATCATCCCGCTAAGTCCCTTGCGGGATAGGCAGAGAGAACAGAGTTCTAACAGGTTCTTTTCTTACAGACCTCTCTGGCTGCCTTCTCATACACGTACGCCGGTTACGGAGACTCTTGACTTGTCCTTCAGATAAGGCTCGGTTATTTGGTCATAGTAAGATAGTCTAAGTCTTCCCCGGTACCTACATCCTTCCATTTTCGCATTGTTTATCTATTTTGTCATTCTTTATTCTGTCATTCTTTCTATATGCCCGAACCAACGGAACATACCATACCCTCGAATTTATAATACTATTATAGATGTCTGTGTGATAAAAATTATGGAAATGTACCTACCTACAACACAGGAATATCTTTACGTTTTGTATTTTGCATTTACAAGCATGATTTTTACATACACAAACACGCCGACTGAAAAAAACATTTGTGGGTCTTACAAAATATTGTTCCGTGCGAGGATCTACGACTACGCGGTCTAGAGACCGCAGTGACCTATACTCTAATCGAATCGATAATAATTTAATAAAGTTAATTATCGGAATATGGCCTTAGCCCTAAGTTTGCGAGGAGGTCCAACGATGGGACAGTTTCTTAACAGGGATAATATTATTATTATTAAAATAAGATAGTTCCTTCTCCGTATGAGTATACTAAAACGCTACTGAACTGTTTTCAAGGTTTTGCAGATAATTTAATTACGCAAATCCGTATCTCTTTTATCGACTTTGTCTCCTCGATGTGAAAGCCGAGATTGTAAATCTAGAGAGCGGTTCCAAATCGCTGGGATTCCGGCAAACCTGTCGATATTTATCGTTACTATCTCGAAATAAGTGTATGTATTGTATGTTTAGTTAAACTGAACTTATAAATTTCTTTTTTTGCGTTTTGTTGGGGCTAGTTTAACATTATCATCATCAGGTGAAATAACAAACCCTTTCTCCAAAAATTGTCACAGCAACCGGATTTTCTTAACTGCATCCAATTCTTTTTCTCGAACTTCATCAGATCCCGGTCTATCTTTTAGAAGCCCTGTACATTTCAAGTTTTCTGGTACATGGCCGCCATTCGAAGACTTCTTTGTCCCATCTGCCGTAAGTACTACTAGAGTATAGTTAAGGAATTAAAACAAAGATATTTTGATGTTAAATTATCAAAATAAAAGGTAAACTTATCGATCTAAAAGTATACCATAAAATAGCTACAGAAGTAGATTACTTATGGATATTTTAAAATTTAACAATGCCTGTAGAAAGTCGGTCGTTGTGGCGATCTTTGGTGAGGCATTTAATTAAAAATTAATCAATATTAAATGTATATATCTATCTATACAAAATCTCATGTCTATGATAATGGTCATTAAGGAGTTCCTTCGTCTGGAGCCAATCGTAGATGTAGAATCAGGTCACGGTTACCACTAAAATGCATTGTCATCAGAACTGAACCAACATGTCAATTTTCAACTCCGTAGGGGGAGAGGAGGTAGTTCTTATTCAGCTAGCGAGATTTGAGCTAAATAAACTTACAAAAATTGAAAGTTAAATAAAACCTTGTAAAAATGACGAGATTCCGCTTTTAAACACTTTCACGTCTATATTCACCAAGTGGGGGTGGAAAAGGTATACTAAGTACTGAGAGAGTAATAGGAGGCAAGCCTATTGCCACATACTGGGCACAATTCTAGACTTCTGACTCATACTGGGAAGTTTTTGTTAGAAAAACTACATTTGCTTGTCTTACGATTGGAATCCAAAACCTCGTGATCACAAAGCGATGCGCTTTACCACTAGACCAACGAGGCATATTCCGCTTTTATATTCATATATTAACGATACAGTAAATTAATATATTAACGAACGATGATACAGAAGCTCCCGACAATCTAATTTTGCAGCAAGCCGCAGTTTGTATCGTGGCAAGACTGCGAGAGTACATACTGCTGCAAAAATATATCAAAATGTAAATGCAGCAGGCATTTACATTTTGATATGTTTCAACGTCATTTTAGACACTATGCTGACGATTCACTTATATTGTTTTTATGATTTACATAAGCGAAACGTCAGAAGCGTCAGAAATTTGGTCAGAAATATTCTATACACGTAAAGGCTAGAGGTTTAACACACAGTTATACCTATACCTTCTAGGCGGGGATGGTAAAGGTGTACTGAGTACACCTGCTCACCCTCATATTGCCAACGAGGTTGATGAGGGCGAGTCTATTGCCCCTATACCGGGCACAATTCCAGAATTGAAAATTTTGCGTTAAAGAAACCATTCTTTGTCCACCAACTAACTATAGAAGCTGTCTAAGCTTACAGTATAAATCATGACTGATTTATGTTAAATGATTTTGTTTCATAATAATAATATGCTTATTTGTTTTTTCACAAAGTTAATCAGGTCTTCAGGTGTTAGTACGTACAGAATGCTCAATCTGAACTCCATTGTGTGAGGCTGGTCCTGCACAATTTAAACCTGTGTTACTCTAATCGATCGATCGATTGATCGAATCAGTACACAATTATAATAAGCATATTCTAGCAACGACGTATATATTAGACCTAAAATTCAATTAAATTATCCACGGCTGTCAATAGCCAGCCGTTATGACGGTCTTAAGGGGAGGCCTTCGCCCTGCAGTAGACATCTTTCGGCTAAAGAAGATAGACTCAGTTCTGACTGCCTCGTTGGACTAGTGGCAAATCGTTTAGTGATCACGAGGTCCTGGGTTTAAATCCTAAGTCGGACAGATGTAGTTTTTCTAACGAAAAATTCCCAGTCTGGAATTGTGCCCGGTATATGGCAATAGGCTCGTCTCTTATTACATGGGACTCTCGTTCTCGTTACATCGTTGGCGAAAAGTGGGTGTACTCAGTACACGTCTACAACCCCCGCTTGGGGAATATATTAAGATAGATATAGACTAGGCTACATATAGAGAGATATACTTATTTTATGATAGATCGAGAGCTGTAATCCTTTTAAATCGTTTATTTAAAACAATTTGCACAGATTGTAACCCGTCTGTAATATTATTCTCTGAGTAAATGTTTTCTTACATCCAATAGTTTCGTTTCCGAGAGTGAAGTCAAAGCAAATTGAACAGCTCTGGCGACGCCTTCAAGATGGGGTAAGACAGGGTCGACGTTTCCGGACTATTATCGTGTTGTTTTCCTTCGAAAATTATATTGGTTTCCGAGTTGAATGATACTAGACTTAATTGTATATAAATAATTGCTTCTCACGTCCCTTTTTAGCATCAACAGCTTCGGGAAGCTTATCTATTTTAAAATGACGATAAAGTTGCAAGTCGTCTGCGTAGAGATGATAGTATGAAGATAAAATTTTAGTGATAGCGTTAGTAAAAACCAAGAAAAGAAGAGGGGAAAGGACACCACCTCGGGGTACGCCCGCAGTCAGATCACACCAGTCAGAGGAGACCTCATCGTAACGGACCGACTGCGACCAACCCCGAAGATAAGAATCAAACCATTTGATCACAGAAGACGATAGATTAAGAGAGGATAAGATCCCTAGGAGGATGTCAAAATCAACTGAGTTCAACAAATCAAGTTTACAATTTAGTTAGTGGATAACTCTTATCTGATGTCCAAAAATCAACTCTAACCTCTGTCACCATTTATCTCATGTTTCTCTCCACTTATTACATTAAACATATTTTTAGAATAGCGTTATTTACCTCCCTGAGACCATCAGGGGCGAATGTATAAAACACACGATGAATTATTCAAGTTGGGCTGACCGTTGCTTCGTGGCGGCTGATTCAGTTAGACTACGCCAACTACGCCACGGCCACAAAACACGTGAATTTCCATTGTTTTTAATTTGATTTTAGCGTATCGAGAAATTGAAATGTTTTGGATTGCCTTTTGTGGTTGGTCAGGTCACGTGTTGTCATAGGTTAGAGTAAGCAAGCTTTACCCCCCCGGCACCAACATCAGCAGGGGGGCCTTCGAGGTCACGGGCGCAAGGGGCGGGGGGCCCGAGCGACCCCGAGGAGGACGGCGGCGTGGTGTGGCCCAAGTCGCCGTGAGCACCGCGTTGGTGCGGGGGGGGGGGAGCGTGTCATTAAGTCTCCCCCCGCAGACGGGCTCTTCAGAGCGCGGCACAAGAGGGGCACCGGTGCGTTCCATACGGAGATTCCGGAGCCCCTCCAAAGTGCTGATGTCGGTTACCCTGGGGTTTTAGTCGGTAGAAATCCGACTCGCCCCGTAAGCGTCCCCTGAGGCTCGCGGAAGTCCTATGCAGGATTTTCCCCAGGTAAAAAAAAAGGCAAGCTTTACTAATTCTAATTCTTAGTAAGGCTCTCTACGAAATAAACTTAGCTTCGTTTTTCCCTACAGTTGTGTTTCAACATTCAATACGTATTACCTTCTTATTATAATGCAATAACCTGACAATATTTTTTTTAAATACAGTGATTCGATATTTTTTGATGATCGTTTTTGGTGATCGTAAAGTTTTTGTAGAGTAATGCACTCCATCTCGTGTAGTTACCCTAATTTGCGCAGTTACTAAAATTGCAACATGGCATTAAATCTTCTTCTTATTATTTAGTATTTAGCTACAACACCTGCCATATTGACGAGGACGTCATCAACTACATAGCTTAGAATATTTCGATATTTAATAAATCTACCATGCAAAATCATTTCACTAAACGATCTTCGAATGCTATTGTAACCCAGCCATATCGCCCATCGACGTCAAATATACCTCGAATCCGTCGATATGAGATTAGCTCCAAATCTGTTTTTCGATTCCGGCTTTTTCTTTATTAGCATTGGGGCAGCGTCGTAGACAGAGAGCTCAGTTTATATAAAGAAGAGATTGTAAGCGTGAATGAGTACGCTGTTGGCCGAGGATCGTTTATTGCTTCAGCGGATAAGAAAGCGAGCATGCAATAACTCTGCTCAAGCTGGAAAGAAAAAAGGGGCAACTAGCAAGATACTTTAAAGAGGAATGGTCATGAATGTAGAAGAGCAATTGTTTTTTCTTGAAAGGAATGCTCGAGTGGGGAGAGAATTTTGAAGACTTCAGAGCTACCTTATTAGTAGCCACTACGAAAGTTTTACAGTATAGCAGACGTCCCACTCACTTCAGTCTTTCCCTATAAAGGATAAAGAATCTCTGGAAAAAATTTCTCTGTGAAAGTCATAAAAAGCGCATTTAAGGTTAGATCCGCAAACTAAGATGGCTGTTGTCATTACAACAGCCATCTTAGTTTGCTAGCTATCGCATCAAACATCTCTAGGGCTGAGTTGAATGGCCAATCATAAAATGCAAAGCTGCGAAGGGTTAGCACCACTCGAATACTCGTAAAAGTCGTAAACGTGATATATTTACGTGATTTGGTTAAATTCCATTTCATGAGCGAGTTAACCAAATACACTCTAAACACAAAATATTGGACTGTTTACTACACAATAATTTAGTAAGACGCTAAATTCGCCAGACCTATGTCATTTTATGAAAGTTTTCATTTTGTGAACCCTGCTTTCAAGCTAGCGAGTATGCACACAAATGTGTGCATACTCGCTAGCTTGAAAGCAGGGCCATTTATTTGCAGGAGATACAAAAGGTACATAAAAATGTCACTTACCTACGCCATATTGTAAAAACTGGTTTACATTATATGTTTTTCAGAATATTGATAAAAACCAGCATTAAATACTGTCGGATCCTAACCGTGGGACTTACCTTTTGCCAGATGCTTCCAAGATCGGATACGTAAGCCCCTTTTAGTATTTTTATAGCAACTTATCAATTTCTGACTGATTAGTTATTGTAGTAATTATAATTTTATTCAACAAATTTGTTTTAAAATACGACATAGTTATTGTTACAGTTTTGTAATGGTCACTTTGAAAAATCAAAGGTTTAACATTTTTTATCCCGCGTACATTTTCAGCAATTTCTACAGCAAATTTAAATTATATTGTCCCAGTACCCGGCACCAGATGGCATTAATTTCTTTTACAACCTCAATTCTCCTTCAACGTCTTTCACAAATTAACGTGTGCAAGCTAAAACTATCGTAAAATTCTTTAGAAATCTAGTTTCCAAGGTTCAAAGTCCTTGATTAATGACATTAAATCAACTGGTGTGTTTGACAGTAACTTCAAAGTCTATTCCAGATTATGGGTACTTGTACCGGGGAATTATTTTAAACTGTCTGTTAGTTGATTCGCTATTGTTTTGCCAAGATTTGTACTTAGGAAATTTGCTATAAATTAGTACATTTTGAAAAGGAATTACTGAGGAAAATTAATTATAAAAATCTATATACAGTATGCTCTAGTAGTTTTTGTTATTAATCTCGTTTTTTTTTTGTTTCTATAACAGTTAACATAAAAATTGATACTCAATCGCATTTTAACTCTCCTAGCCAGTGTGGTAGAGGTTTACAATGGTATAAGTGATTTATCGAGGATCTAAATTCCAATTTAATAGGAGGCGAGCTTATTAGCATTATACCTATAAATGTATAGTAATAATATTATTACCATTATACCGGACCATTCATTTTCGTACCGTGCAATTGTATACGGCTATGTCCAACAGCGGACTGCTATGGGCTGATTATAATCGACCTTAAGTTTCGCGCTTCAGATCGCTCCAGGTCTTCCCTGTAGCCTCCGCTTTAGCAATGATTGTCCGCCGCTAGGTCTGCTTAGGATGGCTACGTTTACGCTTTATTTGGGAGGTTTGCGTTGGAGAATTTCTCAGACCAGTATATAACAAGAAACCGGCGCAAGCATCAGTTGATCGGTAGAAACCTTATATTCTGTATCGCTACCGTGAATTTTCGGTAGAAAAAATAACATATTGTATGATTTTGAATTCAAACCCAGGACCTCATAATTTACACTATGCACTACTAGATTTGTCTGTTTACGAGTAGGTATCAATCTTCTATACGAACAGTTTGTTAAAAAGATAAAAGCAAAAAATAAACACTGTCACACCCATACTATGGCAGAGGTATACTGCACCTACTTTTTGCCAATTAACCTAGATTCCATGTAATAGGCGGCGTACCTTTTGCCATCATATCGGACATAATTCTAGACTCCGGACTGATACTGTAATTTTTTCTAAAAAATACTTTTTGTCTGACCTAGGTTTTGAAACCGGGACCTCGTCATCCCTACGCGCGTTATTCGCCGCTAGAACAACGAGACAGATATAAAAGATCTTTATACTCTGCAAAAAAAGAAGGAGTAAGGTACCGGGGAAGACCTAGACTATCTTAACATGACCAAGTAGACCGTCTTTTATCACAAGGGCAAGTCAAGAATTTCCATACTAAGAAGAACTATGACAGTGGAAGAAGCCAAAAAGACCTGCAAGGACCTGTTGAAACTCTGTAGTCTCTGCCTATGTCGCAAGGGATCTGGCGTGATGTAGGTAGGCTGTAGATAGTAGCGTTTTATTTTCTTTTTTTTTCTTTTGTTCTTACTCTCCAATGTAAAGATTCAAATTCAATAAAACAAATGTGATTATATGTATTCAAAAAGTTATTTTACTGTGTCACAATAAAGCATCAAATATTAATAACATTCATACACAAAATATTCCCGAAGGCAAGATGGATAAACGGCAAAAGCACAATAAAAATGGATAGACATGGTTTTTTTATACATCCCGCTAGTGAATGATTCGATTTTGTCCTGTAACTCACTCACTCAATGCTTCCTTTATAAATGCAAATTGATTTATGTACGTATTGGAATTTCGATCATATTTTTTTCGGTATTCGTTTTTGGGCGGTGAAAGTAATTTATTTTCTGAAAGAAAGGTTTTTTTTTATAGAAATAAGAAAAAAATACAATTTCATGTAAGAAATAGCAAAACATATGGCAATGTAGGTAAACGGTTACAACCTAGTTACCTATTCAGTTATCTTCAAGTCACTTGCTACGTTCAAATAATTACTGGTATCACCTTTCTAGTACACAAACAACTCTTTTTACATCCAAAAATATGGAGCACATGCAATACCTAGATAATTATGGAGTGTAGGGTCACTGCATGACAGAGACGCCTTTCCCTGTAGCGAATGCCCAAGCCGAAGTCGTTTCTCCTCGAGGCGCCCTTGAGCTAGTTGCCCACTTGCCCTTCTGGCTCGAGCGAAGTGGCTGCACGCTCGCCCTCTTGTCCGGCAAAGCTGTAAAGGCCCCGTGGCCAACAGCGTAGATCACTCACACACACACAAAATACACGGTCTATTTGGTCATGGTAAGAAAGTCTAGGTCTACCCCGGTACCTACATTCTTCCACTTACGCATTGTATATCTGTTTTGTCATTCTTTCTTCCGAAATTCTTTCTATATGCCCGAACCAACGGAGCACACCCTTTCTCATCTTTACACCAATAGTATCTTTTATAGCTACACGCTTTCTTACTACGCTGTTGCGAATACGGTCGGTCAGCTTGACTCTGCACATCTTCCGCAGAGCGTGCATTTTGACCGCATTTATCCTGCTTTCATTCTCCTTCTTATATACCCAACTTTTACAGTCATATAACAGCGTTGGGACAAGCACTCCGTTATGCATGGCCAGCTTCGCCTTTTGGCATAAAAGCCGGCTCCCTCGTAGCTTTCCCATCGCACCATTCACTATGTTCCCTGCATTCACTCTTTTCTATATATCAGCGGTGTATTGTCCATCCTTACTGGTTACGCGCATCCATAGTATACAAACTCATTCATTTGCTCCAGCACAATCATAATCCTTGCAGTCGTTCTGGTTTCCTCCCGTTCAAGCACCATAATTTTGGTTTTATTTATATTCAAACTGTTCGACAAAAAGTATTTACTTGAAAATATCTTTTGACAGACTATTTCTAATATCTGAGAGAAAGATCTTTTGATAGTAAAATTCTCAGAGATAGTGGCTTTATTGGTTCTGCCTGAATATAAAATGAACCCGTACAAAGCCGCTGGAAAGTTGATCCCTAGTGTCATATAAAACTATGTCATTTAAAAAAGTATGCTTCAGAAAATACGCTGACCTGTTCGATAGCTTTTATTAATTTATCAACCTTAGTAGCTATACCTCAAGTATTTATTGTTGTGTTGACCGAGACTGTACTATGCAGTGGCCGTGAAACGGTTGAATCACTCCAGCATACCAAGGCTTAATAAAACATAATCCACCTTACCTACATCTCTTTAAGAGTGGTTTTAGCATGATAACATTTAACACGGGCTATGCATCAGGCCGTTGAGCCGAGAAATGTAAAGGCCACAATTCTCTTGAAAAATGATTGGTGATGCTATGGGAATCTCGTTTTGCATGTGAGCAATTTATTTCTAAGTGTAATATTATTATAACAGATCCTTCAATAATATACTATACTATCCCACTGTTAAGCAAAGGTCTTCTCTCATAAATCGAGCTGAGAGAGATTACAATGGTCAAACTCCACCACCTGGACCCAGTGCAAATTGATGGAGGCAGGTTTGTGGTCACCCGCTATTGAAACTTATCAAGTCGCCTACAAGATTTCCAACTTGGCTTGGCAGCTCATTACGTGCTGACTGGGGCCAACGGCTTAGCGTAACACTCGGACCACGGTACATTTACAAACATTAAATTTACATACACAAACATCCAGACCTTAACAAATATTTGTGGGTTGGTAAAAAACACAAAGATTTGTTCCGTGCCGGGTTCGAACCCGCGTCTACTCAATCCAGTTGGCGGCTCTTAAGCACTGACCGAGCTGTCAACTAGCTACATTTTTTTCTCAAATTCATTTAATGACTGAAGCGTAACATATCTTGTGATACTGCGCTGTACCCCAGAGGATTAAAATTTATGCGCATATTCAAGGATGCACATCGCTGTAATTAATACGCATAATTTGTTATTTGTAATGGGCGAGGTTCAACTGGGCCGATTTAAATGAGCACAATATAACTTGTGTCGAATGAGCGTTTTATTAATGTTTTTGTACCACACTAACATTACTTAATGAAACAATTTTACTACTGTTAAAATTAATTTGTTGTTGGCCTGATTCCACGAAACCGAAAATAATTTGTGGTGTTTCTCACCACAGTCCGAATTGCCGAAATGTAAATAATTTTATGGTAAAATACTTTTTAAGAACAAGCTTATGCAGCTGGCAATTGTGCAATTTAAAACCACCAATTAATATTAAATTTATATGCAAAATTTCGTTTCTATGCTGTTACCCATTGAAGAATTCCTTCGTCTGGAGCCAATCCTGGTTTTGCAATCAGGTCATGCTTACTATAAAAATGCATTGTCATTGGAACTGAACTAACATGTCAAATTTAAATTCCGTAGGATACGAGGAAGTGGTTTTAATTAGCAAGCAAGATTTGACCTAAACCAACAAACTAACGTTGCAAGCTAAAAAAGCTTTTATAAAAGCATTCGTCGATTTGCTACACGGTTCAAACTATGGGGCGAAACATCTCATTCAAAAAGAGCACATAGGCTCTATGAGATAGAAAAAGTTGTATCCCTGTATAAAGATGTATTATAATCGCCAATAAGCTAAGCATACCCCTATTGATGATGTGCAGTTGTAAACAATACCTCTGTCATTCTGGAAATTCAGGCATGACAGTGTTTTTTACGTATCATTTGTGTAAATATACTGTTAATAGTTATTGCCTAGTCACACCGTGTTAGCTAATGCCGTCATGATATAAACACGCCATTCCATTTATATGACAGGGCTTTTAATATGTTAATGCAGCCATTCGCGCACTCGTTCGCGCGACGTCTACCATCTCAGTCCTTCCCGTGACCATGGGTGCTGCAAAGCACTCGAAACGTCGGGAACTTAAAAATCAAAATAAACCGCGATAAAATCCGAATAAATAGTTTTATTTCAGTCAGATCTCCTTTTATTAATAAACCTGGGTACACTTATGAAAAATATCTAATATAAGCGAATTACAATAAAAGAACGATACGCAGTAATAAAGTCAATGGAAGGCTTTAAGCTACGTGCTATAGACACACATGACATCTGGTTTTCACTGTTTAAAGCTATGGTTTTATTAAGCCTTCGCTTAATAAAACCGTGAACGGATCGAGGGTATTCCGCATCCGAAGCATGCTCTTTCTTGAATATAATAAACTCTTGACAGCTGCATAGCTATGACCCGCGTGTTTGTTGTTTAGTAACTATATAAATTAGATTAAATTATTTATTTAAACTGGAAAATTTGTTGCAATAAGAATAATAGATATCAAAAATACTGTAATGATAATATTTCCCAAGCGGTGTTGGTAGAGGTGAACAACGCACTCTCATATTTAGCTGACGATGATGTAACCCAGTATAAAAAGGGCCGAGTCTATTGGTATTATCGGATATTCTAGACTTGAGATTTCAACTGATATATACTACTGATAGTTCTTCGATACCATATCCTCAGTTTCAAATCAATACTTCCCGACCTAGGATTTGAGCCCAGGAATAGACCGAAGACTAGACAGTTAAGTAACATTGTAATAAATTATCGCGACTGTCGTTAGTTATTGCTATTTGTCGTTATGTTATTTTGGCTAACTGCTCTTAAAAAGCTTGGTAGTATAGCTCTTTTGTTTGAATATTAACTAACGTGGTGTAAGAAATTTTCGAATCTTGAGTCCTTTCAGCTTAGCCATTCTTATTCAAAGCTGAGATGGATATCTTAAAACGGTAGCAGTAACTAAAGTCAATTCGATTCTAAAAAACAGCTATATATATAGCAGGATATGAACATAACTCTCAAGCTCGCATAAATTATAATACAATTTTCCGCTCCACCCAACATTACAAGCACACCCTTAAAGAATCATCTGGATACATGTAATAGCCTTTAATCCTACCAAATTAAAGAGCACGTGCTACCAATGCGATATGTAATGAAACATTACATTGTTTTGTGTCGCGCGTTATATATGGATCGTTAACTTTTATTTTGACGATAAATGGGCTAGGCAATGAATTTTACTATTTCTGTTTTATTGTGTAACGTTTCATGGTTATCTCTTATTGTATTGTCATAATTATGATGGTGTAAAGGTGGATTCTAAACCTACATGTAGGATGAATGTTTGCGGAAAAACTTTAAAATCTTTTAATTATAACTTAAGTTAAACTCACAACAATTATGACTGCCTCGTTAGCCTAGTAGCAAAGCGCATCGCTTTGTGATCAAGAGGTCCTGAGTTCGAATCCTAGGTCAGACAAATGTAGTTTCTCTAACGAATACTTCCTAGTATAAATCCGGAGTCTGGAATTGTGCGGTGCGGTATATGGCAATAGGCTTGTCCCTTGTTACATGATACCTAAGATCTTTGTTGAAAAGTGTGTGTACTCAATACACCTCTGCCACCCCCACTTGGGGAATATAGGCGTGACGGTGTTTTTTTTAAACACAACATATGTATAGCAGTGAAGAGTTTGGAATTATGCCCAGCGGGCTCGCCTCTTGATACACACTACAAAGTACACTTTTGCTATTACCACAGGATATCTTATTCTATTAAGACTGTGGGATAAATAAATAACGGTGGTGATTTTATATTTATTTGAATTCAAGGTTTGCCGAAACTGATAGCTCTTTCTGTGTAGCGATAAATTCTTGAGTAGTTTTGTTTCATAATTACATATACACTGGATAAAATGAACTGTATAACTCTCTATCAATCTAATATTGAAGCGAAGGAAGCACCATTCAATACGATCGAGCGATTAAGAATACCATATTATTAGTATTTATTGATTTATTTTATTTTCTTCAGGGTAGCAACAGCATATTAAGAAATTAATATGCAAGTATATTAAAAAATTACATGAGAATAATTACTTAAAATCAAGCCTTTACACCTAACCACAATAGATTTCCAGCATAATTTAATTGTACGAAGAAACATTAAAGAAAGATGAGGTAACATTAATAGTTAGGTAAAGGTCGGATTATTACGTCTATAATATAGAAAAATTGAGAACATTAATCTTAAAAATTGAGAGCATTATGAATACAAATACGAATGTTGGAAAAAAATTAATTACATAGCCATACACAACAGCGCACTACAATTACACATCCAGTTGTGCGATAAATGTATAAAAAGCAATAAAATTAAAATTAGGTGGCGGTGGAGCTGATTTGTTGTAGGAGGTTGTTTAATTTTTGTTTTTTGAGCCAATAAAAAGGTCAATATTATTAAATTTATTATTGTACAAGCGAACAATACGTGTGAGAACAGCATTACTCCCATATTTGGTCGTATGTGAGGGGACGTCGCATAAAGGCGTATGTCTGGTACGATGACCGGGTGTGGAAAATGATATTTGGCCCAGTAATTCACAGCAGTCTATATTGCCACGTACAATGTCAAACAAAAGTCCTAAATCTAATAGCTCTCTTCTGTGTTCTAGTGTAAGAATGTTATATTTTTTACAGTTTTTAACGTAAGACAAGGACGTATTTTTCAATTTGTTATTTAAATAGGAAAGAAATTTCTTTTGTATTCGCTCAATACGGTTAATGTGTACTGCATAATAGGGGTTCCATATGGAGCTGGCATATTCCAGAATGCATCTAACATAAGCAAAATAAATTACTTTGAGGCTAGTTAGATCGTTGAAGCATTTACAGGCGCGCATGATAAAACCGAGATTACGATAAGATCGACTGACAATGCTATCAATATGAGAGGACATGCTCGTTTTTGAGTCAAATAAAACACCTAGATCACGTACGACATTAACTCTTTGGATTATGACTCCATTGAAGTCAAAGGAAAAACATATGGGATTTTTTTTCGAGTTAAGCTTAGGCCTTGACATTTGTCGATATTTACAGTTATATTGTTTGAATTGTAGAAAGCTAATAAATTGTTTAGGTCTTGTTGCAATAACATACAGTCGTCTTTAGAGCGTATACACATAATTTTTTTTTTATCATCAGCATAGATCAAATGTTTAGCGTTACGGATGTGGTTACCAACATCGAAGATATAGGCGCTGTAAAATAAAGGGGCCAAATGAGCACCTTGGGGAACTCCGGAGGGTATACTAATAAAGTCAGATTTGAAACCACCTAGTATGACTGATTGAGAGCGGTTAGAAAGGTATGACTTTACCCATCTTAAGAGATCCCCATGAATTCCTAGAGCCTGAAGTTTGTGAAGAAGGACATTGTGGTCTACACGATCAAATGCTTTCTCAAAATCTGTGTAGACCACATCAACCTGCCCACCATTTTCTTTGTGCTTTAATACAAAATTCGAGAAATAAGCTAAGTTGGACATTGTAGATCGTCCCTTAATGAAACCGTGTTGTTCGTGGGGTATGTGTTTAGTAATAAAAGGATAGATTCTGCTAAATATAAGTTTTTCAAATAATTTTGCAAGGGAATTAAGGATGGAAATAGGACGATAGTTTTCGATCTTAGACCTGGAGCTTTTTTTATGAATAGGTATCACTTGGGCCTTTTTCCATATTATAGGGAAGATGCAGTCTTTTAACGAACGGCCAAATAATATAGTTACAGGAAGTGATAAACTATCAGCGCAAGAGGACAAGAAAATAGGCGGAACACCATCACAGCCAGCACCTTTAGATTTATCAAGAGTCCGAAGTAAATGTAACACTTCGTCCTGAGTTACAGATATGCATGGCAAGGCTTCGTTTGCTAAGAACAACGGTCCAATGACTTGTTGGTTACTTGTTGAGTTAGGTGTACTAAAAACACTTTCAAAAAATTTATTAAACGCTGTACAGATAGCTTGTCCATCATTAAAGTTTTCGTTACCTAAAGTGAAACTTCTGGGATATGTGGAACCAGCTTTTTTAGATTTAACGTACTTCCAAAAGTATTTGGGGGAGAAGCGTACAAGGTTTTCAGCACTACGTGTAAATCTATCAAAACATTCCTTTTGTACTCGACGATGCCTAGATCTAAGAACGCGGAAGGTAACATAATCCCTTGGGTTTTTGTGTTGTAACCATTTTTTTATGTAATTTTTCCTTCTCGCGTATAATTTTAATTAAAGCGTAAATTATGACGACACTTAGGTTTATGAATAAAATTTGTAAATTACCTATTTCAGTTTATGCGCACATCTCCTTTATACACTACCCAATTACAACACAATACTATAAATTTTATTCGCAAAACTCCACGTCAACTATTATTAAAAACATATGCAAGGGACCAGACGACCTTTTAAAGATAGTAGGTAGTTTTATCTGCAGAGTAAATCGAGTTTTATGCCTGTAGTAGTTCGATCGCTCTCAGAGGAAATCAGCGAAGTGCATCTTACAAAAAGCTTACCAACATCACATCTCTGCGTTGTATATTTTCTTGTTGCCAGACCGCTATGAAAACAAATAACTTGTTTAAACTGGGAACTACCTTTTATAAAATATCTTCGTTGTCAATACAAAAAGCCTTAAGGCTTAGGCAGATACACAAAGTAAAAAAAAAAAAACACCCTCACGCCTTTATTCCCCAGAGGGGGTGGCAGAGGTGTACTGAGTACACCCACGTTTCGCCGACGATGTTAGGTCCCATGTAATAGGGGGCGAGCCTATTGCCATATATCGGGCACAATTCCAGACTCCGGACTCATACTGGGAATTTTTCGTTAGGAAAACTATATTTGTCCGACCTAGGATTTGAACCCAGGACCTCGTGATCACAAAGCGATGCGCTTTGCCACCAGACCAACGAGACAGTCAAAGTACCTTTACATATATGGTCATACCTATATCTGACTGGACACGACATAGTTGTGACGCCGATCGACGGGTCGTAGGTATTTGTAGTATACATAAGTATGCTTCTCCTGTATAGTTCAGTACATTTAGTTAATGTGTCCACTCATTTTAGGTTTGAAAAAGTATGTTCGGATCAAGTTTCCACCCTCCACAACTTCGTAGGGAAGCATCTAGTTGTGAGCCGGAAGGTTTTCTGCAGTTTTGTGGATCTAAAGAAGGTGTTTGTTTATCGTGCGAAAGAGACTTTGGAACATTCTATCAGAATATGGTATATATCGCACTCTATTGCGAGCCGTCCTGTCCAGCTATATGGACAGCAAGACATTCCGTACGTACGTGTGACCTTAGTTTGACGTTAAAATCCATCAAGTACAAGGTTGCGTGTTGTCCGCTAGACTGTTTATGATATACATACATGCATACACACACACACATATATATATATATATATATATATATATATATCTCTATCTAATCTATAGATTTGATTGCTTTTTAACCGACTTCTAAAAAGGAAGAGGTTCTCAATTCGACTGTTTTTTTTGTATGTATGTTACGCGATATTTCCGCCAATTATGAATCGATTTTGATGATTCTTTTTGCATTGGGTTCAGTATAGCTCCAAGATGGCCCCATTTTAATTTCATCGGTATTGGACCTTGGACTTGGAAGATACACCAGGGAACTCCTTAACGACAAACAATACGAATGCGTAGATTAAGATATTATGGGTATTACGTCAGTCCTATAGGTATCCTGCTATAGAACTAATCGGAATATTAACTGACTTCAAAAAAGGAGGAGGTCGACCATTCGTCTGTGTTTTTTTTATAACGTCTTTATTTATGAACTGATTTTGATGATTCTTTTTGCGTTGGGTTTAGTATAGTTTCGAGGTGGTCCCATGAAATCGGTATTGAACTTTGGACTTTGAAGATACACCAGGGGGCTCCTTAATGGCGAACAGCACGAATGTATAGATTCCGTTATTATGATTATTATATCAATCCTGTAGGTACCTTGCAGTACAACTCAGGAAAATAATATAATATAGGTATATAAATATTTGTAAATAATTCACGTATCACTTAAAATTGTAAAATTAAAATCTTTTTTGAAAAAAAACCGACTTCAAGAAGCAAGAAATAAATATTTGAAGTCGGTGCCAAGTAACCGACTGCACTAACCGGTACCGACTTCAAATATTTATTTCTTGCTTTTTGAAGTCAGCTTTTTTTTAAAAGATTTTTATGTTATATAGCTTAGCTTTGTAATATACACTGTCGCATTTTACTCTTTAAGATCGACTAGCCAAATCGTCGAACTACCTAAGTTTGGCCATCTGCCCAGTCGATCTCGAGAAGTAAAATGCACGTAGCGATCACGAGGTCTAAGGTTTGAATCGTGGGTCCTAGGAAACAAAATTTGCTTTGATCATTCCGAGATGGGTGACGTAGCATTTTTATAATTTAGCGTAGTTTTCCTAGAGTGTAGTTTTCCTATCGAAAAATTTCCATTATCTTTATCTGGAATTGTTGCCCGATGAAATGGCAATAGGCTCACCCCCTGATACTTGGGACCTTAAATTTTGTGGGTGTACACAGTACACCTCTGCCACCCACCTACAAAAAGAAGGCAAATTTTGGTAGAAATAAGCAAAATTTTTTATCTTAAATTAATATTCTATTCCTATCATTTTCGATGGCTTGGTGGTTAAGAGCTTAAATCTAATAGTCGCAGATACGATCCCCACACAGGACAAATTCTGTATGACCCACAAATGTTTCCTTCAGTCTGAATGTTTGTGTATGTGATTTTTAAGTTTGTAAACGCACCATACAGGAATAATTGGTAGAGACGGAATATGTTCCTTTTAAAAAAAAAATAAGATAAGATTTCCAGCAATAAATTTATGTTTTTAAAACCTTCTTGCAAATATATGAATCGTTATTGCATGTATTGTACGTACATATGTACCTTTATCACACTATCTGCTCTGCCTCGTTGGTCTAGTGGCAAAGCGCATCGCTTTGTGATGACGAGGTCCTGGGTTAAGAGCTTAAGCCGCTGTGCCCACTGTGTCTAATAGTCACGGGTTCGATCCCCGCACGGTACAAATCTTTGTGTGATCAACAATTATTTGAGTCGGTCTAGGTTTTATGTATATGAATTTTCATATTTGTAAACGCACCCACGACACAGGAGTGTGAAAAGCTAGTGTGGGGCCACGTTTTTTTTTTAATATATAAATGTGAAAGTTTGTATGATTTACTTAATCACTCAAAAACGGTTGAACGGATTTGGATGAAATTTGGCACAGTTTATTATCTGGATTAACACATAGGATACTTTATCCCGGAAAAATGTAAGTTTCCTGACTAAAGTCAACGCGGGCGAGGTCGCGGGCAGAAACTAGTATTACTTTAAAGTGGAAAGATTTGTTTGTTATCGATAAGCTCTCACTACTGAACCTTTACTTTAGCTTTTTTACCATTAGAATGTTATATTATCTAAAAATATTATAAGTATATTTTAGTAATAATAAGGTAATATATAAAGATAGAGCGAGGTATGTAAGGAAAGAGCCTGTTGGAACTAGACAGATAAAACACCATCACGCCTATATTTCCCAAGCGGGGGTGGCAGAAGTGTACTGAGTACACCCACGTTTCGCCGACGATGTAACGTCCCATGCAATAGGGGGCGAGCCTATTGCCATATACCGGGCACAATTCCAGACTCCGGACTCGTACTAGGAAGTTTTCGTTAGAAAAACTGCACTTGTCCGACCTAGGATTTAAACCCAGGACCTCTAGGAGGTTTACAAAGTGATACGCTTTGCCACTAGACCAACGAGGCAGTCTAATACTTAAATATATAAAAAAATACAAATTTTGATTCACATATTCCGTTTCTAAAAAAAGTATTCGGTAATAATATTGCATAGTAAGCATCTTTAATCACCATCATCATGATGATGATAATGATGAATAAAGATGTCAAACTTAAATTTACAGGCGGGATCTTGTACTATCCATCAAAGATTAAATATTACGAAAGACAGTCAAATTTGGTAAAAAATTCTTTTACTAGTAGTAGTTTTCAATTTTTCTCCTATAATCTATCTATAACATCACGCCAGATCCCTTGCGGGGTAGGCAGAGTGTACAGAGTTTCAACAGGTTCTTTCCTTACATACCTCTCTGGCTTCCTCGACTCTCATAGTTCGTCTCATATACGCTCGCTGGTTACGAAGCCTCTTGACTCTTGCTCTATAATTAGTTATGTATTATATTAGTTTATAGTTAGAGTGAAAGAAACAAAATTCTATATGTGTTACATCCACCTATATGTGTGTAGAAATGTAAACGAAGTAATATCACTATAGTTTTCTCTTATTCTAACAGGAATCTCTTAGAGGAGTTGTATCTTCAACGTTATAGTATGATTATTGTATCCGTAATTGTATGATTGCTCAGCGAGCAGCGATAACGCGATCGAATCAGGAATGTGGAGATTCGTAGAAGAACCAAGGTTACCGACATAGCCCTTAAGATTAGCAAGCTGAAGTGGCAATGGGCGGGCCACATAGCGCGTAGATCGGACGGGCGTTGGGGCAGAAAGATTCTAGAGTGGCGACCACGTATTGGCAAGCGCAGCGTGGGACGACCGCCTGCCAGATGGACCGACGATCTTGTGAAAATCGCAGGAAGTCGTTGGATGCAGGTGGCATCGGACCGGTTACGCTGGAAAGCGATTGGGGAGGCCTATGTTCAACAGTGGACAAGTATGGTCAGCCCATACTGATGCCCCCAGCCCATGATGATGATGATGATGAATTGTATGATTGTTATATCAGAAGGATATTTTTTTTTGAAGATGTCACCCTAACACTTCAGTTCAGCATTCACATAAAATGGAAGTTTTTCATTGTCCAAATTGTAGCGCGTTTCATATTTATTCTTTTACTATCATGGTCGGCAGCATTCAAAATTCGAAAGCTAAAACCGACATTAAAATGGACACAAATGTATATTTTATTTTCTTTGTCTGTTGTACTGTGCTTCTGTGCTCGTGTACAATAAAGTGTACTCTATCTATCTATTAATAATAGAAAGCAATTCAACGGTACGTACAAATTAGAACTTTAGCTGCATAGAGATAACATTATTATTTAAGAGATATTTTTTTTTCTTTAAAAAATCGTAGCTCCACTGGATTTATTCCTGTGTCGTGGGTGCGTTTACAAACATGAAAATTCCCTAAATTGTGTATACAAATACCCAGACTGGAACAAATAATTGTGGGTCACACAAAGATTTTTCCCGTGCGGGAATCGAACCCGCGACTATTAGACACAATGGGCGGAGCGGCTTAAGCTCTTAACCACTGCGCTAAATCGTCCGCCAATTGATTGGTTCTTCATTGTTTAACTATCCGCCCTAAAATCGCGCGTGCAGACGCAGTATTAATCTCGCGTGCAGGACGCAGGACGCGTTGGTGTAAACAGGTCCATACAAATACTTCTGCAGGAACTGATCGCCACCGCGGTCGTCAACGCGAACGTGGCTGAACGCGTTGGTTTGGCGGTACCTTAAGTTAAATTAACAAAATTATACTGTTCATGAGAATGGCTCTCTCATTTAAAAATACGCTAAAAAAATATTCATATTGGTATAATGGCAAAAGGTTTGCCCCTGTTATATTGAGACTTAACATCGTCGGCAAAATATGAGTGGGTACAGCACACCTCTGCCATCCATCTGCCATTTTAGGTGTTTATTTTTAATAATAATAATAATACACTTTATTGTACACCAAAAAATTCAATACAAGAAACAAATTTAAAACAAGAACAGTACAAATGGCGGTCTTATCGCTTACAGCAATTTCTTCCAGACAACCGTTACCGGAAGGAAAACAAATAAGAATAAAAAGGGCAGTTGGTGGTGTACACTATTGATGAAAATTTACATTACATTCGCATACATGTATAATATTAACCTAGTCATATATATACAGACATTACAATATACACTATTACATACTATACACATATTATAGCTAAACGCAGATAAGGATGAATAGCAAATAATCATATTATTGACAGAAAGTGACTCTTAACCATGTTTTTGAATGAAACCAATTTTAGAATAGAATAGAATGGAAAACTCTTTATTGTACACCAAATTAAAATAAACAATAATGTAAGGTACAAAACAATATAGGGTACAATTGGCGGCCTTATTGCTTATAGCAATTTCTTCCAGGCAATTTTATTTATTTTCTCTATCTATCTATCTATATCATCACGCCAGCTCCCTCGCAGGGTAGGCAGAGAGTATAGAGTTTCAACAGGTTCTTTCCTTACATACCTCTCTGGCTTCCTGCACTCTCATAGTTCGTCTCATACACACTCGCCGGTTACGGAGTCTCTTGACTTATTTATTTTTTAAACCAAAATCAATCACTACACTAGGAATTATACCTGTCTCGTGGGCGCGTTTACAAACAATATATTCACATACACAAACATTCAGACAGAAACAAATATTTGTGGGTCGCACAAATATTTGCCCCGGGTGGGAATCGAACCCGGGACTACAAGTCCATTGAGCGGAGCGAATTACACTCTTAGCCACTGGAACAAGCCGTCCGTAGGTTTTACAGAAAAAAAGAATCCTGATTGATATGAGGTTAAAGAAGATGCTTACTAAGTAAATGGGCGTTACCAGAGTTGTTTACTTCCAAAGGCCATTTGATAATAAACTTTGGGTAATGGACTGTGAGGGGAGGTAACGCGTTAGTGGAAGTTCGGTAATACCTTATATTTTTTGTTATAAATTATAGTCTAGGTTGTATTAATATAAATATACGTACTTAACTATATTTTAAATTAAAAACTAACTAGAATGGTAATAATAAAAGTTCCCTATCTATATCGTCACGTCAGCCCCCTTGCAGGGTAGACAGAGGAATAAAGAAAAAACACAAAAAAAAAACTTGTCACAGCACGAGAGACACAATATTTAGGTGATATATCATATTTATAGAAACAATTCACAGTACGTTCATTGAGCAGTGACGTGGAATGCATATAGTTAATTAAGCAGTATATCTTATTAATGAATCTAGAAAAAACTAAAATTATGTCTAACCGCAGTGCATCGCCCATCCTAATAAATAACACACCTCTCGAGTTTGTCAACCACTACATATACTTAGGAAAACAAATCTCGTTTAGTAAGGAAAGAAACACTGAAGAACTTAACCGAAGAGTGGCGATTACCTGGATCAAGTTCTGGCACCATAAGGAAATACTAAAATCGCAACTTCCGCTACCGACCAAGAAAATAGTCATGGATGCCGGACTTCTACCGTTTCTCACCTATGGATGCCAAACTTGGACCTTTGATCTCAAAACCAGGAACAAAATTCAGACTACCCAGAGAAGAATGGAAAGAAGTTGCCTAGGTATAAAATTGAAGGATAAGGTAAAGAACGTTGACATTCGAAAGAAGACAAAAGTATGCGATGCCTTAACGTTTGCAATGAGGGCTAAATGGAAGTGGGCGGGTCACGTAGCCCGTTACAAGGACGATAGATGGACTCTACGGTCAGTAAAGTGGTCTGGGCCAAAAGGCACCAGATCAAGAGGTCGACCAAAGGCCAGATGGGCAGACGAAATTGTAGCGTGCGCGGGTGGAAGATGGCTAGACAGAGCTAATGACAGAGAAGGATGGCATTCCTTGGGGGAGGCTTTTACCCGAACGGGGTCCATGCAATAAATAATTAGGTAGTTGATAAATAAATAAAGTAAATAATAATTAAAATAATTACAAAATAGAATTTATAATCAAATTCATCTAAGTGTAAGAATTGTAATTGAATATTATAGGTTAATAAGTTACCAATTGTTATCGTTCAATATGTACTATGCATGGAATTAAATAAAGCCTTATTTTTATTATGTATATATTTATTAAGTATAATTTCTTATAAAATATATATAAAAATATAAAATACAAATATTCTTATATATATTGTATAAAAAAAAAAATGTGCTCCACCGACAGCAAGGTCTACGACCCAAGCTACCGGTGGTCAGGGCTCCAAAGAGAGGAACCTCCTCACAATGCGTGCCGTGTCCAACATTACTGCGTTCTGTATCAGGCCCTTCACCCAACTGCCTAGCGAGAGCTTCTCAAGGTGTTTATCGAAGCTCTTCGCTATAAGGCCGTTGACTGAAACGACCATCGGAATAATGATAGTTGAATCAACATTCCACATGGCGGTAACCTCATGGGCCAGGTGCAAATATTTAGATAATTTTTCTTTTTCGGCCTTCACAAGGTTCTCATCATGCGGAATGGTGACATCAACTAGCATTACACGACGCATCGATCGATCTATTATCACGATATCAGGTTTATTGGCTACAATAGTCCTGTCCGTGATAATAGATCGATCCCAGTAGAGCGTGATATGACCACTTTCGAGAACTGGAAGAGGCTGGTACTGGTAGTACGGTACTTCAGAGTCCACAAGGCCATATTTAAGAGCAAGTTGCTGATGGATAATTCTAGCCACTTGGTTGTGTCTGTGCAAGTACTCTCCGTTAGCAAGACGAGAACAACCGGAAACTACATGTCTAATAGACTCACCGGGACGGTGGCATGCCCGACAAATGTCAACCGTGCCGTCCTTTAGGATGTGCTTCCGGTAGTTGTTCGTCATGATAACTTCGTCCATAATTGCAAAGACAAACCCTTCAGTTTCCCCAAAAAGGTTGCTGAAGCGTAGCCAGTTCACGGAAGCGAGCTGGTCCACATCAGGCCCTGTAAGAGCCCGATAGAACCGTCCGTGTAGCTCCTTGCCCTTCCATATGGCTGTGCGGTCCGAAATACTTAATACCTGGGGCCTTCGCCAGTTCTCGTTTGCCAAGGAAAGCGGAGTTAGGCCTCTATCGATTGCGGCAACATCTCGATACATCACCACGGATACACTCAAAAGTACTGTCTGAGATTGCACACCTCGCGGTTGTGTAGAGTCTTAGCGTTTAAAAACCCACGATCACCGCACTTCCGCGGGATGTACAACCTCATAACAGATGACCGCGGGTGATGCATACGATACGCTGTCAACAATCGACGGACCTTTCTATCCAGGGCATCCAGTTCAGACTGAGTCCACCTTAGTATGCCAAAAGAGTATGTAAGAACAGGCATGACCCAACTATTGAAAGCTCGGACCTTATTTCCACCTGATAGAAGGCTTTTTAACACTTTTATCAGGCGGGCAAAGAACCGATCTTTCAATGATTGTTTCATATCCTGTTCAGCTATACTTAAGGCTTGTGACATACCAAGATACTTGTAAGAATCCATTTCAGAGAGAGACCTGAGGGATATATCTTCAGAGAGCTGTAGATTAAAAGAATCTTCAACTCTCCCTCTTTGTACATGGATGACCGCACACTTGTCTACTCCAAACTCCATTCCGATGTCGTTGCTAAAATTGCCGGTTATTTTGAGCAACTCCATCAGGTCTGTTTTCTTCGAAGCGTACAACTTGAGGTCATCCATGTACAGCAGATGAGATATAGGCTCACTCTCCCTCCGCAAATGGTAACCTAGCTTTGAATCCTTAAGTATAGCACTTAATGGGTTCAAAGCTAAGCAGAACCACAACGGACTCAAACTGTCGCCCTGAAAGATACCCCTGCTTATCTTTATCAAGTCCGACGAACCAGAAATGCCTCCACAGCCTGGGTGACGAATAACTGTGGTCCTCTGCCTCATACACGAACCGAGGAAAGAGCACAGCGCCGGGTCTACTCTGTACAGCTCTAGCACCCTCCCCAGCCATGTATGAGGCACGGAATCATAGGCCTTCTTATGGTCAATCCAGGCCATGGAGACATTCTTTCTGGATCGTCGCACCTGTTGGCAAATGGCCATATCAATGAGGAGCAAATCCTTTGTACCCCGGGACCCCCCCTTACAACCATTCTGAGTAGGCGATAGAATATGCTGTGCCTTAAGGTGATTATTGATTTTTATTCTCAGAATGGATGTAAGGAGTTTATAGACCGTAGGTAGACATGTAATCGGTCTATAATTTTTAGGTTCCGAAGTGCTGCTAGATTTGTAAATCAAGTGAGTGACACCCGATGTCATAAAGCTAGGGAGCGATCCCAATTGAAGAGCTTCTGGGAATTGAGTCGCTAGACGAGAATGTGAGCCCTGGAGCCTCTTTAGCCAGAATGCGTGCAGTCCATCCGGCCCCGGACTTTTCCAGTTCGGCGCCGCACGAACCGCACAGGCCAGATCTTCACGGCTTATGACTACGGGCTCCATTTCCTGAATGGGCCCACAGGATCGTCCAACAACATCAAACCATTCGCCCTCGGAGTGACTGACGGGCACTGACCAAATTTTACGCCAAAACTCGGCCATCACGGCCGCATTTGGCAAGTGCACGTCAGTCACTCTTTCTTGGGGGCGCTCCCAAGCCTGGTATATACTCCTTTGATTCGTCTGGAAGGTGCGATTCACGTGGTATCTATCTGCTCTCGCCTTATACCTGCGAATCCTCTTCGCCCATGCATAAACTTTTTGCTTCCAGTAGTCTATGCGTTCCGCGACCCCTGCCACATAGTCCACAGGAGCCACTCCTGTGCCTGCAAAGGCTTGGGCCACGAAACGCATAACTCTCGGGCGGTTGTTTCCAGCCTGGAAGCACAACAATTTCGCTATGAGTGTCCTAGCCATATTTATACGCCGCTCTATTCTGCACTGCCAGAATGGTTTAGTATTTGTGGGTTGGGTGGCTCGATGTAGATTAGGAAATCTTACACCTGCCACCCGACACACCGCCACCGCTCCACAGTACAAAATAGAATGGGTATCACATAAGTCCACACTGGTCTCCCAGTGTGGCTTTAAAACATTGTCTAGGGCACTCACAAGCGAAATGTTACGTCTATGCATGGGCAAACGGGGTAGGCATGGTCTTAGAGAAATCGGTGCAGACCGATACTCCGCAAATGCATCCTCCAGAGCTCTCCTCACCTGCTCCTGTAGCTGGTCACTAACACTTACCTGCTCGCTATTTACCTCCTCCGATCGTGCGAAGTTATTTAAAGAGATAGGTTCTTCAACACTTCGCACGTTGGAGTCAGTACGAGCAGGAAGTGCTTCGCGGCGCAGTCGCTCAAGCACTGTGTCATCCAACAACTTGCACCGCTGGATGGCACGTACTTGATCCGATAGTCGTTGCGCAGTAACGGCGACAGTCGGGTGAAGCCCCTGAAACAGAGACAACAATTTCGGACGGTAAGCGGTGAGGATGGTTCCTGCCTCTGTAGCACCATAGTAGGCCCGCATGACACTCAGATTTAATTCCGGAGTCCATCTCATGCGGCGCACTACACCACCGGTAGCAGGGGCCGTGGGCGGCGCACAATGTCCCGCTGGTCCCAGGCGTGCCGGCAGCGGTGGGCGTCCTCTCCTCGCAGATGTTAATGTAGGTGGAGTCGCCGATATCCCGGCATCGTCGCTAGAGGCCCCAGATGTCGGCGGTGTGAAAAAATCTTCATCCTCCGAAGGCTGGGGCGAGGCGGGCGAGCCGGGCAAAGGTGTTGGGCGTGCGCTAGGTGACCGGGCATCCCGCTGCCGACACAGCCGCACGGGGTTTCTTCGGCTGGGCTCGGCCATTTACAGATGTTATATGTATTTTCTTCCAATACCACATTTTGCGAACCCACGTTCGCATTGTAAAATTTTGCTCTTGAACTGTGTTGTTTTTTGTTGTTTTTTTAATGTCTAAGCGGATAATTTCTATATTTCTTCGCAAAAAAAAAATTATTTACACAAAACGACGTGTCGTTGACAGCGGTTGCCATGGTAATGTAATTATTATTATTCTATCTATCTATCTATAACCTCACGCCAGATCCCTTGCGGGGTAGGCAGAGAGTACAGAGTTCCAACAGGTTCTTTCCTTACATACCTCTCTGGCTTCCTCGACTCTCATAGACATTATTATTATTATTATATCTTATTAATTACTACTGGTACTTAAATAAATATGATGATCGATATTATTTTATTTATTTAGTAATTATTAAAAGTAGTAAAATTTGCATTCTTGTGAGGGAGACACTGCTTAATTGCATTTATGTAATGCACATCATTGGCAGAGTATAGAGTTCCAACAGGTTTTTTCCTTACAGACCTATCTGGCTTCCCCTCTCTTATAGTTTGACTCATTCTCCCTCGCTGATTACTGAGACTCTTGAATTAAATAATGTGTACAATTTACAGTTCTAGAATAGGCACACAGAGACACATATTTATAAAGGGCCCAATGGCTCTGGCATTGCTCTAGTTGGCAGGTTACCTAGGACGCTGGCCCTTTCCAGTACTAAAGAATTAATCCCATTAATCAAAATGAGCGTGAATAAATCATACCCCGCCTTGAGGATACAGTGTATATTAGTGAGCCACCGAAGAAAGGAATTAAATGCCTTTTAGACGTCTAACATCTCAGACCTTCCCGTGACTATGGGTGCTGCAAAGCACTCGAAACGTCAGAAACTTAAAAATCTAAAATAAACCGTGATAAATCCGTAAAATAGTTTTATTTCATTTATTGTATATTTGCTTAAATCTAAGAACTTAGTATGAAATTCAATCATTAAGTAAGTACATAAATTATATATACTTACTTACTTAGTTATCATGTGAAAGTGGAAGGATGCAGGTACCGGTGGAAGACCTAGACTATCTTACCACGACCAAATAAACCGAGTCTTATCTGAAGGAAAAGTCAAGAGTCTCCGTAACCGGCGAGCGTGTATGAGACGAACTATGAGAGTCGAGGAAGCCAGAGAGGTATGTAAGGAAAGAACCTGTTGGAACTCTGTACTCTCTGCCTACCCCGCAAGGGATCTGGCGTGATGTTATAGATAGATTATAGATAGATAAATTATATTACTGCCTCGTTGGTCTAGTGGCAAAATGCGCATGGCGGTTACGAAGTCCTGGGCTTAGTCTTAGGTCGGATAAAACTGTAATATTTTGATTGAAAAATGTACTGTATCATTCCGCAGTCTGAAGTTGTGCCAGGTAAAATGGCAATAGGCTCGCCCCCTATTACATGGAACCAAACATCGTCGGCAAAAAGTGGGAGTAGGTATACAGCATACCTCTGCCCAACCCGGGGAAATATAGGCGGGATGGTGTTTCTTTTTTACAAGCTTTCATTTCACTTGCAATGTTCGCATGTCTGTCTGTCTGTCTTCCTGGTTCAAGTCTTCTGATCCATTTTCAAGCACTTGTAGATGTCCGATTGAGCTGAAATTTGGCATACGTATGTAAAGTTGGTGACAATGCAATAGTATGGTACCCCGAAGCTGGTTTGATGACGGAGTCAAAAAGTACATGTGAACTATACAATGTAACCCCCTCGTCTTTAGGTTTGTTAAATTGGTATCGACAAGGACTGTACAACCGGAAATTTTTAGGAGCTGATAATAGAGCCGAAAGGTGTCTAATGGAACCAGCCAACTACTTAATATAGTCCCGTCGTGTTTGGGCTCGTTAGATTTAGCTTGATGAGTACTTTCGACCCGGACGGTGTCTTAGGCTGATGTTGTAGCTTGTTATAAGAATTTTTTAAAGAGGTCTTTTTAAATTAAAATTATTTTATGTTATGATGAGATGAATGTGAAATTTATTATAATAAAGCATATACTATTGCCCTTTTTAGAAGAACATTTATGTATATAATCATTTACTCGAAATCAACTTGAGCTTTTATGTTTATAAGAAACTCAACCGAAATTAGCTAACGAACAAAATTTCATATTCTAATTTAGTCAAATTCAAATAGAAAACAAACAATCATTTTTCTTTTCCTTCTTATTTTTTTTTGGCGGGCAATCAAAATATTGAAGC
Organism: Phalera bucephala; assembly: GCA_905147815.2. Lineage (NCBI taxonomy): Eukaryota > Metazoa > Arthropoda > Insecta > Lepidoptera > Notodontidae > Phalera > Phalera bucephala. Next base: position 25,865,692 of record LR990615.1, read on the forward strand.
ATATTTTACTAACAAAATAACTCTGGCAGTTTAATTTGAACGCATTGTTCACTTGGTATGAAAAATAAATAACTGAACATATATAAAGGCACCGAGTGTGAATGGAACATGATTTCCGATATTTGAATTATTTATTGCGCGTGTTATTCATTCAAATAACGTAGTAAAGGTTATTGACTCGTCAATATTATTGGCACGGTAGAAATATGTAAGCAGTAATTTACTTGGCCCGCTGAATCAAATGGTTTCATGTATGATACTCGCACGGAACAAGCCTATATTCCCCAGCCGGGTGCACGGTGCACAGCCCTTGGACAAAATTCCATAATTCAGACTTCGTTATGAATTTTTCAAAAGAAAAAAGAAATTTAGATATTTTTCTGATCTAGCATTTGACCTAGGTCTTCCTGATTGCTAGCCGCACCAAACACCAATTCCACTAAGTGGTAAACCAATTCTCACATATTTTTTATTCATAATTATGAGCTTCTCAAGACTTCTTCTTCATATGATTATTTTTCAAATGAAGCTAAGAATAATTTCTGTGTCGTGGATGCGTTTACATTTATAATTTGTCTCGTGTGGGATCTTACCCGCAACTACTCGTACTAGCGGGCAAAGCAGCTTAAGCTCTTAACCAATGGACCAAGCCGTCCGTAAAATAAAACTATTTTCCGGATTTTATTACAGTATTCTTGAATTTTTTAGTTTCGATGTTTTAAGCTATACATGGTCAAGGGAGAGGCTAAATATACATATGTCGGAGAAAGTAATATCTGAAGATTGCAGTTAATAGAATGTCAAGCAATTATTGTCTTTTTAGGAACCGTTTAGTTTATTCTTAACGTTTTAATGATTGCTTGATTGTGTTCAGTTGTAATGCAATGACAGCTAACATATGAGGTAATCGATGTAAGCGGATAGACCTTGGATAGACAGTCCTTCTTTAGATTTCGATTTAGACGAAAACGGGGTGAACGGTCAGATGTATCGCGTAGCAACTAACCTTACTGCATTTCATGTGACAATTTTAATCTTGTATTATTGAATGCATCCTCTGATATTTTGCTACCAAAGTTAGGATATTAAAGGAGGTCAGTGTACCGGAAAAGAATCTAATGTTATTTTCAAAATTTCCTTTTGGCCACCACGTGGACATCGTCAGTACGAAGATATACCCCGCCTCCTCATCTTTTCGCCGTTATATAGATAAAATCCGAAAAATAGTTTCATTTCATGTGTAATATTTACGTAACTCGTCTTTTTCTTTATATTAAAAATAACCTTAGTTTGAATTCTGAACAAGATTGTCGAAAAGTATTAAAGTCTCCGATAGACATTTTTGTTTGAAACTTATTGCCATAAATCATAAAGTTGTGCCGCTGCCTCGCACTGTGATCTACCCGATAGGCACTTAAACTTAGTTTAATGTACTATTCAGTGAAAGTCGAGCTAAGTTAGTACTAAGTTTGAATAAGGACGTCACGTTGCGTTCAGATAGTTTATTATGTTAAACGTAGCTCCACACTAAGAATTCTTCCATTGTCGTTAGTGCGTTTTCAAACATGAAATTCACATGCACAAACACTTAGACCGGAATAAATATTAGTGTTTTGCACAAAGATATGTCTCATACGGGAATCGAACCTGCGTCTGCGCTCCATCCAGTTTGACCACTGGACCGAGCCGTCCGTAAAATAGAACTGTTGTTCGGAATTTGTCGCAGTATTTTTTATTGCCTGACAATTCGAGTGCTTTACGGCACCCATGGTCACGGCAATGACGAGAGAAAAATAGTTTCCTTTCATGTGTAATATTCACGCAAATCTAAGTACTTTTTATTCCGTGACGCCTACATCCATCAAGCGGGAGTGGCAGAGGTTATACTATTTACACCTACTTTTCGCCGACAATGTTAAGTCCCATATAATAGGGGGTGAGCCTATTGCCATCAAAATGCCAGACTCCGGACTAATAATGAAAGTTTTTCTATTGAAAAACTAAATTTTATCCGCTCTAGTATTTTTAACTATTAATAAATAAAAAATATAAACATGGCGTGATGATATAGATAGATAGATGAAATAAATACAAAACTCGTGAGTGTGTGTGATTACCCGCCCGCGTGGGCACCTGACAAAAGCATACACTACTATCTATACACATCCATACCAAGTGGCACGATATTCTTCATATCGAATAAGGGATGTTTTAGTTTGTTGTCTAATGAGTCTTAAGAAAAATATTGACTAAAAATGAAAAACAATTTGCTTTATTTAGTGTATATTAATTGAGTGCTTCACCTTTTACATATTACCAAAGGACTCGCCTGTTGCATTACAAGAATTCCGCGAGAGAAAGCTTGTCGATAAAATATTAGGCAATTAAAAATAACAATGCATTTACATATCTCAAAGAAACCTATTATCTCTGATACATTCACAAAGTCAAAATATAATGGCAGGTACCAAAAGAAAGCTACAAGGTCTTTACCTAATGGCATAATGTAAAAAGGATTAAATTTTGCGTACAAACCATTAAGACGTGAGACTTTTATATGTTAAAACCTTTTAGGTGTCGCAAAGGGTAGGTTAAGTATTTGTTACAAAATATAGGAGAAAAGCTTTTGAATGTTAATATAATTATTCGGAGAAAAAAAATAAAAGTAGGTATTAACCTTCAAGCACATTGCTTTTAGATTTGGCAGCCGTTAGGGTAGAAAGGTTCTCAAGTGGCAACCACGTATCGGAAGATTTTGCAATGGTCAGGCCCTCCACAAGATATGACCTGATGAAGGTCGCGCATATAATCAGGACGCATATAGCATAAGACCGGTCGTTGATCATAATTCGGCTATATTTTTCAATGATGGTGGCTATATTTCACGAGTATTCGCTTTTGCGATGTCCTCGTTTGATATTAGTCTCATCTTATTTTTCTTTTTTTAAAAAGAACTTTGTCTCCTCCTATAACTATAAAACCATACACAGAAAAAATATCCTATATATATATAGTCCTGTATCATATGTGCCTTTACAGACGCAAATTCTACATGCACAAACATCTATGCCAAACCAAAAATAGGTAGATCATACTGAGTTCTTAGATTTACGCGAATATTACACATGAAATAAAACTATTTTTTCGGATTTTATCGCGGTTTATTTATACATCCCTCTACAAGATGCAGGAGTATACAAGCTTGATTGTGAATATGGTCTCTCTTACATAGGACAAACAAAAAGACCAGTAAAAACTCGGGTTAAAGAACACATAGCTGACCTAAAACACCGTCGCTCAAAGAAGTATGCAGTATGTGAACATGTCCTTGACCGCACCCGCCATAACATCAGATTTGATAGACCACAAATCCTCGTGAAAGAACACCGATTCCTACCAAGGATGGTTCGCGAGGCTATTGAAATTAAAAAACATTCTAATTTCAAGAGAGAAGATGGCTGGGTGCTTCCATCGACTTGGGATCCAGTAATTAATATAATAAAATCCAAAACCAAGCATAACGCTGCAAGACCTCAAGACACCGTGAGCTAATTCTGCGTAGATCGGACCAACAAAAATAATTAAGATGTTTGAGGGTACCCCGGAACAACTATACCTTTTGGACGTCTACCACCTCAGTCCTTCCCGTGACCATGGGTGCTGCAAAGCACTCGAAACGTCGGGAACTTAAAAAACAAAAAATAAACCGCGCTAAAATCCGAAAAAATAGTTTTATTTCATAGGTAGATCATTCAATCAATGAAGATGCGCCTCATCCTAGCTCCAAATCATTTACAGTGCAAATGTGAAATGTTTTACTGGGTTCATATCGTTGCATTATAATCATACGTGTTTAACGATATAACTAACAGATTAGGTACTTTTGCGTTTTTTGATCCCATGTCCAAGAGAATCATGGAGAGAACCAAAAATATTTGATAGAGAACTGAAATTATAATATTGGTGCCTGGTGGTCCAGAGAACCGTGAAATTATGTGTTCTAAGAAGGTTAACCCCCTGCTCTATTGGAATCAAAAACACCTTTGCAAAAACTGGGTGTATTATGCCTACCCCTTTTATGAAAAGAGCATGTTTTTGAATAAGTATACTGTTGGGCGAAAGCACTTACCATCTTCACCGTTAAAAAGAGCATGCGACAACTATGCTTCAGATGGCGTATTGTGTGTGTACTATATAAGACAATGTTTTACCCCATTTAAAGTGACAATAGCATAAACGGGACAGCAAGAGTTCTCCCAGTGTATTTTTTTTTTTTTTTTGAACGTAGCCCCCACACTAGGATTTATTCCTGTGTCGTGGGTGCGTTTACAAACATGAAAATTCACAAACAAATACCCAGACCGGAACAAATAATTGTGGATCACACAAAGATTTGTCCCGTGCGGGAATCGAACCCGCGACTATTCGACACAGTGGGCGAAGCAGCTCAAGCTCTTAACCACTGCGCTAAATCGTCCGTATGCTTCTAATGAGACACCCTTAAGGTCGCGGCGTCCGCACCATTAGTCGCGGCGTTTCCTTTCGACGCTCCAGTAAATATTTGCTGAGATAGCCCAGATACTATCCACAATTAAACTTGAATAAGAGCTCTAGGGAATATAGTCTACAATGGCTTGACTATTTTATCTGTTAGTCTGACACATATTAGCGAAAGTAAGTGTAACGTGAGACTGTGAATTTCAATTTTCCTATTCTTGTTTTTCTTACAGGAGACATTTTTGGAGTTTGCTAGAGTGGAGCAGTGTGATACAGTCCTTATTTATATGATATTTGCGGTTAGTTTTTGAATGATAGAATTTTGCGGACTTGTTAGATTTTGGAACTGATGTGTCCATTTATTAGGTTCAGATTCCTTTTTTTCATAAAACGTTGTTCTAAATTAGAAATTATTCATGTTTAGTGAGTGCGCTTTCGAGACAAAGACAAGGAACAAATGTTTGTGTGCCAGATAAGATTGGTGCCGTACGAGGATCGAACATAAGACCATACGAATACTAATGAAGTTGACACCCCTGCTGCATAACATGTGAAAGTGCTCAGTGGACGGACAGAGATGCCATGCATTAAATTTTCTAGGGATGAGTGGTTCATGACCAAGAATTATTCATCACAAAATACGTTCTTCTTAGTCTAGTTGACTTTTAAAATGCTTTTTCGCTAACGCTTACAAGAAACGAATTGGCAATGACACTTTTCATAGTCAAAAAGCGGTCGTGTTTGTGTATACTTACGCAGCTGTACTCGTAGCTATCATCTATACAAAATATATTGACAGTATAAATGACCTTTTCTTTAATAATAGAAAAGGTGATCAATTAGAAGATAAAATTAAAAAATATTTTTTTGCTATAGCAGTTTTTGGTCGCCAACTGTAACATTTTATCGCGTTCTCCCGTTGGCTATAGTTGGCTCAAACTAATTATAAATGAGACTACATTCATAGTTGTGATCTTATTTGTCTAGTAGTTTTTTTGACTATCAAACTTAATCTTGTAAAGATATAACTATGTCACGTAGTGAAGAAGGCGCTATCGATTACCTGTAGAGAATATTGAACAATATTTCAACGAAAAGTCATACGAAACATAAGGCACTATCGATCGCGGGATGAAAAATAAACACAAAATGCTTGCAACTCGGCTAGGACCACTGCAAGTTATCCAAAGCCTACAAAAATACTTTTAATTTAATAAACTGAATCGCAAAGTTTTCAACAATGCTGTTAATTAATTTAAAATTTCATTAACTACGCGAATGCACTGTGATTCAGTTGCAACGCTTTTGTAATCCCACTCCCTATGATGCACTTGTGTTGGAAACTAATTAGATTAATTTTAAGCATACATGTTGGTGCAGCGTTGGGATTAAAATTGTTCTCTTTGAGTAAGAAAGCCAGAAGTAATTAAAACACATTTTAACATATACGAATAAATCTCTGAAGGGTTGTTCAAAATAAGTAAGTGAAGACATAATTATTATTCTGATGTTTTCAATTGAATATACCTATCATATCATGCCTGGTAGCAAAATTTTAGGGTGTGCAAGTATTCATCTGGAAGCAGCCTATACTGTCACATTTCTAGTAGTCTTTGTCACACCGAGGTGAGAAAGAATAAATCGTATATCATCATCATCATCATATCAGCTTATATTTGTCCACTGCTGAACATAGGCCTCCCCAATTGCTCTCCAGTCCAGCTGGTCCGATGCCACCTGCATCCAACGACTTCCTGCAATCCTCACAAGATCGTCGGTCCACCTGGTAGGTGGCCGTCCCACGCTGCACCTGCCAATACGTGCTCTCCACTCTAGAATATTTCTGCCCTAACGCCTGTCTGATCTTCGCGCTATGTGGCCCGCCCATTGCCATTTCAGCTAACTAATCCTATGGGCTATTTCGGTGATCTTGGTTCTTCTACGAATCTCCTCATTTCTGATTGACGTAGGGAAATGCCAAGCACAGCTCTTTCCATAGCTCGCTGAGCAACTCTGTGCTTTTTTATGAGACCTATTGTAATCGTATATCATCAGTTTTGATTGGTTGAAGTAGGTTGTTGCCACCTGCTGTTTAAAATTATCAAACCTTCTATAAAACTTTCAACTTGGCTTAAAGACTATAACATGAAGTGATACCAAGACCAATAGCTTAAAGTTACTTCTGTAGTACAGAAACGTTTACATATGTAATGCCACATACGGTCACCTATCTCCGACAGACAGAGCCGAACCCTGTTAATTTTGGTGATTATAAAGAACATCGCGGCTATCCATTACTATGATGGTCTAACTTCATGCCTGTTAGATCCTATGTAACAGGATACAAGTATAGGGTGACCGGTATAATGGTATATATACAAGTATATATACCAGTCACAGCGACTGACTCCAGACTAATACTGAAATTTTTCTATCGGAAAAATAAATTTTGTACGACCTTGTTGCTAAGCGACAACAAAGCAGACTAAGTTTGTATTCGGTGCGAAGCTAGTATGTTTATAAACCTCTCTTTACCGCAACGAGGTGAAGGTAAAATTTTTAGGAACTCTAATATTGATGATCGGTTCAAGAACAGAATAAATTATTTGAATATTAAACTAAAGCTATATGCTAAACTTGAAGATTAGAGAGGTCTGAATTCTTCCGGGACATCCGGAATATTAAAGCTGATATGAATGCTTAAGCTCCGAGAAAACAAAAAAGGTTTGGAAAACACTTCAACTTATTCAACCTAAAGATTTCCATAGCAGAATATAGGAATATCCCCAAGGAATGGCACGACGGCCGGTTTTGTGCATATAAAATTCGGACAATAGAAAAATACTTCATCATCATCATCATCGTCTCAGCCTAAACCTGTCACTTCCTTCCCTCTAATATGGTCGAGGGAGGTGATGGCTGCTTAAGTAGCCATACTTGTGAACGGGTGCTGCTTGTGGAGACTGGTCCACCCAGAATCCTCTAGCTTTTCATTATAACATAGATTTAAAAATATTATTATTAGTCTTATACCTCAGTCGTAAGGCATCACACTGGAGCTGGATCGCATAAATGATTTTGTATAATATAAAAATATATATATCTATACAGAAAATGAGAAAAAAAATGAATGTAGACCAAAAAGAAAAGCCCGCTGAGTTTCTCGCCGGATCTTCTCAGTGAAGACTGCGTTCCGATCCGTTGGTAGATATGTAAGTTAAAAAAATAATGTAAATATGACAATTTTAAATACCTCCGCAGGGTTTATGCAAAATAAACAGTTTGAGTCCACTGCTGAACATAGGTCCAAAAATATTTATCTATGACTAATTGGGCCATGTAGCTCTGTCCGTCTGCGTTTTAGACTATTGGCTAAAATTATAGATTAGAATGGATGCCAGTCTTTAAAGATCAGACAGAACGACATTTTGATACGTAAATTATTTTTAATCTTATTTCAACTCCCCCAGCACTGGTATTTTTTGGTTGGATCACAAACATGCCCACGTACAAAGTATGAAATAGCCGACCATAACGCTTTCGCTGCTGGTCCTCGAAATCGAAAAGTAAACTTTAGGCCTATATTTCTCAAGCGGGAATAGCAGAGGTATATTATACACTCCTATGATGTTAGGTGTTATAAGGAGCAATCTTATTACCATGACAACAGACACAATTTTAGATTGTCTTTGCATTCCCACCAACTGAACTGACTTAACTAGGTATGCAGAATAGAACTGAATGAAGCAACAGCTACTAAGAATGCTACTAAAGACAACCTTCAGCAACGTTTTGTCTGATCTAGGATTCGAACCTAAGACCAAATAAGACCAAAAAAATAGGTACGAGTTCTGAAAAATCATTTCCTTCGCTTTCAATTTCTTGCGAGTGAGTGTGACAGGTATATTTTTACCGTAAGTAAAACAACCGGTATAGTAGTATATATAGTTTCAACATTCAATTTAATAGACGTTTATAATATCGGAATTTTCATTGTTTCTAGCTTGTTATTTTTTTTGTAATATTTTATACAGCGTTTACAATTATTAGCGGCACATCGCTCGATACAAAGTTCTTTCTATTTATTTACAAGCAATTGGCGTCTACAAATGTACATTTTTTTATATATCTTATATACAAAATATTATTTTAAAACTTATTATTATATTTACAGATACTTCACTGATCACTAGGTCTAGACCAAGCGCGGTATATAGTAGGTATACCAGACCTATAATGGTATGAGCGTATGCGTTTAGACCACGGTTCAGACCACTTTAGGCTAACGGCCATAAGTGAGACCCCTTTGATGGTTGAGAATTTGGCGCAACGGGGTATGCCTGTTTATGAAATAACGTAATTAATCTTATGAAATAACTTAATTAATTTTATTTATGGGATGTTTAAAAGTCTACAAACATCCCTATCCGTCCCCAGTATCTTGCAGGTCCTTATTTGCTATGATCAAATGACGTAAAATTATTGTGTAATGATATTCTGTATGGTACCGGAGTACCATTAAACGATCATTTTAAAAAGCTACTGCTGAGAACTATAGTGGTCTGAATGGCGATTAGCTCACTGTATGGAACAGGCAGGGCACTTAATATGCCCTAAGTATTATCGGAATCTCCTTCAATCCATTGCATCATAGTAGGTACAATATAAGCGTTGCTTAGTTTAGGATAATGCAATTCATGTGTGTTCAGGCTATCTTAGCGGTGTTGCCATTAAATGGCCAGATATGTCAATTATTGGATTACGTCCTTAAGGTTGAAGAAATGGAGGTGAAATGAAATGGAAGGATAACAATAGGAGAAGGAAAGAAATTAACACATTTTTCCTAGTTACATATATCTTTATCCAATATACATTGGATCCACGTAAAAAATTAGATGATTTCATACAATAAACTATCAATTCTCTGCTAAGATCGATAGTTCATTGTATGCAAGCTTCTAATTCCTTTTTCTCATTATGTGGATAATGGCTTTGGACGAGTATAATATTTCATGCGTAAACCTTATTATCACCATGTTGATCTGCCGATGCGCGGCTTTAAGCCTTCAGACAATGTCTTGATTCAAGCGCTGGGTTGAGGAATACGTTTGATTCACGTATTTTTAATAAATTAGGCCAATTAATTAAAAATACGTGAATCGAACATATTTTATTACAAAATCATTACGGCCTAAACCCATTGATAAGTGTTTTACTATTTGAAACTTAATATATTAGTATTTGTTTTGTATCTTAGTTGATTATAATAAAAGCACTATATCTATTTTCAAAAGAACATTTTGATGAACAAGCCATTACTCTGCTCAATGCCTACATCATCTTGCCGGAGGATACACATAAGAGATAGGTATAATTTTCGTCCGAATTCTATTATGTGACTTCAAAATAAACTGTAAACCCAAATCTTATAGCTACTTGTAACTAACATAAAGCAAACTTTATTGTACACTTCAAGTTTTCATAAAGAATAAATGTATGCAATAATCAGGACACACTTGTTCTTTGCCTCTATCCCTCGTTCAACAAAAGTGTTAGACGCAAATATCAAAATCCGTCGACAGCTGGCAAACATTAAGGACCTCGTTAGCTTTGTTTCTCTTTTAGGGAGCGGTTACACGCTCCACTTTCTTGCGTGATTAATGATATGCGCAAGTAAGCATGCAAGGGTAACGGCACTGTAGTTAAAATATGTAAACAGTTGAGCATCTTATTACCAACGGTCTGAATAAGAATCATGCACATAAACACGTGATCTACGAGGCTTCTTAGAAGTGTTCAGGGTAGTATCCTCTGAGACGTGTGAAAATGATCTATGTGTGTATGTGAATGATCTAGCCCTCTGAGACTTGGGCTCTTATGGAAAAAGAAGGTGGTTCCTACGTAAAATGACCGTGTAATGGTATTCTGTATGCCAATGAAGGACCATTAAATAAGCACTTTACATGATTAAATGGGCATACCGAATAAGGGCCTTTATTCGGAGAAAAACCTAGATTCCGCATAGAGCGCGCGTCTGAGTGCGTGATTATTATTCGGACCAGGAATACTCAACTGTTTACATTATGTTATCTGTGGTAACTTTTATGCACTCACCAGAATATCAAGGACAACTTGGGGCCTTCGTTTTAATACTCTTAAAATCATCTACGGAGCAACATACTTAGGCTGCATGTGTTACGGTGCACCTATATGGGCCAACAGGGCCACGATAGGGGCGGCACGGCGTATACTGCTTCAGAGTCAACACTTGGCACTGATATTTTTGTGTAAGGCATACAGGACGGTCAGTACTGAAGCCCTTCCGGGTGTACTTCCAGTTGATCTTGAGGTTCAGAGACGCGCGTCAATGTACTATTCCACTCGAGAAAACTTGAACACCGACTTCCTATTGCCTCGAGAAAAAATCACTAGATTATTCGAACCGCAATCAATTACCTATAAAGATCTCCTGACCGAATGGCAGGAAAGATGGGATACAACAACAAAGGGCCGTCACCTTTACCTGTTCTTTCCATCCGTACGTGAGCGTTTGGCGAACATGGCTGCAGGTTGACCACTGTGTGGCTCAATTCCTTACCGGACATGGCAACTTTAAGAGTAAATTATTCTCTTTTAAACTGGTACCTTCACCGCTATATCAGTGTTCCACGTCTAACTATGAGTATGAACAATCAGCACATCACGTTCTTTGGGAGTGCAGTCTCTGGCACAACGAGCGTACTATTATGTTAAACAGTCTGCGAAATACATCTGGGGTAATCTACTACACATATCTTGTAGAAAATCAGGATAATGTCCGTGCGTTCAAGCGTTTTTGCCATACCTATTACTGGAATCAAACATGAGGCTCACAAATAGGCCCTGTTAATATTTTTTCGTGATCGCGGTGCTTTACAACTGGGCTTATCCTAGTTGTAGTCTCCTTCTCTATGGCTGGTCTGCCAATTGTATATTTATTTATTTTTTGTGTGTCCCGCTTTGCAAAGGGGGAAAGTGGAATTTTTATATTTCCTACTACTCCTGTTCTTCTTTCTAATTAAATTTGTTGCGGGTTCCAAGACAATAAAATTGCTTCCCGGGACACCCCAAGGTTCAAACCTTGGTGTCATCTAAGGAGACTATTGTAGATCCTGGCTTACAGGAGTTACAATAGTGGGAATGAGTGGCGTGCTTAGTCTATCTGTGGTATCCGTATTCTTGATAAACAGTTTGCAAAAACGTTATTTTGCACAAGACAGTAAATAACCTGGTATGGGTATGATAGGTATGGTTTATTTGATTAATTACTTTTCGTCTGTTTTTGGGCTAGTTACTAGTTACCTAGGTATAATACGTATCAAAGTTCTTACCTTGTGGAATCCGTGTAGCATACCGTAAGAACCTATATTTTGTGCAAAATTTTGTACCAAATTATGTGCATGCAAATCAATGTATATGGTCCAGACTTTAAACTTTCGATGTCGGTACTGGATACAGATTTGAATGGTTGAATGTGAATGTTTTGCTTTTGAGATAACCACATTAAGACGTCGCGGGAAAATTGCGATGATTGTGCCATTGACGCAAAAATAGGTAAGAAATTGGAATTATTAAACACGTGCGCTTTAATATATATCAAATAGATCTTTTTGTTTTCACATTTGCTTCATTTTCTGTAATAAAATAAATTAACTGAAATCAGTCTTATATTATTAGAATTGCTATATTAGATTATTATAAAAATTAAGCAACAATATAGATACCGTCATAGTTCGTGTTAGCTTGCATTAGTGTGGCTCTCAGCCACTCCTAAGAGGAGTGTGGGCTCACAGGATTGGGATTGGGCAAAACGGTCTGGCACCAAACTTTGGAGGTGTAAAATAAAATATCTAAAAATAAATGACAGTAAAGATGACATCATAGATCGCGTAAGCTTTCAACAGTGTCTCTCTCGTCCCACGCTTTAGGCCCCTCCAAAGAAGAGCGTGGACTCGCACGGTTATAACTGGCGTATATAGTCACGCTTTAAAGTTTGGAGTTGTAAAATAAAATTTAAAATAACAGACGACACAGTAATGATGTCATAGTTCGTGTAAGCTTGCATCAGGATCGCTCTCAGCGCCTCCTAAGAGGAGCGTGGGCTCGCAGGGTTGGGACTGATGCGGATGGTCAGGCTCCGAAATCTGGAGGGGTGGAAGTAGTCACAGTTCAATGGGCGCTGATCCTTTCTACGTGACGCCGACACGGAGGAGGTGGTACAGCCGGAGGATGCACCATATGCAGAGGCACGGTGGAGAAGGAATTGTAATTAGCATCAAGACTGTTCTCACTTTTTGAAAAGTCTCTTCACGGTCGTTACCCCTGAAAGAGTAAGGGAGGTGTACATTAAACATTTTTACTGAGATAACTTTGGTTCTAATGTTTTCGGTAAATTAATTTACACGTCTTTGAAACTCTTGTGAAGGTTTATAGATATGTATTCTTCCTAACTATGATCCTTCACCAAACTTTAACGATTGACGTTAAGAACATATATTAAGAACAAGTATCATTCAGGCACATCACTGACTACTAGTTCTAGATTAAGCATCTCCAGATACTCTGCCCACCATTCGTTAGTACAAGAACTAATTATAGCTGTAGCCTTATTTTCCATACCACTATTACTATACCATACGTCTCCAATGTTGAACTCTGTATCTCTTGATCACAAGGCAACCGTTCCATCCACTACAGCATCATCGTTTTTCATAAAATCGTATGGTAAAAGGGACAGTTTCACACTATGTTAATACACCAATATCCATTTCCAACTTGTTTAAAACTTCGATTAATGTGTACTCTGGGCCTTACAAAAACATTTCGAACAACCCATTAATGTCCAACTGTCACCTAAATTCCTCTATTATAGTTGTTAACTTAAATGGACCAATAGATCATAATGGTTGGAAAGTCGGACATCTGATATGAAACATAAACAATGTAGTCCTAACTGCATACGGGATGTTTTAATTATTGTAAGCTTTATTTTGTTACGTTAAAGTTGAAATTTGTATTAACTGAGTGTCAAGTGAACTTTACGATATGCTTGTTAACATTTGTGTGGGTGCTTACAGAGATGAAGGTCAAAGGAATGGCTTTTATATATTAGAGTTTATTTCTAGCTAATCATCGCGTTGTGTTCGTGGGGTCGAAGATTTAAATCCCAGCTTGTACAGTCAGCAACATAAGTCGCTTAATATTCCAGTGTTTTAAATCACTTATACATTTTTGTTATGCGTCTAATCGGTTACTTTTTTCGGTCTAAATATAATTGAATGTCTGTTTAAAACGTCAATCGTTCTAACGAAAAACTTCCTATAACATAGAAATTAGGTCAATTTGGTTGGTGTAAGTCAAACCCATACATAAATACAGTCTTTATAGCGCAACAGCCATATGTAATATGTTAATATTTAGACGCAAGCAAATATTTACAGAAGTATTTAATAGTGTAATTGCTTTTATAATCAGCTTACAAAAGGTTCCGGCTAAATCTTTGTGGTGCCAAAATTTCTAAGAAAGACACCCTGAGGTCGTAAACATCTGTCTTGCTCTTGTTATTGTAATTGCCTCAATGTTAGTGGTGTCAGTTACTAAACGCACTAGGCACCTATTCTATTATCAGTCATAAACCAACTTTGAAACTGTCAAGATGGCGGGTAAAAGAAAAAGCGTTATGTATATAATGTAATTTATTTACCTATTGAAAGAAATAAAATTAGGAATTTTTGTAATTGATGATTTGGTTATTTTTCCTTCTTTCTTCCGTATAACAAAAACCGTTATAACGAAAAAAAAATGCTCTCCTTAACATTCGTTAAAAGAGTGTACACTGTAGGTACGTAATAATAATGCCGCTATGTGGGCCGCGCCGGCTATCGCTCGATGTACTTCTATCGATGTACTTAGAGGGTTTGCGTCCGTTCTAAAACTTTCATACGAGGATAAAAGGAACACTCAGAGTGGCGACGAACGCAGTCTCTTTTCGGAAGCGACAGCGATCAAATCGGGAACAAGTGAAAGACACAGACGACCCAGACGACCTCAGCAACGATATACAGACACTACGAGTGACAGCGACTTGGAACCAGTAATTGAGTACGAGCGAGAGTAGTACTAGTGTGTGTTTAGTGCTTGTGTGTACTTGCATTCGACCTACTGTTTTGAGCGAAGAGCGCCTAATAAAGAACTTCGCACATTATTCAGCATTTAATAACCCCAAAGCGTAATAATATAAATAAATTGCTTTTAACACTATTTTTTGTTGCAACCTTATGTTGTTTCCCACACCTAACGGTGATGGGAAACAACATAAGGTAACTTTGATGTGCAATAAAATTTTAATAACTGAAAGAAATTTGAAATGATGTATCGAAAAAATGGATCGGTTCGTAATTTTATGATTCCGACAGCCAGTTGTAGACGTTCATCAAATTTAAAAGATGACATTAATCGGTATATAATATCAGCCTATACTGCCCACTGCTGGACAAAGGCTTTCTCTCACAAATTGAGGTAAGAGAGATTAGGTCATACTCCACCACGAGGACCCAGTGCGGATTGGCGGAGGCTCGATATCGAGCCGCCTTAAAGGCTTCCAACTTGGCTTAACGACCACTACTAATGTAGTGGTAGCCGAGAACAACGGCTTAACGTGACTTCCGAAGCACGGAGACGCTGGTATATGAAAATGCCACAAACGGTCACCCATCACAGGTCGAACGAGTCGAAAGCTGCTTAACTTTGGTAATCGGTAAGAACACCGTTTGCCTCACAGCGCTACGACCACCTCCTTAATCGGTAATCAATCATAAAATAATTACACAAAACATAATAACGACAAATTCTGTTTAGAAATAATAATCTCAGTATTGATTATGCCGCTTTATTTAATGAACAGTTAATGATGAGCTTTCTGCAACTAAGTTTTTATAGCTTTGATTTGATTTAAATGAATTTTAGTATAAGGGGAAACTGTCGTCATTTTTATTATGGTCACCGTAAACTAAAGATTGATAATTGAAGTCGGCTGTTTTAAATTTGATATTTAATCGCAAAATTCATGCTGGAACACGTACGGGCAGCCGCCCGGAAAATAAAAAAAGTTTTAAAATTTTCAATTTACAATCTAAACAAGACTGCCTGAAGTCAGGTGGAAAGCGCAACACAGCTTCAAAAGTACTTTACCAGTGGAAAATTGTTGCGCAAACAATATAAAAGCTGTGTTATTTTCAGGTCAAGTCGCTCGTTGTTGACTTGTCGTGTCGACTGACAAAAGGAATGGGGAAACGTTGGGTCTGGCGTTAGTTCAAACGTATTGTACGGGGGCAACAAAAGTTGAGCTTACGGGCTTAGATACTGAAGTTGTTTGGGCGTATTTTAATGTCGCGAATGTGATTTGTTGTATTTAATCTTTACGATTTTGGCTTCGTGATAATTTTGGCTTTATGTTAGATGTGTACAGTACATTTTTTCTTTGTAAATAAGAGGATATTTTAGGCACCACATGTAAGTTAGTACATTTATGTATCTAGCTCGTTCTGCATTATATACAAAAGTAAAAAAAAATTGATAAGTAACTAGATTTTTTTGCCTTCCCTCTCTACAGAATTGAAAGGGTGGCAGTTGTAAGTAACCAGTCTTTCTATTTTAGCTAACTTTATGTACCTGTTGGTCTACTTGAATAAATCTTTTGATTTTTGGGGAGGCTTTTGTGAAGGAAGACAAAAACGGTCGGGAAAATCTTGGGTAAGGTGTAAGCTCAAACGTATTGTACAGGTGGCAACAAAAGTGAAGCGTACGGGTTTTAAAACTGAAATTGTCGGGTGGGATTTTATCGCGGGTGTTCAATTTTTTGTAATAAATCTTTAAAATTTTGGATTCGTGACAATTTTGGCTTTGTGCTTGGTTTATACGTTACAAAGTCTGACGTCTAGCGATATTTTCTGTACATGAGAGGATAATGTGGACAATAGAAATTAATTTCCACTATATGTAAGTACATCTGTGTATACTTGAGCCTATGCGTTTTGTATTAACAAGGACCTCCTTAAAAACCTCAAGCTTTTTATTCAGTTACACCACAATATAGGTACTTATAAGACCCTACCTTCCGTTCGATATATCATGTAGAGATATAGGGCAAAGCCTACACGGTTACTTTAAACAAATGAGAGGTTTAAACTTATGTTTATGCATTGTAATCCATGGTATATGGAAAACCACGAAGAACAAGCTAGATAGGCTTATGTAAAAATTAATCACAAACATTAGTACATACTTAAACATAGAGTATTTAAATATCTACATATCATACTAAAACACAAAAATTACATAGTTGTATAATAAAAATATATTTATATTACTATCTATCTATCTATCTATAACCTCACGCCAGATCCCTTGCGGGGTAGGCAGAGAGTACAGAGTTCCAACAGGTTCTTTCCTTACATACCTCTCTGGCTTCCTCGACTCTCATAGTTCGTCTCATACACGCTCGCCGGTTACGGAGACTCTTGACTTTTCCATCAGATAAGACTCGGTTTATTTGGTCGTGGTAAGATAGTCTAGGTCTTCCCCGGTACCTGCATCCTTCCACTTTCACATTGTATATCTGTTTTGTCATTCTTTCCTGTGGTATTCTTTTTACATGCCCGAACCAACGGAGCATGCCCTTTCTCATGTTTACACCGATACTATCTTTCATACCTACTCGCTGTCTTACTATGCTGTTGCTAATGCGGTCGGTCAGCTTCACTCCGCACATCTTCCGCAGAGCTCGCATTTCTACCGCATTTATCCTACTTTCATTCTCCTTCTTACATACCCAGCTCTCGCTACCATATAACAGCGTTGGGCAAAGAACTCCGTTATGTATGGCCAGCTGCGCCTTATGGCTTAAGTGCCGGCTCCCGAGTAGCTTTCCCATCGGACCATTCACTCTATTTATATTACAATAGGTTTATTTTGTATATATATATATATATATATATATATATATATATATATATATATATATATATGTATATATATATAGATATATATAATTACCTACGTTTAAAAGTTAGTCATTCCTTTTGTATTATTTTATTTAACGTTGAACACATTTGCATATCACATGGCAGTGATCACGTGTATTTAGATTGTAAAATTAGAAGATAATTTAAACACCTTGTTTCGTGCTCACACTTAAATCACCTTGCCACCTTGACACATAAATACATACATACATACACTCACGCCTTTATCCCACTGGGGTAGGCAGAGACTACAGTTTGCCACATACTACGATTCTGACACACCTCTTTCGCTTCATCTACGTTCATACATCTCTTCATACATTTCCGTCGATTTAGAGTGCTACGCACTTGACCTTTTTCCAAGAGACTATTAATTTGGTCGTGATAGGACACAGAAATCTCTCACTTTATTGTATACTATATAATTTTCTTTATTTTAACTTATACTTGAATGTCATTATCAATTCTGAATACATTCGGCATGAAGTTTTCAGTACGACTTCTCACAATGGCTTCTTCTTCTGACAGCTATTAATGAAATTTTCAAGCCTTTTTATACAGTTCGTTGCACAAATTAAAAATAGGGTAGCTCGAAATAAATTTAACAAAAAATAATCAAATACTTTCCGAAATTATAAATTGTAAATAAATTCATTATCAAAAATACCTAATCTATACTAATATTATAAAGAGAAAAGATTTGTATTTTTGTATGTTTGTAATGAATAAACTCAAAAACTACGGGACCGATTTCTTTCTTCTTTCACCATTAGAAAGCTACCTATCCAGAAGTAACATAGCCTATATAGCCTATGTTACTTCATACATAGACCCGGTAGCTGGCGCTGTTGTCGAAGTCGCGGGAAACATGTTAGTACAATATAAATATTCATATTTTATTGTAAAAAAAGGATTTTAATATAAAAAATATGCTTATATTAAGGTAACAATAAATGTTATCATAAAAATATCATTCCGCAAGATCCCGTATTTATAGACTACAGAATACCAACAGGCTCTTTCCTACAAACCTCTCTCGCTTCCTTTACTCTAGTAGTTCATTTCATAACAGGTTCAACTCATAAGTTACAGAAATTCTTGCCATTCTAGGTAGAAAGAGAAACTTATTGTTACAACACGTAATCTAGCATCCCCCATCAGGTGGACCGATAACCTGTTGAAGGTCGCAGGTGAAAGCGAATAAGGGCCCAGAATGGAAAAAATTAACCACTTTAGCTAACTAATCACCTCTTTTGTATAACTTAGCTAAAATTGCACATCCTTTGCCAGTTTAACGTAAGGAGAGCTAAAAGCTAAAAGTCGTCTTTTTAAACGTAGTTTACACTAGTATTTTTTCCTTTGTTGTTAGAAATACTAAGTTTACATACCCAGACCAAAAATCAAAACACATATGGGTCATCCAAAGATTTGTACAGTCCAAAATGTCGTGACAAATTGATCAGATGGAGAGGCTTACCCTCTTAACCGTTATTTGAACTGTGACGTTGAATATTTGAATGCCTTGTCTCATTTACATACACACGCATACAAAGTGTGGTCTTTTTCCACAACTACCCCAGTAATATCATCAGAAGTTAATTTTTAATATATCTTCGGCCTAACAATTCGGCTAGAATACGTGCTGTATTTTGATTTCCTCATAGGCTCTCACATTACATTACGCGCTTAATAAGGATGTAAATGGGTATAATTTAAATTTAAAAAGACCTTTTTAAATTCAAGGTTTTATAAAAATAAATAACGCAGATATCTTGCTCTGTTGAGGAGTTCTTATAGCTTCCTTCCGGCTCCATCATCAGACCTTGGTCACTATTGGACCAGGTGGACCTAGATATTGACGAAATGGTGGCACAGAATTGGCAAAAAGACAGCCAATGACTTTGTGGGTAGATAACATATCGAGAGTAAGAAGACGAACGTTTGGTAGATTGACACAGGACTGCAAAAAATAGCACAAAGAGGCTTATGACCTGCGGTAGGTTATAGAAAACTTTTTTTTCTTTCTATCTATTATTATGCATTATTTGATTTTTTGGTTTGCAAAAATGCTGTTACTCCTTTAATTATTTAAATTTATTATTGAGTAGCTGTTACCCGCGGCTACGCACGCGTTTATTTGACATAAGTAGGTAAGTCTCTAAAGCGCGATCTTATTCAATTCTCTAAATCTTATAGCGCGATCTTATTCAGCGCTAACGCCGTCTCATAAAAAAGAAATTATACAATACCTAGGTATTTTCTTTTTGAAAAGGATTAGCAGTTTATCTATTTATAATATTTTTTTGGTAAAATGGCTCATTTAAAACTTGCCTAACTACCCTGCCAAAGAGCGTAATCTGGCGTAATAACATTTTAAAAAGGTACATTGCCAGCTAATTATGTAACAAACTTTTGGCAGTACATTTCTTGTCAGTCATCTCAGGAGAGTATACAGTTAATTTTCATGATCAAAATCATGTTTAGGTATATTAAATAAATTAAATACAAAGTTTCGTGTCCAGGCCATTCATAATTAAAAAGTTTTCTCCAGAAGAGACAATCCTGGATGCATCATCGGTTCATGCACGAAATCATATTTGAGTGTTAAAATTAAACGTGTATACACAATTTCAGGTAAGTGCTTTTAACAACAGAAGAGTTTCTGATAAGGAGACGAACCTGAATCCAATATCAGATGATGAAGGAATTCATGTGTAGGCAAAATCACACATTTAAACGTAACATAGCAGCTCGCGACTGACAATAATAAAATTAAAATAGCTTTATGGTTTATCCCTCGATTATCCCGGATTGGTTCTTGTTTCTGGGATAAAAGTATTTATTATTTTAAGTTAGGGTATAAGTTACAATCATACAAAATTTTATTGAAATCTGTTTGGTAGTTTTTACACAAGGACTTTAGTTAGATAAGGAAATATACCCCAATTAAGTTTTCAAAAAATATTCAATGTACCGATTTGGCTTGGTTACAGTTTTTATATGTATAGATAGATTCAAATCAACACGGAGATTTCAAATGCGTTTCTAAAACGTATTTCTCAATACGCACACATACAAATACAAGTTTCATAATTAATTGGGGTATGAAAGTGCTCTAAAAAGGTTAAACACATTTCTGAAGCAATTATTTAATCGGGGTGTCTGAGGTCTTGCATTATTTACGATTTGCAGGTGTGTCATTATGTCGTCCGGCCAAATCATACTTCCTTATATTACGATGTGATGGATGGGTCGATGTGCGCTCTTGAACTTGTCTCCGAAACGTATAAATTTATACGTGTGAAAATCGCCATATTGCATACCTTAACATCGGTAACGTATAAATTTAAACGCAATCGGAGTCGATTTTTTTTATCGATCTATTGTGGGCAAACACTAAATCGTAACTATAAACAATGTTAAACCAAAATGTAGAAGATAATATTCTCGTTCTATTGATGTATAATAATTGGTAGTCTGTGTTTGTGTTTTCGTGAACGGATAAGGTAAACATCCGATAGACGCGCGTTCCCGCTAAGTGGCGTCTCAAGTGTCGCGCGTATAAATAAAGAAATTCGTCATTCTAATTGATAAATAAATCTTATAAGATTTCTTATCAGAATTTATGCGTAAAACGTTTGTGTGTAAAAAAATTTAAGCCCGTGAAAAGTGTAAGTGATAAAAAGTATTTGAGTTTCTAAACGGAAAGAGAAACCTTATTTTCGGCATGTATTTCGTAAAATAAACGTTGATTTGTGTCTATTTTTATCTATATTGGTAAAATAGAATATATTATTTCTATTATTGCCAAAAATTAGGCCGTATATTAATTAAATTTATATTATTGTAAAAATTTTTGCCTAGATTTTGGTCTATCTAGATAAGAAATCCAGGCATGTTTTTTCGATAGCTTACAAGGTAATTTAGGTAATTTATTTGTTTTGATGACCTAAAATTAGAAATGCATTCTTATTTATTAGTTTTTTACAATTAGAAAGTGCAATAAATCATTTGTCTAAGTTTTATGAAAAATTTCCTAAAAATATTTGTTTACGTAAAAACAGGATAAAAATTATACTAAGTTCTTAGATTTACGCGAATATTACACATGAAATAAAACTATTTTATTCGGATTTTATCGCGGTTTATTTTGATTTTTAAGTTCCCGACGTGTCGAGTGCTTTGCAGCACCCATGATCACGGGAAGGACTGAGGTATTAGACGTCCAAAAGGCATAGTTGTTCCGGGGGGACCCTCAAACTTCTTAATTATTTTTGTTTTTTTTTGGTCCGATCTACGCAGAATGAGCTCACGGTGTCTTGAGGTCTTGCAGTGTTATGCTTGGTTTTGGATTTGATTATATTAATTACTGGATCCCAAGTCGATGAAAGCACCCAGCCAACTTCTCTATTGAAATTAGGATGTTTTTTAATTTCAATAGCCTCGCGAACCATCCTTGGTAGGAATCGGTGTTCTTTCACGAGGATTTGTGGTCTATCAAATCTGATATTATGGCGGGTGCGGTCAAGGACATGTTCACAGACTGCAGACTTCTTTGAGTGACGGTGTTTTAGGTCAGCTATGTGTTCTTTAACACGAGTTTTTATTGGTCTTTTTAATTGTCCTATGTAAGAGAGACCACATTCACAATCAAGCTTGTATACTCCTGCATCTTGTAGAGGGATCTGACACTTGACAGATGGTAAAAACTGACTGATCTTCTTCGGCGGCTTATAAAATGTTTTAATTGAAGCACGCTTTAAGATGTAACCAATCTTGTCTGTGACTCCTCTTAAGTAAGGTAGTAGAGCAGGGAGACGCTCGACTGTGGCTGGTTTTACTCGGTCACTGTGACGTTGGCGTGGGACTCGAAGCTTATTGTCGTGCAGGACTTGCTTGACATGTTGAAGCTCGGCAGCCAGATGTTTCTTGTCACAGATCCCATGTGTCTCTGAAACAAAGATTTACCCACGGTAGCTAACTGTGATGATGGTGGTGAGATTCACCGTTTAAGTACCTATCAGTATGGTCTTTTTTCTATAAACCGTAGTGCTTAAGGTGTTGTTGGGGTTACGGATTACTGAGACATCTAGGAAAGCTAGGGAATTGTTTGCCTCCAACTCCATTGTAAATTGAATTTTAGGGTTAATGGAGTTAAGATGATTAAGGAATACATTAATTTTGTCAGATGGTAATATTGTGAAAGTATCATCTACATACCGCTTGTAGAAACTTGACTTTACAGTTGAGATACGAAGAGCTGTCTCCTCAAAGTCTTCCATGAATATATCGGCAACAATGGGAGATACAGGGGAGCCCATCGCCACACCATCTACTTGCTTGTAGAACTGCTCCTTCCACAGTAGGTAGCCAGATGTAAGGCAGTGTCTCAATAGTTCTAAGTATTCCGCTGGCATGTTGTTCTCCGCTAGTTTCCTTTGTACAATTTCGACACAGTCTTGTACAGGTAAGCATGTGAATAGTGACTGGACATCGAAACTGACCATAGTTTCATTGTCAGTAAGATGTAGATTTTTGATCTCACTAACAAAATGGTATGACTCCTTAACATGTGCTCTTGTGTGTCCTTTGAGTGGCGAGAGCACTTTCGCTACATGCTGAGTCAATCTGTAGGTTGGTGTGTCGATTTGGCTAACAATTGGACGTAGGGGAGCATTCGGTTTATGTATTTTTGGGAGCCCATACAACTGTGGTGGTTTTGCGCACGAAGGTATTAGTGATTTGACGTCCAGATTGAATGTTTCGGAGTATTTCTTATTAAATCAGTAGTTTGTTTTAATATACTGGTAGTTGGGTCTGTCTTGACCTTTTTGTATGTGTTTGCATCAGATAAAAGTTCTTGTATTTTCACATTGTAATCTGACGTATCCATAACGTCGGGAACATAAAAATCAAAACAAACCGCGATAAAATCCGCAGAAAAAATAGTTTTATTTCAGGATAAAAATTATGAGATTTTCCGGGTGTTTATGTTTGCGGTAGGAATTTTAGTAGTAATAGGATACAAACTTTATAGAGTTGTGCGTATATAAAACAAGTCATCGTCATAGATTTGTTTCCTTTTTATTTCAAGTGAAAATTCGCCATAGTTTTTTATTATCATTTTTTTTTTGCAAACCTCGGCAAAAAATAGACCTTACCCCCAAAAATTATTTCTACGAGCTTATTGATATAATTAGTTACGAAGTTATTCGAGTCAAAGGGTTAAGCTTTTGTAATATCAACCTGTGTTTTGACGGAACGGTCTCTACACAAACAGATAACAAGGGTGGCTCTCTACCTTTTTAGTCTTTTGTTTTGACAGCCCTGCGGTAAGCCGAGGACATTTTCATATCTAATTTGGAGTGTATTTTTAACGTACTTGCGAATTTTTTGTATTTATTATAAAATGTCGAATGCCGGTAGTGCTAAATCCTAAAAAGTCGTCGACTAATACCAGCGCATTGCTTATGTACACCCGAGTTCTCACTCGACACGTTGCGCCCGCGATATTTCTGCATACCTGCATTGTGTGCATGCGACACTCAAGGGGTTAAGTAAACATCGTACATAGGTTTTCTAAAAACCCATAGGAGCAAAAGCACTATTAATTATGTTATTATTGCTTCAGATTAAATAGGCTTATATGCTGGCGATATCCATATTATCACCTGTAAAACGTCCACTGCATACTTCCTCCAAAAATCCCTACAATAATCAGCTCTTTACTGTATAAATCTAGCTGTTACCCTCAACCTCCGCCAGGTTATCGGTCCACCTTGTGGGAACTATTCCAAAGTCAAAGTGTTTAATTCGTAAAGGCCAATTTTATAGCTCTCACAAACATTATGATAATTTTAACTAACTATCAATCTAATTTATTTTGAGCCCTACAGAACTTAAAACTTTCAGTTCTGCGTTCGGATTCATTTTCTACGCATAATTAACGAACATATTACTTCTTATCTAAAATTTTGTAATATGTTTGGAACATCTAGCTGACGGGTTAGTGACTGGAAAGTTATAATAAATACTAGATTTTGCCTATAGATCTGATTGAGTAATCTTATAAAATACCATCACGCCTATGTTCCCCAATGTGGCATTGGTGTATACAACAGATAAAACATTTTGTCACACACCTCTAAGTAAATTTGCACTTAGACTGGCGTCTTAAACAATACAGAACGGATTTTTCAACGGTTTATTTCCATGATAAGAAAAATATTATTATTAGTGTAGAAGCGGGCCTTTGAAAGGCTTGCATAGGAACATGGGTCCAACACGTAGATACCCTTTGCGAGAAGTTAACGTTATATAAGTCACTTGCTGTAAATGAAGAAACAAATTTTTTTTTTCTTATGGAATTAAGATTATTTGTAATTTTAATTAAGATTAAGATTATTAAGATTTTTTTTCAAACTACTAATGTCCTTTTTGTTATTATCAAAATCAGCTCCGTGATTCCTTAGATAACTTTTTGCTATTCCTCGTAGATTCATATTTTCCATCGCGGCTCAAACTTAAATCGTTCATTTTGCATAGACCCTGCGGAGGTGCTTACAAAGTGTCATATTTACATTTCTTTTTTTTTTTAAATTACTAATCTGCCACCGGATCGGAACGTGACCTTCACTGAGAAGATCCGGCGAAAAACTCTTGTTTTTTTTGTTTAATTCTCCATTCATTGTTTTTCATAATTTTTTGTATAGATCAGCTCGTTTGAAAAGTCACCCTGTACACAAATCAGCGTGTAAATCGTTTGCATAACGTCATTTGAGAGAAACTATGTATTGTAAGCGACAAATTGCTGTATCCGCTAGCTCTTTGTTGCTTTATTTACACATATTGTGTATTTTCACCCCTGTGTTGATTGCTCTTCCGATCATTTGAATAAGGACCATAGCACATGTGTATTTAGGTTGTTCTCAATCAATGGGTAATCAAAGGCACCGGATTGATGTTAAATAATCAACCAGCGGCAAATCACGTAGGTGATTAAGCATTGGCGATCGTATTACGTTTTAGCGACTACAGGTACGGCCAAAGCAACGCGTTCAGTGGCGGCCGCGGTGGCGTGCACGGTGGCGATCAGCTCATGTAGTTAAATTTGTATTGGTTTGGTCGCACCATAACTGCGTTCGATCGCAGTATCAAAATAGAGCATCTTAGATGATAGAGCTCTATCACGTTTTAGCGTAAAATACGCTAGAAGATCAAAATCTAATAGAAGATTTTTTTTTAAATAAACCACATTCGCACCATGGAGCATTGAGTAGCACGTACATTTTTTTCATTAGGGTTTTACTAAATCCCAATTCTCATTTGTGTACTTTTTGATACAAGTCGCAGATCGATACTCTAGTAATGCGAAGCAATACTAAATGGCATTTTGTTTGTAATTTGTACGCATAAGGTACCCCTTACTAATTACTGGCATAAGACGATATTTTGTTTTGGATACTGAAGCCCTTGCTAGTGATTAAGTGATTTTGAGGTTGCGGGTAATATTCAATAAATTTTTGCTTACCTACTCATACATTGGGGCCCCTGAAGTTCAGAGGTCCGCCCCTAAATCGCTCTATCAAGGAAACACCAAGGGTTCACGACCTTTGGGATGTGTGAAAGCTCTACAACGAACCCTTACAATTTCATAAAACATGTATAGTATCAATAACAATTTTGCTTGGTACGTCTAGGCCACGTTAATAATTACTTCACCCTTGGATGTTATAAACTAATTACTAACAATCACTTTAACCTCGACCAGCTTATAGACAGTTCAATATCAGTTATGCCTAACATTTTTCACGTAGAAACAAATTAAAGAAGAAATTGCTGAAAAATTAAGTTTATTTTCTTGTGGTTTGTGTCTACTTGTTCTAAGCTGTTGACCGTGGTGCGTTTACAGCTTCACTGGGCAAGCTTGGCTTGCGGTCTGTTATTAGGGTATTTTGCGTGGAACTTAAGTCAAAATTGCAAGTGCACGAGCCAAAGAGTACTTTAAATAAAAAGAAAGTACGAGCCATGTAAGAACTTAAAGGTTACTTTAATAGTAGTGTCCACCAAAAGTATACAGATAGAAGTACACATATATATTCTCTCTAAGTTTTTAAGTTTATACTCTATCGAAACCATCACGCCTTTATTCCCAAAGTGGGGTGGCAGAGGTGTACTGAGTACACCCACCTTTTGCCGACAATGTTAGGCCCCATGTAATAGGGGGCGAGCCTATTGCCATATATCGGGCACACTTCCAGACTCCGGACTCATACTGGGAAGTTTTCGTTAGAAAAACTTCATTTGGCCGTCCTAGGATTTGAACCCAGGACCAGCCAGGACCTCTATCGAAACTTTAGAAAATGACTGGACTTCACTTGTGTTATGCCAAGTCTAGACATGTTTTATTCTTTATTACTTTCTTGCGAAAATCTTTCTGTATGTCCGAACCATAACTGACAAATATGTATGAGCAGAAGTATAAGATTGGAAGAAGCTAGAGGTCGATAATGAGAGATCTGGCGTGATGATATAAATCGATAGAAGGAAAATAATTACCTAGTTAACGTGATCTCTAAAGATATTGGAGTACACCATAGCCATGGCTTCCAGCGCCATGAAGGTCATACAGCCGACTACCCACGGCACTAAAAAAGCGACGTTTTCCTGAAACATATAGATTCTATTTTCATTTGAACTTGAGAGCTTATGCTTATATAATCAAATTATATTTGTAGGATAATCCTACTAATAAATGTGAAAGTTTGTATGTTTAGATGTTTGTTACTCAATCACGCAAAAACGGCTGGACGGATTGAATGAAATTTGGCTCACAGATAGTGTATTACCTTGATTTGCACATAGGATTCTTTTAATCCCGGAAAAATGTAAGGTTAGGTAACTTTAAAGTTAACGCGGACGAAGCCGCAGGCAGAATCTAGTAGACTATAAATTTAGTATAATTGACCTTTTTTGTTCTTGTGTGGAAATGAGAAAACCATGTAGCCATTCTCATGAATTTATAACATAATTTGGTTGATTTAACCAAAGAAATTGTGAATTTATCTTAAACCCATTTGATAGGCCAGCCTACATTATTTTCTCATACCCCATCGCAAAACGTAAATGAAAATAATAGTATAAAATATTGTAAAAGAGTAACTGTAGAGTTCCTTGCCTTCTTCTCCACGATAATGACATACCGAAGTAGTGTAGAGACTTTGTAACATTTCTGATGATTCATAAGTACTATAATGATTTTTATGCATTAAAAAGCTAGCTTTCTATATTACTGTACGCTTTTAATACAATCATTTATAAAAAGTGGATGATGGTGAATGAATTTAAACTGATTTTTACTTCTTGAATTTCATTTTAAGATATCCACGAACGATAAGTTAGTATCGCGATTTTTACGCTATTCTAAAATATATTATTTAAAAAGAAAATATAACATATGTGGTGAGTTTACATACATGAAATTTTTATATACAAACACCCAGACCGAAACAAAGATTTGCAAATCATACAAATATATGTTTTGAACGGCAATCGAACCCACGACAACTCGATCCAGTAAGCGAAACCCCTATGAGTTTAATACTACACCAAATCGTCATCAGAAATAAAAGCGAAGCGAAGCTTATTAAGTAGTTAATTACAATGTTTTAACACAATAGAGGCTTAAAAACAAACCTTTTTGAATCCTTACAAAATACAGTTTACACGACATAAAATAAAATAACCTTTTACACAGTCACAATCTGTTATGCTCCCAGACAAAAATAAAGGTAATTTTCTTTAAAAAAAATAATTTTATAGAGACAGAAGGCATTCATTGTGCCAGCACTTTATAATTTTGTTATTTGTTCAGCAGTCACCGCTAGAATGTTTATTTATTTTAAAAGCTTGTAAGTATTCGGAATGAGAAAGATGTCAAATAAAATTATATTATTGGATGTATCCAATTCGCTCGCTATATTACGAGTGGTTTTTTGCGAAATGTATGCAAATAGTTATTGCGGTTTCTACCATTGTGCTACAAATATCTATGCTCAGATATTCCAATAGAGATTCTCAATCCTTTAACAGGAGGTTAGTGTTTTTTTTTAAATTTCGCCGTTTTCTAGCTGTTTATTTTACAAAAAAAAAATTTAAATCAGAAAAATAATATGATGCATTTGATTATTTTAGGTTTATCGTGTTTCTCCCTCGGGTGGTCAAATCTAAAGCTTTATTTACATGATAGTTCCCCGGATCGGAGCAACAGATTATTGTATTTCAAGATATCTGCAAGATTTAACAAATGGACAAAAATATCGCATACAATTTTCTCGGGTACATGATGCAAAAATAGTAATTAGTTTGCCAACTATAACATTGGTGCTTAATATTTGGCTGTAAAATATAGGTATACACAGTATACCTCTGCCTCCCTCTCTCGAGGAATGAAGGCGTGAAGGTGCAAATTTAAAGCTTAATTGCAGTTAATCTAGAACTTCGTACTTAATAATACAGTTCTGGCGTAATATATCATTAGCCTTTGGACACTCGAGGAAAAACACAGTTACCCTAAAATAATAATTTTATTTCAAACTATTTTATTTGGCAGGTTCACAGCTAACATGAAAAAATAAATATAGATGAATACAATTAAAGGACTATTTACAAGTCTCGCATCTAAAAGAAGATATTATTATACTTAACTAAATTACTTCCAGCAAAAATACTTATGTAACACAGACAATCGAAAATTGTCAAAAATAATTTTAATCGCAGAACCTTTTATACCTTTAAAACCTTTCCAACATGCGTATTAAGGTACAAAATGGTACATCCATTTCGATTTTACGGCTGTTGAAGCTTTGTGACCAAAATTTAAGGACACAAAATTATCCGGAGGGACCCGTGAAGGTCACTGCCGACTGGGTTCGAACACATTTATCCGGTGAAAAAAGCTAAGATTCGAGACTCGGGCACCAATAAATGTGTGTTACCTTTTTTATAACCACTCCAACAAGATAAGTGTGTAATTATTTTAATAAGATTGGATTATATTTCAAAAAAGGTTGGGAATTCCTGTCATAGATTTAAAAAAGAATCTCAAGCATTATATAAGGGATACGTGGATGGTTACGATCTTTCAGTTTACGATAGTTCTTGAAATAATTTGTATCAAAAAAGTGATTTTTATTTCACACAAATATGTTAGTGTTTGCAACTGTGTCACTAAAGGTTTAATTCAAAATAGATTCTTAGAATACATCTACATAAGGCAGTAATATAATATTTTTTCTTTTTAGGAATACTTACTTTATAAATCCCGTAAAACCAGAACATGCTCAACACGATTATGAACATCTGTGTTCCTATTATTGCAAAATATGCTATCTGTACACCTAAAACAAAGAAAAATAATATTTAAGTCATTTATGTATTTTGTAATGTATGTATGTTATTTCTTTAGAAATAAGTTTCATATTGTAGGAATGTCACATGTAGAAAAGCGACACCGATGCACGACTAGAGTACGGTACTCAACACGGGCAATCCACGGGTTGCGGTCCTCGGCGACTTCGCAAAGCATCTTGCGAGACAAGAACCTCCACAATAGCTCCCCCAGACGTATTGCTTCAGATCTGTGCAACTGCAATTGCAAAAGATCCAGGAGCGGCGGTAAAACGAGTTTACAAATTGTCTACATCTTGCTAACGCCCATATTACAACAAATAGATCTTGGTCAACTCACATAATAGAGGGTAAGTCTATTGCCATGACTGTCTGCTCCATAGCGTTAAGTATTTACTTAGACTCTTTCTGTTTCATCCACAGGGTAGAAACAATGCTATTGTACTATACAGGTCGTAGGATAGTTCAATTCACAGAATAACTTCATAGGTTACTCCCAAAATCTTATCTCAAAGCGCTCATGTAAGCAAAAATTATCCGTTTTAATCGTAATTATGTTATACCTGATCCATACATACACCTGACACATGCGGACATATGTAGGGTAGTATGGGCATGTAAAATTTACATAACCATTATGTTCATCTTCATATCTATTTCCCTGTTCACTACTGCGGTTAATATTCTTACACTGTCCAATTTTATGACCATTTTACTGCCGTCTTAATAATCTGAATCTGGTAATGTAATGGTAATCCAGAATACAGATTAAAAATACAGTAGCAATACAAACGCCATTACACGAAGAATCTATTTTTAAATTGTCACCCTCGCTGCACCAAAACATTCATCAATAAACGGCAGCACTCAATAACGTTGAGATGACGCTCCCCCACATTGGGTGTCATTCGAATAAATGACAACCCTAAATATGACAGATTTTAAACGATATTTCAGGCCGAAACACCCATCAGTTTGCGGAGACAACCGAATTGAAGCATGAGCCAGTTCTGGACGGCCAGGCTCACCCTTTTTGCGAATTTCAAAAGATGAATAGTTTGCTGGAATATTTTAGGGCTCTTGGAAATCATTGTGTGATGTAAAGGGTTGTATGAGAACATGGATATTTTAATTTTTGTAGAAAATGTCATGCACTTTAGATACTTCCAGTATTGATTATGGTAAAAATAAGATTTTTATTTTACGTGAACTAAACATAAAGCAATGAATTCGGTGTACACTTGACAGAGTAGCGTCCCAAAATGCTACCAAGACCAAAAGACAGATCATCAGCCAGATGGAGCGATGACATCGTAATGGTGCCTGAAAAATGATAGGTAGACTAGCACCGGCCCAAAACCAATATCGGAAAAAGGTGTCACTTTAAATGTAACTCACTCAGCTTTGAGCACAACTTTGTCTTACCGTTTCGCTCAACATTGGCTAAATACAGGCTGATTGACGATCATGATAAGTTTTTTAGCTATAAGTACCTATACTAATTATTGACAATACTTTTTTCATTTAGGATTTGTCTATCTATCTATATAATCACGCCAGATCCCTCCAGCGTAGGCAGAGAGAGCAGAGTTCTAATAGGTTCTTTCCATACATACCCCTCTGGTTTCCTTCTCCATTTAGGACTTATAGCCATTTAAACAGTTAGTTACTATACTGTAGGCAGAAATGGGCATAAAAAAAAAGCGAAAAAATTAAGTTGATAACCCCAGGGGTATTTGCTCGATACTCCTAGTGCGAGTTATATCCAACAAATCGTGAATTGGAAACCAATTCCGGGACAATATCATTCAATGGGTATAATAGGGTATGTCAAGTACTGGGGCAATAGGGATTCAGTGAATTGTTCAACTAACGCCCGCTGAGATCTATTAGAGTACTCGGTGAGTGAATTTGCTAAGAAGGGTTTTAGAATGAAATATTCGTAAGTTGTACTAAACATTCTGGCTCATGAAATGACATTTTTTTTTAAACTAGTTGTTACCCGCGGCTGCGCACGCGGTTATTTTGTAATTTGACATAGGTATAGTAGTGTGTTATCTCCCAGAGCGATGATTTTTCAAAAACGCTGAAACATGTAGTCCTTTATTTTTTACCAAAAGTCTATGTATGAATTTTCATATGCCTAACTTGAATAATGATGGGAACCTCATACAAACTTTTGTCCCCTATTTTACACCCTTAAGTGTAACCCCTATTTTACCCTTTTTTGAGATAAAAAGTAAGCCTATATCACCATCAGATTTTGATTAAATTTGGCATAGAGACATATTTTAGCCTGGATAAAGATCCAGGCTAAAATATGTCTCTATGCCAAATTTAAATCCAGGTTAAAATATGTATCCATGCCAAATTTAATCAAAATCTGTTCAGCGATTTAGAAGTAAAAAGTTAACAGACAAAAAGACAGAGTTACTTTCGAATTTATAATATTGGTACTAAGTAAAGATACTAGTCTATTTTCTCGACTGCCTCGTTGGCCCAGTAACAAACGGCACACTGTGGTCCTGGGTTCAATACCTAGGTCAAGAAAAGTGACTCTTTTCAAGAGTCTGCAATTGTGCCCGGTATAAATAGATATACAATGCGAAAGTGGAAGGATATAGGTACCGGGAAAGAGCTAGAATATCTTACCACGACCAAATAGACCGAGTCTTATCTAAAGGACAAGTCAAGAGTGTCCGTAACCGGCGTGCGTGTGTGAGACGCACTATGAGAGTGGAGAAATCCAGAGAGGTATGTAAGGAAAAAAACCTGTTGGAAGTCTGTACTCTCTGCCTACCCCGCAAGGGATCTGGCGTGATGATATAGATAGATAGATAAATAATAGTATCCTTGTTTCGAATTCCAGGTCACATAAAGTGTGCTAATCCAATCAGTCGCTCTCTGAAATTGTGCCTAATTAGCAATAGACTTGCTCCTTAATACATTTGGGTCTAAAATAATTAGAGATATGTGGGTACAGTACTTAGTATAACCACAACCTGTTGGGAGGATATACGTAGCCGTAACGATATTTTTTATTATTTCTGTACCTTCAGGTAAAAGTGATATAATTCGGGTAATAGCTTTCTTTAATATTTTTACACTACACATAGTGCATCAGAATAAAGTCTGCTATTATTTTCTATATCTGATCCCCATGTTTCTAAGGCTTAAAATTAGAAAGATTTTTGGGCATAATAATATAACTATGCATTTTTCAGCATTGACAACGTGTAGATGATATATTTCCAATTGTTACAAAGTGCACTGAACTGCTTGTTCCAATATTTTTTTCATTAATAATTCAACTTGAATTAACCTCTTTAACACAATAAGCAGGAATACATTAAAATCGTATAAATTAATATAATTACATATTGATTTATGTACACCAACGGTATTGAATAGAGGAATCCATTTTTAAATAGCATTTTATATGTCAAATACTTCTATCATTCGACACCACCTCGACATTAAACGATATCAAGTATGTATGAATAAAAATCATCGTGTCAAACAATATAAGTGTACATTTTAGTTAATATTTATGGCAATGGTCTAACATCGTTGCGAAAAGAGGGTGTACACAGTACACCTCTGCCACCATTCGCAGAATATAGGTACGAAGGTGTATGTTGAAGCTCCGTCTGATGTGTGAAATCTACTTCAGGTACCTGGTGGAGTCGCCTTACGAGGAGGTGGGTCTAGCCCGATCATACCTATTCTTGATCTTACTTCCATCTCCTCGGGCTATGTCAGAGAGAATAGGCTATTACTACTAAGTCACATCTTCGGCCTTATCGTAATCTTTAATAAAAAAAAGAATTCACTAACAGACGCTTAAGCACAGACAACATACCATTATATAATCCTGACGAAAAATCATGCTGTCACGTTCATCTTAATTTAGTAAATCTGTAGTATGAAAGGGATGGCATATAAACTCGAAAGCGTTTCGATAACGCCAATCTGTTTTTTTTTGTTTGTTTTTTTTAAAAACGTAGCCCCATATTTATTTACATACACAAATACCCAGACCGGAACAAATAATTGTAGATCACACAAATATTTGTCCCGTGCGGGACTCGAACCCGCGACTATTAGACGCAGTGGGCAGAGCGGCTTAAGCTCTTAACTACTGCGCTAAAGCACTAATCTGTTCGTGCTAAGCCCTCAGAGTTTCAGGTAAATAGAATGTAGCACTAAAACATTTTGACTCCGAAAATGACAGTTCATTTGAATGCCGAAAAAAGTGTGAATTTTCAGCTAGGAATATCTATTAGTAGATTGGAGTCTGGTTGGTCTACCCTTGTTCAATGGTATATTTAAATATTTTAATTCAATTAAACAGGCATTCATTGGGGATTTCACTCTTGAAGCTGTCGATAAATACATTTACCTAGGACAAGTAGTCCGGTTACCTAACCGGACTCCAGCTCCTCCGGAGGTTTAACTTTGAGGGAAAGGTCAATTTATAAATCTAACGCGCCTGGGCAGCGTTTGGTACGTCTGCGCAACGTCTTCTCATCCAAAATATCTGTCCTTTAAGACCAACATTTTAGTCAATGTGTGTTACTAGTGTCATCATATGGATCAGAGACGTGGTCACTTACAATAGGTCTCCTATAAAAGTGTTCAAAGTTGCTCAACGAGCTATAAAAAGAGCTAGGCGGCGTTTCTTTAGGTGGTCGAAACAGGAATGAGGAGATTAGTAGAAGAACCAAGGTCACCAACATAGCCCATAAGATTAGTAAACTGAAGTTGCAATGGGTGGGCCACATAGCACAAAGATCTGACGGACATCGGCAGAAAGATTCTATCGTGGAGACCACGTATTGGCAAGTGCAGCCTGCCAGATGGACCGACGATCTTGTGAAGGTCGGAGGAAGTCGTTCGATACAAGTGGCATCGGACCGGTTGCGCTAGAGAGCGCTTGGGTAGTCCTGTGTTCAGCAGTGGATAAGATTTGGCTGAAATGCTGATGAAACGGGCATAACGCTTATCTATCATACGCCGAAAGGTCTCCGCGTCGACTGGCTTTGAGTTGTGCACCTTTTACCTGCGATCATCAGGTTATTGGTCCCCTTTGTCCTATTGCACTTATAATTAACGCTTAAAAAAGTATAACTCACGCTTTTCTATTATTATAGAAGCGTTTAGAAATATGAATTTTTCATACACACTCAATAATTAGAAATAAGGCGTAT
Organism: Phalera bucephala; assembly: GCA_905147815.2. Classification (NCBI taxonomy): domain Eukaryota; kingdom Metazoa; phylum Arthropoda; class Insecta; order Lepidoptera; family Notodontidae; genus Phalera; species Phalera bucephala. Next base: position 25,900,868 of record LR990615.1, read on the forward strand.
AAAAAATTGTTCCGTATAGGGATCAGACCTATGATTACTCGATTCAGTGATCACAGCGGCTAATTTTTAAAACACAAAATATCAATGGATGTTATTATCTTTTCGATCTCAGATAGAGTTGAACAACTATTTTTATTGTACTTATTTTGCCTTTTACATAAGTACGAGTAAACACCTTATTTACAAACAATCAAACCCAAAACAGTTTACAATTGTCCTCAAAGCCTTACAAGCCAACGATTTCTTTGAGAAAATATTTTCTTTTGATTCTTTTTATAACGTTCCTTTTGTGTCTGACACGTTTATTTTTAATTTGTTTAAAGCCTTATAATATAATGTATTTTTTAATTATGTATCCGGCAAATACCTGAGTGATTTATTCCCATATCACTGAATATTAATAAAGTTCTCTACACATCAAGAAGCGACTCAAACAATGTGAGAGGTATCTGATATGGGACGCGTTCTTAAACATAATTGTTGGAATTCCCAACCGCCGCGACTTGGTAATGAGAATTCTTTACCTTCCACCGCCGGCAGGTGACCGACTCTTTTCACTGATGATCATACGCCATGGATCATACTGAATAAAAATATAGTTTTGAGTACACATGCTTTTGAATCAGACGACACAGTGAGAAAAGATTTGATGTTAGCGTAACGTTGTCGAGACAGCGTGCTGGACAGCACGCTGTCTGTTCTGTTTCATATTAATTTTAGTAAATTTGGGGTGCGACAAGGATGTAATTTCATTTCGATAATTTAATCGCATTAGCATCAATCTCTTCGTGCTAAGCTCTCCGTCTCATATAATTTTAAAATATATTTCATTATTAAAAACGGTCTATACTTTTATAAATTTTTATGCAATATTTCAACGAAATAAACCAAGATTGATTATGCACAATTACATATTTGTTCCAGAAACGAAATTATGAAATGCCATCTTATCAGATTTTACATTACTATTGCAAATGTAGATTTTAAATTTAAGTATTTTTTATCGGAATTTACAACAATAAATAATAATTTCCAACGATCTATACCATCAAGCAAGATCCCTCAGGCAGAAAATACGTACAAAGTTCCATGAGGTTCTATCTTCTATTTATACACACACCGTCACGCCTATATTCCCCAGAGGGGGTGGCAGAGGTGTACTGAGTACACCCACGTTTCGCCGACGATGTTAGGTCCCATGTAATAGGTGGCGAGCCTATTGCCATATACCGGGCACAATTCCAGACTCCGGACTCATACTGGGAATTTTTCGTTAGCAAAACTACATTTGTCTGACCTAGGATTTGAACCCACGACCTCGTGATTACAAAGCCATGCGCTTTGCCACCAGACGAACGAGGCAGTCATTTATCATCTATTTATCATTTCTAGATTAATTTAAAATCACAGAATTTGTCTAGTAACGATGACACGGCTAAAAATATCTCAAAATTGGATTTCTTAAACTTTTTTTTATTAGTCATTAACTCCAATTAAACTTGTACTCAATTCACAGCGTCAACTTCTTGTCTCTAATAAACGAGCAGCGTGAAATTCTTTTTCAACTGAAAATTTCCCACAAAAATATCTCACTCTTGAGAAAAGACTTTCACGCTGAAATTCTGAAATTTTCTTTTAGCAAGACCGTCTAAATGAGCCTTAGAAGGAAATGACATAGCATTGTGGTATATAGAGATATTTTAGTTTTAAAAAAAATATTTCTAAAACTAGTAACTTTTTTTTTTTTTTTTTTTTTAAAAAAACGTAGCCCCACACTAGGATTTATTCCTGTGTCGTGGGTGCGTTTACAAACATGAAAGTTCACACACACAAATACCCAGACCGCAACAAATAATTGTGGATCACACAAAGATTTGTTCCGTGCGGGAATCGAACCCGCGACTATTAGACACAGTGGGCGGAGCGACTTAAGCTCTTAACCACTGCGCTAAATCGTCCGTCAAAGACTTCAAGAGTCCAAACACATAGCGCGTAGATCTTGCATATGTAATCGTTAAACGTATGCGTCGTGTAGTTGGCGTACAACATCTACTTACAAGCTTTTATTTAACTCGCCATGATTATTTGTTTATGTAAAACATGTCGCTAGGAATTATTGTGGTGGTATTGTATAAATAGTGGGTGTGCTTACAAACATAAAATTCAACAAATACCCACACCGAAATAAATATTTGTAAGTCACACAAAGATTAGTCCCTAGCGGGCATCGAACCTGCGACTTTCAATCTAGTGGGTAGAAAAACTCAAGCTCGCAATCACTGGACCAAGCCGTCCGGTTATTTGTTAGTTTGCTTAGGTCAAGTCTTGCAAACTGAATTTTCTAATTCACACTTTCTCTTATTCCACGTAGTTGTTATTTGCTATGTTGGTTAAGTTTAAAGGCAATGCATTATTATGATTTACCGAGGATTTACTATTGAAATATTTCCATATTCTTTCACAAAAAATAAGTAATTTTTGTGTCTCCCACAAAGAACTCTTTTTATCATACATACATACATTACTTTAATACTGTAGTGATTTATTAAACTTAGAGTAGGTTTCCTTTAAAAAGTTAAAATTTCTCTCATTATATTCGAAGCCGCAAGGAATTCATACAATGTGCTAAAACCGCTAAAATGAAGCCGACGCGAAGCTATTTTATTTACTCTGGCACTGTGTTTAGTTACGTGAACTTTCAACGTCAAGTGACAGTTTTAAAAGACTGCGGTAAATACAAAGTACTGTATGTGGCAGTTTATTGATGGCACTAAATAAACCAGTAAAATAATTCCTAAAGCGCGAAAAGAAAAAGTGATTGTTTATATCGCGTAATAATGGCAGCGATCAGGGTATATTCTTCGTAGCAATGATAGCCGTTGAAGCAGAATGTTTTAAAGTGGTGACTATTGAGTACAAGATAATATGGAGTTGGCATGGTCCCCACTCAAAATAGCACTATGGGGAGTCTTCTGTACTGTAGTCTCTCCGCTGATATGATGATGGCTATAAAGCCATCGTACGTATAAATCAGGCCAGGAGGAGGTACAAGCCAGGAGTACGTATAAATGTACTCCTATCATTGTAATTTATTCTATGAGAATGATTACAGTAATTGGGACTATTTTGGGACTCACTTATATCATCAAAATCAAGTTACAGAGCCTATAGCCAAATTACGTGCTTATGGTTTCTACTTTTTAGTCTCCTTTTCTATGTATCATTATAATTACCCTAGATTCCTTGCGGCATAGTCTCCTTTTATGTATTTAAAGGAATTTCGAGTGATGATGTCGCACTACGTAACTAAGAAGCACAAACCGGAGTCACCAAACGATTCACTCAAAATCCTATTGTCATTTATGGATCATTCTCTCGCAGACAGCAAAGAAAAAACCCCGCAACCAAGGGTGAATGTCTCCAAATCTTTATATTCACTGTAATAGCCCTTACTACCAAAAAGATTAGGCGAGAATGAAAAGGAAATGAATAAGAAATCTGCATGATCCTTTGTATAATGCATTTGCGGAACATAAGTACTGCCACAGGTTTTTGTATCAGCTTGTTCACTTCACGAACGTTGAACTGGTAGAAGCCAATGCGACAACATGATGCATTTTGGTTATTCCGTCACTCCGTCTTAGTCACTATGCTTTTTATACAGCTTGCTTATAACGAACAGCATGCGTGCTGACGTACTTCAATATTATGCGTGTCAATATCAGACTCACCTTTGATGATGATAAAGTAGGTTACATATAGGCAAGTCTGCTATTTGACATTTACGCACCCATGTTGAAACGCGTCCTATCGCGTAGCCTAATTTAATTTTACGATTATTTGGTCAACTACAGTATAACACGACACATACGCATGCGAGCTTTTAGGCTATTCTAGATATTGAGAATCATAGCTGTCAATTCTAAAAGCAAATGCCATTCAAATATCTTGTATTTTTCTTTTTATTTAAAATCTATAATACTATTCTATTTCAAAATTTTTGCACCGTTACCGTCACGCCTATATTCCCGAAGCGGGGGTGTCAAAAGTGTACTGTGTACACCCACTATTCGCTGACGATGTTAGGTCCTATGTAATAGGAGGCAAACCTTTTGTAATATACCGGGCACACTTGCAGACTCCGGACTGAAACTGGGAGTTTTTCGATAGATAAACTACATTTGTCCGACCTACAATTCGGGACCTCGGGACTTCGTGATCGCAAAGCACATTATTCGCCGCTATACCAACTAGCACTCAATTTTTTGCAGATTAAAAAATAGGTTTTTGTGTCTCCCTAAAGTAAATATTTTTATAGATACGGTGTATTGGACTGACAGTAAAGAAATATGTGTCTAATAGGTGTTGTGGCGACCGAAGAACCCGACACGATGACGTTTTCTCACTTTGTAAATATTATCATCATTATCAGCCTATAGTAGGCCAGGCCAGGAGCCAGGAGGAAATAGGTCTCTCAAATTCCGCAGCATTGAAGACTTCTAGCTAAAAGTTTTCATTAGAAAAACTACATTTGTTCGATTGTTGTAAATAATAATTTATACAAGCGATAACTTATAAGCACGACTGCATAATTTTTAGATAATACAATGACATGAATATATTTTCCGCCTTGATAGCATCCTTCCATCTTCTTCTTGGATAAAATCTTTCGTCTGAAAATTATATTACGCCTAACAAGGTATGATTTATTGCCTTGCTTCGTATTTTTCTCACGGCTGTTACTATAATAATAAAAAAAATACAAATGTACATACAATTTTATGCCTCCACATTTGTTGAGCTTTTAAGCTATATACCAAAACGCACGTTGAAATTATAAATAATGTTACCAGCATTATTATTACTATTTTGTGAGTGCATTTACAGACACAAATTCTTCATGTGTTAGTTGTTAGAAGTTGAGAGTACATATTACTTACTGACAGACCAGACCGAAACAAATACTGTGGATCACAGAAATATTTAGGAGTTCTTGTAGAATGGAAATTATCATAATATACTACGTATCGAAACTGATAGATGACCTTTAAATCTTTTACTTATTTCGCTAAGAATTTAAAATCAATCAAATTTTGTAATCAGAAACAAATAACTTTTCTCGCTCACTTATTTTTTCTATGAAATAAATCATTATTAATGCCAAGATAGATTCAGTGGGGTATCATTAATCATGCTTCTATTTAACACTACAGCTATTAAATTTAAAAATTTATGGGTGGTTTCGTATATTACCGGTGTAGCTTCGTAACTAGGGTGTTGTTAACTTTCAGGGATACTTGTTTACAAAAATCTATCTATTCATCTATATCATCACGCCAAATCCGTTGCGGGGTAGGCAGAAAGTACAGAATTCCAACAGGTTATTTCCTTACAGACCTCTCTGGCTTCGTCCACTCTCATAGTTTCTCTCATACACGCTCGCCGGTTATGGAGACTCTTGACTTGTCCTTCAGATAAGACTTGGTCTATTTGGTCATGGTAAGATAGTCTAGGTCTTCCCCGGTACCTACATCCTTCCACTTTCGTATTGTTAATCTGTATTGTCATTCTTTCTTTTCACATTCTTTCTATATGCCCGAACCAACGGAGCATACCTTTGAATTTATAATACAAGTATGATTATATACTAGTCTGTCAGTGTGAAAATATGTCTGTAAATGTACCTACCTACAATACAGGAATGTCTTTGCGTTTTATATTTTGCATTTACAAAGCATGATTTTCACATACACAAACACGCGGACTGAAATAAACGTTTGTGGGTCTTACAAAATATTATTCCGTGCGAGAACAAAACCTGCGACTACGCGGTCCAAAGACCGCAGTGGCCTACACTCTAAGCACAAGACCAAGCTGATAGGAATTTATAGAATTTATTAATATTCTAGTTGTACTTACGGCCGTTGGGACAGAAAAGTCCTCGAATGGCGGTCACGTACATACACATATCTGAAGTCGTGGTGTGCAGGCCGTTTAAAAAATGGACCGTGAACTGATGAATTGAAACAAAGATATTTTAATGTTAAATCATCTAAATAAAAAGTAAACTTGAAATAAAACTTTTAAGTTTTATTTCATGTGTAATATTCGCGTAAATTTAAGAACTCATTAAAAAGTAAACTTATCGGTCTAAAAGTATACCATAAAAATGGCTACGGAAGTAGACATTTAAACAATGTCAGCAGAACGCCGGTCTTTGTGGCGATCTTTGATGAGGCATTTAATTAAAAATCAATCAACACTAAATGTATATATCTATCGATACAATATGTCGTGTCTATGCTATTGGTCGTTAGGGAGTTCCTTCGTCTGAAGCCAATCTTGGGTGTAGAATCAGGTCACGCTTACTATAAAAATGCATCATGTAATAATATCAGCCTATACTGCCCACTGCTGGACAAAGGCCTTCTCTCACAAATCGAGAAGAGAGAGAGATTAGGTCATACGCGGACCCAGTGCGGATTGGCGGAGGCAGGTTTGTGGCCACCTGCTGTTGGAACTTATCAAGCCGCCTTTTAAGGCTTCTAACTCGGCTTAACGACAACTACATTAAGTGGTAGCCGGGACCAACAACTTCACGTGCCTTCCGAAGCACGGAGAATTCCGAAGCTCAAATATGAAAATGCCACAAACGGTCACCCATCTCGGGCCGACCGAGTCGAACACTGCTTAACCTTGGTAATCGGTAATAACACCGCACAGCGCTACGAGCGCCTCATGTAAGGACGTTCTCATTCAGCTTGCAAGATTTGCGCTAAACATACTAACAAACTTTGCGAGTTAAATATAAAGCTTGTATTAATGACGACATTTTGCTGCTTTCCTTCACCTACTGCAAATTGATACATCAACGAATGATGATACAGAACCTCCTGACAATCTAATTTTCAAGACAACGCGAGTACACACTGATGCGAAACAATTTCATTGTCCAAATGTAAATGCCTACATCGATCCCCCCAACTGCTGCTTCACCGGAAATGGTAATCCGTCGTTTATAACACTATGCTGACGTTTCATTTATAATATGTTTTGTATATTTATGATTTGTATAAAACATGAGCAAAACGTCAGAACGTCAGAAATTTGGTCAGAAATATTCTATACACGTGAATGGCTAGAAGTGTACCACACAGTCATGCCTATATCCTCTAAGCGGGGATGGTAAAGGTGTACACCTGCCCACCCACATATCGCCGACGATGTTAATGACGGCAAGCCTATTGCCGCCATACCGGGCACTATACCAGAACTGATAATTTTGCATTAAAAAAACCGTTCTTAATCCGCTCACCAATTATCGAAGCAGTCTAAGCTTAGAGTATACATCATGACTGATTAATGTTAAATATTTTTTTATAATAATAATATACTCATATGTTTCTTCACAAAGGTTATCAGGTCTTCAGGTACGTACCGAATACTCAATCTGAACTCCTTTGTGAGAGGCTAGTCCTGCACTAGGTATACCTGTGTCACTCTATTCGAACAGTACACAATTATAATAAGCATATTCCTTTATATATTATTAAGTAATATATCATTAGCCTTTGGACACTCGAGAAAAAACACAGTTACCCTAAAATAATAATTTTATTTCAAACTATTTTATTTGGCAGGTTCACAGCTAACATGAAAAAATAAATATAGATGAATACAATTAAAGGACCATTTACAAGTCTCGCATCTAAAAGTAGATATTATTATACTTATCTAAATTACTTCCAGCAAAAATACTTATGTAACACAGACAAACGAAAATTGTCAAAGATAATTTTAATTGCAGAACCTTTTATACCTTTAAAACCTTTTCAACATGCGTATTAAGGTACAAAATGGTACATCAATTTCCATTTTACGACTGTTGAAGCTTTGTGACCAAAATTTAAGGACACAAAATTATCTGGAGGGACCCGTGAAGGTCACTGCCGAATGGGTTCGAACACATTCATCCGGTGAAAAAAGCTAAGATTCGAGACTCGGGCACCAATAAATGTGTGTAACCTTTTTTATAATCACTCCAACAAGATAAGTGTGTAATTATTTTAATAAGATTGGATTATATTTCAAAAAAGGCTGGGAATTCCTGTCATAGATTTAAAAAAGAATCTCAAACATTATATAAGGGATACGTGGATGGTACGATCTTTCAGTTTACGATAGTTCTTGAAATAATTTGTATCAAAAAAGTGATTTTTATTTCACACAAATATGTTAGTGTTTGCAACTGTGTCACTAAAGGTTTAATTCAAAATAGATTCTTAGAATACATCTACATAAGGCAGTAATATAATTTTTTTTCTTTTTAAGAATACTTAGTTTATAAATCCCGTAAAACCATAACATGTTCAACACGATCATAAACATCTGTGTTCTTATTATTGCACAATATGCTATCTGTACACCTGAAACAAAGAAAAATAATATTTAAGTCATTTATATATTTTGTAATGTATGTATGTTATTACTTTAGAAATAAGTTTCATATTGTAGGAATGTTACACGTAGAAAAGCGACACCGACGCACGACTACGGTACTCAACGCGGGCAATCCATGGGTTGCGGTCCTCGGCGACTCCGCAAAGCGTCTTGCGAGACGAGAACATCCACAATAGCTCCCCCAGGCGTATTGCTTCAGATCTGAGCAACTGCAATTGCAAAAGATCCATATATGGGGACTATTATCTCAGGAGCGGCGGCAAAACAAGTTTACAAATTGTCTACATCTTGCTAACACCCATATTACAACAAATAGATCTTGGTCAACTCACATAATAGAGGGTAAGTCTATTGCCATGACTGTCTGCTCCATAGCGTTAAGTATTTACTTAGACTCTTTCTGTTTCATCCACAGGGTAGAAACAATGCTATTTTACTACACAGGTCGTAGGATAGTTCAATTCACAGAATAACTTCATAGGTTACTCACAAAATCTAATCTCAAACCGCTCATGTAAGCAAAAATTATCCGTTTTAATCGTAATTATGTTATACCTGATCCATACATACACCTGACTCACGCGGACATATGTAGGGTAGTATGGGCATGTAAAATTTACATAACCATTCTGTTCATCTTCATATCTATTTCCTTGTTCACTACTGCGGTTAATATTCTCACACTGCCCAATTTTATGACCATTTTACTGCAGTTTTAATAATCTGAATCGGGTAATGTAATGGTAATCTAGGATACAGATTAAAAATATAGTAACAATACGGACGCCATTCACAGGCAACATTGACGAAGAATCTATTTTTAAAATACCACCCTCGCTGCACCAAAACATTCATCAATAAACGGCAGTACTCAATAACGTTGAGATGACGCTCTTCCACATAGGCTGTCATCCGAATAAATGAAAACCCTAAATATGACAGATTTTAAACGATATTTCAGGGCGAAACACCCATCAGTTTGCGGAAACAACCGAATTAAAGCATGAGCCAGTTCTGGACGGCCAGGCTCATCCTTTTTGCGAATTTCAAAAGATGAATAGTTTGCTGGAATATTTTAGGGCTCTTTGAAATCATTGCGTGATGTAAAGGGTTGTATAAGGGTTGTATGAGAACATGGATATTTTCATTTTTGTAGAAAATGTCATGCACTTTAGTTACTTCCAGTATTGATTAAAATATAATTACATATTGAGTAAAAATTAGATTTTTATATTACGTGAACTAAGCATAAAGCAATGAATTCGGTGTACACTTGACAGAGTGGCGTCCCAGAATGCTACCAAGACCAAAAGGCAGATCATCAGCCAGATGGAGCGATTACATCGTAATGGTGCCTGAAAAATGATATGTAGACTAGCACCGGACCAAATCCAATAGGTATCGGAAAAAGGTGTCACTTTGAATTTCACTCACTCAGCTTTAGGCACAACTTTATGTTACAATTTCACTCAACATTGGCTAATTACAGGCTGATTGACGATCAAGATAAGTTTTTTTCGCTATATGTACCTATACTAATAATTGACAATACTTTTTTCATTTAGGATTTATCTATCTATCTATATAATCACGCCAGATCCCTCCGGCGTAGGCAGAGAGAGCAGAGTTCCAAATGGTTCGTTCCGTACATACCCCTCTGGTTTCCTTCTCCATTTAAGATCTATATCCATTTAAATCGTTAGTTACTATACTGTAGACAGAGTTGGGCATAAATAAATATCGAAAAAATTAAGTTGTAATTAAAACATTTCGGATTGTACAGCGGTTTATTGATGGTTTTTAGGTTCTTTGCATTTCGAATGCTCTATAGCATCCATGGTCCCTGGAGAGACTGAAGCGTTTGACGCCCAAAAGTCACTGTTATTCCGGAGTATCTTAAGAGGATACAATTAATTGCTTTTGCCATCTGGTAATTCTCTGGGCTTGTAGATATCTAGTGTCATGGTCATGGTTATTAAAAACTATAATTATGGTTTATACTTTGTCTTAAATTTACTGCTTCATCTTCACGCGTATATCAAGTGGTACAATATAAACTAATCGATGATTTTCCAACTGACTGCTACAAAAATATAGGGCAGCACGAAAGCAAAGCTAACCTCAAAATCCATTTCCCTTACAAAACACAATGATAACGCATTCGACTAGAACTAGACCGCCCAAAGTAATCGAATAGCACCCGACAATCGTCACGTAATCGATTCTGAAGTGAATAAACAAAATCTGGACAAAATCAATTAAGTTGATAACCCCAGGGGTATTTGCTCGATACTCCTAGTGCGAGTTATATCCAACAAATCGTGAATTGGAAACCAATTCCATAACCATATAATTCAATGAGTATAATAGGGTATGTCAAGTACTGGGGCAATAGGGATTCAGTGCATAGTTCAACTAAAGCCCGCTGAGGTCTATTAGAGGCCTCGGCGAGTGAATTTGCTAAGTAGGGTTTTAGAATGAAATTATTCGTAAGTTGTACTAAACATTCTGGCTCATGAAATGACTTTTATTTGAAACTAGTTGTTACCCGCGGCTGTGCACGCGGTTATTTTGTAATTTGACATAGGTATAGTAGTGTGTTATCTCCCTGAGCGATGGTTTTGTAAAAACGCTGAAATACGTAGTCCTTTCTTTCTTACCAAAAGTCTATGTATGAATTTTCATATGCCTATCTTGAACAATGATAGGTACCTGATACAAACTTTCGTCCCCTAATTTAAACCCTTAATTGTAACTCCTATTTTACACTCTTTTTTGAGATAAAAAGCCTATATCTAGGCTAAAATATGTCTCCATGCCAAATTTAATTAAAATCTGTTCAGCGATTTAGAAGTGAAAAGTTAACAGACAAACAGACAGAGTTACTTTCAAATTTATAATATTGGTACGAAGTACAGATACTAGTCTATTTTCTCGACTGCCTCGTTGGCCCAGTAACAAAGGGCACATTGTGGTCCTGGGTTCAATACCTAGGTCAAGAACATACAATGCAAAAGTGGAAGGATATAGGTACCGGAAAAGACCTAGACTGTCTTACCAGGACCAAGTAGGCCGAGTCTTATCTGAAGGACAAGTCAAGAGTCTCCGTAACCGGCGTGCGTGTGTGAGACGCACTTTGAGAGTGGAGAAATCCAGAGAGGTATGTAAGGAAATAACCTGTTGGAAGTCTGTACTCTCTGCCTACCCCGCAAGGGATCTGGCGTAATGATATAGATAGATAGATAAATAATAGTATCCTTGTATCGAATTCCAGGTCACATAAAGTGTGCTAATCCAATCAGTCGCTCTCTGAAATTGTGCTAATGAGCAATAGACTTGCTCCTTAATACATTTGGGTCTAAAATAATTAGAGATATGTGGGTACAGTACTTAGTATAACCACAACCTGTTGGGAGGATATACGTAGCCGTAACGATATTTTTTATTATTTCTGTACCTTCAGGGAAAGGTAATATAATTCGGGTAATAGCTTTCTTTAATATTTTTACACTACACATAGTACATCAGAAAAAATTCCGCTTTTCTTCAATCTGATCCCCGTTTCTATGGCTTGAAATCAGAAAGATTTTTTAGGCATTATTATGCCTAAAAAATCTTTCTGATTTTTCAGCATTGACAACGTGTAGATGATATATTTCCAATTGTTAAAAAGTGAACTGAACTGGTGGTTCCAATATTTTTTTCAGTACTGATTCAACTTGAATTAACCTCTTTAACACAATCAGCAGGAATACATTAAAATCGTATTAATTAATAATTACATATGGATTTATGTACACCAATGGCATTGAATAGATGAACCCATTTTTAAATAGCATTTGACATGTCAAATACTTATATCATTCGACACCATAGTAATGAAAGTAGGATAAATGCGGTAGAAATGCGAGCTCTGCGAAAGATGTGCGGAGTGAAGCTGACCGACCGCATTAGCAACAGCATAGTAAGACAGCGAGTAGGTATGAAAGATAGTATCGGTGTAAAGATGAGAAAGGGCATGCTCCGTTGGTTCGGGCATATAGAAAGAATGCCAGAGGAAAGAATGACAAAACAGATATACAATGTGAAAGTGGAAGGATGCAGGTACCGGGGAAGACCTAGACTATCTTACCACGACCAAATAAACCGAGTCTTATCTGATGGAAAAGTCAAGAGTCTCCGTAACCGGCGAGCGTATATGAGACGAACTATGAGAGTCGAGGAAGCCAGAGAGGTATGTAAGGAAAGAACCTTTTGGAACTCTGTACTCTCTGCCTACCCCGCAAGGGATCTGGCGTGAGGTTATAGATAGATAGATAGATAGATTCGACACCACCTCGACATTAAACCATATCAAGTATGTATGAATAAAAATCATCGTGTCAAACAATATAAGTGTACATTTTAGTTAATATTTATGGCAATGGTCTAACATCGTTGGCGAAAAGAGGGTGTACACAGTACACCTCTGCCACCATCCGCAGAATATAGGTACGACGGTGTATGTTGAAGCTCTGTCTGTTGTGTGAAATCTACTTCAGGTACCTGGTGGAGTCGCCTTACGAGGAGGTGGGTCTAGCCCGATCATACCTATTCTTGATCTTACTTCTATCTCCTCGGCCTATGTCAGAGAGAATAGGCTATTACTAAGGTAGCGAGCTACATCTTCGGCCTTATCGTAATTTTTTGACAGGTGGAATAGAGGCCAATCGCTGACCAGTCTTAAATAAAAAAAAAATAGTTCACTAACAGGCGCTTAAGCACAGACAACATAACATTATATAATTCTGACGAAAAATCATGCTGTCACGTTCATCTTAATTTAGTAAATCTGTAGTATGAAAGGGATGGCATATAAACTCGAAAGCGTTTCGATAACGACAATCTGTTTTTTTTGTTTGTTTGTTCTTTTTTAAAAACGTAGCCCCACATTTATTCACATACACAAATACCCAGACCGGAACAAATAATTGTAGATCACACAAATATTTGTCCCCTGCGGGACTCGAACCCGCGACTATTAGACGCAGTGGGCAGAGCGGCTTAAGCTCTTAACTACAGCGCTAAAGCACCCAAAACAGTCCCCAAAAAGGGACAAAGTGCGTCATGCACACAAGGCCCCTCGGGGCAAAGTGTAAGGCCCTCGGGCATAAAAAAGGCAGCGGGACAAGTGACGGCAGCGAACCCCAGTGGTGGCGCCAGTCTGGTCCCCAAAATTGCACCTAAGAGTTGCGGATCTGGAGGAGACACAGTGTCTTCCGGTCTGCCCCCGGCTGCCAAGGTGGAGGCGAAGGCGTCCGGCTCTGCTGGACCCGGAAACCAAACCACCCAGGCGGCCGGTGCTGGCGGACTGCGTGACCATGTCCCTCCTAAGGGACGCAAAAGACTCAGCGGGCTCGCTAAGCGGAGGAAGCGAATCGAGCTCGCAAGGCAATCGGCTGTCTCTCAGACGCCCGTACAGGAGGCGACGCTCTCTAAACGAGCGAGAGAGGTCAGCGATGAAGCTAGGGATGCGGCAGGGGATCTGAAGCGAGTTCGCCTCGGGTCCTCCTTTAAAGAAGCCCTAACTATCACAAGGATGGTCATCATTGCGGATGACTATCCCAAGACGATGACTGATGAGGAGACTGCCTGGAGCATAAAGGACGTCATCTGGAGGAGGATGTGGAGCGATCCTGTCCTCACCATTGATTGGAAGGGGGTCCAAGGCGGCATCATCAGCATAACTTGCTCCAGCGATGAGGCGATCACCTGGCTGAAGCACTACGACGGTCAAACTGTCGGTGGTGTCAAGGTCAAGGTGATCAGAGATAGGGACCTACCCCGTCCTGTGAAAATGGCGTGGAAGAGGACACGCGTGAGCGAAAAGGTCCCTCTGTTAATGGAGCTTCAGATGCTCCAGCGACTCCATAAGGTTATACTTCCTAGTCTGGGGATATGCTTGAATCGTGGGTGCGTTTACAAACATGAAAATTCACATACACAAATACCCAGACCGAAACAAATAATTGTGGGTCACACAAAGATTTGTCCCGTGCGAGAATCATACCCACGATTGGGCGGAGCGGCTCAAGCTTGATGGATCAGTCCTCGGCTGATGCCATTAAAGAAGCCGGGTACATGCTGCACGCCGGGCTTGACCGCAGCTACTTCAAAGTCCTTGAAACGTCGGAGGACAAAGAGGAGGCTGCGGTTGGGTCCGATAAACCAGCGGTAGTACCCATTACTACTCCGGTGGAGACACTACCAGACCATCAGCAGGGGGGAAACACCCCTGCAACAGATAAGGAGGAGGCACTGCTCGCGGACTGTCCGGTCCCATCGCCAGCCATGTCGGTGAGATCGGATGGACTGGCGGGCGGCTTCGACAATCTGGGCATCACGTCTTCCCCGATAGGGGAGGACGATGAAGCCCCAGATAGCAGCGAACCGGAGGAGAGCTGCAAGGTAGGTAGTCCCTAATGTGGACTACCAACTGAACACAACCAGGCAACAAAGGAGCTTGGCCTAAGGTGCGTACAAATCAACTTGCACCACTCTAAGGCGGCTACGGCGATGCTAGATCGCCAGCTGCGAAGAGCTAAATTTGACTTAGCACTTATTCAAGAACCCTATATTTATAGGGGACAGATAAAGGACCTTGTTGGAGCGGGGGGTAACCTGTTTCACAATTGCACAACTAATGACATGAGGACCTGCATTTTTGTCAGGAATGGCATAAACGCTTTGCCTCTGTCCATTTTCTGTTATAGGGACCTCACCACGGTGAAGTTAAAATTGGAAGGTAACAAGGGTAGCCGAGAAGTCATCTTCTCGGCTGCCTATCTGCCCTACGAAAGCGCGGACCCTGTTACAACGCATCTGCGGGACTTGGTTGAATATTCCTGCAATAAGAAGGTTGAGCTAATCGTAGGATGTGACGCAAACGCGCATCACGTCGTCTGGGGCAGCTCAGATACTAATCAAAGAGGGGAAAAACTTCTGGACTTTCTGGTAAGTACTCCTTTACAAATTCTCAATAGAGGAAATAGGCCCACGTTTGTTAATAGACGTAGGGCAGAAGTTATTGACATTACAGTTGCCTCTAACAGAGCGAGCAGACAGGTAAACAACTGGCATGTCTCCAATGAGATCTCATCCTCCGATCACAATTATATATGTTTTCAGTATGGGATGGAAACGTTTAATATAAATCCAAGAAGGCGGAACCCAAGGAACACTGATTGGGCCGCATATAAAAGTGACCTTAAAGCAGAGTTAGGGAAGGTCCGAGGCAGACTCAGCTCTGTATTAGATATAGAGTTCGAGGCGGATAGCGTAGCTCGGGCAGTAAAGACCGCCTGGACTAATAACTGTCCGGAGAGCAGAGTCATAGCGAAACGTGACCCATGGTGGACACCAGAGCTAGCGCGGTTAAGAGTAGAAACTCGACGTGCATTCAACACTGCGAAAGCAACCAAGAACTTTGGGGAATATTCTACGATACTCACGAGGTTCAATACAGAAGTGCGGAGAGCAAAAAGAAGGGCTTGGAAAAGACACTGCCAAAGCATAGACAGCCTCCCTGAGGGTATGAGGTTAGCCAAGGCAATATCCATGGCAAAATTAAATTCACTTACTACAGTGAGGAATGAGGTAGGGGAACTTACAAACAATGGGGAAGAAACACTGAAAACAATGTTCAACGTGCACTTCCCAGGTTCGGTGGCAATACAGGGAGAGGACACCATGTGTGATGTCCAAATAGATGAGCTAAGCTTAAAGACAACTAGAGCTGACTGGGAGACGGCAGGCAAAGTCGTGGAACAGAACAAACTCAAATGGGCCTTAAAGAGTTTTCAACCATTTAAGGCCCCTGGTCCGGATGGTGTTTATCCCATCCTACTACAAAAAGGGGAACCAGTACTCAGCCAACACCTGTGCAGACTATTCAGGGCGTGCGTGGCATTTGGGCATACCCCTAATATCTGGCGGCGGGTGACGGTGACGTTCATTCCCAAACCAGGGAAACCCAACTATGAGGATGCTAAATCCTACAGACCAATCAGTCTATCCTCATTCTTTTTAAAATGTCTAGAGAAAATGATAGATAGGCACATAAAGGATGGTCCACTAAAGGATTATCCCCTACATAAGATGCAATGCGCTTATCTACCTGGTAAGTCTACGGAAACGGCATTGCACTATGTGGTGAATCGTGCAGAGATGGCTCTGCAGCAAAAGGAAATTTGTGCTGCAGCTTTTCTGGATATCGAGGGTGCATTTGATCGCACAACATTCTCATCCATAGAACTAGCTGCTATAGAGCATGGGATAGAACCAACTCTTGTCAGATGGATCAAAAACATGCTAAAGAACAGGATAGTCCAGTCCACTCTATTAGGAGAAGGGCTATCCGTAAGAACCACTAAAGGATGCCCGCAAGGAGGGGTCTTATCGCCGACTCTGTGGAGCCTGGTAGTGGACTCTCTCTTGAAGATAATCAACAAAGGTCCGTTCTACGGAGTAGGATATGCGGATGATATAGTGATAGCAATCAATGGGAAGTTTCCAAACACAGTATCGACACTGATGCAGGAAGCTCTAGATAAGGTAACAAACTGGTGCACAACAAATAGCCTCTCGGTCAACCCGACGAAGACTAATGTCATCCTGTTTACAAGGAAAAAGGTACTGACGGGCTTACAGGACCTGTACATGTACGGAAGTAAAATTAAATGGGCCACTGAGGTCAAGTATCTGGGGGTGACCCTGGACAAGCAACTGAAGTGGCATACACATGTTGATCTAACCATAGCCAAAGCACTGAGAGTGCTGAACATGTGTAGGTCAGCGTATGGAAAGGCATGGGGACTACAGCCCAAAATAATGCACTGGTTATTTATCACTATGGTAAAACCGATAATAACGTATGGATGCATCGTGTGGTGGCCTAGAACCAAGACACAGACGTGCAGGGATTCCTTAACAAAACTGCAGAGGACAGCCTGCCTGGCCATCACAAGTGCTTTCAAAACAACACCGACGGCAGCTATGGAGAGGCTACTCAACCTAACTCCATTACATATCGTCATTGAAACTGAGGCAAGGAAGGCACTCTATAGGCTAGAGAAAGCTGGACTATGGAGCATAACGGCGCCAGGCCTCGAACACACCAAGCTAGAACCGGATAAGGAACTAGATGACATAAGGAACATGAGAAGTGACAAGATCATAACCACATATATGTTCAATAAGAGATTTAGCACTCACATCCCAACCAGGGAACAATGGAAAAGTGGTCTAAATAAGCAAGGCAAGGAGCAAATGATATGGTACACTGACGGATCCAAAACCAAGTTTGGAACAGGAGCCGGAGTATACACGGAAGGATATAGCCTTAGCCAAAGCATGGACAGGTTTACATCAATATTCCAGGCAGAGACCTATGCGATAAACATTTGTGCAAAAGAGATATTGGACAAACGAATCACGGGCAAGAAAATCTACATTTGTAGTGATAGTCAGGCTGCCCTCAAGGCCGTCGGCTCCTATGAGCTAAACTCAGCACTGGCTGCGGAGTGCGCATACCTTCTTGACAGATGTGGAGCGCGCAACACGGTCAGGTTAGTCTGGGTCCCTGGGCACACGGGAGTTGATGGCAATGAGCGTGCGGACGACTTAGCCAGGAAGGGAGCAATGGGAAAACCCGTTGGTCCAGAACCGTTCATAGGCATACCAGACGGCGCCTATAGAGGCGCACTCTTTAAATATGCCCAAGAACAACATAAGAAAGAATGGGAAACACACACAGGGCTACGACACTCAAAGGAATTCCTTTCCACATGGTGTGAAAGCGATTGCAAGAAACTACTAAAATATAGTAGACTACAACTAAGGCAAATAACGGGAGCATTCACAGGCCACTATGGCACGAAAGAACATCTACACAAGATGAACCTATGCGGCGACGTGGTATGCAGGTGCTGTGGCACAGAAACTGAAACCATGAAGCACGTCATCTGTCACTGCGACGCTCTGGCTGCGCGGCGAATGGAACTGCTGGGAGTGGCCTATCCAAACCCAGAAGAACTACGGCTCTGTCCCCCTGCTGGAATCTACAACCTAATACAGGGAGTACTGGACACCTCAGGTACGTAAGAGCATTAGGGCAAGGACAGCACAAAAGATCCCATGGGTCGAAGTGCGCCAGAGGTTTCCTCGGTCCGGTAAGCCAATATAAGATAAGATAAGATAAAAGCACTAATCTGTTCGTGCTAAGCCCTCAGAGTTTCAGTTAAATAGAATGTAGCACTAAAACATTTTGACTCCGAAAATGACAGTTCATTTGAATGCCGAAAAATGTGTGAATTTTCAGCTAGGAATATCTATTAGTAGATTGGAGTCTGGTTGGTCTACCCTTGTTCAATGGTATATTTAAATATTTTAATTCAATTAAACAGGCATTCATTGGGGATTATACTCTTGAAGCTGTCGACAAATACATTTACCTAGGACAAGTAGTCTGGTTACCTAACCGGACTCCAGCTCCTCCGGAGGTTTAACTTTGAGGGAAAGGTCAATTTATAAATCTAACGCGGCTGGGCAGCATTTGGTACGTCTGCGCAACGTCTTCTCATCCAATATACCTGTCCTTTAAGACCAAAATTTTAGTCAATGTGTGTTACTAGTGATGACATATGGATCAGAGACGTGGTCACTTACAATAGGTCTCATATATAAGTGTTCAAAGTTGCTCAACGAGCTACAAAAAGAGCTAGGCGGCGTTTCTTTAGGTGGTCGAAACAGGAATGAGGAGATTAGTAGAAGAACCAAGGTCACCAACATAGCCCATAAAATTAGTAAACTGAAGTTGCAATGGGTGGGCCACATAGCACAAAGATCTGACGGACATCGGAGCAGAAAGATTCTATCGTGGAGACCACGTATTGGCAAGTGCAGCCTGCCAGATGGACCGACGATCTTGTGAAGGTCGCAGGAAGTCGTTCGATACAAGTGGCATCGGACCGGTTGCGCTAGAGAGCGCTTGGGTAGTCCTGTGTTCAGCAGTGGATAAGCTTTGGCTTAAATGCTGATGAAACGGGCATAACGCTTATCTATCATACGCCTAAAGGTCTCCGCGTCGACTGACTTTGAGTTGTGCACCTTTTACCTGCGATCATCAGGTTATTGGTCCCCTTTGTCCTATTGCACTTATAATTAACGCTTAAAAAAGTATAACTCACGCTTTTCTATTATTATAGAAGCGTTTAGAAATATGAATTTTACATGCACACTCAATAATTAGAAATAAGTCATATAAAAAATTGTTCGGTATAGGGATCAGACCTATGATTACTCGATTCAGTGATCACAGCGGCTAATTTTTAAAACACATAATATCAATGGATGTTATTATCTTTTCGATCTCAGATAGAGTTGAACAACTATTTTTATTGTACTTATTTTGCCTTTTACATAAGTACGAGTAAACACCTTATTTACAAACAATCAAACCCAAAACAGTTTACAATTGTCCTCAAAGCCTTACAAGCCAACGATTTCTTTGAGAAAATATTTTCTTGATTCTTTTTATAACGTTCCTTTTGTGTCTGACACGTTTATTTTCGATTTGTTTTTTTTTTTCAAAGCAACGTAGCCTGCCCGACTTATTCCAGTATCGTTGGAGCGTCAATCATGAAATTCTTATACACAAACACGCAGACCGAAACAAACATTTGTGGGTCACATAAAGATGTGAGTAATGAGCGGAGTAATGTATGTCAATGTTCCTCTGTTCATATAATGTATCTCTGCAATGATGTATCCAGAAAATACCAGAGGGATTTATTCCCAAATCAATGAATATAAATAAGGTTCTCTACATATGAAGAGGCGCCCTAAAAATATGGTATACTTATATTTCCTTATTGCACGAACATATTAACTTTAGCGTTATGTTGTCGAGATAGCGTGCTATCACGTTCATCTTTATTTAGCACATATGTGATGCGAAAAGGGTGGCATATCAATTCGATAGCGTTACTATACGTTACTATAACGTCAATTTGTTCGTGATTAGTCTTTAGGACTGTCGTTAAAAAGCTTTATAATATAATGTATTTTTTAATTATGTATCCGGCAAATACCTGAGTGATTTATTCCCATATCACTGAATATTAATAAAGTTCTCTACACATCAAGAAGCGGCTCAAACAATGTGAGAGGTATCCGATATGGGACGCGTTCTTAAACATAATTGTTGGAATTCCCGACCGCCGCGACTTGGTAATGAGAATTCTTTACCTTCCACCGCCAGCAGGTGACCGACTCTTTTCACTGATGCTTCCCTGTACTGTAGTAAATTTAATTTCAATTATAAATTGTATGGATCATACGCCATGGATCATACTGTTAAAAAATATAATTTTGAGTACACATGCTTTTGAATCGGACGACACAGTGAGAAAAGATTTGATGTTAGCGTAACGTTGTCGAGACAGCGTGCTGGACAGCACGCTGTCTGTTCTGTTTCATATTAATTTTAGTAAATTTGGGGTGCGACAAGGATGTAATTTCATTTCGATAATTTAATCGCATTAGCATCAATCTCTTCGTGCTAAGCTCTCCGTCTCATATAATTTTAAAATATATTTCATTATTAAAAACGGTCTATACTTTTATTAATTTTTATGCAATATTTCAACGAAATAAACCAAGATTGATTATGCACCATTACATATTTGTTCAAGAAACGGAATTTTGAAATGCCATCTTATCAGATTTTACATTACTATTGCAAATGTAGATTTTAAATTTAAGTATTTTTTATCGGAATTTACAACAATAAATAATAATTTCCAACGATCTATACCATCAAGCAAGATCCCTCAGGCAGAAAATACGTACAAAGTTCCATGAGGTTCTATCTTCTATTTATACACACACCGTCACGCCTATATTCCCCAGAGGGGGTGGCAGAGGTGTACTGAGTACACCCACGTTTCGCCGACGATGTTAGGTCCCATGTAATAGGTGGCGAGCCTATTGCCATATACCGGGCACAATTCCAGACTCCGGACTCATACTGGGAATTTTTCGTTAGCAAAACTACATTTGTCTGACCTAGGATTTGAACCCACGACCTCGTGATTACAAAGCCATGCGCTTTGCCACCAGACGAACGAGGCAGTCATTTATCATCTATTTATCATTTCTAGATTAATTTAAAATCACAGAATTTGTCTAGTAACGATGACACGGCAAAAATATCTCAAACATGGATTTCTTAAACTTTTTTTTATTAGTCATTAACTCCAATTAAACTTGTACTCAATTCACAGCGTCAACTTCTTGTCTCTAATAAACGAGCAGCGTGAAATTCTTTTTCAACTGAAAATTTCCCACAAAAATATCTCACTCTTGAGAAAAGACTTTCACGCTGAAATTCTGAAATTTTCTCTTAGTAAGACCGTCTAAATGAGCCTTAGAAGGAAATGACATAGTATTGTGGTATATAGAGATATTTTAGTTTTAAAAAAATTATTTCTAAAACTAGTAACTTCAAGAGTCCAAACACATAGCGCGTAGATCTTGCATATGTAATCGTTAAACGTATGCGTCGTGTAGTTGGCGTACAACATCTACTTACAAGCTTTTATTTAACTCGCCATGATTATTTGTTTATGTAAAACATGTCGCTAGGAATTATTGTGGTGGTATTGTATAAATAGTGGATGTGCTTACAAACATAAAATTCAATAAATACCCATACCGAAATAAATATTTGTAAGTCACACAAAGATTAGTCCCTAGCGGGCATCGAACCTGCGACTTTCAATCTAGTGGGTAGAAAAACTCAAGCTCGCAATCACTGGACCAAGCCGTCCGGTTATTTGTTAGTTTGCTTAGGTCAAGTCTTGCAAACTGAATTTTCTAATTCACACTTTCTCTTATTCCACGTAGTTGTTATTTGCTATGTTGGTTAAGTTTAAAGGCAATGCATTATTACGATTTACCGAGGATTTACTATTGAAATATTTCCATATTCTTCCACAAAAAATAAGTAATTTTTGTGTCTCCCACAAAGAACTCTTTTTATCATACATACATACATTACTTTAATACTGTAGTGATTTATTAAACTAAGAGTAGGTTTCCTTTAAAAACTTAAAATTTCTCTCATTATATTCGAAGCCGCAAGGAATTCATACAATGTGCTAAAACCGCTAAAATGAAGCCGACGCGAATCTTTTTTATTTACTCTGGCACTGTGTTTAGTTACGTGAAATTTCAACGTAAAGTGACAGTTTTAAAAGACTGCGGTAAATACAAAGTACTGTATGTGGCAGTTTATTGATTGCACTAAATAAACCAGTGAAATAATTCCTAAAGCGCGAAAAGAAAAAGTGATTGTTTATATCGCGTAATAATGGCAGCGATCAGGGTATATTCTTCGTAGCAATGATAGTCGTTGAAGCAGAATGTTTTAAAGTGGTGACTATTGAGCACAAGATAATATGGAGTTGGCATGGTCCCCACTCAAAATAGAACTATGGGGAGTCTTCTGTACTGTAGTCTCTCCGCTGATATGATGATGGCTATAAAGCCATCGTACGTATAAATCAGGCCAGGAGGAGGTACAAGCCAGGAGTACGTATAAATGTACTCCTATCATTGTAATTTATTCTATGAGAATGATTACAGTAATTGGGACTATTTTGGGACTCACTTATATCATCAAAATCAAGTTACAGAGCCTATAGCCAAATTACGTGCTTATGGTTTCTACTTTTTAGTCTCCTTTTCTATGTATCATTAAAATTACCCTAGATTCCTTGCGGCATAGTCTCCTTTTATGTATTTAAAGGAATCTCGAGTGATGATGTCGCACTACGTAACTAAGAAGCACAAAGCGGAGTCACCAAACGATTCACTCAAAATCCTATTGTCATTTATGGATCATTCTCTCGCAGACAGCAAAGAAAAACCCCGCAACCAAGGGTGAATGTCTCCAAATCTTTATATTCACTGTAATAGCCCTTACTACCAAAAAGATTAGGCGAGAATGAAAAGGAAATGAATAAGAAATCTGCATGATCCTTTGTATAATGCATTTGCGGAACATAAGTACTGCCACAGGTTTTTGTATCAGCTTGTTCACTTCACGAACGTTGAACTGGTAGAAGCCAATGCGACAACATGATGCATTTTGGTTATTCCGTCACTCCGTCTTAGTCACTATGCTTTTTATACAGCTTGCTTATAACGAACAGCATGCGTGCTGACGTACTTCAATATTATGTGTGTCAATATCAGACTCACCTTTGATGATGATAAAGTAGGTTACATATAGGCAAGTCTGCTATTTGACATTTACGCACCCATGTTGAAACGCGTCCTATCGCGTAGCCTAATTTAATTTTACGATTATTTGGTCAACTACAGTATAACACGACACATACGCATGCGAGCTTTTAGGCTACTCTAGATATTGAGAATCATAGCTGTCAATTCTAAAAGCAAATGCCATTCAAATATCTTGTATTTTTCTTTTTATTTAAAATCTATAATACTATTCTATTTCAAAATTTTTGCACCGTTACCGTCACGCCTATATTCCCGAAGCGGGGGTGTCAAAAGTGTACTGTGTACACCCACTATTCGCTGACGATGTTAGGTCCTATGTAATAGGAGGCAAACCTTTTGTAATATACCGGGCACACTTGCAGACTCCGGACTGAAACTGGGAGTTTTTCGATAGATAAACTACATTTGTCCGACCTACAATTTGGGACCTCGGGACTTCGTGATCGCAAAGCACATTATTCGCCGCTATACCAACTAGCACTCAATTTTTTGCAGATTAAAAAATAGGTTTTTGTGTCTCCCTAAAGTAAATATTTTTATAGATACGGTGTTTTGGACTGACAGTGAAGAAATATTTTATTTTATTTTATTTTTATTTTTATTACAAAAACCACAGCTCTTGAACATAATTGGAGATGTGAACATAAGTATAATACCTTACAGCCAATTATGGTTTTACAATTTACACTATATTAAGACACAGTCTATTTTAATAGTAATTAATGATTGAAAACTAATTGCCGTACCTATAAGTTATATGCCGTGCGTGTGTGTGTGTGTGTGTGTGTGAGTGTATGTATGTGTATGTGGGTGTGTGTATGCGTCTTAGTATTTGTGTACATAAATATACATGTGTACCCAATAAAAGTAAAACAAATTGCATTATAATTACTATAAACATATTATTTAAATTACTATCAATGTTAATAAATACTAAAGCAGTGACGTCAGTTGTTTTTTAAAGATTGCTTTTGAGGTGTTAAATATATCTACCGAAGAAAATTTATTGTTATATGTTCTACGAATGCGGCAAGCGACAGAATTATGTGCATAGTTGGTTGTGCTAGCTGGAACATCAAATAAAGTGGTGTGTCTGGTCCGGTAGGAAGGAGCCCTAAACTGCATTACAAGATTATTTAAAGGAAGGCAATCTATGGCATTGTTACATATATTGTGAAGAAATAGCATATCAGAAATAGTGCGTCTCTCTTCCAAGGTTAGGATGCAATGAGACTTACAGGCTTCGGAATAATCAGGAAAGCTTTTTTGAGTACGATAGTTTAAGTGTTTAATAAATTTAGATTGGATGTTTTCAATTTCCTGTTTGTAAATAACGTAATGTGGATTCCAAACACAGCTGCAATATTCTAAGACACTTCTAACGTAAGAGTAGTAAAGAATTTTGAGGCACAACATATCAGTAAAGGGTTGACAGGTACGTATAATGAAGCCTAAATTTGTATATGCCTTATTAACAATAAAAGAGACATGTTCAGAAAACAAGAGTTTCGGGTCTAATACGACTCCAAGATCTTTTACAATACAGTCGCGGCTGATGGTAATACTGCTAAAGCTATAGTTGAAAAGAACAGGTTTCTTTTTACGGGTAAAGGTTATCGTTGTGCATTTACTGATATTTAGACTGATGTGGTTATCTGCATAATAAATTGCGAGTCTATTAAGATCTTCTTGCATTTTTGTGCAATCATCTTCGTTTTTGATATTCATATAAATTTTTGTGTCATCCGCATACATTAGAAACTTTGCATTTTTAATATGACTACCAATATCGTATACATACGCTGCGTACAGCAGTGGGGCCAGCACGGAGCCTTGTGGCACGCCAGAAGAAACTTTGATGATATCTGATTTAGCACCACCGACAACAACAGCTTGGGATCTATTTCTTAAATAAGACTCGGTCCACCTGAGGAGATTGCCGCGTATTCCAATTTCTTGGAGCTTTCGAAGGAGAATGTCGTGATTTACACGGTCAAACGCCTTTTCAAAGTCGGTATAAATAACGTCTACTTGACCTCCACCATCCATACAACGAAGAGTGTTTTCCAAAAACAAGGCTAGATTAGTATTGGTTGACCTTCCTTTTATAAAACCATGCTGCTCTGGAGGTATTGTATATGTGTCTAATAGTTGTTGTGGCGACCGAAGAACCCGACACGATGACGTTTTCTCACTTTGTAAATATTATCATCATTATCAGCCTATAGTAGGCCAGGCCAGGAGCCAGGAGGAAATAGGTCTCTCAAATTCCGCAGCATTGAAGACTATTAGCTAAAAGTTTTCATTAGAAAAACTACATTTGTTCGATTGTTGTAAATAATAATTTATACAAGCAATAACTTATAAGCACGACTGCATAATTTTTATATAATACAATGACATGAATATATTTTCCGCCTTGATAGCATCCTTCCATCTTCTTCTTGGATAAAATCTTTCTTCTGAAAATTATATTACGCCTAACAAGGTATGATTTATTGCCTTGCTTCGTAATTTTCTCACGGCTGTTACTATAATAATAAAAGAAATACAAATGTACATACAATTTTATGCCTCCACATATGTTGAGCTTTTAAGCTATATAACAAAACGCACGTCGAAATTATAAATAATGTTACCAGCATCTATGATTATTACTATTTTGTGAGTGCATTTACAGACACAAATTCTTCATGTGTTAGTTGTTAGAAGTTGAGAGTACATATTACTTACTGACAGACCAGACCCAAACAAATACTGTGGATCACAGAAATATTTAGGAGTTCTTGTAGAATAGAAATTATCATAATATACTACGTATCGAAACTGATAGATGACCTTTAAATCTTTTACTTATTTCGCTAAGAATTTAAAATCAATCAAATTTTGTAATCTGAAACAAATAACTTTTCTCGCTCACTTATTTTTTCTATGAAATAAATCATTATTAATGCCAAGATAGATTCAGTGGGGTATCATTAATCATGCTTCTATTTAACACTACAGCTATTAAATTTAAAAATTTATGGGTGGTTTCGTATATTACCGGTGTAGCTTCGTAACTAGGGTGTTGTTAACTTTCAGGGATACTTGTTTACAAAAATCTATCTATTCATCTATATCATCACGCCAAATCCGTTGCGGGGTAGGCAGAAAGTACAGAATTCCAACAGGTTATTTCCTTACAGACCTCTCTGGCTTCGTCCACTCTCATAGTTTCTCTCATACACGCTCGCCGGTTATGGAGACTCTTGACTTGTCCTTCAGATAAGACTTGGTCTATTTGGTCATGGTAAGATAGTCTAGGTCTTCCCCGGTACCTACATCCTTTCACTTTCGCATTGTTAATCTGTATTGTCATTCTTTCTTTTCACATTCTTTCTATATGCCCGAACCAACGGAGCATACCTTTGAATTTATAATACAAGTATGATTATATACTAGTCTGTCAGTGTGAAAATATGTCTGTAAATGTACCTACCTACAATACAGGAATGTCTTTGCGTTTTATATTTTGCATTTACAAAGCATGATTTTCACATACACAAACACGCGGACTGAAATAAACGTTTGTGGGTCTTACAAAATATTATTCCGTGCGAGAACAAAACCTGCGACTACGCGGTCCAAAGACCGCAGTGGCCTACACTCTAAGCACAAGACCAAGCTGATAGGAATTTATAGAATTTATTAATATTCTAGTTGTACTTACGGCCGTTGGGACAGAAAAGTCCTCGAATGGCGGTCACGTACATACACATATCTGAAGTCGTGGTGTGCAGGCCGTTTAAAAAATGGACCGTGAACTGATGAATTGAAACAAAGATATTTTAATGTTAAATCATCTAAATAAAAAGTAAACTTGAAATAAAACTTTTAAGTTTTATTTCATGTGTAATATTCGCGTAAATTTAAGAACTCATTAAAAAGTAAACTTATCGGTCTAAAAGTATACCATAAAAATGGCTACGGAAGTAGACATTTAAACAATGTCAGCAGAACGCCGGTCTTTGTGGCGATCTTTGATGAGGCATTTAATTAAAAATCAATCAACACTAAATGTATATATCTATCGATACAATATGTCGTGTCTATGCTATTGGTCGTTAGGGAGTTCCTTCGTCTGAAGCCAATCTTGGGTGTAGAATCAGGTCACGCTTACTATAAAAATGCATCATGTAATAATATCAGCCTATACTGCCCACTGCTGGACAAAGGCCTTCTCTCACAAATCGAGAAGAGAGAGAGATTAGGTCATACGCGGACCCAGTGCGGATTGGCGGAGGCAGGTTTGTGGCCACCTGCTGTTGGAACTTATCAAGCCGCCTTTTAAGGCTTCTAACTCGGCTTAACGACAACTACATTAAGTGGTAGCCGGGACCAACAACTTCACGTGCCTTCCGAAGCACGGAGAATTCTGAAGCTCAAATATGAAAATGCCACAAACGGTCACCCATCTCGGGCCGACCGAGTCGAACACTGCTTAACCTTGGTAATCGGTAATAACACCGCACAGCGCTACGAGCGCCTCATGTAAGGACGTTCTCATTCAGCTTGCAAGATTTGCGCTAAACATACTAACAAACTTTGCGAGTTAAATATAAAGCTTGTATTAATGACGACATTTTGCTGCTTTCCTTCACCTACTGCAAATTGATACATCAACGAATGATGATACAGAACCTCCTGACAATCTAATTTTCAAGACAACGCGAGTACACACTGATGCGAAACAATTTCATTGTCCAAATGTAAATGCCTACATCGATCCCCCCAACTGCTGCTTCACCGGAAATGGTAATCCGTCGTTTATAACACTATGCTGACGTTTCATTTATAATATGTTTTGTATATTTATGATTTGTATAAAACATGAGCAAAACGTCAGAACGTCAGAAATTTGGTCAGAAATATTCTATACACGTGAATGGCTAGAAGTGTACCACACAGTCATGCCTATATCCTCTAAGCGGGGATGGTAAAGGTGTACACCTGCCCACCCACATATCGCCGACGATGTTAATGACGGCAAGCCTATTGCCGCCATACCGGGCACTATACCAGAACTGATAATTTTGCATTAAAAAAACCGTTCTTAATCCGCTCACCAATTATCGAAGCAGTCTAAGCTTAGAGTATACATCATGACTGATTAATGTTAAATATTTTTTTATAATAATAATATACTCATATGTTTCTTCACAAAGGTTATCAGGTCTTCAGGTACGTACCGAATACTCAATCTGAACTCCTTTGTGAGAGGCTAGTCCTGCACTAGGTATACCTGTGTCACTCTATTCGAACAGTACACAATTATAATAAGCATATTCCTTTATATATTATTAAGTAATATATCATTAGCCTTTGGACACTCGAGAAAAAACACAGTTACCCTAAAATAATAATTTTATTTCAAACTATTTTATTTGGCAGGTTCACAGCTAACATGAAAAAATAAATATAGATGAATACAATTAAAGGACCATTTACAAGTCTCGCATCTAAAAGTAGATATTATTATACTTATCTAAATTACTTCCAGCAAAAATACTTATGTAACACAGACAAACGAAAATTGTCAAAGATAATTTTAATTGCAGAACCTTTTATACCTTTAAAACCTTTTCAACATGCGTATTAAGGTACAAAATGGTACATCAATTTCCATTTTACGACTGTTGAAGCTTTGTGACCAAAATTTAAGGACACAAAATTATCTGGAGGGACCCGTGAAGGTCACTGCCGAATGGGTTCGAACACATTCATCCGGTGAAAAAAGCTAAGATTCGAGACTCGGGCACCAATAAATGTGTGTAACCTTTTTTATAATCACTCCAACAAGATAAGTGTGTAATTATTTTAATAAGATTGGATTATATTTCAAAAAAGGCTGGGAATTCCTGTCATAGATTTAAAAAAGAATCTCAAACATTATATAAGGGATACGTGGATGGTACGATCTTTCAGTTTACGATAGTTCTTGAAATAATTTGTATCAAAAAAGTGATTTTTATTTCACACAAATATGTTAGTGTTTGCAACTGTGTCACTAAAGGTTTAATTCAAAATAGATTCTTAGAATACATCTACATAAGGCAGTAATATAATTTTTTTTCTTTTTAAGAATACTTAGTTTATAAATCCCGTAAAACCATAACATGTTCAACACGATCATAAACATCTGTGTTCTTATTATTGCACAATATGCTATCTGTACACCTGAAACAAAGAAAAATAATATTTAAGTCATTTATATATTTTGTAATGTATGTATGTTATTACTTTAGAAATAAGTTTCATATTGTAGGAATGTTACACGTAGAAAAGCGACACCGACGCACGACTACGGTACTCAACGCGGGCAATCCATGGGTTGCGGTCCTCGGCGACTCCGCAAAGCGTCTTGCGAGACGAGAACATCCACAATAGCTCCCCCAGGCGTATTGCTTCAGATCTGAGCAACTGCAATTGCAAAAGATCCATATATGGGGACTATTATCTCAGGAGCGGCGGCAAAACAAGTTTACAAATTGTCTACATCTTGCTAACACCCATATTACAACAAATAGATCTTGGTCAACTCACATAATAGAGGGTAAGTCTATTGCCATGACTGTCTGCTCCATAGCGTTAAGTATTTACTTAGACTCTTTCTGTTTCATCCACAGGGTAGAAACAATGCTATTTTACTACACAGGTCGTAGGATAGTTCAATTCACAGAATAACTTCATAGGTTACTCACAAAATCTAATCTCAAACCGCTCATGTAAGCAAAAATTATCCGTTTTAATCGTAATTATGTTATACCTGATCCATACATACACCTGACTCACGCGGACATATGTAGGGTAGTATGGGCATGTAAAATTTACATAACCATTCTGTTCATCTTCATATCTATTTCCTTGTTCACTACTGCGGTTAATATTCTCACACTGCCCAATTTTATGACCATTTTACTGCAGTTTTAATAATCTGAATCGGGTAATGTAATGGTAATCTAGGATACAGATTAAAAATATAGTAACAATACGGACGCCATTCACAGGCAACATTGACGAAGAATCTATTTTTAAAATACCACCCTCGCTGCACCAAAACATTCATCAATAAACGGCAGTACTCAATAACGTTGAGATGACGCTCTTCCACATAGGCTGTCATCCGAATAAATGAAAACCCTAAATATGACAGATTTTAAACGATATTTCAGGGCGAAACACCCATCAGTTTGCGGAAACAACCGAATTAAAGCATGAGCCAGTTCTGGACGGCCAGGCTCATCCTTTTTGCGAATTTCAAAAGATGAATAGTTTGCTGGAATATTTTAGGGCTCTTTGAAATCATTGCGTGATGTAAAGGGTTGTATAAGGGTTGTATGAGAACATGGATATTTTCATTTTTGTAGAAAATGTCATGCACTTTAGTTACTTCCAGTATTGATTAAAATATAATTACATATTGAGTAAAAATTAGATTTTTATATTACGTGAACTAAGCATAAAGCAATGAATTCGGTGTACACTTGACAGAGTGGCGTCCCAGAATGCTACCAAGACCAAAAGGCAGATCATCAGCCAGATGGAGCGATTACATCGTAATGGTGCCTGAAAAATGATATGTAGACTAGCACCGGACCAAATCCAATAGGTATCGGAAAAAGGTGTCACTTTGAATTTCACTCACTCAGCTTTAGGCACAACTTTATGTTACAATTTCACTCAACATTGGCTAATTACAGGCTGATTGACGATCAAGATAAGTTTTTTTCGCTATATGTACCTATACTAATAATTGACAATACTTTTTTCATTTAGGATTTATCTATCTATCTATATAATCACGCCAGATCCCTCCGGCGTAGGCAGAGAGAGCAGAGTTCCAAATGGTTCGTTCCGTACATACCCCTCTGGTTTCCTTCTCCATTTAAGATCTATATCCATTTAAATCGTTAGTTACTATACTGTAGACAGAGTTGGGCATAAATAAATATCGAAAAAATTAAGTTGTAATTAAAACATTTCGGATTGTACAGCGGTTTATTGATGGTTTTTAGGTTCTTTGCATTTCGAATGCTCTATAGCATCCATGGTCCCTGGAGAGACTGAAGCGTTTGACGCCCAAAAGTCACTGTTATTCCGGAGTATCTTAAGAGGATACAATTAATTGCTTTTGCCATCTGGTAATTCTCTGGGCTTGTAGATATCTAGTGTCATGGTCATGGTTATTAAAAACTATAATTATGGTTTATACTTTGTCTTAAATTTACTGCTTCATCTTCACGCGTATATCAAGTGGTACAATATAAACTAATCGATGATTTTCCAACTGACTGCTACAAAAATATAGGGCAGCACGAAAGCAAAGCTAACCTCAAAATCCATTTCCCTTACAAAACACAATGATAACGCATTCGACTAGAACTAGACCGCCCAAAGTAATCGAATAGCACCCGACAATCGTCACGTAATCGATTCTGAAGTGAATAAACAAAATCTGGACAAAATCAATTAAGTTGATAACCCCAGGGGTATTTGCTCGATACTCCTAGTGCGAGTTATATCCAACAAATCGTGAATTGGAAACCAATTCCATAACCATATAATTCAATGAGTATAATAGGGTATGTCAAGTACTGGGGCAATAGGGATTCAGTGCATAGTTCAACTAAAGCCCGCTGAGGTCTATTAGAGGCCTCGGCGAGTGAATTTGCTAAGTAGGGTTTTAGAATGAAATTATTCGTAAGTTGTACTAAACATTCTGGCTCATGAAATGACTTTTATTTGAAACTAGTTGTTACCCGCGGCTGTGCACGCGGTTATTTTGTAATTTGACATAGGTATAGTAGTGTGTTATCTCCCTGAGCGATGGTTTTGTAAAAACGCTGAAATACGTAGTCCTTTCTTTCTTACCAAAAGTCTATGTATGAATTTTCATATGCCTATCTTGAACAATGATAGGTACCTGATACAAACTTTCGTCCCCTAATTTAAACCCTTAATTGTAACTCCTATTTTACACTCTTTTTTGAGATAAAAAGCCTATATCTAGGCTAAAATATGTCTCCATGCCAAATTTAATTAAAATCTGTTCAGCGATTTAGAAGTGAAAAGTTAACAGACAAACAGACAGAGTTACTTTCAAATTTATAATATTGGTACGAAGTACAGATACTAGTCTATTTTCTCGACTGCCTCGTTGGCCCAGTAACAAAGGGCACATTGTGGTCCTGGGTTCAATACCTAGGTCAAGAACATACAATGCAAAAGTGGAAGGATATAGGTACCGGAAAAGACCTAGACTGTCTTACCAGGACCAAGTAGGCCGAGTCTTATCTGAAGGACAAGTCAAGAGTCTCCGTAACCGGCGTGCGTGTGTGAGACGCACTTTGAGAGTGGAGAAATCCAGAGAGGTATGTAAGGAAATAACCTGTTGGAAGTCTGTACTCTCTGCCTACCCCGCAAGGGATCTGGCGTAATGATATAGATAGATAGATAAATAATAGTATCCTTGTATCGAATTCCAGGTCACATAAAGTGTGCTAATCCAATCAGTCGCTCTCTGAAATTGTGCTAATGAGCAATAGACTTGCTCCTTAATACATTTGGGTCTAAAATAATTAGAGATATGTGGGTACAGTACTTAGTATAACCACAACCTGTTGGGAGGATATACGTAGCCGTAACGATATTTTTTATTATTTCTGTACCTTCAGGGAAAGGTAATATAATTCGGGTAATAGCTTTCTTTAATATTTTTACACTACACATAGTACATCAGAATAAATTCCGCTTTTCTTCAATCTGATCCCCGTTTCTATGGCTTGAAATCAGAAAGATTTTTTAGGCATTATTATGCCTAAAAAATCTTTCTGATTTTTCAGCATTGACAACGTGTAGATGATATATTTCCAATTGTTAAAAAGTGAACTGAACTGGTGGTTCCAATATTTTTTTCAGTACTGATTCAACTTGAATTAACCTCTTTAACACAATCAGCAGGAATACATTAAAATCGTATTAATTAATAATTACATATGGATTTATGTACACCAATGGCATTGAATAGATGAACCCATTTTTAAATAGCATTTGACATGTCAAATACTTATATCATTCGACACCATAGTAATGAAAGTAGGATAAATGCGGTAGAAATGCGAGCTCTGCGAAAGATGTGCGGAGTGAAGCTGACCGACCGCATTAGCAACAGCATAGTAAGACAGCGAGTAGGTATGAAAGATAGTATCGGTGTAAAGATGAGAAAGGGCATGCTCCGTTGGTTCGGGCATATAGAAAGAATGCCAGAGGAAAGAATGACAAAACAGATATACAATGTGAAAGTGGAAGGATGCAGGTACCGGGGAAGACCTAGACTATCTTACCACGACCAAATAAACCGAGTCTTATCTGATGGAAAAGTCAAGAGTCTCCGTAACCGGCGAGCGTATATGAGACGAA
This sequence comes from Phalera bucephala, assembly GCA_905147815.2. Taxonomy (NCBI): domain Eukaryota; kingdom Metazoa; phylum Arthropoda; class Insecta; order Lepidoptera; family Notodontidae; genus Phalera; species Phalera bucephala. Next base: position 25,935,137 of record LR990615.1, read on the forward strand.
CTATGAGAGTCGAGGAAGCCAGAGAGGTATGTAAGGAAAGAACCTTTTGGAACTCTGTACTCTCTGCCTACCCCGCAAGGGATCTGGCGTGAGGTTATAGATAGATAGATAGATAGATTCGACACCACCTCGACATTAAACCATATCAAGTATGTATGAATAAAAATCATCGTGTCAAACAATATAAGTGTACATTTTAGTTAATATTTATGGCAATGGTCTAACATCGTTGGCGAAAAGAGGGTGTACACAGTACACCTCTGCCACCATCCGCAGAATATAGGTACGACGGTGTATGTTGAAGCTCTGTCTGTTGTGTGAAATCTACTTCAGGTACCTGGTGGAGTCGCCTTACGAGGAGGTGGGTCTAGCCCGATCATACCTATTCTTGATCTTACTTCTATCTCCTCGGCCTATGTCAGAGAGAATAGGCTATTACTAAGGTAGCGAGCTACATCTTCGGCCTTATCGTAATTTTTTGACAGGTGGAATAGAGGCCAATCGCTGACCAGTCTTAAATAAAAAAAAAATAGTTCACTAACAGGCGCTTAAGCACAGACAACATAACATTATATAATTCTGACGAAAAATCATGCTGTCACGTTCATCTTAATTTAGTAAATCTGTAGTATGAAAGGGATGGCATATAAACTCGAAAGCGTTTCGATAACGACAATCTGTTTTTTTTGTTTGTTTGTTCTTTTTTAAAAACGTAGCCCCACATTTATTCACATACACAAATACCCAGACCGGAACAAATAATTGTAGATCACACAAATATTTGTCCCCTGCGGGACTCGAACCCGCGACTATTAGACGCAGTGGGCAGAGCGGCTTAAGCTCTTAACTACAGCGCTAAAGCACCCAAAACAGTCCCCAAAAAGGGACAAAGTGCGTCATGCACACAAGGCCCCTCGGGGCAAAGTGTAAGGCCCTCGGGCATAAAAAAGGCAGCGGGACAAGTGACGGCAGCGAACCCCAGTGGTGGCGCCAGTCTGGTCCCCAAAATTGCACCTAAGAGTTGCGGATCTGGAGGAGACACAGTGTCTTCCGGTCTGCCCCCGGCTGCCAAGGTGGAGGCGAAGGCGTCCGGCTCTGCTGGACCCGGAAACCAAACCACCCAGGCGGCCGGTGCTGGCGGACTGCGTGACCATGTCCCTCCTAAGGGACGCAAAAGACTCAGCGGGCTCGCTAAGCGGAGGAAGCGAATCGAGCTCGCAAGGCAATCGGCTGTCTCTCAGACGCCCGTACAGGAGGCGACGCTCTCTAAACGAGCGAGAGAGGTCAGCGATGAAGCTAGGGATGCGGCAGGGGATCTGAAGCGAGTTCGCCTCGGGTCCTCCTTTAAAGAAGCCCTAACTATGACAAGGATGGTCATCATTGCGGATGACTATCCCAAGACGATGATTGATGAGGAGACTGCCTGGAGCATAAAGGACGTCATCTGGAGGAGGATGTGGAGCGATCCTGTCCTCACCATTGATTGGAAGGGGGTCCAAGGCGGCATCATCAGCATAACTTGCTCCAGCGATGAGGCGATCACCTGGCTGAAGCACTACGACGGTCAAACTGTCGGTGGTGTCAAGGTCAAGGTGATCAGAGATAGGGACCTACCCCGTCCTGTGAAAATGGCGTGGAAGAGGACACGCGTGAGCGAAAAGGTCCCTCTGTTAATGGAGCTTCAGATGCTCCAGCGACTCCATAAGGTTATACTTACGGACCGCTGGAGGGTCGTGAACACGACGACAGAGGGAAGACAGGCTAGGAGCATCATCCTGATGGATCAGTCCTCGGCTGATGCCATTAAAGAAGCCGGGTACATGCTGCACGCCGGGCTTGACCGCAGCTACTTCAAAGTCCTTGAAACGTCGGAGGACAAAGAGGAGGCTGCGGTTGGGTCCGATAAACCAGCGGTAGTACCCATTACTACTCCGGTGGAGACACTACCAGACCATCAGCAGGGGGGAAACACCCCTGCAACAGATAAGGAGGAGGCACTGCTCGCGGACTGTCCGGTCCCATCGCCAGCCATGTCGGTGAGATCGGATGGACTGGCGGGCGGCTTCGACAATCTGGGCATCACGTCTTCCCCGATAGGGGAGGACGATGAAGCCCCAGATAGCAGCGAACCGGAGGAGAGCTGCAAGGTAGGTAGTCCCTAATGTGGACTACCAACTGAACACAACCAGGCAACAAAGGAGCTTGGCCTAAGGTGCGTACAAATCAACTTGCACCACTCTAAGGCGGCTACGGCGATGCTAGATCGCCAGCTGCGAAGAGCTAAATTTGACTTAGCACTTATTCAAGAACCCTATATTTATAGGGGACAGATAAAGGACCTTGTTGGAGCGGGGGGTAACCTGTTTCACAATTGCACAACTAATGACATGAGGACCTGCATTTTTGTCAGGAATGGCATAAACGCTTTGCCTCTGTCCATTTTCTGTTATAGGGACCTCACCACGGTGAAGTTAAAATTGGAAGGTAACAAGGGTAGCCGAGAAGTCATCTTCTCGGCTGCCTATCTGCCCTACGAAAGCGCGGACCCTGTTACAACGCATCTGCGGGACTTGGTTGAATATTCCTGCAATAAGAAGGTTGAGCTAATCGTAGGATGTGACGCAAACGCGCATCACGTCGTCTTGGGCAGCTCAGATACTAATCAAAGAGGGGAAAAACTTCTGGACTTTCTGGTAAGTACTCCTTTACAAATTCTCAATAGAGGAAATAGGCCCACGTTTGTTAATAGACGTAGGGCAGAAGTTATTGACATTACAGTTGCCTCTAACAGAGCGAGCAGACAGGTAAACAACTGGCATGTCTCCAATGAGATCTCATCCTCCGATCACAATTATATATGTTTTCAGTATGGGATGGAAACGTTTAATATAAATCCAAGAAGGCGGAACCCAAGGAACACTGATTGGGCCGCATATAAAAGTGACCTTAAAGCAGAGTTAGGGAAGGTCCGAGGCAGACTCAGCTCTGTATTAGATATAGAGTTCGAGGCGGATAGCGTAGCTCGGGCAGTAAAGACCGCCTGGACTAATAACTGTCCGGAGAGCAGAGTCATAGCGAAACGTGACCCATGGTGGACACCAGAGCTAGCGCGGTTAAGAGTAGAAACTCGACGTGCATTCAACACTGCGAAAGCAACCAAGAACTTTGGGGAATATTCTACGATACTCACGAGGTTCAATACAGAAGTGCGGAGAGCAAAAAGAAGGGCTTGGAAAAGACACTGCCAAAGCATAGACAGCCTCCCTGAGGGTATGAGGTTAGCCAAGGCAATATCCATGGCAAAATTAAATTCACTTACTACAGTGAGGAATGAGGTAGGGGAACTTACAAACAATGGGGAAGAAACACTGAAAACAATGTTCAACGTGCACTTCCCAGGTTCGGTGGCAATACAGGGAGAGGACACCATGTGTGATGTCCAAATAGATGAGCTAAGCTTAAAGACAACTAGAGCTGACTGGGAGACGGCAGGCAAAGTCGTGGAACAGAACAAACTCAAATGGGCCTTAAAGAGTTTTCAACCATTTAAGGCCCCTGGTCCGGATGGTGTTTATCCCATCCTACTACAAAAAGGGGAACCAGTACTCAGCCAACACCTGTGCAGACTATTCAGGGCGTGCGTGGCATTTGGGCATACCCCTAATATCTGGCGGCGGGTGACGGTGACGTTCATTCCCAAACCAGGGAAACCCAACTATGAGGATGCTAAATCCTACAGACCAATCAGTCTATCCTCATTCTTTTTAAAATGTCTAGAGAAAATGATAGATAGGCACATAAAGGATGGTCCACTAAAGGATTATCCCCTACATAAGATGCAATGCGCTTATCTACCTGGTAAGTCTACGGAAACGGCATTGCACTATGTGGTGAATCGTGCAGAGATGGCTCTGCAGCAAAAGGAAATTTGTGCTGCAGCTTTTCTGGATATCGAGGGTGCATTTGATCGCACAACATTCTCATCCATAGAACTAGCTGCTATAGAGCATGGGATAGAACCAACTCTTGTCAGATGGATCAAAAACATGCTAAAGAACAGGATAGTCCAGTCCACTCTATTAGGAGAAGGGCTATCCGTAAGAACCACTAAAGGATGCCCGCAAGGAGGGGTCTTATCGCCGACTCTGTGGAGCCTGGTAGTGGACTCTCTCTTGAAGATAATCAACAAAGGTCCGTTCTACGGAGTAGGATATGCGGATGATATAGTGATAGCAATCAATGGGAAGTTTCCAAACACAGTATCGACACTGATGCAGGAAGCTCTAGATAAGGTAACAAACTGGTGCACAACAAATAGCCTCTCGGTCAACCCGACGAAGACTAATGTCATCCTGTTTACAAGGAAAAAGGTACTGATGGGCTTACAGGACCTGTACATGTACGGAAGTAAAATTAAATGGGCCACTGAGGTCAAGTATCTGGGGGTGACCCTGGACAAGCAACTGAAGTGGCATACACATGTTGATCTAACCATAGCCAAAGCACTGAGAGTGCTGAACATGTGTAGGTCAGCGTATGGAAAGGCATGGGGACTACAGCCCAAAATAATGCACTGGTTATTTATCACTATGGTAAAACCGATAATAACGTATGGATGCATCGTGTGGTGGCCTAGAACCAAGACACAGACGTGCAGGGATTCCTTAACAAAACTGCAGAGGACAGCCTGCCTGGCCATCACAAGTGCTTTCAAAACAACACCGACGGCAGCTATGGAGAGGCTACTCAACCTAACTCCATTACATATCGTCATTGAAACTGAGGCAAGGAAGGCACTCTATAGGCTAGAGAAAGCTGGACTATGGAGCATAACGGCGCCAGGCCTCGAACACACCAAGCTAGAACCGGATAAGGAACTAGATGACATAAGGAACATGAGAAGTGACAAGATCATAACCACATATATGTTCAATAAGAGATTTAGCACTCACATCCCAACCAGGGAACAATGGAAAAGTGGTCTAAATAAGCAAGGCAAGGAGCAAATGATATGGTACACTGACGGATCCAAAACCAAGTTTGGAACAGGAGCCGGAGTATACACGGAAGGATATAGCCTTAGCCAAAGCATGGACAGGTTTACATCAATATTCCAGGCAGAGACCTATGCGATAAACATTTGTGCAAAAGAGATATTGGACAAACGAATCACGGGCAAGAAAATCTACATTTGTAGTGATAGTCAGGCTGCCCTCAAGGCCGTCGGCTCCTATGAGCTAAACTCAGCACTGGCTGCGGAGTGCGCATACCTTCTTGACAGATGTGGAGCGCGCAACACGGTCAGGTTAGTCTGGGTCCCTGGGCACACGGGAGTTGATGGCAATGAGCGTGCGGACGACTTAGCCAGGAAGGGAGCAATGGGAAAACCCGTTGGTCCAGAACCGTTCATAGGCATACCAGACGGCGCCTATAGAGGCGCACTCTTTAAATATGCCCAAGAACAACATAAGAAAGAATGGGAAACACACACAGGGCTACGACACTCAAAGGAATTCCTTTCCACATGGTGTGAAAGCGATTGCAAGAAACTACTAAAATATAGTAGACTACAACTAAGGCAAATAACGGGAGCATTCACAGGCCACTATGGCACGAAAGAACATCTACACAAGATGAACCTATGCGGCGACGTGGTATGCAGGTGCTGTGGCACAGAAACTGAAACCATGAAGCACGTCATCTGTCACTGCGACGCTCTGGCTGCGCGGCGAATGGAACTGCTGGGAGTGGCCTATCCAAACCCAGAAGAACTACGGCTCTGTCCCCCTGCTGGAATCTACAACCTAATACAGGGAGTACTGGACACCTCAGGTACGTAAGAGCATTAGGGCAAGGACAGCACAAAAGATCCCATGGGTCGAAGTGCGCCAGAGGTTTCCTCGGTCCGGTAAGCCAATATAAGATAAGATAAGATAAAAGCACTAATCTGTTCGTGCTAAGCCCTCAGAGTTTCAGTTAAATAGAATGTAGCACTAAAACATTTTGACTCCGAAAATGACAGTTCATTTGAATGCCGAAAAATGTGTGAATTTTCAGCTAGGAATATCTATTAGTAGATTGGAGTCTGGTTGGTCTACCCTTGTTCAATGGTATATTTAAATATTTTAATTCAATTAAACAGGCATTCATTGGGGATTATACTCTTGAAGCTGTCGACAAATACATTTACCTAGGACAAGTAGTCTGGTTACCTAACCGGACTCCAGCTCCTCCGGAGGTTTAACTTTGAGGGAAAGGTCAATTTATAAATCTAACGCGGCTGGGCAGCATTTGGTACGTCTGCGCAACGTCTTCTCATCCAATATACCTGTCCTTTAAGACCAAAATTTTAGTCAATGTGTGTTACTAGTGATGACATATGGATCAGAGACGTGGTCACTTACAATAGGTCTCATATATAAGTGTTCAAAGTTGCTCAACGAGCTACAAAAAGAGCTAGGCGGCGTTTCTTTAGGTGGTCGAAACAGGAATGAGGAGATTAGTAGAAGAACCAAGGTCACCAACATAGCCCATAAAATTAGTAAACTGAAGTTGCAATGGGTGGGCCACATAGCACAAAGATCTGACGGACATCGGAGCAGAAAGATTCTATCGTGGAGACCACGTATTGGCAAGTGCAGCCTGCCAGATGGACCGACGATCTTGTGAAGGTCGCAGGAAGTCGTTCGATACAAGTGGCATCGGACCGGTTGCGCTAGAGAGCGCTTGGGTAGTCCTGTGTTCAGCAGTGGATAAGCTTTGGCTTAAATGCTGATGAAACGGGCATAACGCTTATCTATCATACGCCTAAAGGTCTCCGCGTCGACTGACTTTGAGTTGTGCACCTTTTACCTGCGATCATCAGGTTATTGGTCCCCTTTGTCCTATTGCACTTATAATTAACGCTTAAAAAAGTATAACTCACGCTTTTCTATTATTATAGAAGCGTTTAGAAATATGAATTTTACATGCACACTCAATAATTAGAAATAAGTCATATAAAAAATTGTTCGGTATAGGGATCAGACCTATGATTACTCGATTCAGTGATCACAGCGGCTAATTTTTAAAACACATAATATCAATGGATGTTATTATCTTTTCGATCTCAGATAGAGTTGAACAACTATTTTTATTGTACTTATTTTGCCTTTTACATAAGTACGAGTAAACACCTTATTTACAAACAATCAAACCCAAAACAGTTTACAATTGTCCTCAAAGCCTTACAAGCCAACGATTTCTTTGAGAAAATATTTTCTTGATTCTTTTTATAACGTTCCTTTTGTGTCTGACACGTTTATTTTCGATTTGTTTTTTTTTTTCAAAGCAACGTAGCCTGCCCGACTTATTCCAGTATCGTTGGAGCGTCAATCATGAAATTCTTATACACAAACACGCAGACCGAAACAAACATTTGTGGGTCACATAAAGATGTGAGTAATGAGCGGAGTAATGTATGTCAATGTTCCTCTGTTCATATAATGTATCTCTGCAATGATGTATCCAGAAAATACCAGAGGGATTTATTCCCAAATCAATGAATATAAATAAGGTTCTCTACATATGAAGAGGCGCCCTAAAAATATGGTATACTTATATTTCCTTATTGCACGAACATATTAACTTTAGCGTTATGTTGTCGAGATAGCGTGCTATCACGTTCATCTTTATTTAGCACATATGTGATGCGAAAAGGGTGGCATATCAATTCGATAGCGTTACTATACGTTACTATAACGTCAATTTGTTCGTGATTAGTCTTTAGGACTGTCGTTAAAAAGCTTTATAATATAATGTATTTTTTAATTATGTATCCGGCAAATACCTGAGTGATTTATTCCCATATCACTGAATATTAATAAAGTTCTCTACACATCAAGAAGCGGCTCAAACAATGTGAGAGGTATCCGATATGGGACGCGTTCTTAAACATAATTGTTGGAATTCCCGACCGCCGCGACTTGGTAATGAGAATTCTTTACCTTCCACCGCCAGCAGGTGACCGACTCTTTTCACTGATGCTTCCCTGTACTGTAGTAAATTTAATTTCAATTATAAATTGTATGGATCATACGCCATGGATCATACTGTTAAAAAATATAATTTTGAGTACACATGCTTTTGAATCGGACGACACAGTGAGAAAAGATTTGATGTTAGCGTAACGTTGTCGAGACAGCGTGCTGGACAGCACGCTGTCTGTTCTGTTTCATATTAATTTTAGTAAATTTGGGGTGCGACAAGGATGTAATTTCATTTCGATAATTTAATCGCATTAGCATCAATCTCTTCGTGCTAAGCTCTCCGTCTCATATAATTTTAAAATATATTTCATTATTAAAAACGGTCTATACTTTTATTAATTTTTATGCAATATTTCAACGAAATAAACCAAGATTGATTATGCACCATTACATATTTGTTCAAGAAACGGAATTTTGAAATGCCATCTTATCAGATTTTACATTACTATTGCAAATGTAGATTTTAAATTTAAGTATTTTTTATCGGAATTTACAACAATAAATAATAATTTCCAACGATCTATACCATCAAGCAAGATCCCTCAGGCAGAAAATACGTACAAAGTTCCATGAGGTTCTATCTTCTATTTATACACACACCGTCACGCCTATATTCCCCAGAGGGGGTGGCAGAGGTGTACTGAGTACACCCACGTTTCGCCGACGATGTTAGGTCCCATGTAATAGGTGGCGAGCCTATTGCCATATACCGGGCACAATTCCAGACTCCGGACTCATACTGGGAATTTTTCGTTAGCAAAACTACATTTGTCTGACCTAGGATTTGAACCCACGACCTCGTGATTACAAAGCCATGCGCTTTGCCACCAGACGAACGAGGCAGTCATTTATCATCTATTTATCATTTCTAGATTAATTTAAAATCACAGAATTTGTCTAGTAACGATGACACGGCAAAAATATCTCAAACATGGATTTCTTAAACTTTTTTTTATTAGTCATTAACTCCAATTAAACTTGTACTCAATTCACAGCGTCAACTTCTTGTCTCTAATAAACGAGCAGCGTGAAATTCTTTTTCAACTGAAAATTTCCCACAAAAATATCTCACTCTTGAGAAAAGACTTTCACGCTGAAATTCTGAAATTTTCTCTTAGTAAGACCGTCTAAATGAGCCTTAGAAGGAAATGACATAGTATTGTGGTATATAGAGATATTTTAGTTTTAAAAAAATTATTTCTAAAACTAGTAACTTCAAGAGTCCAAACACATAGCGCGTAGATCTTGCATATGTAATCGTTAAACGTATGCGTCGTGTAGTTGGCGTACAACATCTACTTACAAGCTTTTATTTAACTCGCCATGATTATTTGTTTATGTAAAACATGTCGCTAGGAATTATTGTGGTGGTATTGTATAAATAGTGGATGTGCTTACAAACATAAAATTCAATAAATACCCATACCGAAATAAATATTTGTAAGTCACACAAAGATTAGTCCCTAGCGGGCATCGAACCTGCGACTTTCAATCTAGTGGGTAGAAAAACTCAAGCTCGCAATCACTGGACCAAGCCGTCCGGTTATTTGTTAGTTTGCTTAGGTCAAGTCTTGCAAACTGAATTTTCTAATTCACACTTTCTCTTATTCCACGTAGTTGTTATTTGCTATGTTGGTTAAGTTTAAAGGCAATGCATTATTACGATTTACCGAGGATTTACTATTGAAATATTTCCATATTCTTCCACAAAAAATAAGTAATTTTTGTGTCTCCCACAAAGAACTCTTTTTATCATACATACATACATTACTTTAATACTGTAGTGATTTATTAAACTAAGAGTAGGTTTCCTTTAAAAACTTAAAATTTCTCTCATTATATTCGAAGCCGCAAGGAATTCATACAATGTGCTAAAACCGCTAAAATGAAGCCGACGCGAATCTTTTTTATTTACTCTGGCACTGTGTTTAGTTACGTGAAATTTCAACGTAAAGTGACAGTTTTAAAAGACTGCGGTAAATACAAAGTACTGTATGTGGCAGTTTATTGATTGCACTAAATAAACCAGTGAAATAATTCCTAAAGCGCGAAAAGAAAAAGTGATTGTTTATATCGCGTAATAATGGCAGCGATCAGGGTATATTCTTCGTAGCAATGATAGTCGTTGAAGCAGAATGTTTTAAAGTGGTGACTATTGAGCACAAGATAATATGGAGTTGGCATGGTCCCCACTCAAAATAGAACTATGGGGAGTCTTCTGTACTGTAGTCTCTCCGCTGATATGATGATGGCTATAAAGCCATCGTACGTATAAATCAGGCCAGGAGGAGGTACAAGCCAGGAGTACGTATAAATGTACTCCTATCATTATAATTTATTCTATGAGAATGATTACAGTAATTGGGACTATTTTGGGACTCACTTATATCATCAAAATCAAGTTACAGAGCCTATAGCCAAATTACGTGCTTATGGTTTCTACTTTTTAGTCTCCTTTTCTATGTATCATTAAAATTACCCTAGATTCCTTGCGGCATAGTCTCCTTTTATGTATTTAAAGGAATTTCGAGTGATGATGTCGCACTACGTAACTAAGAAGCACAAAGCGGAGTCACCAAACGATTCACTCAAAATCCTATTGTCATTTATGGATCATTCTCTCGCAGACAGCAAAGAAAAACCCCGCAACCAAGGGTGAATGTCTCCAAATCTTTATATTCACTGTAATAGCCCTTACTACCAAAAAGATTAGGCGAGAATGAAAAGGAAATGAATAAGAAATCTGCATGATCCTTTGTATAATGCATTTGCGGAACATAAGTACTGCCACAGGTTTTTGTATCAGCTTGTTCACTTCACGAACGTTGAACTGGTAGAAGCCAATGCGACAACATGATGCATTTTGGTTATTCCGTCACTCCGTCTTAGTCACTATGCTTTTTATACAGCTTGCTTATAACGAACAGCATGCGTGCTGACGTACTTCAATATTATGTGTGTCAATATCAGACTCACCTTTGATGATGATAAAGTAGGTTACATATAGGCAAGTCTGCTATTTGACATTTACGCACCCATGTTGAAACGCGTCCTATCGCGTAGCCTAATTTAATTTTACGATTATTTGGTCAACTACAGTATAACACGACACATACGCATGCGAGCTTTTAGGCTACTCTAGATATTGAGAATCATAGCTGTCAATTCTAAAAGCAAATGCCATTCAAATATCTTGTATTTTTCTTTTTATTTAAAATCTATAATACTATTCTATTTCAAAATTTTTGCACCGTTACCGTCACGCCTATATTCCCGAAGCGGGGGTGTCAAAAGTGTACTGTGTACACCCACTATTCGCTGACGATGTTAGGTCCTATGTAATAGGAGGCAAACCTTTTGTAATATACCGGGCACACTTGCAGACTCCGGACTGAAACTGGGAGTTTTTCGATAGATAAACTACATTTGTCCGACCTACAATTTGGGACCTCGGGACTTCGTGATCGCAAAGCACATTATTCGCCGCTATACCAACTAGCACTCAATTTTTTGCAGATTAAAAAATAGGTTTTTGTGTCTCCCTAAAGTAAATATTTTTATAGATACGGTGTTTTGGACTGACAGTGAAGAAATATTTTATTTTATTTTATTTTTATTTTTATTACAAAAACCACAGCTCTTGAACATAATTGGAGATGTGAACATAAGTATAATACCTTACAGCCAATTATGGTTTTACAATTTACACTATATTAAGACACAGTCTATTTTAATAGTAATTAATGATTGAAAACTAATTGCCGTACCTATAAGTTATATGCCGTGCGTGTGTGTGTGTGTGTGTGTGAGTGTATGTATGTGTATGTGGGTGTGTGTATGCGTCTTAGTATTTGTGTACATAAATATACATGTGTACCCAATAAAAGTAAAACAAATTGCATTATAATTACTATAAACATATTATTTAAATTACTATCAATGTTAATAAATACTAAAGCAGTGACGTCAGTTGTTTTTTAAAGATTGCTTTTGAGGTGTTAAATATATCTACCGAAGAAAATTTATTGTTATATGTTCTACGAATGCGGCAAGCGACAGAATTATGTGCATAGTTGGTTGTGCTAGCTGGAACATCAAATAAAGTGGTGTGTCTGGTCCGGTAGGAAGGAGCCCTAAACTGCATTACAAGATTATTTAAAGGAAGGCAATCTATGGCATTGTTACATATATTGTGAAGAAATAGCATATCAGAAATAGTGCGTCTCTCTTCCAAGGTTAGGATGCAATGAGACTTACAGGCTTCGGAATAATCAGGAAAGCTTTTTTGAGTACGATAGTTTAAGTGTTTAATAAATTTAGATTGGATGTTTTCAATTTCCTGTTTGTAAATAACGTAATGTGGATTCCAAACACAGCTGCAATATTCTAAGACACTTCTAACGTAAGAGTAGTAAAGAATTTTGAGGCACAACATATCAGTAAAGGGTTGACAGGTACGTATAATGAAGCCTAAATTTGTATATGCCTTATTAACAATAAAAGAGACATGTTCAGAAAACAAGAGTTTCGGGTCTAATACGACTCCAAGATCTTTTACAATACAGTCGCGGCTGATGGTAATACTGCTAAAGCTATAGTTGAAAAGAACAGGTTTCTTTTTACGGGTAAAGGTTATCGTTGTGCATTTACTGATATTTAGACTGATGTGGTTATCTGCATAATAAATTGCGAGTCTATTAAGATCTTCTTGCATTTTTGTGCAATCATCTTCGTTTTTGATATTCATATAAATTTTTGTGTCATCCGCATACATTAGAAACTTTGCATTTTTAATATGACTACCAATATCGTATACATACGCTGCGTACAGCAGTGGGGCCAGCACGGAGCCTTGTGGCACGCCAGAAGAAACTTTGATGATATCTGATTTAGCACCACCGACAACAACAGCTTGGGATCTATTTCTTAAATAAGACTCGGTCCACCTGAGGAGATTGCCGCGTATTCCAATTTCTTGGAGCTTTCGAAGGAGAATGTCGTGATTTACACGGTCAAACGCCTTTTCAAAGTCGGTATAAATAACGTCTACTTGACCTCCACCATCCATACAACGAAGAGTGTTTTCCAAAAACAAGGCTAGATTAGTATTGGTTGACCTTCCTTTTATAAAACCATGCTGCTCTGGAGGTATTGTATATGTGTCTAATAGTTGTTGTGGCGACCGAAGAACCCGACACGATGACGTTTTCTCACTTTGTAAATATTATCATCATTATCAGCCTATAGTAGGCCAGGCCAGGAGCCAGGAGGAAATAGGTCTCTCAAATTCCGCAGCATTGAAGACTATTAGCTAAAAGTTTTCATTAGAAAAACTACATTTGTTCGATTGTTGTAAATAATAATTTATACAAGCAATAACTTATAAGCACGACTGCATAATTTTTATATAATACAATGACATGAATATATTTTCCGCCTTGATAGCATCCTTCCATCTTCTTCTTGGATAAAATCTTTCTTCTGAAAATTATATTACGCCTAACAAGGTATGATTTATTGCCTTGCTTCGTAATTTTCTCACGGCTGTTACTATAATAATAAAAGAAATACAAATGTACATACAATTTTATGCCTCCACATATGTTGAGCTTTTAAGCTATATAACAAAACGCACGTCGAAATTATAAATAATGTTACCAGCATCTATGATTATTACTATTTTGTGAGTGCATTTACAGACACAAATTCTTCATGTGTTAGTTGTTAGAAGTTGAGAGTACATATTACTTACTGACAGACCAGACCCAAACAAATACTGTGGATCACAGAAATATTTAGGAGTTCTTGTAGAATAGAAATTATCATAATATACTACGTATCGAAACTGATAGATGACCTTTAAATCTTTTACTTATTTCGCTAAGAATTTAAAATCAATCAAATTTTGTAATCTGAAACAAATAACTTTTCTCGCTCACTTATTTTTTCTATGAAATAAATCATTATTAATGCCAAGATAGATTCAGTGGGGTATCATTAATCATGCTTCTATTTAACACTACAGCTATTAAATTTAAAAATTTATGGGTGGTTTCGTATATTACCGGTGTAGCTTCGTAACTAGGGTGTTGTTAACTTTCAGGGATACTTGTTTACAAAAATCTATCTATTCATCTATATCATCACGCCAAATCCGTTGCGGGGTAGGCAGAAAGTACAGAATTCCAACAGGTTATTTCCTTACAGACCTCTCTGGCTTCGTCCACTCTCATAGTTTCTCTCATACACGCTCGCCGGTTATGGAGACTCTTGACTTGTCCTTCAGATAAGACTTGGTCTATTTGGTCATGGTAAGATAGTCTAGGTCTTCCCCGGTACCTACATCCTTTCACTTTCGCATTGTTAATCTGTATTGTCATTCTTTCTTTTCACATTCTTTCTATATGCCCGAACCAACGGAGCATACCTTTGAATTTATAATACAAGTATGATTATATACTAGTCTGTCAGTGTGAAAATATGTCTGTAAATGTACCTACCTACAATACAGGAATGTCTTTGCGTTTTATATTTTGCATTTACAAAGCATGATTTTCACATACACAAACACGCGGACTGAAATAAACGTTTGTGGGTCTTACAAAATATTATTCCGTGCGAGAACAAAACCTGCGACTACGCGGTCCAAAGACCGCAGTGGCCTACACTCTAAGCACAAGACCAAGCTGATAGGAATTTATAGAATTTATTAATATTCTAGTTGTACTTACGGCCGTTGGGACAGAAAAGTCCTCGAATGGCGGTCACGTACATACACATATCTGAAGTCGTGGTGTGCAGGCCGTTTAAAAAATGGACCGTGAACTGATGAATTGAAACAAAGATATTTTAATGTTAAATCATCTAAATAAAAAGTAAACTTGAAATAAAACTTTTAAGTTTTATTTCATGTGTAATATTCGCGTAAATTTAAGAACTCATTAAAAAGTAAACTTATCGGTCTAAAAGTATACCATAAAAATGGCTACGGAAGTAGACATTTAAACAATGTCAGCAGAACGCCGGTCTTTGTGGCGATCTTTGATGAGGCATTTAATTAAAAATCAATCAACACTAAATGTATATATCTATCGATACAATATGTCGTGTCTATGCTATTGGTCGTTAGGGAGTTCCTTCGTCTGAAGCCAATCTTGGGTGTAGAATCAGGTCACGCTTACTATAAAAATGCATCATGTAATAATATCAGCCTATACTGCCCACTGCTGGACAAAGGCCTTCTCTCACAAATCGAGAAGAGAGAGAGATTAGGTCATACGCGGACCCAGTGCGGATTGGCGGAGGCAGGTTTGTGGCCACCTGCTGTTGGAACTTATCAAGCCGCCTTTTAAGGCTTCTAACTCGGCTTAACGACAACTACATTAAGTGGTAGCCGGGACCAACAACTTCACGTGCCTTCCGAAGCACGGAGAATTCCGAAGCTCAAATATGAAAATGCCACAAACGGTCACCCATCTCGGGCCGACCGAGTCGAACACTGCTTAACCTTGGTAATCGGTAATAACACCGCACAGCGCTACGAGCGCCTCATGTAAGGACGTTCTCATTCAGCTTGCAAGATTTGCGCTAAACATACTAACAAACTTTGCGAGTTAAATATAAAGCTTGTATTAATGACGACATTTTGCTGCTTTCCTTCACCTACTGCAAATTGATACATCAACGAATGATGATACAGAACCTCCTGACAATCTAATTTTCAAGACAACGCGAGTACACACTGATGCGAAACAATTTCATTGTCCAAATGTAAATGCCTACATCGATCCCCCCAACTGCTGCTTCACCGGAAATGGTAATCCGTCGTTTATAACACTATGCTGACGTTTCATTTATAATATGTTTTGTATATTTATGATTTGTATAAAACATGAGCAAAACGTCAGAACGTCAGAAATTTGGTCAGAAATATTCTATACACGTGAATGGCTAGAAGTGTACCACACAGTCATGCCTATATCCTCTAAGCGGGGATGGTAAAGGTGTACACCTGCCCACCCACATATCGCCGACGATGTTAATGACGGCAAGCCTATTGCCGCCATACCGGGCACTATACCAGAACTGATAATTTTGCATTAAAAAAACCGTTCTTAATCCGCTCACCAATTATCGAAGCAGTCTAAGCTTAGAGTATACATCATGACTGATTAATGTTAAATATTTTTTTATAATAATAATATACTCATATGTTTCTTCACAAAGGTTATCAGGTCTTCAGGTACGTACCGAATACTCAATCTGAACTCCTTTGTGAGAGGCTAGTCCTGCACTAGGTATACCTGTGTCACTCTATTCGAACAGTACACAATTATAATAAGCATATTCCTTTATATATTATTAAGTAATATATCATTAGCCTTTGGACACTCGAGAAAAAACACAGTTACCCTAAAATAATAATTTTATTTCAAACTATTTTATTTGGCAGGTTCACAGCTAACATGAAAAAATAAATATAGATGAATACAATTAAAGGACCATTTACAAGTCTCGCATCTAAAAGTAGATATTATTATACTTATCTAAATTACTTCCAGCAAAAATACTTATGTAACACAGACAAACGAAAATTGTCAAAGATAATTTTAATTGCAGAACCTTTTATACCTTTAAAACCTTTTCAACATGCGTATTAAGGTACAAAATGGTACATCAATTTCCATTTTACGACTGTTGAAGCTTTGTGACCAAAATTTAAGGACACAAAATTATCTGGAGGGACCCGTGAAGGTCACTGCCGAATGGGTTCGAACACATTCATCCGGTGAAAAAAGCTAAGATTCGAGACTCGGGCACCAATAAATGTGTGTAACCTTTTTTATAATCACTCCAACAAGATAAGTGTGTAATTATTTTAATAAGATTGGATTATATTTCAAAAAAGGCTGGGAATTCCTGTCATAGATTTAAAAAAGAATCTCAAACATTATATAAGGGATACGTGGATGGTACGATCTTTCAGTTTACGATAGTTCTTGAAATAATTTGTATCAAAAAAGTGATTTTTATTTCACACAAATATGTTAGTGTTTGCAACTGTGTCACTAAAGGTTTAATTCAAAATAGATTCTTAGAATACATCTACATAAGGCAGTAATATAATTTTTTTCTTTTTAAGAATACTTAGTTTATAAATCCCGTAAAACCATAACATGTTCAACACGATCATAAACATCTGTGTTCTTATTATTGCACAATATGCTATCTGTACACCTGAAACAAAGAAAAATAATATTTAAGTCATTTATATATTTTGTAATGTATGTATGTTATTACTTTAGAAATAAGTTTCATATTGTAGGAATGTTACACGTAGAAAAGCGACACCGACGCACGACTACGGTACTCAACGCGGGCAATCCATGGGTTGCGGTCCTCGGCGACTCCGCAAAGCGTCTTGCGAGACGAGAACATCCACAATAGCTCCCCCAGGCGTATTGCTTCAGATCTGAGCAACTGCAATTGCAAAAGATCCATATATGGGGACTATTATCTCAGGAGCGGCGGCAAAACAAGTTTACAAATTGTCTACATCTTGCTAACACCCATATTACAACAAATAGATCTTGGTCAACTCACATAATAGAGGGTAAGTCTATTGCCATGACTGTCTGCTCCATAGCGTTAAGTATTTACTTAGACTCTTTCTGTTTCATCCACAGGGTAGAAACAATGCTATTTTACTACACAGGTCGTAGGATAGTTCAATTCACAGAATAACTTCATAGGTTACTCACAAAATCTAATCTCAAACCGCTCATGTAAGCAAAAATTATCCGTTTTAATCGTAATTATGTTATACCTGATCCATACATACACCTGACTCACGCGGACATATGTAGGGTAGTATGGGCATGTAAAATTTACATAACCATTCTGTTCATCTTCATATCTATTTCCTTGTTCACTACTGCGGTTAATATTCTCACACTGCCCAATTTTATGACCATTTTACTGCAGTTTTAATAATCTGAATCGGGTAATGTAATGGTAATCTAGGATACAGATTAAAAATATAGTAACAATACGGACGCCATTCACAGGCAACATTGACGAAGAATCTATTTTTAAAATACCACCCTCGCTGCACCAAAACATTCATCAATAAACGGCAGTACTCAATAACGTTGAGATGACGCTCTTCCACATAGGCTGTCATCCGAATAAATGAAAACCCTAAATATGACAGATTTTAAACGATATTTCAGGGCGAAACACCCATCAGTTTGCGGAAACAACCGAATTAAAGCATGAGCCAGTTCTGGACGGCCAGGCTCATCCTTTTTGCGAATTTCAAAAGATGAATAGTTTGCTGGAATATTTTAGGGCTCTTTGAAATCATTGCGTGATGTAAAGGGTTGTATAAGGGTTGTATGAGAACATGGATATTTTCATTTTTGTAGAAAATGTCATGCACTTTAGTTACTTCCAGTATTGATTAAAATATAATTACATATTGAGTAAAAATTAGATTTTTATATTACGTGAACTAAGCATAAAGCAATGAATTCGGTGTACACTTGACAGAGTGGCGTCCCAGAATGCTACCAAGACCAAAAGGCAGATCATCAGCCAGATGGAGCGATTACATCGTAATGGTGCCTGAAAAATGATATGTAGACTAGCACCGGACCAAATCCAATAGGTATCGGAAAAAGGTGTCACTTTGAATTTCACTCACTCAGCTTTAGGCACAACTTTATGTTACAATTTCACTCAACATTGGCTAATTACAGGCTGATTGACGATCAAGATAAGTTTTTTTCGCTATATGTACCTATACTAATAATTGACAATACTTTTTTCATTTAGGATTTATCTATCTATCTATATAATCACGCCAGATCCCTCCGGCGTAGGCAGAGAGAGCAGAGTTCCAAATGGTTCGTTCCGTACATACCCCTCTGGTTTCCTTCTCCATTTAAGATCTATATCCATTTAAATCGTTAGTTACTATACTGTAGACAGAGTTGGGCATAAATAAATATCGAAAAAATTAAGTTGTAATTAAAACATTTCGGATTGTACAGCGGTTTATTGATGGTTTTTAGGTTCTTTGCATTTCGAATGCTCTATAGCATCCATGGTCCCTGGAGAGACTGAAGCGTTTGACGCCCAAAAGTCACTGTTATTCCGGAGTATCTTAAGAGGATACAATTAATTGCTTTTGCCATCTGGTAATTCTCTGGGCTTGTAGATATCTAGTGTCATGGTCATGGTTATTAAAAACTATAATTATGGTTTATACTTTGTCTTAAATTTACTGCTTCATCTTCACGCGTATATCAAGTGGTACAATATAAACTAATCGATGATTTTCCAACTGACTGCTACAAAAATATAGGGCAGCACGAAAGCAAAGCTAACCTCAAAATCCATTTCCCTTACAAAACACAATGATAACGCATTCGACTAGAACTAGACCGCCCAAAGTAATCGAATAGCACCCGACAATCGTCACGTAATCGATTCTGAAGTGAATAAACAAAATCTGGACAAAATCAATTAAGTTGATAACCCCAGGGGTATTTGCTCGATACTCCTAGTGCGAGTTATATCCAACAAATCGTGAATTGGAAACCAATTCCATAACCATATAATTCAATGAGTATAATAGGGTATGTCAAGTACTGGGGCAATAGGGATTCAGTGCATAGTTCAACTAAAGCCCGCTGAGGTCTATTAGAGGCCTCGGCGAGTGAATTTGCTAAGTAGGGTTTTAGAATGAAATTATTCGTAAGTTGTACTAAACATTCTGGCTCATGAAATGACTTTTATTTGAAACTAGTTGTTACCCGCGGCTGTGCACGCGGTTATTTTGTAATTTGACATAGGTATAGTAGTGTGTTATCTCCCTGAGCGATGGTTTTGTAAAAACGCTGAAATACGTAGTCCTTTCTTTCTTACCAAAAGTCTATGTATGAATTTTCATATGCCTATCTTGAACAATGATAGGTACCTGATACAAACTTTCGTCCCCTAATTTAAACCCTTAATTGTAACTCCTATTTTACACTCTTTTTTGAGATAAAAAGCCTATATCTAGGCTAAAATATGTCTCCATGCCAAATTTAATTAAAATCTGTTCAGCGATTTAGAAGTGAAAAGTTAACAGACAAACAGACAGAGTTACTTTCAAATTTATAATATTGGTACGAAGTACAGATACTAGTCTATTTTCTCGACTGCCTCGTTGGCCCAGTAACAAAGGGCACATTGTGGTCCTGGGTTCAATACCTAGGTCAAGAACATACAATGCAAAAGTGGAAGGATATAGGTACCGGAAAAGACCTAGACTGTCTTACCAGGACCAAGTAGGCCGAGTCTTATCTGAAGGACAAGTCAAGAGTCTCCGTAACCGGCGTGCGTGTGTGAGACGCACTTTGAGAGTGGAGAAATCCAGAGAGGTATGTAAGGAAATAACCTGTTGGAAGTCTGTACTCTCTGCCTACCCCGCAAGGGATCTGGCGTAATGATATAGATAGATAGATAAATAATAGTATCCTTGTATCGAATTCCAGGTCACATAAAGTGTGCTAATCCAATCAGTCGCTCTCTGAAATTGTGCTAATGAGCAATAGACTTGCTCCTTAATACATTTGGGTCTAAAATAATTAGAGATATGTGGGTACAGTACTTAGTATAACCACAACCTGTTGGGAGGATATACGTAGCCGTAACGATATTTTTTATTATTTCTGTACCTTCAGGGAAAGGTAATATAATTCGGGTAATAGCTTTCTTTAATATTTTTACACTACACATAGTACATCAGAAAAAATTCCGCTTTTCTTCAATCTGATCCCCGTTTCTATGGCTTGAAATCAGAAAGATTTTTTAGGCATTATTATGCCTAAAAAATCTTTCTGATTTTTCAGCATTGACAACGTGTAGATGATATATTTCCAATTGTTAAAAAGTGAACTGAACTGGTGGTTCCAATATTTTTTTCAGTACTGATTCAACTTGAATTAACCTCTTTAACACAATCAGCAGGAATACATTAAAATCGTATTAATTAATAATTACATATGGATTTATGTACACCAATGGCATTGAATAGATGAACCCATTTTTAAATAGCATTTGACATGTCAAATACTTATATCATTCGACACCATAGTAATGAAAGTAGGATAAATGCGGTAGAAATGCGAGCTCTGCGAAAGATGTGCGGAGTGAAGCTGACCGACCGCATTAGCAACAGCATAGTAAGACAGCGAGTAGGTATGAAAGATAGTATCGGTGTAAAGATGAGAAAGGGCATGCTCCGTTGGTTCGGGCATATAGAAAGAATGCCAGAGGAAAGAATGACAAAACAGATATACAATGTGAAAGTGGAAGGATGCAGGTACCGGGGAAGACCTAGACTATCTTACCACGACCAAATAAACCGAGTCTTATCTGATGGAAAAGTCAAGAGTCTCCGTAACCGGCGAGCGTATATGAGACGAACTATGAGAGTCGAGGAAGCCAGAGAGGTATGTAAGGAAAGAACCTTTTGGAACTCTGTACTCTCTGCCTACCCCGCAAGGGATCTGGCGTGAGGTTATAGATAGATAGATAGATAGATTCGACACCACCTCGACATTAAACCATATCAAGTATGTATGAATAAAAATCATCGTGTCAAACAATATAAGTGTACATTTTAGTTAATATTTATGGCAATGGTCTAACATCGTTGGCGAAAAGAGGGTGTACACAGTACACCTCTGCCACCATCCGCAGAATATAGGTACGACGGTGTATGTTGAAGCTCTGTCTGTTGTGTGAAATCTACTTCAGGTACCTGGTGGAGTCGCCTTACGAGGAGGTGGGTCTAGCCCGATCATACCTATTCTTGATCTTACTTCTATCTCCTCGGCCTATGTCAGAGAGAATAGGCTATTACTAAGGTAGCGAGCTACATCTTCGGCCTTATCGTAATTTTTTGACAGGTGGAATAGAGGCCAATCGCTGACCAGTCTTAAATAAAAAATAAATAGTTCACTAACAGGCGCTTAAGCACAGACAACATAACATTATATAATTCTGACGAAAAATCATGCTGTCACGTTCATCTTAATTTAGTAAATCTGTAGTATGAAAGGGATGGCATATAAACTCGAAAGCGTTTCGATAACGACAATCTGTTTTTTTTGTTTGTTTGTTCTTTTTTAAAAACGTAGCCCCACATTTATTCACATACACAAATACCCAGACCGGAACAAATAATTGTAGATCACACAAATATTTGTCCCCTGCGGGACTCGAACCCGCGACTATTAGACGCAGTGGGCAGAGCGGCTTAAGCTCTTAACTACAGCGCTAAAGCACCCAAAACAGTCCCCAAAAAGGGACAAAGTGCGTCATGCACACAAGGCCCCTCGGGGCAAAGTGTAAGGCCCTCGGGCATAAAAAAGGCAGCGGGACAAGTGACGGCAGCGAACCCCAGTGGTGGCGCCAGTCTGGTCCCCAAAATTGCACCTAAGAGTTGCGGATCTGGAGGAGACACAGTGTCTTCCGGTCTGCCCCCGGCTGCCAAGGTGGAGGCGAAGGCGTCCGGCTCTGCTGGACCCGGAAACCAAACCACCCAGGCGGCCGGTGCTGGCGGACTGCGTGACCATGTCCCTCCTAAGGGACGCAAAAGACTCAGCGGGCTCGCTAAGCGGAGGAAGCGAATCGAGCTCGCAAGGCAATCGGCTGTCTCTCAGACGCCCGTACAGGAGGCGACGCTCTCTAAACGAGCGAGAGAGGTCAGCGATGAAGCTAGGGATGCGGCAGGGGATCTGAAGCGAGTTCGCCTCGGGTCCTCCTTTAAAGAAGCCCTAACTATGACAAGGATGGTCATCATTGCGGATGACTATCCCAAGACGATGATTGATGAGGAGACTGCCTGGAGCATAAAGGACGTCATCTGGAGGAGGATGTGGAGCGATCCTGTCCTCACCATTGATTGGAAGGGGGTCCAAGGCGGCATCATCAGCATAACTTGCTCCAGCGATGAGGCGATCACCTGGCTGAAGCACTACGACGGTCAAACTGTCGGTGGTGTCAAGGTCAAGGTGATCAGAGATAGGGACCTACCCCGTCCTGTGAAAATGGCGTGGAAGAGGACACGCGTGAGCGAAAAGGTCCCTCTGTTAATGGAGCTTCAGATGCTCCAGCGACTCCATAAGGTTATACTTACGGACCGCTGGAGGGTCGTGAACACGACGACAGAGGGAAGACAGGCTAGGAGCATCATCCTGATGGATCAGTCCTCGGCTGATGCCATTAAAGAAGCCGGGTACATGCTGCACGCCGGGCTTGACCGCAGCTACTTCAAAGTCCTTGAAACGTCGGAGGACAAAGAGGAGGCTGCGGTTGGGTCCGATAAACCAGCGGTAGTACCCATTACTACTCCGGTGGAGACACTACCAGACCATCAGCAGGGGGGAAACACCCCTGCAACAGATAAGGAGGAGGCACTGCTCGCGGACTGTCCGGTCCCATCGCCAGCCATGTCGGTGAGATCGGATGGACTGGCGGGCGGCTTCGACAATCTGGGCATCACGTCTTCCCCGATAGGGGAGGACGATGAAGCCCCAGATAGCAGCGAACCGGAGGAGAGCTGCAAGGTAGGTAGTCCCTAATGTGGACTACCAACTGAACACAACCAGGCAACAAAGGAGCTTGGCCTAAGGTGCGTACAAATCAACTTGCACCACTCTAAGGCGGCTACGGCGATGCTAGATCGCCAGCTGCGAAGAGCTAAATTTGACTTAGCACTTATTCAAGAACCCTATATTTATAGGGGACAGATAAAGGACCTTGTTGGAGCGGGGGGTAACCTGTTTCACAATTGCACAACTAATGACATGAGGACCTGCATTTTTGTCAGGAATGGCATAAACGCTTTGCCTCTGTCCATTTTCTGTTATAGGGACCTCACCACGGTGAAGTTAAAATTGGAAGGTAACAAGGGTAGCCGAGAAGTCATCTTCTCGGCTGCCTATCTGCCCTACGAAAGCGCGGACCCTGTTACAACGCATCTGCGGGACTTGGTTGAATATTCCTGCAATAAGAAGGTTGAGCTAATCGTAGGATGTGACGCAAACGCGCATCACGTCGTCTTGGGCAGCTCAGATACTAATCAAAGAGGGGAAAAACTTCTGGACTTTCTGGTAAGTACTCCTTTACAAATTCTCAATAGAGGAAATAGGCCCACGTTTGTTAATAGACGTAGGGCAGAAGTTATTGACATTACAGTTGCCTCTAACAGAGCGAGCAGACAGGTAAACAACTGGCATGTCTCCAATGAGATCTCATCCTCCGATCACAATTATATATGTTTTCAGTATGGGATGGAAACGTTTAATATAAATCCAAGAAGGCGGAACCCAAGGAACACTGATTGGGCCGCATATAAAAGTGACCTTAAAGCAGAGTTAGGGAAGGTCCGAGGCAGACTCAGCTCTGTATTAGATATAGAGTTCGAGGCGGATAGCGTAGCTCGGGCAGTAAAGACCGCCTGGACTAATAACTGTCCGGAGAGCAGAGTCATAGCGAAACGTGACCCATGGTGGACACCAGAGCTAGCGCGGTTAAGAGTAGAAACTCGACGTGCATTCAACACTGCGAAAGCAACCAAGAACTTTGGGGAATATTCTACGATACTCACGAGGTTCAATACAGAAGTGCGGAGAGCAAAAAGAAGGGCTTGGAAAAGACACTGCCAAAGCATAGACAGCCTCCCTGAGGGTATGAGGTTAGCCAAGGCAATATCCATGGCAAAATTAAATTCACTTACTACAGTGAGGAATGAGGTAGGGGAACTTACAAACAATGGGGAAGAAACACTGAAAACAATGTTCAACGTGCACTTCCCAGGTTCGGTGGCAATACAGGGAGAGGACACCATGTGTGATGTCCAAATAGATGAGCTAAGCTTAAAGACAACTAGAGCTGACTGGGAGACGGCAGGCAAAGTCGTGGAACAGAACAAACTCAAATGGGCCTTAAAGAGTTTTCAACCATTTAAGGCCCCTGGTCCGGATGGTGTTTATCCCATCCTACTACAAAAAGGGGAACCAGTACTCAGCCAACACCTGTGCAGACTATTCAGGGCGTGCGTGGCATTTGGGCATACCCCTAATATCTGGCGGCGGGTGACGGTGACGTTCATTCCCAAACCAGGGAAACCCAACTATGAGGATGCTAAATCCTACAGACCAATCAGTCTATCCTCATTCTTTTTAAAATGTCTAGAGAAAATGATAGATAGGCACATAAAGGATGGTCCACTAAAGGATTATCCCCTACATAAGATGCAATGCGCTTATCTACCTGGTAAGTCTACGGAAACGGCATTGCACTATGTGGTGAATCGTGCAGAGATGGCTCTGCAGCAAAAGGAAATTTGTGCTGCAGCTTTTCTGGATATCGAGGGTGCATTTGATCGCACAACATTCTCATCCATAGAACTAGCTGCTATAGAGCATGGGATAGAACCAACTCTTGTCAGATGGATCAAAAACATGCTAAAGAACAGGATAGTCCAGTCCACTCTATTAGGAGAAGGGCTATCCGTAAGAACCACTAAAGGATGCCCGCAAGGAGGGGTCTTATCGCCGACTCTGTGGAGCCTGGTAGTGGACTCTCTCTTGAAGATAATCAACAAAGGTCCGTTCTACGGAGTAGGATATGCGGATGATATAGTGATAGCAATCAATGGGAAGTTTCCAAACACAGTATCGACACTGATGCAGGAAGCTCTAGATAAGGTAACAAACTGGTGCACAACAAATAGCCTCTCGGTCAACCCGACGAAGACTAATGTCATCCTGTTTACAAGGAAAAAGGTACTGATGGGCTTACAGGACCTGTACATGTACGGAAGTAAAATTAAATGGGCCACTGAGGTCAAGTATCTGGGGGTGACCCTGGACAAGCAACTGAAGTGGCATACACATGTTGATCTAACCATAGCCAAAGCACTGAGAGTGCTGAACATGTGTAGGTCAGCGTATGGAAAGGCATGGGGACTACAGCCCAAAATAATGCACTGGTTATTTATCACTATGGTAAAACCGATAATAACGTATGGATGCATCGTGTGGTGGCCTAGAACCAAGACACAGACGTGCAGGGATTCCTTAACAAAACTGCAGAGGACAGCCTGCCTGGCCATCACAAGTGCTTTCAAAACAACACCGACGGCAGCTATGGAGAGGCTACTCAACCTAACTCCATTACATATCGTCATTGAAACTGAGGCAAGGAAGGCACTCTATAGGCTAGAGAAAGCTGGACTATGGAGCATAACGGCGCCAGGCCTCGAACACACCAAGCTAGAACCGGATAAGGAACTAGATGACATAAGGAACATGAGAAGTGACAAGATCATAACCACATATATGTTCAATAAGAGATTTAGCACTCACATCCCAACCAGGGAACAATGGAAAAGTGGTCTAAATAAGCAAGGCAAGGAGCAAATGATATGGTACACTGACGGATCCAAAACCAAGTTTGGAACAGGAGCCGGAGTATACACGGAAGGATATAGCCTTAGCCAAAGCATGGACAGGTTTACATCAATATTCCAGGCAGAGACCTATGCGATAAACATTTGTGCAAAAGAGATATTGGACAAACGAATCACGGGCAAGAAAATCTACATTTGTAGTGATAGTCAGGCTGCCCTCAAGGCCGTCGGCTCCTATGAGCTAAACTCAGCACTGGCTGCGGAGTGCGCATACCTTCTTGACAGATGTGGAGCGCGCAACACGGTCAGGTTAGTCTGGGTCCCTGGGCACACGGGAGTTGATGGCAATGAGCGTGCGGACGACTTAGCCAGGAAGGGAGCAATGGGAAAACCCGTTGGTCCAGAACCGTTCATAGGCATACCAGACGGCGCCTATAGAGGCGCACTCTTTAAATATGCCCAAGAACAACATAAGAAAGAATGGGAAACACACACAGGGCTACGACACTCAAAGGAATTCCTTTCCACATGGTGTGAAAGCGATTGCAAGAAACTACTAAAATATAGTAGACTACAACTAAGGCAAATAACGGGAGCATTCACAGGCCACTATGGCACGAAAGAACATCTACACAAGATGAACCTATGCGGCGACGTGGTATGCAGGTGCTGTGGCACAGAAACTGAAACCATGAAGCACGTCATCTGTCACTGCGACGCTCTGGCTGCGCGGCGAATGGAACTGCTGGGAGTGGCCTATCCAAACCCAGAAGAACTACGGCTCTGTCCCCCTGCTGGAATCTACAACCTAATACAGGGAGTACTGGACACCTCAGGTACGTAAGAGCATTAGGGCAAGGACAGCACAAAAGATCCCATGGGTCGAAGTGCGCCAGAGGTTTCCTCGGTCCGGTAAGCCAATATAAGATAAGATAAGATAAAAGCACTAATCTGTTCGTGCTAAGCCCTCAGAGTTTCAGTTAAATAGAATGTAGCACTAAAACATTTTGACTCCGAAAATGACAGTTCATTTGAATGCCGAAAAATGTGTGAATTTTCAGCTAGGAATATCTATTAGTAGATTGGAGTCTGGTTGGTCTACCCTTGTTCAATGGTATATTTAAATATTTTAATTCAATTAAACAGGCATTCATTGGGGATTATACTCTTGAAGCTGTCGACAAATACATTTACCTAGGACAAGTAGTCTGGTTACCTAACCGGACTCCAGCTCCTCCGGAGGTTTAACTTTGAGGGAAAGGTCAATTTATAAATCTAACGCGGCTGGGCAGCATTTGGTACGTCTGCGCAACGTCTTCTCATCCAATATACCTGTCCTTTAAGACCAAAATTTTAGTCAATGTGTGTTACTAGTGATGACATATGGATCAGAGACGTGGTCACTTACAATAGGTCTCATATATAAGTGTTCAAAGTTGCTCAACGAGCTACAAAAAGAGCTAGGCGGCGTTTCTTTAGGTGGTCGAAACAGGAATGAGGAGATTAGTAGAAGAACCAAGGTCACCAACATAGCCCATAAAATTAGTAAACTGAAGTTGCAATGGGTGGGCCACATAGCACAAAGATCTGACGGACATCGGAGCAGAAAGATTCTATCGTGGAGACCACGTATTGGCAAGTGCAGCCTGCCAGATGGACCGACGATCTTGTGAAGGTCGCAGGAAGTCGTTCGATACAAGTGGCATCGGACCGGTTGCGCTAGAGAGCGCTTGGGTAGTCCTGTGTTCAGCAGTGGATAAGCTTTGGCTTAAATGCTGATGAAACGGGCATAACGCTTATCTATCATACGCCTAAAGGTCTCCGCGTCGACTGACTTTGAGTTGTGCACCTTTTACCTGCGATCATCAGGTTATTGGTCCCCTTTGTCCTATTGCACTTATAATTAACGCTTAAAAAAGTATAACTCACGCTTTTCTATTATTATAGAAGCGTTTAGAAATATGAATTTTACATGCACACTCAATAATTAGAAATAAGTCATATAAAAAATTGTTCGGTATAGGGATCAGACCTATGATTACTCGATTCAGTGATCACAGCGGCTAATTTTTAAAACACATAATATCAATGGATGTTATTATCTTTTCGATCTCAGATAGAGTTGAACAACTATTTTTATTGTACTTATTTTGCCTTTTACATAAGTACGAGTAAACACCTTATTTACAAACAATCAAACCCAAAACAGTTTACAATTGTCCTCAAAGCCTTACAAGCCAACGATTTCTTTGAGAAAATATTTTCTTGATTCTTTTTATAACGTTCCTTTTGTGTCTGACACGTTTATTTTCGATTTGTTTTTTTTTTTCAAAGCAACGTAGCCTGCCCGACTTATTCCAGTATCGTTGGAGCGTCAATCATGAAATTCTTATACACAAACACGCAGACCGAAACAAACATTTGTGGGTCACATAAAGATGTGAGTAATGAGCGGAGTAATGTATGTCAATGTTCCTCTGTTCATATAATGTATCTCTGCAATGATGTATCCAGAAAATACCAGAGGGATTTATTCCCAAATCAATGAATATAAATAAGGTTCTCTACATATGAAGAGGCGCCCTAAAAATATGGTATACTTATATTTCCTTATTGCACGAACATATTAACTTTAGCGTTATGTTGTCGAGATAGCGTGCTATCACGTTCATCTTTATTTAGCACATATGTGATGCGAAAAGGGTGGCATATCAATTCGATAGCGTTACTATACGTTACTATAACGTCAATTTGTTCGTGATTAGTCTTTAGGACTGTCGTTAAAAAGCTTTATAATATAATGTATTTTTTAATTATGTATCCGGCAAATACCTGAGTGATTTATTCCCATATCACTGAATATTAATAAAGTTCTCTACACATCAAGAAGCGGCTCAAACAATGTGAGAGGTATCCGATATGGGACGCGTTCTTAAACATAATTGTTGGAATTCCCGACCGCCGCGACTTGGTAATGAGAATTCTTTACCTTCCACCGCCAGCAGGTGACCGACTCTTTTCACTGATGCTTCCCTGTACTGTAGTAAATTTAATTTCAATTATAAATTGTATGGATCATACGCCATGGATCATACTGTTAAAAAATATAATTTTGAGTACACATGCTTTTGAATCGGACGACACAGTGAGAAAAGATTTGATGTTAGCGTAACGTTGTCGAGACAGCGTGCTGGACAGCACGCTGTCTGTTCTGTTTCATATTAATTTTAGTAAATTTGGGGTGCGACAAGGATGTAATTTCATTTCGATAATTTAATCGCATTAGCATCAATCTCTTCGTGCTAAGCTCTCCGTCTCATATAATTTTAAAATATATTTCATTATTAAAAACGGTCTATACTTTTATTAATTTTTATGCAATATTTCAACGAAATAAACCAAGATTGATTATGCACCATTACATATTTGTTCAAGAAACGGAATTTTGAAATGCCATCTTATCAGATTTTACATTACTATTGCAAATGTAGATTTTAAATTTAAGTATTTTTTATCGGAATTTACAACAATAAATAATAATTTCCAACGATCTATACCATCAAGCAAGATCCCTCAGGCAGAAAATACGTACAAAGTTCCATGAGGTTCTATCTTCTATTTATACACACACCGTCACGCCTATATTCCCCAGAGGGGGTGGCAGAGGTGTACTGAGTACACCCACGTTTCGCCGACGATGTTAGGTCCCATGTAATAGGTGGCGAGCCTATTGCCATATACCGGGCACAATTCCAGACTCCGGACTCATACTGGGAATTTTTCGTTAGCAAAACTACATTTGTCTGACCTAGGATTTGAACCCACGACCTCGTGATTACAAAGCCATGCGCTTTGCCACCAGACGAACGAGGCAGTCATTTATCATCTATTTATCATTTCTAGATTAATTTAAAATCACAGAATTTGTCTAGTAACGATGACACGGCAAAAATATCTCAAACATGGATTTCTTAAACTTTTTTTTATTAGTCATTAACTCCAATTAAACTTGTACTCAATTCACAGCGTCAACTTCTTGTCTCTAATAAACGAGCAGCGTGAAATTCTTTTTCAACTGAAAATTTCCCACAAAAATATCTCACTCTTGAGAAAAGACTTTCACGCTGAAATTCTGAAATTTTCTCTTAGTAAGACCGTCTAAATGAGCCTTAGAAGGAAATGACATAGTATTGTGGTATATAGAGATATTTTAGTTTTAAAAAAATTATTTCTAAAACTAGTAACTTCAAGAGTCCAAACACATAGCGCGTAGATCTTGCATATGTAATCGTTAAACGTATGCGTCGTGTAGTTGGCGTACAACATCTACTTACAAGCTTTTATTTAACTCGCCATGATTATTTGTTTATGTAAAACATGTCGCTAGGAATTATTGTGGTGGTATTGTATAAATAGTGGATGTGCTTACAAACATAAAATTCAATAAATACCCATACCGAAATAAATATTTGTAAGTCACACAAAGATTAGTCCCTAGCGGGCATCGAACCTGCGACTTTCAATCTAGTGGGTAGAAAAACTCAAGCTCGCAATCACTGGACCAAGCCGTCCGGTTATTTGTTAGTTTGCTTAGGTCAAGTCTTGCAAACTGAATTTTCTAATTCACACTTTCTCTTATTCCACGTAGTTGTTATTTGCTATGTTGGTTAAGTTTAAAGGCAATGCATTATTACGATTTACCGAGGATTTACTATTGAAATATTTCCATATTCTTCCACAAAAAATAAGTAATTTTTGTGTCTCCCACAAAGAACTCTTTTTATCATACATACATACATTACTTTAATACTGTAGTGATTTATTAAACTAAGAGTAGGTTTCCTTTAAAAACTTAAAATTTCTCTCATTATATTCGAAGCCGCAAGGAATTCATACAATGTGCTAAAACCGCTAAAATGAAGCCGACGCGAATCTTTTTTATTTACTCTGGCACTGTGTTTAGTTACGTGAAATTTCAACGTAAAGTGACAGTTTTAAAAGACTGCGGTAAATACAAAGTACTGTATGTGGCAGTTTATTGATTGCACTAAATAAACCAGTGAAATAATTCCTAAAGCGCGAAAAGAAAAAGTGATTGTTTATATCGCGTAATAATGGCAGCGATCAGGGTATATTCTTCGTAGCAATGATAGTCGTTGAAGCAGAATGTTTTAAAGTGGTGACTATTGAGCACAAGATAATATGGAGTTGGCATGGTCCCCACTCAAAATAGAACTATGGGGAGTCTTCTGTACTGTAGTCTCTCCGCTGATATGATGATGGCTATAAAGCCATCGTACGTATAAATCAGGCCAGGAGGAGGTACAAGCCAGGAGTACGTATAAATGTACTCCTATCATTGTAATTTATTCTATGAGAATGATTACAGTAATTGGGACTATTTTGGGACTCACTTATATCATCAAAATCAAGTTACAGAGCCTATAGCCAAATTACGTGCTTATGGTTTCTACTTTTTAGTCTCCTTTTCTATGTATCATTAAAATTACCCTAGATTCCTTGCGGCATAGTCTCCTTTTATGTATTTAAAGGAATCTCGAGTGATGATGTCGCACTACGTAACTAAGAAGCACAAAGCGGAGTCACCAAACGATTCACTCAAAATCCTATTGTCATTTATGGATCATTCTCTCGCAGACAGCAAAGAAAAACCCCGCAACCAAGGGTGAATGTCTCCAAATCTTTATATTCACTGTAATAGCCCTTACTACCAAAAAGATTAGGCGAGAATGAAAAGGAAATGAATAAGAAATCTGCATGATCCTTTGTATAATGCATTTGCGGAACATAAGTACTGCCACAGGTTTTTGTATCAGCTTGTTCACTTCACGAACGTTGAACTGGTAGAAGCCAATGCGACAACATGATGCATTTTGGTTATTCCGTCACTCCGTCTTAGTCACTATGCTTTTTATACAGCTTGCTTATAACGAACAGCATGCGTGCTGACGTACTTCAATATTATGTGTGTCAATATCAGACTCACCTTTGATGATGATAAAGTAGGTTACATATAGGCAAGTCTGCTATTTGACATTTACGCACCCATGTTGAAACGCGTCCTATCGCGTAGCCTAATTTAATTTTACGATTATTTGGTCAACTACAGTATAACACGACACATACGCATGCGAGCTTTTAGGCTACTCTAGATATTGAGAATCATAGCTGTCAATTCTAAAAGCAAATGCCATTCAAATATCTTGTATTTTTCTTTTTATTTAAAATCTATAATACTATTCTATTTCAAAATTTTTGCACCGTTACCGTCACGCCTATATTCCCGAAGCGGGGGTGTCAAAAGTGTACTGTGTACACCCACTATTCGCTGACGATGTTAGGTCCTATGTAATAGGAGGCAAACCTTTTGTAATATACCGGGCACACTTGCAGACTCCGGACTGAAACTGGGAGTTTTTCGATAGATAAACTACATTTGTCCGACCTACAATTTGGGACCTCGGGACTTCGTGATCGCAAAGCACATTATTCGCCGCTATACCAACTAGCACTCAATTTTTTGCAGATTAAAAAATAGGTTTTTGTGTCTCCCTAAAGTAAATATTTTTATAGATACGGTGTTTTGGACTGACAGTGAAGAAATATTTTATTTTATTTTATTTTTATTTTTATTACAAAAACCACAGCTCTTGAACATAATTGGAGATGTGAACATAAGTATAATACCTTACAGCCAATTATGGTTTTACAATTTACACTATATTAAGACACAGTCTATTTTAATAGTAATTAATGATTGAAAACTAATTGCCGTACCTATAAGTTATATGCCGTGCGTGTGTGTGTGTGTGTGTGTGAGTGTATGTATGTGTATGTGGGTGTGTGTATGCGTCTTAGTATTTGTGTACATAAATATACATGTGTACCCAATAAAAGTAAAACAAATTGCATTATAATTACTATAAACATATTATTTAAATTACTATCAATGTTAATAAATACTAAAGCAGTGACGTCAGTTGTTTTTTAAAGATTGCTTTTGAGGTGTTAAATATATCTACCGAAGAAAATTTATTGTTATATGTTCTACGAATGCGGCAAGCGACAGAATTATGTGCATAGTTGGTTGTGCTAGCTGGAACATCAAATAAAGTGGTGTGTCTGGTCCGGTAGGAAGGAGCCCTAAACTGCATTACAAGATTATTTAAAGGAAGGCAATCTATGGCATTGTTACATATATTGTGAAGAAATAGCATATCAGAAATAGTGCGTCTCTCTTCCAAGGTTAGGATGCAATGAGACTTACAGGCTTCGGAATAATCAGGAAAGCTTTTTTGAGTACGATAGTTTAAGTGTTTAATAAATTTAGATTGGATGTTTTCAATTTCCTGTTTGTAAATAACGTAATGTGGATTCCAAACACAGCTGCAATATTCTAAGACACTTCTAACGTAAGAGTAGTAAAGAATTTTGAGGCACAACATATCAGTAAAGGGTTGACAGGTACGTATAATGAAGCCTAAATTTGTATATGCCTTATTAACAATAAAAGAGACATGTTCAGAAAACAAGAGTTTCGGGTCTAATACGACTCCAAGATCTTTTACAATACAGTCGCGGCTGATGGTAATACTGCTAAAGCTATAGTTGAAAAGAACAGGTTTCTTTTTACGGGTAAAGGTTATCGTTGTGCATTTACTGATATTTAGACTGATGTGGTTATCTGCATAATAAATTGCGAGTCTATTAAGATCTTCTTGCATTTTTGTGCAATCATCTTCGTTTTTGA
The DNA here is from genome assembly GCA_905147815.2 of Phalera bucephala. Classification (NCBI taxonomy): domain Eukaryota; kingdom Metazoa; phylum Arthropoda; class Insecta; order Lepidoptera; family Notodontidae; genus Phalera; species Phalera bucephala. The sequence goes on from LR990615.1 coordinate 25,969,410, forward strand.
TATTCATATAAATTTTTGTGTCATCCGCATACATTAGAAACTTTGCATTTTTAATATGACTACCAATATCGTATACGTACGCTGCGTACAGCAGTGGGGCCAGCACGGAGCCTTGTGGCACGCCAGAAGAAACTTTGATGATATCTGATTTAGCACCACCGACAACAACAGCTTGGGATCTATTTCTTAAATAAGACTCGGTCCACCTGAGGAGATTGCCGCGTATTCCAATTTCTTGGAGCTTTCGAAGGAGAATGTCGTGATTTACACGGTCAAACGCCTTTTCAAAGTCGGTATAAATAACGTCTACTTGACCTCCACCATCCATACAACGAAGAGTGTTTTCCAAAAACAAGGCTAGATTAGTATTGGTTGACCTTCCTTTTATAAAACCATGCTGCTCTGGAGGTATTGTATATGTGTCTAATAGTTGTTGTGGCGACCGAAGAACCCGACACGATGACGTTTTCTCACTTTGTAAATATTATCATCATTATCAGCCTATAGTAGGCCAGGCCAGGAGCCAGGAGGAAATAGGTCTCTCAAATTCCGCAGCATTGAAGACTATTAGCTAAAAGTTTTCATTAGAAAAACTACATTTGTTCGATTGTTGTAAATAATAATTTATACAAGCAATAACTTATAAGCACGACTGCATAATTTTTATATAATACAATGACATGAATATATTTTCCGCCTTGATAGCATCCTTCCATCTTCTTCTTGGATAAAATCTTTCTTCTGAAAATTATATTACGCCTAACAAGGTATGATTTATTGCCTTGCTTCGTAATTTTCTCACGGCTGTTACTATAATAATAAAAGAAATACAAATGTACATACAATTTTATGCCTCCACATATGTTGAGCTTTTAAGCTATATAACAAAACGCACGTCGAAATTATAAATAATGTTACCAGCATCTATGATTATTACTATTTTGTGAGTGCATTTACAGACACAAATTCTTCATGTGTTAGTTGTTAGAAGTTGAGAGTACATATTACTTACTGACAGACCAGACCCAAACAAATACTGTGGATCACAGAAATATTTAGGAGTTCTTGTAGAATAGAAATTATCATAATATACTACGTATCGAAACTGATAGATGACCTTTAAATCTTTTACTTATTTCGCTAAGAATTTAAAATCAATCAAATTTTGTAATCTGAAACAAATAACTTTTCTCGCTCACTTATTTTTTCTATGAAATAAATCATTATTAATGCCAAGATAGATTCAGTGGGGTATCATTAATCATGCTTCTATTTAACACTACAGCTATTAAATTTAAAAATTTATGGGTGGTTTCGTATATTACCGGTGTAGCTTCGTAACTAGGGTGTTGTTAACTTTCAGGGATACTTGTTTACAAAAATCTATCTATTCATCTATATCATCACGCCAAATCCGTTGCGGGGTAGGCAGAAAGTACAGAATTCCAACAGGTTATTTCCTTACAGACCTCTCTGGCTTCGTCCACTCTCATAGTTTCTCTCATACACGCTCGCCGGTTATGGAGACTCTTGACTTGTCCTTCAGATAAGACTTGGTCTATTTGGTCATGGTAAGATAGTCTAGGTCTTCCCCGGTACCTACATCCTTTCACTTTCGCATTGTTAATCTGTATTGTCATTCTTTCTTTTCACATTCTTTCTATATGCCCGAACCAACGGAGCATACCTTTGAATTTATAATACAAGTATGATTATATACTAGTCTGTCAGTGTGAAAATATGTCTGTAAATGTACCTACCTACAATACAGGAATGTCTTTGCGTTTTATATTTTGCATTTACAAAGCATGATTTTCACATACACAAACACGCGGACTGAAATAAACGTTTGTGGGTCTTACAAAATATTATTCCGTGCGAGAACAAAACCTGCGACTACGCGGTCCAAAGACCGCAGTGGCCTACACTCTAAGCACAAGACCAAGCTGATAGGAATTTATAGAATTTATTAATATTCTAGTTGTACTTACGGCCGTTGGGACAGAAAAGTCCTCGAATGGCGGTCACGTACATACACATATCTGAAGTCGTGGTGTGCAGGCCGTTTAAAAAATGGACCGTGAACTGATGAATTGAAACAAAGATATTTTAATGTTAAATCATCTAAATAAAAAGTAAACTTGAAATAAAACTTTTAAGTTTTATTTCATGTGTAATATTCGCGTAAATTTAAGAACTCATTAAAAAGTAAACTTATCGGTCTAAAAGTATACCATAAAAATGGCTACGGAAGTAGACATTTAAACAATGTCAGCAGAACGCCGGTCTTTGTGGCGATCTTTGATGAGGCATTTAATTAAAAATCAATCAACACTAAATGTATATATCTATCGATACAATATGTCGTGTCTATGCTATTGGTCGTTAGGGAGTTCCTTCGTCTGAAGCCAATCTTGGGTGTAGAATCAGGTCACGCTTACTATAAAAATGCATCATGTAATAATATCAGCCTATACTGCCCACTGCTGGACAAAGGCCTTCTCTCACAAATCGAGAAGAGAGAGAGATTAGGTCATACGCGGACCCAGTGCGGATTGGCGGAGGCAGGTTTGTGGCCACCTGCTGTTGGAACTTATCAAGCCGCCTTTTAAGGCTTCTAACTCGGCTTAACGACAACTACATTAAGTGGTAGCCGGGACCAACAACTTCACGTGCCTTCCGAAGCACGGAGAATTCCGAAGCTCAAATATGAAAATGCCACAAACGGTCACCCATCTCGGGCCGACCGAGTCGAACACTGCTTAACCTTGGTAATCGGTAATAACACCGCACAGCGCTACGAGCGCCTCATGTAAGGACGTTCTCATTCAGCTTGCAAGATTTGCGCTAAACATACTAACAAACTTTGCGAGTTAAATATAAAGCTTGTATTAATGACGACATTTTGCTGCTTTCCTTCACCTACTGCAAATTGATACATCAACGAATGATGATACAGAACCTCCTGACAATCTAATTTTCAAGACAACGCGAGTACACACTGATGCGAAACAATTTCATTGTCCAAATGTAAATGCCTACATCGATCCCCCCAACTGCTGCTTCACCGGAAATGGTAATCCGTCGTTTATAACACTATGCTGACGTTTCATTTATAATATGTTTTGTATATTTATGATTTGTATAAAACATGAGCAAAACGTCAGAACGTCAGAAATTTGGTCAGAAATATTCTATACACGTGAATGGCTAGAAGTGTACCACACAGTCATGCCTATATCCTCTAAGCGGGGATGGTAAAGGTGTACACCTGCCCACCCACATATCGCCGACGATGTTAATGACGGCAAGCCTATTGCCGCCATACCGGGCACTATACCAGAACTGATAATTTTGCATTAAAAAAACCGTTCTTAATCCGCTCACCAATTATCGAAGCAGTCTAAGCTTAGAGTATACATCATGACTGATTAATGTTAAATATTTTTTTATAATAATAATATACTCATATGTTTCTTCACAAAGGTTATCAGGTCTTCAGGTACGTACCGAATACTCAATCTGAACTCCTTTGTGAGAGGCTAGTCCTGCACTAGGTATACCTGTGTCACTCTATTCGAACAGTACACAAATATAATAAGCATATTCCAGCAACGACGTAGGACCAAGAAGGTATGTTACTTAAAATTCAATTTAATTATCCACGGCTGTCAATTTCCAGCCGTTATGGTGGTCTTTAGGGGAGGCCTTCGCCCTGCAGTAGACATCTTTCGACTGAATAAGATAGACCCACTGCTGACTGCTTCGTTGGTCTAGTGGCAAAGCGCATCGCTTTGTAATCACGAGGTCCTGGTTTCACATCCTAAGTCGGACAAATGTAGTTTTTCTAACGAATACTTCCCAGTATGAGTCCGAAGTCTGGAATTTTGGCAGGTATATGATAATAGGCTCGCCTCCTATTACAACGGACTCTCGTTCTCGTTACTTTGTTGGCGAAAAGTGGGTGTACTCATTACAACTCTACGACGCCCGCTTGGGGAATATAGGCGTGACGGTGTTTATTTTAAGATAGATCCAAAGCTGTAATCCTTTTAAATGGTTTATTCAAAACAATTTGCAGTTCACCCAGACTGTAACCCGTCTTTGATATTATTCTCCGAGTAAATGTTTTCTTACATCCAATAGTTTCGTTTCCGAGAGTGATGTCAAAGGAAATTGAGCAGCTCTGGCGACGCCGTCAAGATTGGAATAGGCAGGGTCGACGTTTCCGGACTATTATCGTGTTTTGTTTTGTTTTTTTTTAACGTATCCCCACACTAGGATTTATTGTTGTTTTCCTTTGATAAATATATAACCGTTTTCAACTTGAATGCTACTAGACTTATTTGTATATAAATATTTGCTTCTCACGCCCCTTCTCACCCCCCAAATAAAGGAATAACAGGAAAGTTATACAGAGTAGGGACAAGTCTCCGCAAACTAAAATTCATAACTTTCGCTCTGGTGATGGCTATTGAAAACCAATACAAAATAGCTGTTTCATACATTTTCGTGAAAAAGGAATCCACTATACTACTATACTACAGTAAGTTTCAATCACGCATAATTATTAAAATAGTCGGATATTTCCATGGAGCTTATAAACACAAAGTGAGCTGTCTGCTCCCTGACTTATCACTGCTGCTTCTTATATCAAAGTTATTAAGGTGCTTTATAGCCCTCTAACGACCGACACGGCGATGTTATTCTTTCGTATTAAAAGCTTTATGAGGTCACTTACGTACTGCGACAGTACTTGACCCATTAATGTATAAGTTAATAATGTGTAAGCACAGTTACAATACTTGAGGGCTTAGCACGAACAGATTTTTATTTTATTAACAAGAACTTTATCGTAACATTCTCGAGACGGCATGTCGTCACGTTTATCCCTATTTCATTATTTTGTAGTATGAAAAGGATGACATATAAACTCGATAGCGTTACGCTAAAATCAATCAGCCCATCCTAAGCCCTCTGTACTTTATCTGTAACGTGATGTACGAGAAAATTTAAGAGCTCTAATAATGAGCGTATTAACCTGTTAGATAAATTACAGGTTTAAAGTCTAGTAGTAAAACCTTCGCACGATTTACAGGTTTCAAAGATTACTTGTTAATGTGACAGAAATGACAACATATATTTTCAGTATTTAATTTGATACAAAACATTATCTGTTCACTAAAGATAATTAGTAAATTATAAAGATCAATATAACGTGCATTTTCACCAAAGTTTTAGTAACTTTTTTATCATCAGCCGAAACACGACCACGACAGGACAAAGGTTTCCGTTAAAGATCACCACGAGGACCAATTTTATAATGTACTTATCCAGAATCATTATTAAATGTTTATGATATTAAGTTTTTATTTTATTTTATTTTTTTTATTGAGATATCCAACAGCGTTTAACGATAGAAAGCTTAGAGTATAACTTATACAATATAAAGAAGCCAATAACAGGATATCATAGCAACTTAAATAAATTAACGAACCGGGACTACGTGTATAGTAAAAAAAAGGATAACTAAAATCAATACTGTCAATCTGTGTGCGTGTTTGTGTGTGTGCGTCCATGTGTGTATGTGTGTAAGTGCACGTGTGTGTGCGTTTGCGTGTGCATGCGTGCGAGTGTGTGTGTATAGTGAATAATATACTCATTCTGATAACCTCTGTAAAATAAGGGATTTGAAATGGGGTTTATTAGTAGAAAATATATCAGTATCGCTAAATTGCTTATTAAATATGTTGATCGCCCGCGATATAAATTCATTACTGCAGTATTTGGTTCTAGTTGATGAAGCGCGAAAAACATTGTGTATGGGATGTCTAGGTCTACGTTGGGGTATAATTAGTGAGACTAGAGAAGTTAAGTTAGGGCAATCAAGATTTGCATTTACTATGTCATGTAGAAAGGCTAGATCAAGCATAGTTCTTCTGTTTTTCAGTGTGTCAATTCCATAATGCTTACAAGCCTCTTCGTAGGTTGAGAATTTCAGTGTATTTCTGAAATTTAGATGTTTAATGAAAATTTTCTGTATACGTTCGATTTTGTCGATTGTAAAGTTATATTGGGGACTCCATACGACGCTTCCTTTTAAATTAAAACATTCATTTAACCAGTTACTATGAATGAAATAAATTATTATTACCACTGTAGACAAATTATTTAGATAAAAACTCATTTTGATGAGACTTAAATCCTTGCAATAAGTTTTATAGCGCCTACTTTGAATTTATTGTCTTTAAAATGTATTAAGTACAATAAGTCACGAGACATACTTAATTGGGTACTAATCTGAGTCTACTGAATGATGAAAAACTTATTATCTGAAACGTAATTATTCTGTCATTGATATATTAGTGCTTTAACTTCTATACTGTTCTATATACTAATATAAGCCTATACTGCCCACTGCTGGGCAAAGGCCTTCTCGCACAAATCGAGGTGAGATAGATTAGGTCATACTCCACCACGCAGACCCAGTGCGGATTGGTGAAGGCAGGTTTGTGGCCACCTGCTGTTGGAATTTATTAAGCCGCCTTTAAGGCTTCCAACTCGGCTTAACGACTACCACATTAAGTGGCTTAACGTGCTTTTCAAAGCACGGCGACGCTTCAATATGTAAATGCCACAAACGGTCGCCCATCTCAGGCCGACCGAGTTGAACGCTGCTTAACCTTGGCGATCTGTAAGAACACCGCGGTCGCGCTGCGCTACGCTGTTCTATATATTGGCACTCTAACATCGTGAGATGGCACCAATTTAGCAGCAAATGATACTAATAAAACTATAGATTACAATTCCATGAAAATATTAATCGCGTTATAGAAATTCTCAGTGCTAAAGCGCCGATTTACTTGCAGGCTTAGCCAGACAAACAGACACAGAAAAATAAATTATGGACGAAATGAAGGACGGACGGCTTGGTCAAGTGGTTAAGAGCTTAAGCCGCTCCGCCCACGCGAACAAGTAGTCGCGGGTTCGATCCTCGCATGGGTCTAGTCTTTGTATGTTTCGGTGTTGATATTTGTGTATGTGAATTTGGTTTTTGTAAAACGCACCTACGACACAGGAATAATTCCTAGTGTGGGGCTACGTTATGTTTATTTTTATTTAAATAGTTGAATATTGTAATTATTTATTATATAAGTCGAATGATATTTTATTTTAAAATATTAGCAGATTTAATATCATAACTACGTATATTCAGTCGTAGCTAAATTCATTAGCGTCCAGGACTATATACAAGGTATATCGTAAATAACGCAAGACCTTAGACACCCCAATTAGATAACTGCTTCACAAATTCCTTACGAAAAACAAATTTAAAGTTTTTTACCCCTTTTTTAAGCACTTATGTGCCCCAATTACCAATGAAAGTTGTTCATGTATATGTGCGTATTGAGAAATACGTTTTAGAAATTCATTTAAAATCTCCGTATTACTTTGAATCAAGAATAAATTTAGTTTGTTTGTTTCGCCCTAAAGGAGTAACAACATATAAAAAAAAACTTAAAAATAGTTGAAATCAATGCAGATACCGATTTAGAACAAACAACTATCAGGTCTTGCGTTAATTATGTTACACTTTGTATAAAAAACACAATCCCATCCCCAATATCATCACCATTAATCTTAAAGACGAGTGTCGCCAATACACATTTGCTCCGTATAAAGCTTTTCTTGAACTACATAGTTTACGGTTTCGAAGGATCTCGCTATAAATCTTGGCACCAATGGCGTGGCACTCTTGGTTCTTGCGTTAAACTTACGGGTTTGTGGAACGCTGCAAGTATCTTCATCCATTTGTTTTTGGAGGCTTCCAGGGAAATAAATGTTGTGACCTTAGTTAGTGATAAAAGATGCAGAAGGTATCCGAAAATCTGATATTCAGCCTTTTTGACTGCATCCGATTCGAATACGCGATGCTAACACGTTTCACCAAGATATCGGTCCATCTTGTGGGAGCTGTCCACATCTTTTGGTACGTATACTGACAGACAGATTCTTTTTTTTTTTATAAACGGTGCTCCAAACTTGAAATTGTATCGTAGGTATGTTTACAAACATGATATCACACACCGGAAGAAACTAGAACAAATGCAAGAATTGTGGTTGGTAACGATGTGCTGGAGGATGGAAAATACACCGCTGATATTGAAAGAAGAGTGAGTGCAGGGAACAGAGTGAATGGTGCGATGGGAAAGCTACTTAGGAGCCGGCACTTAAGCCAAAAGGCGCAGCTGGCCATACATAACAGAGTACTTGCCCCAATGCTGTTATATGGCAGCGGGAGCTGGGTATGTTATGAGGAGAAAGAAAGTAGAATAAATGCGGTCGAAATGCGAGCTCTGCGGAAGATGTGCGGAGTGAAGGTGACCGACCGTATTCGCAACAGCGTAGTAAGAAAGCGAGTACGTATGAAAGATAGTATCGGTGTAAAGATGAGAAAGGGTACGCTCCGTTGGTTCGGGCATATAGAAAGAATTTCAGAAGAAAGAATGACAAAACAGATATACAATGCGAAAGTGAAAGGATGTAGGCATCGGGGAAGATTTAGACCATCTTACCATGACCAAATAAACCGAGTCTTATCCGAATGACATGTCTCCTTAACCGGCGAGCGTGTATGAGACGAACTATGAGAGTGGAGGATGCCAGGAAGGAGGATGTAAGGAAAGAACCTGTTGGAACTCTGGTCCCTCTGCCTGCTCCGCAAGGGATCTAGCGTGATGATGTAGATAGATAGAATATCACACACAAACACCCAGATTGAAACAAATGTTTTGTGCTAATAAAGATTTGTCCTATGCTGTGATTAAACCGCATCTACTGTATTAAGCTAGCGCTACGGTCTACACTTTTAACTAGAAGATCACACTGCCGCTGTCATCAAGTTAAAAAGTGGTTAATGAATATAACCCTTTCGAGAATATGTTTGAGGGTTACGTTGTGAAACATCACATACTAAGCATTCCCACACTTGATGAGCGAGTTACCCAAAATTTTCGCTGAATTATTATGAGTTCTAAATTTACTCCATGATTAAAGACCGTCAGACAGTTTTTTGCTTAGAATGTGATTTTAAGCTCACAAATATTAAAAAATCTCGAGAAATGCAGGCGAGCGTTCGATATAACTTAATGACATTTTAGTAAAGTTATTCAATATTTTATTACCTACGTTTTCTCGCCGTAATTCATAGGTAAAAGTAACTGTCTTAAACATTGTACCTGCCGACCATTTCTTAAGATTTAAAGGTTTACTTAAGGAGCGAGAATTTTACGTCTCTGGAAGGCCACAGAGTTTGTAAATAAAACCAGATGAAAAAGCAATGTTTCACGCTGATGAGGCTACTATTGTCCTGCTTCACTTGGCACTTATGCAAGGTGTAACGTAAGATACATATACAAGATACAACCTCAGATACTCCACTTAGATGATTGCTTCACAAATTCAGTACCAAAATCAAATTTCTAATTTTAAAGACCGATGTACCAAGTTATTTTTAAGCACTTTCATATGCAAATTGACCACGAAATATGTACTTATGGGTCCGTATTGAGGAATATGTTTTAGAAATGTATTTTATACAGCCGTATTATTTTGAATTATAATTTAATGTTGTTTAATGCAGTGTATTGAATGAGTGAGAGCATTTTTGCGAATAATAAAAAAAGTAACATGAACATAACAATAAATTACTCGGAATCGATTCAGTTGCTGATTGGGAAACAAACTATTTTCAGGTCTTTGTTAATTACGAGGATTTAACACGTTGTATAAAAAATAGCGTGAAAAGTAATGAAGGAAAAGACTTAAAATATATATTTCTCGCACTTTTTGACTAACTTCAATATTCTTTTAAACTTTGCTATTAGATTATGATTCAGATGGCCGAGAGAATTCCCCAAAGCTGCTGTCTGCCATTTTTTCATTTAAGTTATTGCCAGAGCAAAATCATTAAGTTACTCTCCGTCGGGATATTGCCACTTTGAGTTAGTGTAATGTAGTATTTACTGCAAGTAGAACTTAGTTCAAATTTTTGTTGAGATAAAGACCAGTTTAGTAGGCAAAATCAAAAAGTTAGGTCGTAAGGTTAAGATTAGCAGACCAGTAGTGCTGTTTATTGTTCAAATTTCGGTGAACATCGTCAAAGCGAAATTATTAGGAACGGTTGTTTAGATCTTAAATTTATTTAAATAAATACAAATAAAAGATTCCATACAAAACAAAAGTGTGCATACGAAATTGAAAAACTGAGATTGTTTAGCAACTTATGTCGCTGACAGTACCTACGTACCGTAATATATCATTTCAAAGACATCTAGGAATTTAATTGGGGTAAAAGTCGAGTACGCTGGTGATCTGCTGGAACCCCGTACTACCTGCCTTCCCCGCAATGGATTTGGCGTGATTATATAGAAGAATCTGGTGATTTCTTCGATAGAAAAAAATAAACTAGATGAATTTCCAAAAGTATACAGATAGATATTAGGTAAGTACAAGACATATAGTAATGATTTCAACGAAGTTTATGGCATCTTCATCCATGGATTCTAATATAAAACTGACCAATAGTATTTTCCTTCGCAACCTATTGTATATTTACTTATACTTCCGTCACCCACAACATACATATATAGCTAGTCAAATAACATAGTAGGTAGGTACCTACGTGTAACCTTTTATCAACACGGGAATGTAAGCACCACCACGGCATTTACTTCTCCAAAAAAAAACATAATATTGAACCCACCTTACTAAACTTACTTGCTCCGAGCCACTGAACTAAACGTGTAAAACCTCACCCATTACTTTCAACTCTTTGTTCGTGGCGGTCCCCGATTTACGTGCCTAATGACGCTTCGCAAAGCTGGTGGGCTAATCCCACAGTCGACTCTGGTTTGTACATCACTCGTGTTCTTGAATTACCATCAAGTCTTGCGGATCACGTCGATGCATCCCGTACATCACCCGTGTCCTTGAATTACCATCGATCCTTAACAATCTTGATTTTTGATGAATGTCCCCCTAATTTCTCTCATTGAAGGTATTACGCCAATTTATAGACGGTTTGTAATTGTTTGCAGGTTTATTGCGTGTAAAACTGTTTTTACATGAATAGGGACCTAGACTTCATAAGTTTACTTTCCGGGTGATGAAGCTTTCACAAGTCTTAATATGACGAAACTTACGTCTACAAATACCCAATACTGTATTAATAATCAATTTAAGTTGAAAAAACGCTGATAATAAATATTTATCAGTTGATCTTTTTAGAATATACTTTTTTGCCACGACGATCTCCCAGTTTATTTTTGACGTATAATTTTTCTGAATTTGCTTATACGATGTTTAAAGTTTATTTAACAAGGTAACTTGAGTATATTAAAACCTTTTTATTATGCAATCTCACTGATATTTCACCATTATCAAATTAAGTCTCGACCAAAACTTTATTACAAGGCATCGGCTGCAGCGCTGTCAAAAGAATGGTCGCAGAGGTTATGTCCACAGATAGCATAGAGAAGGCGTGACGTGTTAAGTCTCTTAAAGATGCGCGGCTGCTGAGTGGATCGAGAGAGCTGCATATGGTTTATATCAAGAACGAACGACACAGTATAATTGCAATACAATCAAATTGAATTGAAACCTAGTATATCTATCTATCTATATCATCACGCCAGCTCCCTCACGGGGTAGGCAGAGAGTACAGAGTTCCAACAGGTTCTTTCCTTACATACCTCTCTGACCTCCACCACTCCCATAGTTCGTCTCATACACACTCGCCGGTTACGCAGACTCTTGACTTGCCCTTCAGATAAGACACGGTTTATTTGGTCATGGTAAGATAGTCTAGGTCTTCCCCGGTACCTACATCCTTCCACTTTCGCATTGTATATCTGTTTTGTCATTCTTTCTTCTGACATTCTTTCTACATGCCCGAACCAACGGAGCATACCCTTTCTCATCTTTACACCGATAATATCTTTCATACCTACTCGCTTTCTTACTGCGCTCTTGCGAATACGGTCGGTCAGCGTGTCTCCGCACATCTTCCGCTGAGATCGCATTTCGACCGCATTTATGCTGCTTTTGTTCTCCTTCTTACATACCCAACTCTCACTGCCATATAACACCGTTGGGACAAGCACTCCGTTATGCATGGCCAGCTGCGCCTTTAGGCCTCCCAGTGCCGAAGTGCCGACTCCCAAGTAGCCTCCCCATCGCACCATTCACTCTTCTCTCAATATCAGCGGTATTTCCCATCCTCACTGAACGCACATCCAAGATATACAAACTCATTCACTTGCTCCAGCACATCGTTACCAACCACAATCCTTGCATTCTTTCTGGTTTCTTCCCGTTCAAAAACCATAATTTTGGTTTTCTTTACATTCAAATGTAAGCCATTGTTCATGCAGTCATCTATCATAACTGTGACTAGTGTTTGCAGATCAGTGGCTGATCATTCATCGGATTTAGTCTTTGAAGACTTTTATCCATATATATTATAAACAGTCTAGCGGACAACACGCAACCCTTCTTGAAGCCGCGTCCTGCATCAAACCAAGGTGACATGTTACCACCCAACTGTACGCATGCCTTGCTGTCCACATAGGTGGACTGGACGGCTCGAAACAGAGTGCCGTTTATATAGAATATATATGTTTATATTTTTTTTTTCTATAATTGACACCACACCACACCCCGTTGTTTTATCGACTTAAATTTAAATATAGAAGTAATCATAGCACACCATGCTGACCAAACATAAAAAAAACTCGTGAAATATATAGAAACAACAAGACAAAATATTTTTTTCTCTCTCTTGCTTATTGACTGACATGGCTCACTCTATTAATACAGCGTGCAAAGTATTATATATCAACCATGGATATTCATGCAAAGTATTATACATCAACCATGGATATTCATAAGAACAGATAGAAGTTAACGCACAAATATATCAATGACAGAATAATTACGTTTTTGAAAATAAGTTTTTCATCATTCAGTAGACTCAGAGTAGTACCAAATTAAGTAAGTCTCATGACTTATTGTACTTAATACATTTTTAAGGTTTTTCAACCTAATAAAGACAAAAAAATCAAAGTAAGCGCTATAAAACCTACTGCAAGGACTTAAGTCTTATCAAAATGAGTTTTCATCAAAATAACTTGCCTATCTCTATCTATCTATATCATCACGCCAGATCCCTTGCGGGGTAGGCAGTGAGTACAGAGTTCCAACAGGTTCTTTCGTTACATACCTCTCTGGCTTCCTCCACTCTCATAGTTCGTCTCATACACGCTCGCCGGTTACGGAGACTCTTGACTTGTCCTTCACATAAGACTCGGTCTATTTCGTCGTGGTAAGATAGTTTAGGTCTTCTGCGGTACCTGCATTCTTCCACTTTCGCATTGTATATCTTTTGTCATTCTTTTTTCTGACATAACTTGTCTAAAATGGTAATAATAATTTATTTGATTAATAGTTACTGGTTAAACGAATTGTTTAGTTCGTTCGTCGCGGTGATCTTTAAGGAGTTAATCCTTTTTCTCTTAAGTGGCCAGTTCTATGAACAACTATGGTATGGCAACTAAAGACACTAAATGAATACGGTTAGGACCTTTGCCTCTCCTTTGCTCTTTAGCAAGGATTGGGATATCAGTATATGAATAAAATAAATAAATTGTGAACCGTATCAATTTCATTGTCTTTAGTTATTAAGAAATATTTGTTTATAAAATTGGTCACCTAAGAAAAACAGATCATACATATGTACTTAAAACCTTAAAGGATACTAGGTCCTCTCAAACATGTTTCCAAGGAAATAAAATCCAATTTTCTCTATACTGACGTCGCATTTTTGCGAGCGGTTTTTCCTGATATTGGCGCAACAAAGGGGATTCTTACGGTATTCTTTTTGATCTGTGTTCGTGACAGGCAGAGTCGACTGTGGGAATTGCCCTCCAGCTTTGCGATGCGACATTAGGCACGTAAATAGGAGACCGCCACGAACAAAGAGTTGAAAGTAATGGGTGAGGTTTTACACGTTTAGTTCAGTGGCTCGGACAAGTAAGTTTAGTGGTGTAGGTGTAGTGGTGGGTTTAATTTAATGTTTTTTTGTTTTGGATACTTTAATGGCATAGTGGTGTCTACATTCCCTTGTTGATAATTAGTTATACGTACCTACCTGCTACGTTGTTTGAGAATGTGAATAGCTACATTTGTCTGTTGTGGGTGACGGAAGTATAAGTAAATATACAATAGATTGAGAAGGAAAATATTATTGGTTTAATTTTGTATTAGAATCTATGGATGAAGATTACTAGAATTAATTTGTGCCTTGTACCTACCTACTATCAATCTGTATACTTTTTGAAATTCATATAGTTTATGTTTTTTTATAGAAGAAGTCACCAGATTCTTCTATCATCACGCCAAATCTCTTGCTTGTGTGTGTGTGTGTGTGTGTGTGTGTGTGTGTGCGTGAATAATCTACGCTGTTGGCCGCGGGGCCTTTACAGCTTCACCGGATAAGAGGGCGAGCGTGCAACCACTACACTCGAGTCAGAAGGGCAAGGGGGCAACTAGCTCAAGGGCGCACCAAGGAGGAACGGCCTCGACTTGAGCAGTCGCTATGAGGGAGGGCGTATACTAGGTGTCTCGCCGTGGTGCTCTGCACCGGCTGGCAGGCAAGGGATTCTTCGACCTCACCGGCGAGTGTCTGATCTTGTGAGCGATATCTGTGTCCGAAAGAAGGCATCCCTTCTTACATCTAAGGGCATTGGAAGGGTCGGTGAGAACATGCCGCGAACAGCGGTAGCGGCTGATAGGAGGGGAGTTAGGTTCGCAGTCGGTGGCGAGTACGTTTAGCGGATTTCTATGATTGGACGCGTTCGCACAAATTCGGGTTGTCGCCTTTTTAATAAAGGCGCGAATAGGTACGGGACCGTGATTGGAATGGAGATCAGCATTCCGTATGAACCACGGGGCTCCAATGGCTTTGCGGAG